>OZ020489.1:30970046-31712546 GCA_963971405.1 Psococerastis gibbosa | reverse complement strand
AATAGCAAATGTATAATCATATCGCACTAGAAATAAACATTAAAATGAACAAGTTTTAATTTTGAAATATATAAGAATTATAAATAATTTGTCTAAATCTAAGGCAGAAAAAATTAAGAAACTCACCAAAAATAAAGTTGAAGATCATTCAATTGTTTTAATAGACACAATATGAATTTTCCGCGCTTAGCACTCTTGCGACAATTACCAACAGCAAAAATTAAAAAAATCTGAAATTTACTGTTCATTTATTTTAAACAATTGAATTAATACCATCACGTGACGTGCCATTATATTAACCCCGGTATTAAAATCACCATGATCGGGCTGCTGTTATAATGAATATTGGCAATTGTATACATAAAACGAACAATAACGTTACCGGGAGCATATTAGAATCCTTTAGTATCCAGAAGGAAATTTCAAACGAATTCTTTGGTGTATTATAAGGCACTATATACCCGGGTATTGTCATCCGCCATGTTGTATCCCTAATTTCCTATATGGTAAGTATTGTAAGAAAAGTAAAAAATTGAAAAAAATTGAAAAAAAACTAATACACGTTTTAGTAATTTTTTATTATACACTTCCCTACTTGGTAGCACGTTTTTTAAATAAAAATAAATAAACAACGATAAATTTCAAATAATAAATAGGTAAACACCCAATGCTTGGCTTATACACAAGACTCATAATGGATACAACATGGCGGATGACAATACCTGTCTAATATAGAGCCCTAGTGTATTATTATAACAAGGCCTTTTGTTTAATTTCTAAATGCTTCGTTTAGAGTTCCATTGGAGAGAAAATTATTATTGGTGAAGCCGAGCCTTTTTGTTTTGAGGTCTTTTCGCCCTTGGCATTGAAGTCGTTGGTGAGCCAATCAGTACCTTTGTTCCAGTCGTGGCTTTTTGTTTACTTATATAAACTATTGTGATTATAATGTTATCTGTATTCAGTATGAATATTGTATAGTCCCAAACTATTGGCATAGCTTCTTTTTGGAAGTATTTCGAGCAATCGGAACGATGTGAACCCGATTTCTGTAATGGTCTCAAAGACCATCAAATTTCAAGTTTACCGATGAGTTGACGGAACAGTTTGCCGAATCAGACATTTGTTATAATGAGGAATTTCAGGTATGTAGGTATAGGGTTAGTTGGACTTGCATTGCCTGTTGCGTTAATAGTCATTAGAGGCAGGGGCCTCACTGTCCATCGAATAATTAGGGTGGAGCCTATTGTCAGGTGAAAGGGCGATGTTTCGGGAGTGGGTACTACTTCCATCATCAGGCTAGTAGTAGTATGGTTGGACACAGTCAAAGTCAGACAAAAGTCCTACCATGTTTCCCTACCGGCACTGTGCACACGACCAAGTTCAACCTGCTCTGGTCCGCTGGATTCAACTTGATATGGCGGCCGGCGATCATCATCAGGCTAAGTCCTGAGAAGGACTGATGGTGCCCTTATCCACAGCCCTCGAGTAGTTAGAGAGCTTGCATTTCAATCGACAGAACGGTAGTTCGAATCCTCAAGGGGATCGGATTTACTCAATAATTCAGAGTAGAATAAAAGAGGTGAGCTAGTGAGTCAATCGAAAGCATCAGTCCTTATCAGGACTTAGCCTGATGATGGGAGTCACCCACTCCCGAAACGTCTACCCCTTCCACTGACAATGGGCTCCGCTCTAATTGTTCGATGACTGTGAGGCCCATGCCTCTAATGAGCGCAGCATTCAATGTAAGTCCAGCAACCCTTGTTGAATAATATTACACCATTGCCATTAACCTTTACCAATAGATTATATAGGTAAAGTAAACTGTATAGCATATTAGAATCCGCCCTAAGGTAGAGTTCGAAAGATCTATAGTCATTATTTAATCAGACCGTTAGGTGTACCGAATACTTGCCAGTGTGAATGAACTCTCACTGATTTATTAGAATGTATCTAGTAAGTAAGTTAGGCGGGGTTTCCACCGACCTCTCATTGCAGAATGCACATACGTTGACGTGGTAGCCGATATCATTAATGAAGGCGGGGTTTCCACCAACCTCTCATTGCAGAATGCAAATGACATCGACGGAAATTTTTGTTTTACTCTATGCTATAGTTAAAATTAATCAATGATCATAGAGTAAAATCACAAACAAACAAACTAAAATTAAAAAATGGCGTCATGGGATATGTTAAGTACAAATATTTTAATAGATTTCTTTAAAAAGAAAAATTCAAATTTCCGTCAATGTCATTTGTATTATGCAATGAGAGGTCGGTGAATCCCCGCCTAAGTCTTGAATGTCTGCTACCACGTAAACGTATGTGCATTCTGCAATGAGAGTTCGGTGGAAACCCCGCCTAAGTAATGTCCTGATGGACCCAGGCCTACTTATAGTGGCCCATAGGTCCCTTGTCCAATGCCAATGACCCTATAGATTTTTCGGACATTATTTGTATTGTTTCCGTATGAATTTTTGCCAATTGGCAAACTGGTATACACCCACATTGTCAACCTACACCGGCTTCAAGCGATAATGGATAAGCTGGGACAAGCTTACCATTGACGCAATGAAACAGGCAAAAGCATGACCTAACCAAGTACAGATACGAGTCTAGCAAGCATCTAACAGACGGACTATTAAACTTATTTCAAATGTAGCCATTATTTTAATGTTTCCATTTTCATATTTGCCCAGTTTTCCTGTGTACTTTGCAGCGGAAAAGAAATTGAAACATAAAACAAAGGTTATGGACGACTAGGGACGCAATTTTACCTCTGACTCGAATGAATTTGTAAATTGTTGCCATTCTCATATTTTACTCGTACGTTGTTCTGCTAAATTAGCATTTCTCTTGGCGAGCAAAAAGTCGCAAATGCTTGACTTTTGTTTTTACTTTAATATGCTATTTAAAATTTTTATTCTCGTCCTTATTTTGCGTTGCATCCAAAACTTACATGAAACGCATGATAAGGCATCTGTTGTCTTGTTATCATTTGACTCTAACAAAGCCCACTTTGATAGTTTTGAGAACATTTATTAAACGCCACTGTTCTGTATGTAACATATTCATCCCTAACAAAAAGTCCAGCTCTAGTAAACTTATTAGAACGTCCGATTTTGTAGCTAGAACTTTCTATTTACGATTAAGTAGCAGAAATTAAATGAAGCAGTCCTCCACCAATTGACGGCACTAAATCTTCACAATTTAAGTATTAAATTAAATAAAGAATACATACCAAACTATTTTGAGGTGATCCAGGGGTGGCCAATTTTTTGTATTTTTATTTTGAAGGACTTTTTATAGTGGCCCATAGGTTCAATGCCAACGACCCCGCGGATTTCTGACATTATTTATATTGTTTCCGTATGAATTTTGGCTCATTGGAAAATTGTTATACGTTCTCGATGTCAACCTACACCGGCCACAAGCGATAATGGACAAGCTTAGACAAGCTTACCATTGACGCAATGCAACATGCGAAAGCATGACTTAACCAAGCACCGATACGAGTCAGGGGTGGCGAATATCAGTTCCCTCTTAACAGAAGTATAAACAATGGCCTGTCAGCGCTTTTATTACATGGTACTATAGGGCGTTAGAAAGCCAAATAATTGGCTGAGATAAATTTGGCGATGACCTCTGCATGACCTCTACATGTTTCCACGTGTGATACCCTCCAGTAGGTCGCGGCCACTCCACGTGGCCTTGGTGTCGGTACACCAGCTGGAGCCATCACTTGCGCATTATTATCATTAAGCCCTACGTGCTGGTGAGTGCCGGTAGCGGAGCCAATCCAATGGGGTGCGAACCAATCATGGTCCAACTGATCATTTTGTCCGCTCCAGTTTCGTGCTTCCGCAGACGAAACACCCCGTACACTGTCATTTAGCAGATCCGACCATCTGACAAGAGTTAAATTTAAATTGAACACGTGTGTGGGCATTAACAGGAGGCTCAGCAAGGACGGATTCAGTAGCCCATTTGGGGGGGGGGGGGGCATGGCCGTGCCCAGGGGGGTGGTCCATGGGGTCCGGACAAAATATACATTTTTGTGTGTCAACCTGTATTGTTTCAAGAATTTATCCATTAATTCATTAATAAATTACGTTAAAAAAATGTTTGGACCCCCCCCCCCCGAAATCAAAACCTGGGCACGGCCTTGGGTGGGGGGTAGATGAATGAGGTTAAAGTAGAAGACACATGTGTAGTATCGATTAAATAAGAGCGTAATATATTAATTACAATAGATTTACTAAATGTTGGACCGGTGCCGGTCATTTTTAAAAATAATTTGAATTTGAAACTTAAATTTTTGAAACATTGCAAAGGGCCGCGGGAATCCTGCCGACTGGTAGGCTGTTACGAGTCCATGTGTTTATGTTATGTCCATGTTCTAGTCGTAATATGTAAATATTGGAAAATCTAAGATGGATGACTGAGTTGTTGACCGAGAACCATTAAACCTTTCCCGAGGAAGTTCGCAAAATGGGTTTTCACTTCGGTGACTCTGGTCATTTGTGTTTATAATTGCCGGGCCCTTTCCCCCCCACTCGTAGCAAATACTTTTGAAATGGGTCGTTCCGTTTTATCTTCGCGTGACATTTCGCAATTATACACTTACGTTTGCTGCCCTTAACATGAAAAGTGATTGTTATTTGATGGGGGTCTGCGATAGCAGATGGTATCACAATGGGAAGAGTATTAGAATGGGCATACCCTTGCAAATTAAATTATAATGCAAAATGTTTTAAGAGGATGTATAACGGAGGAAATTGGCACCCCAATATCAGATGTTTTTTTTATTTTTTGTTGTTGTAAATTTACTAAGCAAATTATTACAGATTTAGTATATTCAAGTTATAGAAAATTATTTTGTACGTTTTATTTTAACGTATTTTTAATTTTAGGTACAACAGTTCTCCCATGAAAGCCACTGGGGACTGTAATTTCCCCGAGAAAAGTTCATGGAAAACTGTTACCCAAACAATTAATAATACCCTATAGTATGATGTATCAAATAGTCTTCTACAATTATACAACATATCCTATTAAGTGGGTTTTTATGTGTAAAACTTCTTTAATCTTTGGTAAAAAAAGGACGATGGCTCCGACGATTTCATTTAAATTCACATACATTGTAGTCATTATTGATGTATACAAAACCCACTTGGTCGCATGCCATTTGTAGTTTGGTTCAGGGGGCAAATATACAAAATACTCAATTTTTAATGAAAAAATTGCAACAAAAAAAAAAGTTTTTGGGGAAACCTTTCTGTCAATCGATGCTTTCTAACTGCAGGTATGTTTCAGCTAATAGAGTAATAGAGTAGCAAAACTGATTAGGTTGCTTCCCTAGCAAGGTTTTTGGTTTTGGAGGAGAATAGTTTTTTTAATATATTATGAATAACCCAAGCCCCAATGCATTGTATACCAAACAATTTACAATAACAATACTAATTACAATACTTAATTTAATTTAGCTTATTTAAATTTAAATATTGACGTTTTGTTCTATTACTAAGCCAACCTAGTGGAGTTAGGGCTATAAAGCCCTCTCTTACACTCAACTAGGAAAGCCTGCTTTACATGCCGTCCGAAGCATGGCCAGAAAATGTGGCAAGTGTAGGATTCAAACCAACAACCTTTCGGGTGAAAGTCAGAGTCTGTACCACTACTCTACATGTCCTGACTAATTTAATTCTAATTTCATCAATTTATCATTTTATACACTTGTATGTACTTGTTTTGTTGCAAAATTGGAATATATATGTTTGATTTGATTTGAATTGATAAGTAGCATGTACGGGTTCACTCGTACCGGTTCTTTTAATTTCCACGCACGCCTAAATAGCGGGGACGTCATCGAAGGGAGGCGACGTGCTGGATTGTACAATCGCATCACGTGTATCATTATAATTCACTTACTGACACGCAGCAACGCATCCTCGCCAACACTATCTTGTACAATGAATACAAATTACAAATTTCCTAACAAATGGGTGTTTGTACGAATTGGAAATGAAAAGTGTAAATTACGTGCGACTCAACCTGTTCTATAGGCCCAACATCAGCTGGCGCCAGCGAAGATCTCTGATTATTTTCCCCCGTAGCACTCAGCAGTGTGAAGGAATTTATATACCTGGGTAGGACAATAGCTCAGCAGGTGAAACAAAGCTTTCCTTATACTACGTATAAATTGGAAAGCAATAACTGCTGAATTCAGCAAGCGAAAGTGGCTTTCAATAAATAAAAAATTAAAAGCCCACGCGCAGCACACACCCAACCCATGCACTACCCAGACCATGGGATGCATCGAGTACCGCATAGGCGGGTATTCCACTGGCCAATTTTCCCGTCAAATGTGATTAAAAGAGTCTGCTAACATATTATAACTTATTTTATAGTAGATAAGTTAAGTATCTACATAGTAGTCTCCTTAAATTAAGTTAAAATATGGTAGGAGACTCTTTTAATCACATTTGATGGGAAAATTGACCAGTGGAATACTCGCCATATTGAACCCAGGATTCGTGATGTCAGCCATAGTTTGGGGATGGCTCTTCCAGAGGAATGGTACCCACGCCCACGAAATCTGTGCGAGAAACTCAAACGATCCCACGCGTGGATCACAACTGACTGGGTTAGCTGTGTACTGGGTGGAATGTGCGGCAATTCATTCGATAGTGTGCTTCACAGAACCTGCCACGCGTGGGTTGGGCGTGAGCTGCGCGTGGGCTGGGCTCAATTTGCGCCGGGCCTATAAGCATCAGGAACGGCACAGGACCGCCTGCTCTTGGAAAATAAATTTATGCGGACGTTTATATCCATTAATTTCTGTTCCCTGTTAGTCCAACTGATGGTCATTGCATTCTTCTAGTAGGTCCTATTGTCGCGTGCTTCCCTCAGCTAATCCTTTACGATTTCAAATAGCAAGGGTAATGAAGGAGGCAACCGGAAAGCCGTTTTTCCGTGACCCACATACCCACACATGCGATGTCGTGACTTTAAAATTTGCCAAACGATGCTCCGGAAGTATGGACCGTAAAGACAAGAGGGGCGACTTTGTTGTTGCGTGACTCAGCTACGTTTATTTAAAAAATAAAAAACGGGTAGTGTGTACTCATTTTCGCAAAATGAGTGTCTGTTGGCTATGTGTAGATTCTGTGTTTGTAGCCGTTTTCCCTTATATTATCATTTTCCGTATTAATCACCTCTAGTTTCCCGATTGTGATGTACGAGTCTCTTCCATGCCTTCATGACCCCTCACGTCTGATCATTCGGCACTAACTCCCGGTTCCAGTCCGACTTTCTAGAGTTCGCCTTATTTCATTAACTCAGCAAGTTATTAAAGATTTGGCTCTTTTAAGTTGCAGAAGACTGCTTCGTGCAACATTAAATATGGTGTTTGTAATTTTCGGTGTTGTAGTTTTTCCATAAATTCTATTTTACTTGAAATTTTACTCCCCAATAATTTTTATGATAGAACTAAGGTACCAAAAATTAAAAATATCCTATTATATCAGGCATGAAGAAGTCTTCTGCAACATTAATGAGCCAAATATTTAATACGTTGCTGTTAACTAAATAAAAAATAAAAAGTTTAATTAGAACAAGGAATTTTGAGGGCACCAATTTTCTAGCGATAAGGTGTGAACAAGACTATAAAATGAAAACAATATATTGAAATATAAATTTCTAGTGGTCAACTCTTACACCGAAACCATATTATTATTGCCTGAATCACAAGGCCTTTGGACCAGTTCTTTACAACCACAACCAATTTTGGCAATTTAATTAAAGTTGATGATTTTACTGATAATTTTGATTTATAATTTGGTTTATAGTACATAAATAAACTCGGCTCATTTAGTCAACTTCATTTTGTTGCTGTCACATTTAACCAACGCAACGTAGAATTATTATTAATTTCAGCCGACAGTAGAGGACTAAATATACAATATACTGGTACCTGGAGGTACATAGGCTAGCGCTAGGTTCTGCATAAATAAAACGTTCTGTCCATTTTTTTTTCCATGATTTCATTTTTCGGATTTGATATCCAGTTTGTGAGTGTGAGTTGGTCCATATTTATTGTCTGGATCTTTCTTGGCTTTCATTTTTATTGTAGCCTATACCCATTTATAGGACATAAGAAAATTACGAAAATCTCATACATACCATCATTGAGGGCACAGTGGAAGTAACCTATAGAAGAGGGCGGCTGAAGAAGAAATTCATGGATCAACTGAAGGAGGACACAGGAGCTCGAACGTACCAAGAACTGAAGAGGAAAGCGCAGGGCCGAGAGAGTTGGATGATGATATGCAGGGAGTTGCTGCCAACCAATCGTTAAGATTGTGACCTCTGAGGAAGAATAGCCATTAAATCGTTTGGCCGATAGGTTGATGAATGATCATTCTTTGCAGTCATCAACTCGTAAGTAAGGTTCGCATACACACATGCGCAATAAAATATAAGTTTGACAGGAAGCTTGATTAGTATTCATTAGGTTGGGCAACACATTTGATTTGAATAATTCCTTGGACATCCGCCCCCTAATGGAAGTCCAGATGGGCGACCGTTGGAATAAAACGCGACTGCAGTTGCAACAAATTCTTCTTCTTCTTCGAATGTCTCTTCTATCGAAGATTGGCCATCATCATGGTAAATACGTAGATACCGTACTTTGGACTCCCCAAAAGGATGTCAAGTATGTAGAGTATCGAATGTACTTAGTCATGATAACTTTACCAGGGAATTGTAATGCAGTGGTTTCCCGTTGCCTTCTGCATCCTTATGCCGTTGACTCTTCGTCGAGTTCCTCCACCTTCGGGGCCCAACCCCGGGACAAAAGATTGCCCTAGTAGTGGTTGCTAGTGGCGGCAACTATTAGCCCCGTCCCATAGTCATCCTCGAGCTGCTGTGACTTTTTCAAGACAAGTCTGCACCACACCACACCCTCCGATTGTGCCGCCGCTTGGTCGGGGACGGCTTATTCGTTATATTAGCAGCTAACCGCATATCTGGTGGCCTTTTCGCTATCCGCCGATTGTGACGCCGCTAATAGCCTACAGCTCACCTAGCAACAAATAGCATTGGCCATATCATGTAAGTACCTAGCGTCTGAAATTTGGATCCCGTCGTCTACCTAAATATTTAATTGCTGACTGGATAGAATGAAAACGCCTATTATAATTACGGTGACGTGATAAAGTCCCCTAATTAGTCGGATACGGTGATGTGATGATGTCATCTAATGAGCATGTAAATTAGTGAAGCTATCGAAATAAACAAGGAAAGTTCCTCCTACACCTCTGTTATTAATACAGGATTACTACAAAATGAAATCACATGGTGACAAAATTACAGACAATTATTTCACGAAACATTTTGGTTAAGGATTTGTTCAACAGTGTAAAGTAAAGTAAAGTAAAAATGTATTCCTCCAAAACATTACAGAATATTTTCATTGATACCAATTTTCAATGCAACGACCATCCAATACAATATATGCATGACTGCTTGATAGGCCATCCACCCTGTGCAATGAGAAACTCTTGTCTGCACGGATGGAAGGCATATCTAGCAGGACAGAGAAATGTATATATCAATGATAATTGAAAAGAGTTGCGGAGAGCCCCCCCCCCCCCCCACTATAAGAACTCTTGTCAAAGTGGAGGGCTAGAACAACGTTCGTAAAGGTATCTGTGCAATTAAAAAAAGTGTACATATGTATATTTATTTATTTGTTACAAATTTAATGACAAATGCAATTATTTAGATCGCACAGGTATCAATACGATACGATACTGGGGTTAGTAGAAAAAGGTTAGTAAAGGTTAGTAAAAAAAGTGAATTATTATTTTTTTTCATACAATGTTATTAGATTCATTTTTCACGTTTTGGACTGAATGTAGGCATTTCAAGGGAAGGAAGAATTAACAAAAAGTGAGGCCGACCAGCACTACTACACGACTAATTTGAGAAACTTGTCCAGGCAAGAAGGTTTTGCGAAGCCTTCCACAGAACATGCATATTTCAAACATAAGAAAAACCCGCCATCAGCTGTCGGCAGACCTGACAGAAGTAGTGGGGGACCTCCCATAAAGGAGCAGGTAGAGGAAAAGCTACATCCATCGTGGGCGGCGAAGAAAGCTCAAACTATTAAGCCATTCCTAGGAAAGAAAATAAAATTTGACGATTAGGCTGCTGATTTTATAATGAGACAAGTGCACTGAACCACTTTTTATTTTGTTTCAAAATCAGAATAAATATGCAATGTAAATATGCAAGATAACATTCGTATTTTGTTTTTAAATTTCAGCATGCTCAAAGGCCTATTGCATTTTACCATGTACGATATTTTACTTCTGGATTCTGAAATGCAAGGCGCTTATAATAGGTATAAAAAATAAACCGCCAAAATATTATTGGCAATGTTTGACAAAGTTTTATGTTTTATGTATTTTATTTACCGTGTTAAGAACTGAAATTGGAGGATTTAGAAAACAGTGGACTTGGTGGGATTCTATCACACGATGTACGCATATCAGGGGTTCGAATCCCGTCAAGTCCAGTTTTTTCTAAACCCTCTAATTTCGGTTATAAAGAGGAGGTTACTTTTTCAACCTGTCAGTGTTATATGCCATATAATACTGCTATATATTGAATACCGTTTTAAGCTTATTGCGGTTATAAATATAGGTACTTTGGATCTAATGAGATTGGTCTGTGGTGGACTACTAGTTGATGACGGAAATTATGATTGTTTGGACCAGTGACGATACTTCTTAGTATCATTCCTGAGTGTATTGTTTATGTTCCAAACTCCCGTCCTATTGTAGGAATTTTATTACCAAATTATCTTCAATTTACCAAGCTATTAGTAAATATTTTATAGTCCTTTCGCACAATGCTCGGCGGTGCATTCACGGACAAACTAATTAAATCCTCACCTTCAATTCCATAGCTGTGGGCTCTGAGGCTACCAGAGCACCCGATGATCTTCATAGCAGGAAGTGCAACCTACAGATCGTATCTCTTATTGCCAATGTCGCCATAGCGCCTGCTGGCCACAACATCTATAACGTCTGTGGTTGTCGGGCGAATTCTTTTTCTAATTTATATTACCACTGTATCGTAGGCAAGGAGAGCCCATTAGGCTAAAACTGCACCTTCCTCTTTTGACCTTAGTGGTAATCTTGAACGACCTGGCCCGTCGTAGGCGAAGCATGGGCGGGTTATTTGAACCAATGAAGTGTTTTCATTTCATTGTATTAGCATCTCAAGGTGGGATGCCTTGAGGTATGCGATTTCAGGAAATGGCCATTCCTTGTATAGCCCGTTTTTTTCATAATTCCGCGGTAAAGGGCTTTTTATCCGGTTGAAAGAAGGGAGGGGTACCGGAAGGAAGTTGCAAACGGAAAGGGCAGTTTTTTAAGAGGGTAAAGAAAGAAAATATCGCTTGATTTCCTACAAGTCTTGTGACCATTGAATTTTCTATTCCACGTCAAAGGTTTCGCCATTAAACTTTCGCATTTTCTCTGCTTCCCTTCTAAGGGCATGTGGTTGACTTTTTAATCTGGCTGATTTCAAACCTTCGTAGAAAGAGTATTATCCACAACTATCTCAGTTTCGTATGCAATAACTTGATGCATGAAAAGCTTTGCTCAAATGATGAAATCCTTTGGATGACTCTTGTATTTTCGCAATTTGTATCATTATAAAAAGATATCATCCGAAAAGAACCCTGCCTTTTTTCAAGCATAATGCTATTGTTATTTTGTATTATTATATTGTAATTTTAAAATTTTTATCTCTATCAAATGTTCAAGACCTTCTTCTTCCGGCTCTACAGCCCTTGGTGGGCTTTGGCCTGCTCGACAACACTCCTCCATTCTTCTCGGTTTTGCACAACGCTCCACCATCTGGAGACTCCCAACTCGCGGAGGTCATTCTATAACTCGTCCTTCCAGCGGTTTCTTGGCCGTCCTGGCAGTCGTCTTCCCGTCATGCTTGCTTTGTACATTTTTCGTGGCATGCGTTCTTCAGACATCCTTACAACGTGTCCCAGCCACCTTAATCGTTGTGCTTTAATGAACCTTACTATGTCTTCTCCGTTGAGAGCGGCGTCGATTTCAGCGTTGTTTCTTATACGCCATTCTCCGTACTCGTAAAGGGGTCCATATATCCTCCTTATTATCTTTCTTTCGAGTACACGTAGTTTGTTGGCATCGTTTACAGTGAGATTCCAGGTTTCCGATCCGTATGTTGCAACTGGTCTTATAAGGGGTTTGTATATTCGTAGTTTTGTGGCTCTAGAGATAAGTCTTGACTTGAGCAATTTTAGGTTGGCAAAATATGCTCTATTGGCTGCTGTTATTCTTCTGTCTATCTCTGCGCTAGTTTTGTTGTGATTGTTTACTTCTGCACCAAGGTAGATGAAGCTCTTTACATTCTCGAAAGCCATTCCTTGTACAGTCAGGTTGTCACTTCTCCGTCTCCTTTCTAACGCTGACATTACTAGATACTTAGTTTTTGAGACATTTATTTCTAGTCCAGCTCTACTCGCCTCTACACATCGTCTAGCAAGTATCTCTCCTAGTTGCTTCCTATTTTTAGTGATTATGACTATGTCATCCGCATATGCGCAGATCATTTGTGACTTGTATACAATTGTCCCACTCTCTACTATATTCTGTAACGCTGCTTGCAGTGCCAGGTTGAAAAGTGTAGCTGAGAGGGCGTCTCCTTGTCGTACCCCTCTGCCGAATGTTCAAGACCTTGGAAGTTGGAATTCAATTATGGGTTCTTCTTCCTTTAATGCCTCTTCTACAACCTACCATTGGAGGTCAGGGCTGCTAGTTCACTCAGTAGCTTTAAGAAAACAATTAAACAATATATCTTAGATAACGCTTGAGACTTCCTCCGGTCCTGTAATAGTGATGGCCCCCCGTAGATATTTTGTCCTTCTTTTTTCACTCTTCCTCTCTTTTTCTTTTCTTCTCGATTTAATTTTAACCATTTATTAATAATACAATGTTTTTGTTTTTAAGGTTAGCATGAAAACAAGAAATAGCGTCATTGTCATTTGCCTTTTGTTCATTTGCAATTAAGTCGTTTTCATTTCATTCCATTTCGTTTCTTCTATCGAAGATTGGCGATCTTCATGTCAATTGTAGTAATGATTATCATTGATCGATTCTTCATTGAGTTCCTCCGCCTTCAGGGCTAGTTAGCCAACCCCTGCACAGGAACGTCTGTGTTTTTCGCTTTTCCCCGCTCAAACTTGGTCCCCTAACTGTTCAGTCGCCACTACGCGCTTCCACATTCCGCACGAGGAGGTTAAGAGTTGGGATTTTCTAGTCTTCGCCTTTGAGACTGAAGCTCAGCTGCTTTGAAAACTATGGGTACTATGAATCTATGGATGCTAATCGTAATTTTTAACGTAGCTCTTTCCCCTTCCTACAGCCTCAAAGTTAGATAAATGGTCAGATGTAAAATTTATAGGCTACAACAAACTTTCGCTATTCTCATCTGAAATAATAGTACTTTAAAAACACGATGTGCTTTTACCGATTTTATTCAGTCAGCTGAATAGTCTGCATTTTGAGGAAGCTTTTTATGAATTGTTCATCTGATTCCACTAAAATGTATTTTCATTGTTATTTTCTGTTGCTTCATTGTGTCGTACGATATCTGGGCTAAATTGTAAAATGGGTAGATACGGTTCTTTTCTGTGACCTTCCTTGCGTCGTAACGGACACCTTGGCTAGGAATCACCCTGAATATTATTTAATTAATTGTAGTCATCCGCAGATAATCCAGAGGCTGTTTAACTCACGGGATTTCAAACTACTCCGGACTGGAACTAATTAATCGTACTTTCCTACTCGCTTGTAAATTATTGCTCTATAACTTATTTGCCAGACTACTGTTTCTACCGTGTTTAATTACATTACTGGCCTTTAGAACAAGTTACTGCTATGTTAATGTTATCAACGCTTCCTGTTGTGTCATTGTTTCAAATTTTTAACTAAAGGCTATTTATAGTCAATAGTTGGCGGAATTGGGTTAGAAGGGGTCCTGAAGAACTTTTTATTCACCTAGGCCTACTTATAGTCATTGTCCAATGCCTTACTTCTTACTTCAGCCAACGCCCGTATGTGGCCTTTCGGCCATCCGACGCCGTGCCGCCCAGTATAAAAAAGCTCGTCCCTCCAAAGTTGCCTCGCAGATGATGTCCTTAAGGCCGTCGCAGGTTGCGAGATGTTCTGCAGTTCCTTCAGATGTAAAACACAGGGAGCACAGTGGTGAGTCCACCACCCCAATCCTGTGCAAGTGCTTCTGAAGGAAATCGTGTCCCGTCGCCATTCGGAAAGTCGCCACTGCCACATCTCTCGGAAGGTCCCTTGGTTTGTTTGATGACACGATGTGTTCCCAGGGCTTTCCTTCCGCCGCTCTTTTTTTTGCCTTTTGGACGGACTCTCTGAAGACGCTGTTTATGCTGCGACAGGTACTGTGGTAGGAGATTGGATGGGTTGGTTGCTCCATGGTACATCCCTGTTTGGCCAGGTTGTCTGCTTTTTCATTGCCCAAAAGATCGCAGTGCCCTGGTACCCATTGCAGGGCTATATCTGTTCTTTCTTGCAGCAGGTGTAATCTTCCCTGGCAGATGTTTATTTCTCTTCCTTCTTGTGGCTTTGATGAACAGATAGCCTGTATCGCGGATATCGCGATTATTATTATCGCAATATTTATATATTATTATATTATATATTTATAAATTGTTTCTGGATGGATTTTTGGTCATCGACAAAATCGTATGCGCACTCGATGTCAACCTACACCGGCTACAAGCGATAGTCCACAAACTGGGACAAGCGTCAGTGAAACAGGTGAAAGCATGCTTACGGGCCACGGCCACTTCAACAAACACATGCATAGGGTTGGCGTGAAAAACGACAGTAGATGCAGACTGTGTGAAGTTGAAGAAGAAACAGCTGAACACATTCTCTTTGAATGTGAAGCGCTGGGACAAACTCGATATCAAGCTCTTGGCCACCCTAGGTCTGAAGAGGAAACCATCCGATCTAATCCCATCACATCACAAAAACACTAGAATTCATCAAAAAGACTGGTGTTATAAGATGGGCGTAGACGGCAAACGTGGAAGCAAGAGACCTTCTAGGTCGACGCTTATAGGAACTCAAACGAGTAGACCCCACGAAGGAAAAAAAAAAAAGAAAAAAAAATGAGTCATGACTTAACCAAGTACAGATACGAGTCAGGTCAGAAGGGGTGAAATGTATGTATTTTAAATTATGTTAAGTAGATCCATGAAAATACTGGATGGAGCGGGACTCGAACCCACGAGCATACCTTAGTAGTAGTATGGTTTGACACAGTCCCAGGCCACGGTGTGGGCCCATAGGACTCCAGTGGACCTCCTGATTATAGTGGATTCCGAACCACTTGGGAAACACAGTGAAGTCACACGATTAGTTCGGAGGTGACCAGGACAAGTCCTACCATGTTTCCCTACCGGCACTGTGCACACGACCAATTTATCTGCATCTTTGAACCTGCTCTGGTCCGCTGGATTCAACTTGGTATGGCGGCCGGCTACGAGCATACCTTAGGGACTGCACTATCTGTCCTGACCGGATACTCCGGATATAATATAGAGTGGAAGCTGCGTCTTCATACCTGAGTTAAAAGTTGACATACAGTCATAGGCTGAGATAAGATTGCAAATCAAATTTAGGTTTTGACTGTTATATTTTTGCCTGTGGTAATGTATTTTTCTTGAAATGGTTATTGTGAAAAAAATTATTATTAAAAGCATTAATCGTGCACAAGCAAATTAATGAATGTCTCCGAATAACAATAGTGAAGCTGAATTATTTTCTCCCTGAGTTAATATCTTCTCGTACAGTATATACTACTAGAACAGCGCAGCGGCCCGATCATGGCGATTTTAATACCGGGTTTTTAAAGATGTAAACAAGATAATTTTACAATGGAAAGTGCTATTTAAAAATTGTTTGTTTACAGTTTTAACCCCAGGGAGTACGTTAATACCAATCGCCATAGCCCACAGGATATGATGGCACTCGGTGTTCCGCTTATGCAAGTTTCGAATAAACAGTGTTCCAAGTGCCATCCTATTGTGGTCGGGTAGTAAAAAGACTTGATTGTAATATAAAGCAGTCCTAAAGCTCTTGTAGGCTCGTTCTTCATTTGCTCCTGATTTTTTTTTGGTTTCTCACTGAAATGCTATTAAATCAAAATTCCTGAACCCACTAGTTTAGCTTAAGGTTTTTGCCTCTTATACTACCAACTTGATAAAATCTTCCTCTATATATGAAATTAATCTTCTCAGTATATCTGGGGTAAATTGATTCGGTAACTCTGTTCACACAAGATATACGACAGGCAAGGAAAGGGAGGGGCTTATTGCGAGGAAAATCACGTACACACACCCATGATATTATCGTCTGCTGCTGTAACACCTGGAAATATTCCAATGTCTTGCAATACATCTATTGTCAATTCAATAGAGTCTATAGACAATTCTAGCTAATTTTCTATTGAAACTGGAACAGAACAACATTCTAGTATAGGCGATAGATAATAAGAAAAAAATATTTTTACTGTTAAAATTAAAATATTGGTCATTTGTTAATCTAAAACGTAGTATAAGTCATGCTATAAATAATAACGAGCTCACTGATCCATTAACTTCTATTTTGTTAGCTGCTAGGTGCGATATTTAGTTAAATCCAACTATGGTAGAATGGGATCCGCTGCTTTACATGCGCTCTGATGTATGGTTTTAATATTTAGCACAGAGTTTGTACTCGTTTGGAAACATTCTTTTAAGAAAGGTTTATGAACTTTCGTTAATCGATTTTATATTAAGAGTGGACATCCCGTAGGAAATTGGCAGCCAAAATTTAATACTTTTTATTCTTCGTATTAAATTTTGGGCTGCCAATTTCCTACGGGGCGTACACTATTAATTCCCCCCAACAACACCATTGTAGAGTTTGAAATAGGATGTGTTGATTTTGGTAAGGCCTCCGGACGCATTTTTTGACATATCAATTCTGACGATTGTGGCCGATTGGTTTTAGTGATGGTAACATATCATGTATCAAAATGTCGACAAATAATTCTTCTAATGCCTAAGATCTTTTTTCTATCTCTACAATAAATATTTCCTGTGACCTTTGGCTTTATACAGAAAACCTGTAGCGTTGGTGATCATTGAATTGTTCGTAAATTATAATTTTTTTATGTATTAAAAATTTATGTTAGAATGCCATTTTTAGTTGTTCGTTCATTTGTGAGCTACGGTGTCTGCATTTACTCATGTTCATCACAAGACACGGTAGAAGAGCAATGCGTGCAAAAGGTTAAAATTACGAGCTGTTACTATGTAGTACCTATCATAAATTGAGATCTTGGGAAGTGTCTTAATATTTTCTGTGGTATAGACAGTGACCTGTGATTATCTATTTGCAATTGCCCGGCTGATGCCAAGTTGCAGGTCCGATGACTCAAATAGCTGTAATTTGCGCTTCTAATTTGAGTGTTTAGATGGCGTTTGCGCTTGTGCCAATGCCGTAGCCCTGAGGTTTTAAAAGGTTTTTTGTTGGTGCTTCCTCAACGTTTCGGACTCAATTTAGGCATTTGATACAACTTTCGTATTTTGTTTTTAATTTTAGCATGCTTGAAGACCTATTGCGTTTCACCATGTACGTTTTTTTTATTCTCGATTTCCAAAATGGAATGTTGCAAGGGACTTATCGTATAATAGGCATACCAAATGAAATAAACCGCGAAAATATTATTGGTATGTTTTACATATAGTCCACGCAAAACGAGAAAAGTATGGACATGGAATGTTTTGATCCTGGGCAACACTGTAAAAATATTGTTTGCACAATTTTTGTTATGCCTTGCATCCAATGCAACAAGGTAACACAAAATGGTGCAAAGAATATTTTTACAGTGTTGCATAGGATCAAAACATTCCATGTCCATACTTTTCTCATTTTGCGTGGACTATACCAAAATGCACGATCCAGCGGGCGGGTCAATAAAATAAAAAGCTTTCTCTTAAAGCTGTCTATTTTCCCTAAAATTACTATACTATTTTATAAAAAATTAATTCACTTTTCTGAAGTAATAATATTTCAGCTCAGAAAATGCAAATTTCCTGCAAAAGCTTCTATTTTTTTATGAATTTTTCATTTGACCATATTTATATCTTTGCGGCTCAGCGGCTGTGGATGGAGAAATTAATTAATTTCGTCAAAAATACACACCATTTCTTGCTTACAAAATATTTTGAAACCTACCATATCAATTCCTATATTATTGTTATTTATTTTTTTCCCTTCTTACAAGACAACAAAAGAATATGTAAATAAATAAATAAATAAGGACTTTTTGATGTTTCTATTACTAAGCCAACCTAGCGGAGTTAGGGCTATAAAGCCCTCTCTTACACTCAACTAGGAAGGCCCGGTTCCGCCTGCTTTACATGCCCTCCGAACCATGAAAATGTAGCCAGTGTGGGACTCGAACCAACAGCCTTTCGGGAAAAAGTCAGAGTCTTGACAAGTCTTGACCCATCGTACCCTACTCAAAATTATCCCTAGGGATTGTGCAAGGGGAGGGAGCATGTAGCCTACCATACTACTTGTAGTTACCATACTATTATGTACTGCTGGAAAAAATAATTTATTGAAACTACATATAAATATATAATAAATAGAGGTATACATACTGTATATGCGGTGTTTTGATTTAAAAGATATAGTACCTGTACCATTATCATGTTTTCCTGCTTAATTTCCTGTTGAACACCGTGTCTGACAAACATTTCTGTGTCATAATACAGATTCTAAAATATTCTTTTAGACATGCACGGCATAACAACAATAATATCATCGCCACTTTTAGCTCGGCAATTAATGGCCCTATAGAATTCTTTGTCACGGTCCTAACAATGGAAACAAAAATGAGACACGACAGTGATAGCAGCGGCAAAAATTTTGGCACATTAGCTAAACATTCAGCCAATGTTGTTGGGATTGTCGCAAAGCTAAGTATGGTTGGTTGATAAGGTAGGCAGGTACGTGTCTTGACTTTTGCTCAGTTGTATTGCATGAAGATTGACGTTTGACTGATAGGTGCAGGCTACGCATACAGGCCTACTGCTCTGATGATGGCGAATGAATAATAATAATAACTTAAACCTGTTCTAAGGTTTGTCTCATGCCAAGGGCATTTAGGTTTTTTTTATTAAAAGAAAGTAGACACTGAGCAATAGTGAATATATCGGTCTTGCTCAAACAAATAGAGTAGGTGGCGTGTAACCATAAGCTAAGTAAGACCAATAACGGTGAAACGTAAAGGGAATTGTCAAAGAAAATGACAAATGAGACGTGAATGAGTTTGTCGGGTTCCTACGTAAAAAAAGAAAAGTGAAAAATTGCGGTAAATGATGAAGAAATGTACAGCAGGCAGGTTTTCCAACAGAGTCGCAATCCGAATAGCTTCATTATGACTGTGAATAGGTTATGACTAGAAACTCCAAGCTCGATCTCAGTCACCACTTTTTGCCGCTTCATTGCTTCCGCTGTGGATGCTCATCTTGCCCATCTGGTCTTGCTTAGCTTGCAAATGATGTAACCTCGAGAGTTCTATTGCTACTGTACCAAGAGCAATATAGTGCGCATGTGCAGTAGGCTAGTTAGAGTTGTTATTCGTGTAAATAAGAAGTAAATAAAAATCGAATTTAAAATTATTTTGTAATCTGTGGGGTCCAGCGTTATAGAATAGTTTGAGGTATGTCAGGGTTGCGGAGAATTTTTAAAACTCAAAATATTTCTAGTTTGTTGAAGGTCTGGTTTGGGCAGAGAGAAAAGGTAAAAAGTAAATAAAACGCCATGGCATGAAAACCCAATGAGGGCGATTGCTTTTTTTCAAGTCTAGCCTGAAGCAGCGTGCGTAAAGTGTGGAGGTTGAAAATTTATAAGCAAAAAAAAAATCACTTTTACTCCCAATGCCGAACCTTTTTTAATTTATCAATGTATATTTTTACCTCAATGAGATTATCCTACCCTTTTATGTTAAAACAAAACGCTGAAAATGCTTTAGGCGGTAAATCAATCTTACTGTCAATTGATTACCTGCCAATGTAATCCGGTCTCAGTCAGCGACTATTGTTCTTTTTCTTGTACACTTTCCTCATTGCTTTGATGATAATGTTATTATTATTATTACTATGGCATGATAATACACGTACATGCCAGTTTTGCAGCTTTATGGCTTTTTTTATCGCCATTTATCACTTGTAGGCAATTATCTTATTATCCTGTTCTCTTGATTCTTTCTTTGTTTTTGCTTGTAAAGCACCGTAGTACTTGGTAAAAATTAGTCACAGAGTGGTTTCCAACAACATTTTTGAAGTCTACCCAGTTCCACGGAAGATGTCGGCCTCCTCAGATGTTGACGAAACGTTTGGAAGTAAGCTTTCAGTGGCCTATCATCCCGGATTCAACTGCTTCGTCATAAAACTATTGAATCCATGCTAATTATTATTATCTGCGGCCTGATCGAGGCGATTATAATACCGGTATTTATTTAATCCCCTGGTATTAAAAATGTAAACAAGATAATTTTATAATAGAAAGTGCTATTCAAAATTTGTTTGTTTACAGTTATAATCCTAGGGTATTTATTTAACCCCGGTATTATAAACGCCTCGATCAGACTGCAGGCTGCTGATGCTTGTAATACCGTCACCTTGGGGTTCATTTACAATAATTTAATCTTATTCCAGATGTACATCTCAAATCGCCATAGTAGGGCTGCTGAAGTAGGATTTAAACTAACTGTCCCATCGTATAATCCTACGTTATACCACTGGACCACCGAGGCCAACGACGTTACCGTAAACAACGTCATTCTTCATCTGTTGGCCATGGAAAATTCATTGTTTTTCCATGCAGTAGCTGGGCAATCAGTCAGAGGTGGAACGAATGAAGCGAATGTGGAGACATGTTCGCAGTGGGTAGCGCGCTCATTATCATGCCTGCAGATCACATTCCCTTTATTTATTTGCCCAGCCTCACCTGCGGCCTTCTACTCCCGGAGAATGCCCCATTGGGTAGTCTACATTATTATTTACTATAGCGAAGATTTAATTTAAGAGGATCTTAATGCAGGCTACACACGATCCGTCATACGACTCATGGTTCTACACAAGAGTACAGCGCTCGAAGGGTCGTATTTTGGCTTTAGGGACATTTTTCTATATTTATTTCTCACGGACCATTGGCCATATCTTGTAGAAAAACTATGGTTTTTGTTTAACAATAAATGACGATACGAGTAAGTGCAGGCACCACCACAAAGGCTCAATTCAAGGAAAGATTTTCTCAACTCGGTTCCCATTGAACCCCCGCCATGGTTCCAGGAAACTGCGGCCAAACCTTCGGGTCACGACCTTGACTGGAGAACTTGGGCGACGCTGAACATGCTGAGGACAGGGGTCAAGTCGATGCTGAGAGGATCTGATATGAGGATGTCTCATGCGCGTGGAGAGAAGTACAGGATACAGCCCACCTACTCAACTAAGTACTCTGCCATCGTCGACGACCTCTGGCAGGGCAACCAGGCTGCTGTTGACGTGGACAAATATTGGTCGTTAATGTAAATTTTGAATCGCTTGGACACGAAAAATTAATTAAATAGTGCTTCTTATCGGTACTCGACTTGCAGCAACATGTAGTCTGACAATCTCAAAATAGTTTGCATCCAGTATAACTATGTAATGATGACCGTGTACATGATTAAAATTTCCCAGTGACCTGTCAGATCTGATACTCTTGCTGGTCTGATAGGAAGTGGTAATTGAGTGAGGTGGTTATTGAGTTGCTGGTGAAAGCAGTAGTGTATTTGATAACGGTCTGGACTTTCGTAGAGGAAGTCGCAGGTTCCATTCCACTAAAGAGGGGACTCTGTCTAATAATTAAAATAATTATTCATGTAACAGGCTGGAGCCATGTGAAGAAAAACAATTAATGAGCTTTCTGTGTTGAAATATCCCGTGCTACCAGTAATGTGTTAAAATAATGTTTTTTTTTTAGGTAAGTTTAATGATTCATTTTGGCCAGGGCTTTTTTTCATTAGAAGCAATTATCTGGAGGGGTTAGCAGAAACTGCTGTTAGCAAAATTTACAGGTAAGACTGTAGTTTATTAGCAGCTGAAGTTAGTTGTTAATGTTTTTACTTACTGCACAGCTTGCTGACATTCTTCGTCTTCCCGACGAATTTGTATATATGGGAAAATTGTTTAGTAAAGTTATTTTTCAGAAAATCAAAATTGGTCGCCTGTATTCCTTAGATACTGTATGGGGAAAGGGAATAAGTATAAAGAGAAAACTTGTAACTATTTTCAAGTTTGTCTATTCTGCTGATGACCGGATGGAGTGCATCTTGCAGCGTCAACTTTGTCTTATGGCCCATGAACTTCCTTTTTAACAATACTTTTGGCTAAACTGAAATTAGAAAATATAGAAAAAACTGGACTTGTCGGGATACGAACCCAGGGTTAGGCAGGGACGGTTTCAGGGCGGTGGCCTGGGGGGGGGGGGCGACTGTCCCCACCGCCCTCCCCAAGGATCCGTCCCTGCGGTTAGGTTACGGGGCGTCGTCCCGTTTTGGCTTAAATCGTGGGTTCGAATCCCGCCAAGTCCAGTTTTTCTATATCCTCTAATTTCGGTTATAACGAGGAGGTTACTTCTTCAACCAGAGTTTGTTAAATGTCAGTGTTATAAAATTATTTAAATATCATATTATAATACTGCAAAGCATACTTTTGGCTGTTTATACAACCCTAGGTGTTTTATTGTGGGTGGTTTTTGTTACTAAGTATGCATCATGAGAGTTGTACATATCTCAATATCGATTTATGTGTCTGCAGGCAAAGTTACCTGGGGATTTATTTCAACCGTTTATGCACGTTATTAAAACTAACCCACTCCAAAGCAGCAGGGATTCAATTGTTTTGTCATATTTCGCCCATTAGAGCCCTGAAAAACAAGTTTTCTGCTTGCGCCTAGCTCTATGCGAAAATGAACAGTAATTAATCTCTGTTGACGAACAATTTGTGAGTTTAAATGTTAATGCGTTTTAATTGCCGTTAGTAAATTTACATTAATTGGGGTTTGTTAAGGCTATTCCACTGGGCTATTTTACTTCAAATTTGATTTTGTCATTGACGTTTGTTTTGTTTTAAGGGGACTATTATGTAGATACTTTACTTATCTATTATAAATTAAGTTATAATATGGTAGCAGACATCATTAATAAGTCTTTAGCATATTATAACTTCATTTATAATAGATAAGTTAAGTATCTACATAGTCTCCTTAAAACAAAACAAACGTCAATGACAAAGTCAAATTTGAAATAAAATCAACCAGTGGAATACCCGCCTTAGGAAATTTACACTTTCTCTAATAACTTCTTCTTTTCCGTTGGTGATATGTCTGCTGCTGATAATAATAAACATTGATAGGCTTTTAATACTGGTATTTCTCTTAAAATTACTACTGAAAGCAGTGGTTCGAGACCTGAAAATCTATTTGTACCTTCTCAGCATCGAAGGTTCTGAGCTTTTCGTAAGTGCTTAAGTGTAGCAGAGACTTA
Organism: Psococerastis gibbosa; assembly: GCA_963971405.1. NCBI lineage: Eukaryota > Metazoa > Arthropoda > Insecta > Psocodea > Psocidae > Psococerastis > Psococerastis gibbosa. Next base: position 31,688,810 of record OZ020489.1, on the reverse strand, counting down.
GCAGTTTCTGCTGTATGGGACTGCGAGAATCATTAAGCTGGCTTTGTTGTCAGGCTTTTGTCCCGTGCCTTTGTCACAGTTGTAAGTTGCACATATTGTTCTGCGGGTTGTTCTTTCTTCTGCTTCCTTTTTGTTGTCTGTTGGAAGTTTAGCAGAGACCTGTCATCCACAGATTCTAATTTTCACCGGCGCTATTTGCTTCTTGGGTTTCCATATTTTGGAAAAGGGAATCAGACGGACCAACCCCTAGGTAATGGTTTTATGCGTCATTTGTGTCACTGAAAGCTGTCCTTTTGACCAAAAATGAAAATAAACATTGGCACAATGCAACCTTTTAGCATGGACATATAAATATATGGACTCGCAGCAGCCTACCAGTCGGCAGGATTCTTAAACTTAAATTTTATTCATTATTTCTAATGTATTTGATTGAATTCTGCTTTTTTATATCAAATGATTACTTTAAACATTAAAGTGATAAATCTTGCTTAAAATTACAATCTTTTAAAGCTTAAATGAAATCTACAATGGCTATGTAAACATTTTTTAAAAATATTTTTAAAAAAAATGAGATCTACAACGGGAGAGGCTAAGAAAATATACATATAGGGTATCAATGCAAATGGCTGCTTGAATCCTGAATGTGAAAAATTCTCATCTATGTTTAGCTTATAATAATAGTTCCAAGTTATGCATCCAGTTTATATACGAGGGAAAGTCAAGAAATCCGTGGCCTAACCTAGAAGAAGAAATAAATCTGGAAAATTGTGTTGTTTACTGTGTAGGTACATCCTTTACTAGAGCTAATGCCAAATTATAGCATTCCACACCTCTTAGGCGCCAATTACACCGACGTCAATAGTGATGGTACTGGTGATATTGACGTCATTGACGTGGTAGCAGACATTAAAGACAGTCTAAAAATGTCTGTAATCACCAGTACCATCACTATTGACGTCGGTGTAATTGGCGCCTTAGATCAGACCCTCTTTCTCTTTCTAGAACATCCTAGCCTTTTAGTGAGTGGCTATGTAAGGCAGGGATTTCAAAACATTTTGTATGCTAAGGACGCCCTGTTTTTTTTTTTTTACCAGATTAATTAATTCTTCGTTCCACAGCCGCAAAGATGTGAAAACGGTCAGATAAAAAATTCTGTGTGAAAATTTAGTGTGAAGAGAGTGTGGTTGGTCTTGCCAACATAATGTGTGCATTGAGTGTTTGCTGTGTATTTCTTTAAGTGATGAATGAATAGAGTGATCCATAAAATGTCTTCTCGTTTAAAATTCTTTTGGCATTATCATCTCATCGATATTCTGTAGTGTCGCCTCGTCAATTTCAATTGCTACCTATTGCCCTTGTCAGTACTGTAATTATTCGAAATTACGTAGGCTGTCCTTAAATTATAGGAAGTTTGTTCTCCTTGTTCATGACTATTACGATATTTGATAGAGACAAGAACTAATCATAGTTTAAACACAACAGCAGAGTAAAGCCCGATCCGACGATGATACGTATCATTCATGGCCGTGCCCAGGGGAGTGGTCCATGGGGTCCGGACCCCCCCCCCCCGAAATAAATTATATATAAAAAATAATTATTTTTATTATTATTATTATTATTATTTTATTTTTATTTATTAATAATAAATCGGTTCACATCGGCTAACTACGTCAGCCGATTCAATAATAACAACAACAAAAAATAAGAAGAAGAAAAGCGTCACTCAAATAATATGTATCATCGTCGGATGGGGCCTAAGTGCCTAAGCCTATGTATGTTTTTTTAACAAATGGTTAATCGCATACATACAATTTATTGGAAGTATCTAATTGACCTCCTCAGTCGCATCTGTAGGTTAGTACCCGTGTTGAGTTACGACACGTCTCCGATCGCATGGCGTATAGAGACTCGCATGTACTAGCACGCTATCACCTTGCCGTGTAAGTCGGCAAATATATATATCCATATCATTCTATATGTTATCTATATTACGTCTACATATGCATGTTAACAATATGTTTAGCCCATCATCAACCTTGTCTATAAGGTGGATGGTTGAGAAAGCAAAAGTGCATTAATGTTATGTACTGCTAAACATAGTCGTATTGTAAAGGTATGAGCTCGGCTTTGACCTTTGTTTCCATATAAAATTATCCAAATTGCACACAGTGTTATCCATATGAAGATCAAAGGGGGAATTTCTCCAGAGAGTCGCATACGGCATACTGTACATAGCGCTGCACGAGACGCTGGAATGTTGACATCGGGTGCTAATTAAATTGCACTCTTTATGGTCGCGATAGAGATCTGATTTGCAATGCTTATTGTGGAAACTGGAAAGGTGATATTGAACTATATTATAATGACTATTATAATAATGTACCAGTAGAATATGATGTTGTTGAAGAGAAGTATTCTACAATATAAAGTCAGCTTCAAGAATTTATGTCAATTTCTTTCAATATAGTGTTTTATGAGATATGTCCCAGCCTTCATTTAAAAAAATAAAATAAAAACTTGGACTCAGGGTCGCTGTCGGCAAAGTATTCTGGTACTTGGAGGATAAATAATTTCAACTTCCCTATATTACCTTAAACACATGTACTTAATCATAACAAATATCATGTAAGGTACACATCTTCTTCTTTAAGTACATTGTAGTATTATATGGTATATATAACACTGACATTAAATTAACTTTGGTTGAAGAGGTAACCTCCTCGTTATAACCGAAATTAGAGGAAATGGAAAAAAACTGGGCTTGGCGGGATTCGAACCCGCCAAGCCGAGTTTTTTCCCTATCCTCTAATTTCGGTTTCTTCTTTAAGTGCCTCTTCTATCAAAGATTGGCCATGATCATGGCAATTTGGGCCTTGAAGACTGCCGCTCTGAAAAGGAAAGTCGTGCTCTTGCCAAATCACTGTATCAGGTTTTCAGTCAGAACGCTCTTCTTCATCCCGGAGCCCTCAGTCTTCCTATCTTCGATTGGATTATTACATGCAGCCATACTTTTTGTTCTTCATCACATGGCCGAAGTATGTTAGTTTCCGTTTCTTAACCGTCAGCAGCAACTCGGCTTCTGTATCCATTCTTCTCAGGACTTCAGCATCAGGGACACAATCTCTCCAGGTACACGCTACTCATTAATGCCGAACATTTAAGAAGAGAAGGAAAATGTAGAGCGTAATTTTCGGAAATCTACCCCTTGACGAATCAGTAGAATCCGGGATGATGGGCCGTGGTCGTTCTGAAAGCTTTCTGATTCGTCATGTAATTCCGGCCGTGAAAGCCTTTGTAATTATATTAAATCTACCTCATGTTTTCCACCCCAATTATGAAGCTGGAGTTACGTCCATGGTGTGGGCGACTGATTGCACTACCAAAGCAGAAAACTTTTTAAAAGGGATGTTTTAAACCTTTTGGGGTATTAGATTAGCTTTGGTGCTCCTTCCTAGAATTCCTAGAACATTTAACGGCTGCTTTTTGACCTTCCATGAATTCTATTATTCCATTGTATCTCAAAAATATATAATAATTTTTATGGAAAATATCTAAAAAATATTTTTTGGGAACCTTCCTATTGGGGCCTTTTAATTTCAAGTATGCTATATAGAGTAACAAAACCGAATTGGCTAATTTCCAAAGCAAGGTTTTGTTTGGTTTTGAAGAGATTTTTAAAAAAACTAAATTAGGAATAATCCATGCCCCCATGCATTGCATACAATGGCATTGTTATTGTATAGTATTATTTTATAGTATATTCGCTTGTCCGTTTTAGACTATACAACTGTCCCACCGATTAATCCTGTGCTTTAGGATAGGGAAGATCGAGGCAACTGAAATTTAACCCTAGGAATATTATTTACCATGGAACTACCGTTCGCATAATTATTTATTATGGTACCTATACTAATTGATAAATAAGAAAGCATGTACGGGTTGACTCGTACCGGTTTTTTAAGCTTTCTGCGGTCGAATAATTTGTTTTGCAGCGCGGTGCAGCCTGGGAAGTGTGCCTTGGTACCGACTACCAACGGAGAGAGTGGATCGGTCACGTGATGCATTAACTCTACGGATCAGGCATTTTTAGTGTGCAGTTGGTAGCAGCGCGCGTCGGTGTGTTCAGTGGTGTGTTTCCTGTGTGTGTTCAGTTCCAAGTGTTTTTTTTTAAACTTTTTCATCTGGTCATCAGTTATCTTCGTGTTTAGAGTAAATATTTCAGCTTAAAAAAAGCAGTTTGGTTTACGTCAGTTTTTGTGGTCAAAGCTTGCATCTAAAATTCTGCTCTTCCCTTCATTTTTCGCCACGTTTTTTTTTTACTGTTTAAACGATTTATATATTATGTTAATCCATGATGTTACCATTACTTTACCATTGTTTATTATTTCTTCTTTAAATTATAGTCGCTCGTTATCGGTGTCGCGCATGGTAAATTTCATGGTGTAGGAGCATAATAAAACTGCCGACTAACGTTAAGTAGGCAAAAGAAAGTCAGGCTCATTACAGCCGGCACTGAAATGGCTTGAATGTTTTGTTCCCTGTTGTAATTGTATCTTTGTTGCATTCAAAGTAGGCTCTATCATGCAAGTCTCAAGCTTTTCTCTCTGGTATTTTAGGAAGAACGATGCGACTAGTGCAACTTGATACAGAATGCTATAGGCTGAATATAAGTAGCCTATTTTTTGTCTGACATTTACAAATCTGGCTTAGAAAGTCTTCCATTTATGCAAATGATCGGTCATAGACTCTATGAGGATCTATGTTAATAAAATTGCTGCTAAACTAACTTTGCAGTTGGTTATTGCAGACCTATTGAAAAGGTAGTATTACCTAGTAGGCTTTTGAAATTGTAACGCTGATTCCGTCATCCTGAAAGTAAGGGTTTCCAAACTAGTCATCATTGCATCAGTGACTTGGAAAATAAAGTCTAACCATGAATGGTCGAGCAAACCATTCCAAACTATAACCGGGATAACCGAAATTAAACGATCTAAAAAATCCCGCCAAGACCATATTTTTCAAAATAATCTAATTTCGGTTATAACGAGGAGGTCTCCTCTGCAACCTAAGTTAGCTTAATGTCAGTATTACAGTATATACCATATAATGCTACAATGCATTTAATAACATGGATGCCGAAAATTTCGATCGCTCAGTTGAAGAAAGAGCAGTAGGTTTGACTTTTTTTGAAAACCCACTTTTAAACTTGTCTCGCTGGGTTAGAATGCCAAGGGACAAGAGGCAACCTTAAGAGATCAACCTTAAAGGTCTAGAAATCAAAAGTCACTTTAAGGGCATTAGGAGTTAAATGGGAAATTACTAATAATTGACTAAGGCGCTTCGAATTACGATATACTGTATACCTAAGGTAGTTGTTTCTGCAGCAAAATAATAAAGAAATATTGTAACTGTACAACTCCGTTTACAGTATAATTGTTTTTTTTTGTTTGTTGCTTTTGAGCAACCCTGTCAGCCTGGCGGGGAGAGTGAGTCTGTGTATTAAATTGAGGCACCCTAAGGTTAACAGTAAGGTTTACAGTGTAATGTGGAAGCCATGTTGATTATTGCGCCATATTAGCTGCCCTAGCGCTGCACAATTTTAAGTAGTTTTCAGCAGTACCTACTAGTACCATGGTGCCATACCTAGTACCATGTAGCACTACATAACTGCATTAGACTTAATGAATGGGCGAAACCACCGGCATTGTAGGTACCGTGCATCAACAGCAAATTGCGTATTATGTACAGGCACGCCAATTTGTGATTAGGTAGGACACGGGTTATTGTTTATACCGGACATTGTTATGAAAACACAATATTGTGTTTGGCAGCTGCCTACTAACCTCGTTTCTGATTTTGTTTTTGTTTGTTTCGATCTGTCTTTTCCTGGTTAATCGGCAGCGGTGGCTCGCTATTGGAGAAAAATAAGGCAGTGCCTCACAAATGTTTCAAATTAAATAGATTAAAGAAATACTTACTTGCTTCGCGTGTCCAGGGAGACACGCATTTAATGGGTTGTCCAAAATCGAGCAGCTTGGACGGGTTTGCCGTTTGCGTCATGCAAGTTGTCAAGTCAAGTTGTCGGCAAATGGGTGGTATCATGAATTTAAAAATGTAGACTAACAGCCGAATAATTCTAGAAGAACAAAATGAAAAAATAAAACTTTGAAAATGCCGCAAAAAAAAAAAAATTAACAAAAATTCACAAGGTACATAAGGTTGGCAATTTAGAACAATTGCTGGTTTTTAAATTGTCAAATAATACGTGTCTGACCAGCGATATTGACAAAATCAGTTGTTGGGTTACTTAGTTAGCTGTTAATGCAAGAGACCGGAATTCTTGGATCGTAACTGCTATTACTGAACAAGAGTTCCTGAATATTTCACCATAAATTAGCTCTATCGCTCTTCAGGTGCAGGCTACGTAAGTGACTTTATTCAGTTTATTTTTATTTCGGTCGCGTATCTCTCTGTGATATTTAAGGGTGACTTCGGTCGCTTGGAAAGTCTCTGTAAGGAATGCTTGAAGGAACCGCCTTAATCCAACACATGCAGTGCAGTGCAGAACTCATTTTAGATCATTTTAAAGCAAACGTGGGAGTTCCTTTTCTGTGTCCCACAGTCACTCAAGACTCAAGAAGTCTTGGAAAAGAATGCTGGAAGGTACCGCTATGGTCCAATACATGGCAGTGCAGTGCAGTTCTCCTTCAGGGACTTTTCAAGCGATTGTGAGAAGGACCCCAGTTGGTATTAGTTTTATTTCTATTAGAAAGGAAATAAGGAAACGTCTCATGTTTGAGGTGATATTAAAACATGCCCGAAAGGTTGTTTACTCGTCCTTGTTTACTTTTCTTACCACGCTTTTGACAGCTTGTAAAGCAGGCGTTATCAATTGAATATTTACTGTAACTCTGCATGAATGTACTCCCGGTATTGTCTTTACTAATTTGCCAACCGACTTGTCTGATTAGTTGCCTTGGAAACGCCTGTGGGAGGGGTTTCCCCCCATTTCCTAACTGAAGAAGACTCCTAGCTGGTGGCCTTGCTGGAGTACCAGGAAATCAGGCCCGAGAGTAGCCTAGAACACCTCCACGGGTTCTTTAACCCTGTTGCCCGTTAATCCATCTCTAGGCTACATTACTCACTTTTGGTAGCTTTACACCGCTTGGTGCTTTCCCCGCAGCGCATTAATGGCCGTGACTTGGTCGCTGGAGAAGAGAACTGGGGTTCGAATTTCGACATGACCGGTTTTTTTTTCCTCCATCCAATGCTCTCACCTAACCTTAAATTCTAGCTGGCCTTCATCGGTATGAGAAAAAACGCCGTGGCAGTGTAGCTCAATCCAATGAGGATCTAGACCTAGAGTATCCTATCCCTTGACTACAACACTATTTAGCATGTTGTGGTCAGCAACACGCTCGAAAGCCACGTTTAGGTACCCATTATCGATTTCGATGGCCAGGTGGTAACGTGCTTGCACTTGTGCGAGTCTTTACACGCCATGCAATCGGAGACTTGTCGTACTCATCACGGGTAATAACCTACAGAGGCGACTTCTGTTTCATTGTCTAGTTCTCTACTAACTGGACTATTGACCAGTATGCTAATGAGTGTCAAAATTTGAGTTACAAGAGAGAGTGAATGACTCTACTGTCGGACTACAAACTAAAGAAATGGATCACTGTGTTTTTTCCAATACGATACATGAATGTAGTGGTAAATAAATATATTTTAAATTTTTTTAATCGTCACTTAGTGGTCAAAATTAGAATTATAGGAGATTCTGAACGACTCTTGTCGGATCCCAACCGGGAAGAAATGGATCGCTGTGTTTTTTCCAATAGTGAATACGACACATGAATGTAGTGGTAAATTTTCTTTTTTTTTAAATCGTCATTTAGTTGTTTATTACATTAGTTAAGCAGTCGAGTAGTCACGTCTTGTCAAGTAAACTTATCTCTAGTCGTGGTATGTCTAGTCCACGTATGTACACTAACAGAAATTGCCCTTTTGGAAGAAAAAATTGAAGAAGTTTAAAGAGGAAAATAGGAAATGTTGCTGGGTAGAAAAGAACCCATGAAAAACATTCTACACTACCCTACAAAGAAACTTTAGGAAAGAGATTTAAGAAAGGTTTTCTGAAAGGGCGATGAATTCGTTTGAAATGAAATTTGGTCATAAGAGCGTGTTATTTTTTTGCGTATGGAAAAGGCAAAATATTTTTTTTGAAGGGAAGCGAGAGAATCTGGGAGACACAAGTAACCAAGGAATACAGTATTTTTTTTTAATGAAGCTTTGAAGTAGTGGCGAAACTACATATGCCCGCCGTCTATTTTCAATCCTTGCACAAGGGCCCCAAATTAATAGCTTCGCCTCTGCTGTGAAGTGTAGCTATTTTTTCTACGCGCGTAAACAATGCCGGTCATATGACCCTGAACTAATATTTCTGTCTCCTACACGATAATGCAATTACAGTTATACAATATAACAGTCATTATATTACTACTTACAATTTAACATTATATTTAACAGTATATTGGCACGCCAAAATCAGATGCTACGTAGAAAATTAGCACCCTAAAATTTGTTGTTTTTATTGGCTTTTTTATTTTTTTATTAATTAAACAAAGCAAGTTATTTAAGATTTGGGTCATGTATTATGAGGTTTTTTTAAGAACTTTTTATGGACCCAGGCCTACTTATAGTGGCCCATAGGTCCCTTGTCAATGCTAACGACCCCATGGATTTCGGACTAAGGCGCCCATTCCATTGACCGGCTAGGGCTATTTCCAAAAACGGTGACGTGGTAGCAGACATTCAAGACTTTGGTAGCGTTTCCACCGACCTCGCATTGCAGATTGCAAATGACATTGACGGAAATGTTTGTTTTTCTTTTTATAGAAATCTATTAAAATGTTTGTAATTAACATATCCCATGAAGCCATTTTTTAATTTTAGTTTGTTTGTTTGTGATTTTACTGTATGATCATTGATCAATTTTAACTATGGCATAGAGGAAAATAAACATTTCCGTCAATTCTGCAATGCGAGGTCGGTGGAAACGCCACCTAAGTCTTGAGTGTCTGCTACCACGTCACCGTTTTTGGAAATAGCCCTAGCCGGTCAATGGAATGGGCACCTAAGCAAGTTATAAACAATTTGGTCAATTCAAGTTTTAGAAGACTATCTCATACGTCATATTATAGGGTATTTTTAATTGTTTGTAATAGTTTTCCCATGAACTGTACACTGGGGGATTTTTTTATGGAAGAATTGCTGTATCTAAAATTAAAAATATCCTGAAATATGACGTACAAAATAAAAAATAGTCTTCTACAACTTGAATAGACCAAATCTGTAATAACTTCATTCGTTAATTTAAGAAAAAATAAAAATTCAACATTAGATTGTTGGGTTTCAATTTTCTACGTTTCACATCCTCTTAGGCGCCCATTCCACATACGTACAACGTCAATGAAAATTATGAAATTGAAGGACATTTCAATTTCTCATTGATGGGGGCCATTCCATATGTTTTTTCAAAAATTGACCATTTTCAATTGAAGCGCGTATGCGCCAAATTTTTGAAATTTGTTTGCATTTGTTTCTTGAAATTGTATTTGTTTTCTTCGTTGCCTTATTATTTAAACCTTATTATAATTTTTATACAGAAATGCTTTCTTTTTAGAGAAATCAATTAAAATAGTTGTACTTGTCATATCCCATGACGCCATTTTTTAATTTTAGATTGTTTCATTGTTTGTGCTTTTTACTCTATGATCAATTTTAACAATGGCATAGAGTAAAATTGAAATGTCCTTCAATTTCATAATTTTCATTGACGTTGTACGTATGTGGAATGGGCACCTTAATATTCTTTATACAATACTATAGTGGGGGAGGGGGCGTTCAAAAGTGCTTTGTAATGTCAACTAGGCCTTCAGTTTCCTAATTTTCACAGCCAATCATAACCAAAAGTGCCATCAAATGGAATTGGCACTAACTGCAATTCCGCTAATTGACAGCTACTAATCTTCGTTAATGCTGCCGATTATAACTTTAAAATTGACAGTTAACCTACTTAACGTACTTACTACGAATACACTAAAAGTAAGCTAATTGATTTCTTTTATTCTATTCAAGCGCGGAAATAACTTATTAAATTACGTTTGCATTACTTCACTTAAAACTATTTATTATTTAACATATATTGTTTCAGTAATTGCATAATTTGTGATCTTAGAGATCTTTAGAATTTTAAAACAATTCCATTTCAACGGGTCGTTCTTGGAATGCAAGTGTTTGTGTATTGACTGAAAGGGTTGATGTAATTTTAATGTAACCTTGGTTTTCCATCTTGGAGAATTTTCTGGAACGTTGCCAGTCTATACTATTGCCTGGAGACGTGCTCCTTGTGTAAATGGCTGAGGCAGCAGAATAATAATTGTTGTCGTCTTCTCCAAGAGTACGTTTTTGAACATTGCATTTTTTTTTAGGGCTTTTCCATCTACGGTGTTTGTGCTTTTAGATTGTTGAATGCGTTAAGTTATGCAGAGGCTTTTGACTTTGTTGATTCAGTTGATTGTTGATTTATAGAGATGGAGCCTCAGGTGTTGTTCACGATGTTGTATTAGGAGATCACCCTTAACTCTGTCAATTTTTTTAATATTTATTTAATTTACTATACATCATTTCTACAAAACGTATCTAAGAAATATCATCGACTTTAGAAGACTACTATATTAAATATATTAGGGGTCTTCACAGTGTTCGTGTTATCGAGTTATCGAGTTAGATGTGCTATTCAACTTAACACACAATCGTGAGTGGACCTCGGGAGTGAGTTATCATGCTATATCGACAGAGTAAACAACGTGGTAGTAGTCAGACGTTCGTGGCACGGCTTTAAAGAAAGTGGCAGAACTCTATTCTAGTGCCACATTTGTTTATATTTTTTGTTCATTTTGGTTATTATAATTTTAAGTATTTACGGTAATTGCTTGTGATAATAGATTACACAAATACATTTAAATACTACAAAATTTTAAACTCGTGTTTCAAATCAATCGAAAAAAACAAATATGGCGGCGGTCAAACCTGAGCTATAGCAAGGTAAATAACACGTTAACCAACTTGGAAGTGGGTTTAGGATAGTACGCTGGTTAGCTGGTTATCGGGTTATCGATGTGTTAACTTAGCTTGATATAACACACTTAACTAGGTATAACTCGATAACACGAACACTGTGAAGACCCCTATTGTATAACGCATTAACAGATTATTCAGTTTCGTAAAAGTGATGTAATAATATAATATAATAATTTTACAGCATCATATCAACAGCATATTGCATTAATTGGTGGTAGAGGGACCCCGAAGGATTAGCCCGCCCTGGGGCCCCCTATTACATAATTTAAATGTGAGAAAAAAATTTCATATTTTTCTTCTTCCTTTGGTTTTACAGCCCTTGATGGGCCTGCTCAGCAGCAGTTCTCCATTAATTTCGGTTTATTACGACGCTCTACCATCTACGGGCTCCCAACTTGCAAAGGTCGGTTTCTAGTTCGTCCCTGATGTCTTCTTCCCGTCATGCTTGCTTTGTGCATTTTGTTCGGCTTGAGCTCCTCTGACATTCTGCTGCGCTATTATGAAACGTACTGTTTTCACCATTGAGTATCTCTCTCTTCTTCTTCGGCCGGTACTCCCCTGCGCCGAAGGAATATATTTATAAATGTAAACAATTATACCATTGTAATACAAAAAACCTGTAGGCCCCCAAGTTAATAATAATAATAATGTTAATAATAATAATAATTTTTCACTACTCACTTTTTCCTAGTCCAGTAACAAGTTCCATTATATTTAAAAAAAATTAATAATAATAAACGGGGCGAGTCTTAAGGCTAGAGTCTTTTTCTATCCAACCCATGTCCAAAAACAATCAATACAAATTCAGAAATACAGTACAGTCAGCAATTCATTCATTCATTACAAAAAAATATTAGTTTACCTATTATATAGTATTTTATTCCCTTTAACTTTCATAGTCATTTTTGGGACATTTTAGCGTCTCGAGCCCCTATTTGGGGATAATGGGACACACTTGTTGGGAAGGGGACTTTCTCTTGGGTGTGGGACATGGGTGTCCCTCTTAATTTAGATCTATGGTTATGAAGGAAGGCAAAAAAGCAATTAGTGTAGGACGTCTTAGAGCTAGTATAAATTGGGTCCATGACTCGCGAAGCGACCTAGTCTAGCAATCAATTTGACATTAATTTATGCAGTTTTTACTGCAATATTTTTTTTTTACAGTAGTATATCTGACATTGCGCGATGCTAATGGGATCATATTAATGTATGAACTTGACAACAAACAGAGTGATGATTACTTGTTGTAAAATATTCCATTGACGGGTTTATATTGGGTAGGTTCAGCAGGCATGGGACCAACAGAGTAGGATAACATGCCCGGGAATTATTTAAACCATTTAAATACGGAATTAAACCAAACCGCTCGAAAGCTGACGACATTCAACTGACATTCACAAGGGACAAGTAGGGTAGTGGTACAGACTCCGACTTTCACCCAAAATGTTGGTTCGAGTCCCACACTTGCTACATTTTCTGGCCATGCTTCGGTCGGCATGTAACAGGCGGACCCGGGCCTTCTTGGTTGAGTGTAAGACTCCGCTAGGCTGACTTAGTAACAGAACAAAAAAGTCAATATTTATTTATTATTTATTAAAAAAGGCGGGCCTGTTACGGTTGCATGTGAAATGAAATTACGAAGCTCTTCGTTGTTTTTATGTTGCTACTGCCATTGTCGACAATTAGCTGGGTTCTTGGACTGTTGACGGGTTCATTGAACTCTCCAGTTGACATGCGGAAGGACAAAGATTGTCTTCAAATCTTGTCCAGCTTTCTGGCTCAAGTGATGTAATAATACTGGTTGGTTCTTTTGTATTGTTGAAGTTGTTCTGCCGCTTATCTGATCATTTAATCAGGTTCTTTTCTTCGAATAGCTATGCAGGAAATTTATTTAATTATTGTTATTACATTGTATACGGTTGTTACCATTCACCCCACCATTGAATATTATTGTTGTGTGTAATACTCAATGTGTAATATTTAATGGCGAACAGTACTTGTACTTGCTATTGGGATTTATTTTTACGTTTTGGGGTAGCTATAGTATGTAGCGGAATTTATGCACTTCAGCCTTTAGGGGCCTAGTGTGGCCTCTTAAGAGTTTTACATCTAAACCAGTTCCTTCTGAAGGTGGGTCGGCATCATGAAGGAATTAGTGCTTTTATGGGTTACATTAGAGTTCTATATGAGGATCATGTATGCAAAAAGCGATTTGTCACAAAAAAATTATTTTTGAGCTGGTGGTGTCACTGGAATAGTCCCATTGACTGATACTAAAAATTTAATTAAAAGGCTAATGTCTAAATTATCAAAGAATATTAATTAAAATTTTACAACCCGGATAATGTAGAAACATTTAGATTTTAAAAGTTGTTTGTCTATCCTGCATTTACAGTTTCTATAGTAACAAATCTACTTTTGCATGCATGCTCCTCATATAGGATAGATGGAACATTAATTGCTGATATTTTTTGAATTTGTGGTACCACCTGCCACGTCATCTTCGACCAACAGAACATGCTTTGGCGCCACGACGGGAGTTGTTGTTTGGATGTGCCTAAAGCGGGCTCTGATTGGCCGAAGATGACGTGTCAGGTGTCCATTCAAAGAATATTCTTTGACAGAGCGAATGTCCCATCTCTTATGTATAGAACACTCGGAATTTGTAGTAGGTCCATGGTCCAAGGTCCATGTCAGTACACTAGTAAGGATGTAAATTCCAAAATTGATGCCTATCAATGAAAAAATCCGAACCACTGCTCTACTACATGCTATAAAAAAATTAGATTACTCGTGACGTTTAATTTTAATGAACAATTTTTTGTTTGTTCATCTACCATAATGGCAAGGCTGCGGACGAGCCCCGAAACCTCCTCCTTTGACATTTCTCTCTGGATGTCGTCCAATAATTTCTGAACTGGTTAATGTGACGTCACGACACTGGACAGACCAGAGTTCCCCGAAGAATTCTAATGGTTCTAGATTATAATTTTTAGGAGCTAAAAATAGCCACTTGACCAGATTGTGGAATGTCATTGGACTCATAACAGGTTTTATTTTTCTTTGAAAATTATGTGGAGTTCGGTTTCTAACTTCTTTAGATGAGCACCCGCATTATTGTTGGGGTTACAGTAGCTGAGTATTGTGTATAATTTTTAGAACTACACTAGTAATTGAAGCACAAGTGGGAAATCATTGCCCAATGAAACTTTAGTACTTATATTTTTTATTACCATGAACACAACCTATGGTTTATGCGTTCATAAGAGAAAATGTCAAGGTCATTCCAAAATCTGTTACATTTTGATATTTTATTAATTTACTACGAAAGTTATAAAAAACGCAATAGTAGTTGTAGACAACTACTATTTAAAGCATTGAGGCATAGGGAAAAGTAATTCATTTGGTAAACGAAAAGCTGGACATAAAGTTAGAAACATGCCAAAAATTAAAAACTCTTAATAATTCAAATATGTATAAAATACAATAGTTATCTACAACGTACAAGTAGAAGCTTTGTGTACCAAATTTTAGAGTGACCCGCCTTACCTTGACATTTTCTCATAACGGTGTGAAAACATATAGTAACTCACCCGTTGAACTTGAACAATTCTGGACCTTTATTTGATTTTTAGTCATTCGTTTAGTTGCTTAACACATTTACCCCGCTGAGACAAAGACCCAGGTTAGGATTCCTCTATTGACTTCATGGAAGCGAAACATTATAAATTAAAATTTAATAGTTTGAAGCAGTAGAATCCGGGATGATGGGCCGTGGTCGGTTTGTACTTCAAAATGTTTCGTCAACATCTGCGGTCGACATCTTCAGTGCAACTGCGTAGACTTCTAAGATTGTATCTCGGAGGGATTCATCATCCCGGATTCTACTGCTTCATCACGTAAAAGTAAAAGTAAAAGCCGTAAAAGTCTTTGTAATTATAAAATTTAATAAGTACAACTTCGCCCAATTTCCACACACATATATTTTAATAAGTTGACAGCACTATAGCGGCAGAAGATCGTCCGAGAATCGAGATGGCGTGGTGTAGTGGCAGCGACCAAAAGTCCCCCCCCCCCCACCAAGCTGGATGCCCCTAAGTCATGTAAGTCAAGACAGCACCATCATTAGACACCGAAGCAGCTATCGCTGAAAAATTATTAAATATATATGTAATATATTTAATAATAAATTGAAAAAATACTGTATAACTATTTTTATGAGTACAATATAATAATTTATTTTTATGAGTAGGCCTATGAGCCCTCATCAGGCCCACATTGAAGTAAGCCCTACAAAGAAAATAATGATCCAAATGATATCGTGCATGGCATAATCTTACGAATGTAAAAATAAATATTTTAAGCACGTCCCCAGTGGATAAGCAAGATTAAATTTCTCTGCTGAAAAGCAAAAGGACAGCAACTCATCCCACGAGAGTTTTACTTGAACGCGGATTATTTTGTAAGCCCTCTGGATTTCCGCATTACCTTTTGCCCTGGTTTACCTTTGCTAAAAAACGACTAAGTTTGTTAAATTCGGGCTCAGAATATAGAGAGAAACGGATTTCAAAATAAGGGAACCGCCCCTATTGATGATATATCTTATCTTCTTCTCTGTTTAATACGGCCACCACTCTTGTAACATATTACAGAAGAGGAATTTAATAATACTAATATTATAATCTATATATACAGTTACAATATATGTAATTACAAAGGCTTTCACGGCCGGAGTTACGTGACGAAACAGTAGAATCCGGGATGATAGGCTGTGGTCGGTCTGAAAGCGTACTTCCAAACGTTTCGTCATCATCTGCAGTCGACATATTCAGTGGGAAAGCGTAGACTTCTAAGATACAATCTCGGGGGCGGGGGGGGGGGGGAGGTTGAATACCCTTCTGCATACGTTCCTGATTGCTGCTTTATAAAGGCTCATCAACCGATATTAATCAAAATTGGCTACTGTACGCAGGTGTTGTCAAAGATAGCCGCAGGCCTTTTAATTTGGCTGCTTGGTTATAATCCTGGGTACTCACGTCAGGGCATTAAATAATAATAATAATAATAATTCGTGTATTTCTCAACATTATTAACTTATCAACATATATTGTAGGCCCCCCCTAACCTAATGGTGTGCTGGGTACCTTGTACCTGCCAACTGTAGCTGGTAAAATTTATTAATATAATAATCACACAAGCACAATCGCAATAACTAAGCAACAACAATACGTTCTTTTTATTTATTTATTTATTTATTTTATTTTGTCTTTACTGGTTACTCCACCAAGTGAGGGAAATATGTTGAAAAAAGTGCGTTACTAAGAGGACCCCCGGATGCAACATCCAATGAGACCCTGGGCCTTATAGCCATATTGCAAAGTTGGCAGCAGTGCCCATGGTATACTCCAATTTGATCCATATATTTTATATACTACGTATAACTAAGCAACAACAATACGTACTTTTTATTTATTTAATTATTTTATTTTGTTTTCACTGGTTACTCCACCAAGTGAGGGAAATATGTTGAAAAAAGTGCGTTACAAAGAGGACCTCCGGATGCAACATCCAATGAGACCCTGGGCCTTATAGCCATATTGCAAAGTTGGCAGCAGTGCCCATGGTATACTCCAATTTGACCCATATATTTTATATACCACATATAACTAAACAACAAAAATACGCACTTTTTATTTATTTATTTATTTTATTTTGTCTTCACTGGTTACTCCACCAAGTGAGGGAGATATATTTAAAAGCGTGCGTTACAAAGAGGATATCGGCGCAGGTACCTCCGGATGCAACAACCAATGAGACCCTGGGCCTTATACCCATACTGCAAAGTTGGCAGCAGTACCCATGGTATACTCCAATTTGACCCATATATTTTATAGACTACAATAAAGCCTCACAGTAGTCAGTAATATGTTTCCTATTTAAAGGTTGTTAATATACCAACTGTGAGTACTGTCTTTGACACATAGTATAGAATGTGGCAACTAGTGGACTAGTGGCTTATCTTTTTAACAGTTTCGAGTTAGGTGTGAAAATTGTCACTTGCGCCACATATGATTCGCATGATGTTTACATTACTGTTTTGGTTGTTATGTTGTCGTCCGTGAAATTAGCCGTCATTTAGGTCAATGGTTTCTGGGTTACCCATAGTTCTCTCTTTCTCTCTTGCATTGTTTATTGAATTTTCGGCATACTTGAGTTTGCAATAGGCTTATTTGGAAGACAGCCAGAAAGTAAATCCTATAAGGTAGCAACACTACTTAAGACGAAGTTTCAAAAATAGTGCAAAAAGGAGCGCAACCATTATTAAAAAACTGTATAAACCATAAAGATACATCAACTGGATATGCCTTACCCGGCACCCGTTAACCATAAGCCAACTATCAGAGATAAGTTCCAACGCAAAAAATATCGAAGTCTTACACATTGCAGCATAGCAGAACGGATACCTGGACCCGGTCAAAAACTCTGTACTTAGCTTGTGCAGGCTACACTTATCACTGGTTTTCCCCGCCAAATAGCGTACCTATCTTGTGCAGGCTACACTAGCAGCCATATTGATAACGGTCTCCAACCACGGGATGGTATAAACATTAGATCTAGTAAATACACGTTTATTGTATTATTTATTATTATTATTAAATTTGGAATATAACGTAGGCCCTATAAGCGTTCCAAATGTAATCCTATCGTGGTCGGGTAATACTTGTAGCTGTGTAAAACTACTGGTTTCAATGCAAAATACATCAGACTATAAAATGCGATTATAGATTTAATACAATACCCAGGACACTACTAGTACACTTAAGACTAAGAAAATCTGGTAATTATTCATACTAAATGTGACAATATATTTTCGTTTTATTTCCTATCGTATAGTCAAGTGAAGTGCTCCATAGAATAAACGAAAAAAAAGCTATTATGGCCACCATCTCAACAACAAAAAACAAGGAGCAAATGGATGGGGCATATTGTGAGACACGAAGGGCTCCTCAAGAGCATCATTGAGGATACGGTTGAAGGCACCAACTCAAGAGGACGACAAAGGAAGGAGTACCTAGAGGATGTCATGAGGGACCTAGGGTACGACACCTATAAAGGACTGAAAAGGGCCGCACAAAACAGACAAGAGTGGAGGAGAAGAATACAACATTCGCTGCAAACCAATCCATAGATTCCAACTCGCGAAGATTGTCAAGAGCCCTCAGCCCAGTCTGAACTGTATATATTTGGCTTGCAATGTTAGAGGAAGGGCATTTCCATTGACTAGGCAAACAAGCCAATTGACTGCGATATTGGTAAAGATCAACTGAGTCAAATTGCTTCACTATTTCGTCCTTTTCAAGTTGAGAAGCTCAATTTAGTTTTAGGATAGTAGGATACCATAAAATTTAGGTTCGCCCCACCAACAGTAGGTAAAACTACGGAAAATTGAATCCTACAGGTACTCCCGGCATGTATTATTATACAGTGGGATAAAACATGGTGGTGGACTGCTGTATCCCTCAGATTCCACTTTCCTTATGTTTTAATACGGTAAATGGAATAAGAAATATACGGTACTCCAAAAACCCAAGTTTCTTAAGAAAATTAAACCAGAAAAATGAGTTTTTTTAAAAACGAAAATGATGCTTAACCTATTCGTAAAAAATAAGTTTACAAAAAAATAATAATAGGAAACAAACTTTGCACATCGGAGTGCCTATGTTTTTATAATGGTCGATAAATTTGAGTCTTTGGTTTAATAAATGGCGGGAATTTATTTTCCAATAAGCCATGCAAAAGGGGGTGTTGGAAATTAGGATTCTTCATTTCTTGTAAAGGGTTAATCGTAAAGTAAAAAACCGTTTGCCCCTCCCCCAAGCTAAAGGTAAAATGATCCAAAGCAACCGCCACTCTTTTTTGGGCCAAAAAATTTGGCAGAACTGAGATGTGTTTGTATTATAGTAATAAAATGTAGCCTAGTTGGAATATACTGTATGTTTAAGTTAATGCAATAAGTTAAACCTAATACCAACGGGCAATCAATACTTGGTTCTGCCTACAGTGTACTCGTATTATGTTCTAACTGTACACTCTTTTGTTCCTTAACTAGGCTTAATCAATATCCTTAACAGGTAATTTTTAGTACCTACACCGTCATAATGAGGTTCATTTGTGACGTCATTTTGTAGATGGCAGCACCAGTTGCTAAGATATCAAAGCGTTAATTTTTCCATAAGCCTCAATAATATTTTAAAATTATTTTATTTATGTATTATTTTAAAGAGATATTTTTCTATAAATCATGGAGAATATATATATATTAAATTATATGCAGCGAAATAAGGTCCCGACATAGTAAAAATATTATAAAAAATATTAAAAGAATTAATTAGATGCTAAGAGCTTAGTTTTCACATGCATACGGCGGCCATTTTGATTAATATGGATATCGGTTTGTCGTCAGCGAACCTAGTGACCAAAACTGTCCCTACAGAACTTCATACTCAGTAAACGGTACGATACGCTAGACCAGGTGTTCCCAACCTTTTTTGGACCATTAGATTATTTAATGATTTTTCGTGGACCACCATGGCTGACAGGAAAATTGTTAAATTCTGGGACCAAAATGAAGTAGTTTGTGCCTGCAATTACGTGCTAATAATTGATTAAATGTTTAGGACTGATCTTGGTCGGATTTTGCAGTATACCGTATATTTCAGTGCCAAGACTTACTAGGGGTCTTCACAGTGTTCGTGTTATCGACTTATACCTAGTTAAGTGTGTTATATCAAGTTAAGTTAACACACCAATAACCCGATAACCAAGATAACCAGCGTGCTATCCTAAACGCACTTCCAAGTTAGTTAAGTGTGCTATTTAGCTTGCGCTGCGATCGATAGCTCAGGTTTGACCGCCGCCATCTTTGTTTTTGTTGATTGATTTGAAACACGCGTTTAAAATTTTGCAGTATTTAAATTTATTTGTATAATCTATAGTATTATCACAAGCAATTACCGTAAATACTTAAAATTATAATAACCAAAATGAACAAAAAATATAAAATGCGGCACTAGAATAGAGTTCTGCCACTTTCTTTAAAACCGTGCCACGAACGTCTGACTACTACCACGCTGTTTACCCTGTTAAAATATATAGCATAATAACTCACTCACGATTGTGTGTTAACTTGGATAGCACATCTAACTCGATAACACCAACACTGTGAACACCCCTACTGTGTTTTATTTCAATGTTTCAATAACTCAGCTGTTTTATTTTCATATTTCTCAATTTGGCCCATGGACCACCTGATATATGTGGACCACCGGTAGTCCATGGTACACAGTTTGGAAACCCCTGCGCTAGACGATGCTTAACAATTTCAAGATACCTCTAACTCATAGATAGCCTGTGCATACCAGGACGGTTTTATGATTGTTTATTAGTGTAATAAAACCCTCATTTCTCTGACTAGTTTTTCTTTTATGCAATGGAGAATGAATTTTCTTGGAATTGAAAAGAATAACCATTCAAACTTGCATTGACAGACAGTAGGAGATCTAGCTGAGAGATGTTTATCCACACCCATGTTGAACAGCTGCGAACTGGTTTGGTTAATTGAAAAGCCATGTGATGGATTGACTTGATACAAGTCCTGAACAAATTCTCTAATGAGCTGATATGAATAAGGAGATTCCATTGTATTGTATTTCCACTGATCTGAAAAGTATAGCTACAAAGCAGAATACAAGGATTTTTAAATTTGAAGAGGAATCTTCGTCATCTTTCTGGGGAAAAAGAAAATGCTGAATGATTAAAAGAGGAACAGGAAGAAGTTCAAAAGTCCCATATAGTATATATAAAGATTATAGATAAAGATGATCTTTCTAATGGCTCCAGTGCAAATTTTGTCTGTTTAGATAAACATTTCAAGAGGCCATTTCATGAGTTTTTCTCAGTTTCTTACTGAACAAAATCCAACCATATACATTGGCGTACTTAGTGGCTTACCAGGGAAGGTTATAAATTTAAGGAGAGCAACCTCTCAGCTTTTTTTCTTCATAAAGTTACTCCAAACTTTGGACCCTTTAAAATCTACCTATACATGTTAGTCCAAGGCATGTCTCAAGACTTGTCCAAGACAAATAAGACCATATTTGATTATAATTGTGCCTGTAGTGCATTCTTTCGTAAATCTTCATATAAGAAAATGCCGTGGCGCTGTCGCCCATGTTGTGATAAGCAATATGTCCGGCAGCCGCGTTTTTCCTTACCATTGAAGGAAAGGCTGGGAAACCTGAAATCTTACTGTCAATTACGCAAATAAACTACGAGTATTGGAAAGGAAGATAATAAGGAGGATTTATGGACCCCTATGCGAAGACGGAGAGTGGCGTATAAGAAACAACCCCGAAATAGACGCAAGAAGACATAGTCCTGTTCATAAAAGCACAACGCATAAGATGGCTGGGACACGTCGTAAGAATGTCAGAAATATGTACAAAGCAAGCATGACAGGAAGATGACTGGCCGGACGTCGTTGAAAACCCTGGAAGGATGAGTTGGGAAATGACCTTCGCGAGTTGGGAGTCCATAGATGGTGGAGCGTTGTACAAATCCGAGAGGACTGGAGGAGTGTTGTCGAGCAGGCCAAAGCTCATCGAGGGCTGTAGAGGAAGAAGAAAAAGAAGAATGAAGGAAAGGTACCTATTACTGTCAATAAATTTTTTTATTAGGGTTGGATGGACCCAGGGTAGGCTGAAGTTTTTGTATCGAGTTTCGTACTTCGACCTTCCACTTCCAAGTCCAGTTCTCTATCATCTTGACTATTGAGGACACACATAAATCCTCATTCAATACCTATCGGTTGAGGTATTTCAGGTATAGTGTTTACAAGTTTTTTTAAAACAAAAGAGGTTTCCCTTCACGGATATAGAACCGATAGGCTCCAGAGCCCGAGGAAGTAGAGACGGAGTGTCAAGTTACATTTCACAAAGCATGACGCCTAAGTTTTTTCTATCCACGAAGCAGGAACCGGGTGCCTCATGTCTGACCTTGAACACACAGGGGACTTGCACTTTCTGGAGCGACATAGCTCACCCGGATTGTCGCGCTGGAGCTGAAGTCTACATTCAGGCATAATAACCTGGCTAGAATGATTATCACAGGTGCCGCTGCGCCGGGCTTTACCTATGTATTGGTATTTGTCGTGGACTCTTTATTCTGGGGAGATCGGAGACTCAATGTTACTGTGCAAGCCTCCGACAAGTTTAGTAATTTGGGAGCCCACAGGATTTTTGTATTACTATAGTACAGGGTGCGGCAGCATAATTTCCTTATTTGTAATGAGCGCCATTTGGTCAGTTGATGTGGTGGCGGAATGCTTGTGGTCTTGTTCGAGAGATGGCACTTTAAAGTTTTTTTGAAGCACAGTTCAGCTCAGTCACCATCATGCGTTGGAGGAGTGAGCAGCGTGCATTTGCCTTGGAGGCTTATTTTTCGATCGGTTTTTCTGTGATTGCTACCTAGCGCACCTTTAATTTTAATCATAGCCGGTAGGGTAGGGTTGGTAATGCGTTCTATAGCTGCTTTGACTATTAACCTATATATAACCTTGCCAACTTCCGATATTGATTAGCAGCAAGTCAGGACATGTAGAGTAATGGTACAGAGTCCGACTTTCACCGGAAAGGTTGTTGGTTCAAGTCCCACACTTGCTACATTGTAAAGCATGTAAAGGCATGTAAAACAGGCGGTCCCAGCCATTCTAGTTGAGTGTAAGAAAAGGCTTTAGAGGCCAAACTCCGCGAGGTTGGCTTAGTAATAGAACAAAAGCCAATATTAATTTATTTAGTAAGAGCGTCAAGTCGCGAAAGCAGTGGCGGCTGACAGCAGTCGCATCCTTTGTCAAATAACATTTTTCCATCCAACGCCCCATTGTCATCGGAATCCGGCATAGCCAATTATGGTGATGATTGGATCGGGCTCGTGGGAACTCTTATCATCTGTATGGGAATCCGCCTCCGTACGTAGATCGACTGTCAACCTGCCTATTACCGTCAGGTTTCACATTACTTTTTTTAATAGTCTTTTAATAGATTTTTACGGTGGTACCCTTGAAAAACAATAACTTGCTTGTATACATAAAACTATAAAA
Organism: Psococerastis gibbosa; assembly: GCA_963971405.1. Lineage (NCBI taxonomy): Eukaryota > Metazoa > Arthropoda > Insecta > Psocodea > Psocidae > Psococerastis > Psococerastis gibbosa. The sequence continues at coordinate 31,665,505 of OZ020489.1, read as the reverse complement.
GTGTTCATTTAAAAAGAGTATGACGCATTTTAGAACTACAGTATGGTAACTACTCTATATTCCTATGTAGAACTGACGGTCAAGAGCGGATAATATCCACTACCACTCCACAGACCTGGAACCTCATTGGGTTGACGTACTATGGTGTTTTTTCTGGATAGAGGATCTTGAAGTGTGTCGCGCTGGAATCTCCAGTCAAGCAATGATCCTGGAGGATGAAAATGCAATAATATGAAAGTTGTCTGATACAGCTTTCTGCTTTGGAGGTGGAAATTAGTATCGTTGTGGTAACTGAGTATTTGCCAAGGACTCTGCGCTCCAAGAGCCCTCTCCACGGCGCTAAAAAGAACTAATTACGAGTTACGTCTGTAAAAGACTGCCGCTCAAATCTCAAGGTGTTTCTCTTTTACTGCTATCCTTTAACCCTTCCACTCAGTGAAATTTCAAGGGTCGTGATTTTATGTTTTTGTGGTAAAGAAAATGGGGGAATTGGTGTTGACATTGAAGTCATATGGTCGGCAGTTTTAACTTTTGGAAATGCCACTATTACATTGAGTTCTTAAATTGCGTCAGAAACTTATGGTAAAATTTCCAAAAATGCTCATGTTGTTTTGGTAACGTTTTACACATAAATCCTTTAGCTCTTGAAGGCCGAGGTACGAGTACATGCCTAATTTATTTGGAATTCGAGTTGAAACGTACCTATAAAATATCCATAAGACTAAAAAACTGAAATTGTTTTATTTATGTACTATGAACATTTTTGATGTAAAGAGGACTACCGGACTGGCAGCTCCTGATGAATTATAAGAAAATAAAAGACATTTGGTATTGTAAGTTTGAAGAATTTTGCTCATTCCGTTAGTGTTAATTTTGAGTTCGGTGATACAGAGTTCCAGTTTTGTGCGTCAGCATCAGTTTTTGAAAAGAGGGCGAACAGTCCATAAATTTGATTAGTCATGCCTATTGTTAATTCAAGATTACTGTTGCTCCCTTTAAGTTTGAGCTCATTTTCATCTTGTTGGTTTTCCAAAGTATTTGTTGGCATTGTTAAATTTATTTTATTTTATGACAAACACCCTTACGAGAGTGGATCTAAGGCAGTAGCCCGTTACGGTTTTGGGGTCTGGAAGTGTTGCAACCCGAATGCTAATGCTAAGACAATAGAGGAAATTTGCAACAATGCAATGGATCTGTGTCAAGAACAATTAAACTTATCCGATGCCAGCGAATTATTGCTGTGTCATTCTTGTACTTTCTGCAAGCAAAAAATGTCTAATATATTTCTGGCTAGACAGGCCACTTGTATGATCCAAGCGGAGCATCTTAGTAAACTTTGTGGGTGGGATTTTTATTTCTGACTTAGACCTGCTCGGGTGGTTTCAACTTGATATGGCTGCTTACACTTTGTGGGTGGCACCTTTTTGTAAATATCTATGATCACATAACAAGTCTACGATAATGATATAGTCGGGAACAATATTGCTACTCTGTTGCGTAATGTAATTGAATTACATTTATCAATAAAATGTGGATTCATATCCATCAATCGCGGTTGTTGTTGCTTCTATAGGAAGTCCTGTGAGTCTAATTCCGTTCGAGATACGATGCGTCTAGAAAAAGCAGTATTCTCGCTAATGGGCGATCTTGTCTGGTTCATTAGGTAACAACGTAAGTGAAATTTACCCAACTGGATGCAACAGAGAGAGATTAGGCTAGTTGGTGTTGATACCACTTGCGGGACTCGCCAACATCTCTATATTAACGCGCCTATTCGTTCTTTCAAAGCCGTAGCCAGGTTTTTTTTTCGGAGGGAGGTGGGGAAGGCGGTCGAACGTGCGTCCACAAAACCTAATTATTATTTTTCCACCCATATATTACACCGGGGGAGTGTGGGTCACCCCCGGAGGAATTGTTTTACGTAGGCGGGAAATTTTGGGGTTTTGCACATATTGACAGCAGTAAAGTTTCGACTTTTCAGAAAAAGACACCTTGATAGTCTGGTGGGAGAGGACAATTTTTACACCCGCATTAAAATGGTTTCAATAATTCCCGGATAAGTTATTCTTTAAAGGCCGTGGTTGGGTCTCATGTATCGTATGGTTTTATTTATGGCCAGCATTTACTCCGTTTTCCTTCAATAATACAACCACCAAATATGAGCGTCAACGTCCCCATTGCTTCAAAGTTTCCCCAATAGTTGCGAATGCGACTGCAGTTCTTCTTTGACCTCTATATTTTATTATATACATTATATTTATCGACACTGATGACTGGCTGCGTATGTGAATGCCCTGCCACCTGTCGCATGGCGTGTCTGCTAACACCGTTCACAACTGTGTAATGACGATTATCTCGGCAGCCCGTGAGAAAGCCGCTAAAAGGGGACAAGCGGTCAGTTTTGCATAAGACAGAATGACATGTATATAATATATAGTACCCGCTAGGTATGGCTATTGGCTGTTTCCACACTTATTTAACTTTCACGTTCAACCCGTGCTTCAACGTGCGGGTAGCCTGTGAGCAGTCAGAGTCTCAGGTGGCCGGTATCAATTTTTACAACTCGTTGGGTATCCACAAGTTGAACGTAAACGTTGAACAGCTGGTGTTGCCATAGCCATTGGTATCAGTTTATCCCAAGTTCTCTTTTATTCAGTCCATGCAATTCATTAGGGGATAGGGATAGGCGTACCGCGTGCGTAGATAAACTGAAGTGAAAAATGAGATGTGGAAAATACCTAGAGCTCTAGAAAGGCTATGATGGAAAACATTTCATATCTCTATGACCGCCTAAAGCCATTGAACTCACATAGAAATGGACTTGTATTGCGGATACCCCGACATAACACAGCTTTTTATTGTAGTGTAAAATCAGGAATAGAGGGAGGGAAGAGAGAGTGGCGTATCCGTAGAAATGATGAGCTCTACGCGATATACCAAGAACCTACGATAGTAGCCGAAATCAAGAGAGCCCGCATCAGGTGGCTTGGACACATGGAACGAATGCCCGACAATGGGGCTAAAAGAGCAGCCTTACACAAGGTGCCCCAAGGGAGAAGACGAGTGGGACGATCATGGATGCGATGGCTGGACGACGTCGAGGTGGATCGGGCGACCCTTGGCGTTGATGACTGGCGAAGAAGAGCGCAGGCTGGCACGATGTGGCCCTTAGCCGTAGCGCCAAGGAGTTAGTAGTAAGCAACCGATACATTGTGACAGAAGAAGAAGTTCTCTCATGTGTACTGTAGTCTTGGAGGTGAAACCCCGGACTAGACTTACTTTCATTCTTCCATAAAAATCCCATATTAATTGGGAGCGTGAGACCGTGCGAAAGGTGTCAATGGCTGTGGAGGGCCCCTCCCTGTTGAGCTGATTTGACATGCGAAATCTCGAACTTGACCAGCTACGGCCTTGTTGAATATGCAAATTTCACATCTCCCGATCTCTAATCATTCGCCGTCTGCAAGAGCACTTCCTCCCTTTATTTATTATTTAATTACTGTCTCGCCGCCATGAATTTATTCTGTCATCCGCGCTGTCTGGTTTATTAAGCGTGCAAGGTGATTTATTGTGTCTTTACCGGCTCTTCATTTCGAGGAGGTAAGCTTACTGTTGGAATTTGTGGTTTAATGGACAGTGGAATTTTCCAGAAAATTGAATTTGTGCGCCTAGAGAGTGCCCCTATGAGCAATATTCTGAGAATTTCGGCTTTGAGGCTAAAGTGCACTATGCAATTTAATGATGTTAATGCAGTCAACGGGACCGTATCGTGTCGTGGGCGGCACAATATCCAATTTTGAATCGTGCACTTCTTAAATTATGGCATACGGTGTGTAGGAAAAACAGTTCACCAAACGAAAATAAATTATATATGAACGAATGAATTTCAAAGTTCCATGCAGTACCTAGGAAATAAAGGCAACTGCGAAGTAAATTGGAATCAGTCAATGTTTCTGGAATCTGGAGCGCTTGAAATGCCAACCAAAACAAGAGCAGCTGCAGAAACTGGCCTTGGGAATAAGTTGAAGGCCGTGGCATTTTAAAATGATACCATTAAATTCGCACTTTATATCTTATGGCCAGCGACGTTTGTAAAGACGACGAGATGCCTGAGTGCCTGAGCATGCTCAATTTGCTCTGTTTAAAACCCACATATCAGGATTCAGAATCAAGAAAACGTAATATTCACGAATTGTGGTTGCATGGTATGCTACCACCAACCAAGTTATGCCTCTATCGAAGCCTTTTAAGATTATATGTATGATGTTATTCGCAATCGCCTGAGACGAACTGTCAGTTAAGGGGAATATTTCCGGAAACAACATGGCGTGGGAGCTAATTAATTGAATTCTCGTTCCATATTGGCAAAATCGCTCTTTGAAGACTATTTGAAATACAATATATACTACGCAATACATTTGTCTATATGAATTCTTGTTCATCTATAAAATAAAATAATATAAATGGACTTAGGCGTGTATTCCACTGGTCAATTTTCCCGTCATTTGTGATTAAAAAATGTTGAGATTTTTGTTTTAAGGAGACTATTATGTAGAATATGTAGATACTTAACTTATCTATTATAAATTAAGTTATAATATGGTAGCAGACTCTTTTTTAATCATAAATGACGGGAAAATTGACCAGGGGAACACACGCCTAAGCGGGCGACGCATTCCATAAATAGGGCTTAATCTATTGAATTTTTATGGAGTTAGCTCACAAACTAAATCTACTGTGTATTATCACAGTTTATTTATTAAAGGAGATGTTCAAAAATCATTTTTATGACTATATAAGGGTTCTAGACCGAGAAATCAATTAATTAATTAGCCATGACGCCATGTAGTTCAAAAACAAAATGGTAAATTCCCTTAAGAAATTGGTGACTATCTCTCTTAAGAAATTAAGTAATTAAAATAAGAAATCTCTCTACTATACTATAAGTAAAATATCTACGGAAAATGTTTCTGAGTTTAATCTACAATTCCTCCTCATTTTTATGAAGAAGGTGGATTGTGTCATGAATATATTTTTTTCGTTTTTTTGGTGATTCGTGCAATCGCATCGGACTTACAATTGTTTCGCGAGTTCCAAGTCAAAGGCAGTCTTATTTCTAGTAGTGTGTACTGTAGACTCTGCCTCTGGTGACCAGTGTAGCCAATCGGAAACGGTAGAAGTAGAACCAAACGTTTCAAAAAAGCTAAGGCCAATGGCATATCAATTCAAATCGTGAATACTTTTATAATCGTTTACGATACTCAACCAGCTAACTTCCCATTAAAAAAAAACTTCCCGGAAACGTACAGAGAATATAGGAAAGATGTTAGCCTGGGGAGTACACCTACCATAAATCTGAGCCGTGCAAAAGCAAGAAGGCCGAAGAAGTGAGGTTCCGTCATACCTTGCACGTATGACTGTGCGAGCCACCCAGGCACCTCGTTACAGCTAAACAAACATAATTGAAAATGACTTGCAGTGGGCATACATGAACCTGAATGCAGTAAATCATGCATGAGCGTTTTAACAAGTAGAGAAGAATATTTTTGCTTTTTATACTACGTTGAGTCGTGCCCTGCGCTTTCCCTGCTTGCTCTTCTGTTACAATCAATCAATTCATTTTCCACCTTAGTTTCCATTCTGAGATTTCTGCCCAGGACTCCCGGTCCTGGGCAGTTCTTTTCAGCCCCGGATACTACTTCTTCTGAGGCCGCTTTCTCAACAATTGGCTGTCAGTAGCCATATTCTCCTCCTGTTCTCTAGGTCCAGCGCCTTCCTGTTCAGTTCTTGAACCTTGATGCGTTCGAACTCCTGCTGCGTCCTCCTTCAGTTGTTCCATGAATACCTTCTTCGGCCGTCCTCTTCTGTTGGTTCCTTCCACTGCACATCAATGTAGGTGTGTACCAGATTTTCGTATCTTCACAAATGCAATGAAATGAAATCGTATATATATATATATATATATATATATACAAGTGTACAATTAATAAGGCAGTTTTACATTTGTAAAGGGGGGATCCCAAAGGACTGGTTCCCGTGCTGGGCCCCTCTTCAAATTCAACAAACTTGACCTAACCTTAAAAAAATATAAAATAAGTTTTAAAAAAACTATATACAATAAGAGCTGATCAAAATAGCAAGCAATATTAGAAGTATTAAATAATATCCAATAGTTAACCATTCTCAAATGCCCTATGTTATGAGGTAGAAGGTGACATCCCAGAAGAAAAAGTACCAAGACTCGTAGCAATTCGTTTAGGTAAATAACTTTATGCTACGCTGACTGACCAATTACTATAGTGCTAGTATTTATAAAAAGAGTCCATTTTTTTAAATAGCCAAAGATGTTCCCTCTTGCACCCGCTGAGACAAGGCGAAGCTCCCCAAGGTTTTCTTGTTTAGTAAGAAATATTGATAAATCATTTTAAAAAAAATAACGTCAATTTTTCATCAGGTAGGAATCGATAGAAACGATAGGTAAGTTATTGAAAAACTGTTCATTCAACAAGTTCATGCATAAAGTTATCAGTGTAGACACACCTGCGGCTTTGGGCAGTGTTATTTGTAGTATAGAGATCGATAAAATTGATTAAATAACTGGAATACATTGTCGACGTGGGCTTCATTATGGGGCCGACCTCGAACAAGTACGATTTATATTGTCAATAGCTGACTTAAGAACCATTTAAATCGAGTATACCCGTTGCGACGCATTAAACCTGACCATAGGTAGGCACTTTATCGTTGCCCACGTCACTTCTTGTCCAAAACACTTTGAACAAGTTATTTTCTTCTTCTTAAGGTTACAATCTTAGCGATTGGTGGGCAGCAACTCCCTGCATATCGTCCTCCAGTTTACTCGGTCCTCGATCTTCCTCTTCAGTTCTTGATATGATATTGCTCCTGCGTCTTCTTTTACTTGACCCATGAATTCCTTCTTCGGCCGTCCTCTCCGGTTATTTCCCTCTACTGTGCCCTCGATAATAGTGTGTACCAGATTTTCGTGCCTTAGCAAATGCCCCATCAATTTCGCTCTCCTGATTCGTATCTGGGCTACTAACTGTCTTTCTTCCCCGATAGCGCCTAGCACTCTTTCATTTGTCACATGGTCCCTCCAGCTGATCCGTAGCATCCTTCTGTAACACCACGTTTCGAAAGCTTCGAGTTTCTTTAGTTCCTTATCTGCTATAGTCCAGGTTTCACAGCCGTACAATAAAACACTCCACACACATGTTTTTAGAAATTGCTTCCTGATGGTTAGTTTTATGTTATAGGATTCTTGGATTTTTTATTGAATGCCACCTTGGCTTGTTGGATACGGCTGTTTATTTCAATCGCTGAGCTATTGTCATCTGTTATTATAGTTATTTTAGCCATCATTAATGTAGGCCTTGAGGCCTACAGATACGTCGATGCATTTTCATTCACGAGCATGCTGATTGATCTGGATCTAGGCCCAAAACAAACCCAATTTCATTAATTATAATTTTTGGATTTTTTTTGTTAATTGTAAGAGTTAGCCGAAAGATCCAAAATTCGCCAATTTGGAAAATAAAGTCAATTTTCTTTCTTTCTTCTTTATCATTGACTTTACTAATTACTTCCATAGCCACCTTCATAAAAGCCAAGAGGGAATCTCCTAAATGCTAAAATTAATAATAATTTATTAGTGTCATAATTTTATGCTTGTAAACATAATCCTTTAGTCAATTGAGGGGTCCATCACAGGAAAATCCTGACGGTGCCCCTCTGAACTACCACCGCTCAAACTGAATAGAATACTTAATATGTATTAAAGATTTACCTTACTTTACTAATTATATGCCTTGTATGGTTATATATATATATATATACAGTATATATATTTTTCCCCTGCGTCGGCGATGGGGAGCCACTCAGCCACTAATGATATGGTTATATAGTTACCTCCATTTCGGTAAGAAGAGCTAAGTGGAGGGGTCACCTGATCAGACAAGAAGGACTCCTAAGCACCATAATAGAAGGCACAATCGAAGGCACCAATGCAAGAGGGCGACCAAGGAAGGCGTACGCAGAAGACCTCCAGAAAGATATGAGATGCGGAACCCACTTGGAACTAAAGAGAACGGCCCAAGACTGGGAGGAGTGGAGAAGGAAGTGGAAAGATTTGCTGCAAACCAATCGTTAGATTGAAACTATAGAAGAAGATGGTTATAGTTACCCTTCCACCAAAATTAAAATGTCCCTACATGTAAATCAGCTAAAAGTACAATACTATACAATAGTATTGATAGTCTGGACATGTTATTGTTATATTTTTATGTTGCTTGCTATATTTCCTTCATGCTTTAAGGGCATGTCAAGCAGGCGGCCTATGGCCTTGCTAGTTGAGTGTAATAGAGAGCTTTATAACCCTAACCCCCTTGGTTTAGTAATAGCACCCAAGTAATTATTTATTAATTATTTATTTACCCTGCAACATAAATTGTAACAAATTTGCTAGAAAAAAAAAACTTCCATTAAATGGTATACCGATAAACAACAAAACAATCCGAACCCAAATCCATTAGCTGAAGAGCTAATTACGGTACAACAGGAAACAAAAGCAAACATTAACGGATAAAAAATGTGGAATAAAAGAATGAAGAAACTTAAGCCACGTGGCGTTTAGGAGTAATTTAGGAGCTGTATTTAATGAGTTTTGACCTTGTCATGACCCTGACATCATTTTGCCGCTAACGATGGTAATTTGGCCAGGTTATTTACCTCATGCGGAAATTGCACCTCCGTATCATATGGTGAAGATTCCACGACTAGACCGACCGGTAGTCATCACCAGTGCGGTTCTTTTGGAGAAATTAGGCAAGATCAGTGGCGTGTCCATCCAGGTCCGAGCAATGTTATAAGAGGTGTCTATCTTTGCTAATGGATACAGGAGTTGCTGCTGACTTTCAAGAATCGGAAACTGACATACTTCGACCATCTGATGAGCGAAAAGTATTGAATTCTGCGTTTAATAAATCAAGGGATGATAGGACTGGCTACCGGCAGAAGAAGAACATCCTGATTGAAAACCTAAGGTTTGGCAAGAACATGACTTCCCTTTTCAGAGCAACAGTACCCAAGGTCCAAATTGTAATGATCGCCAATCTTTGATAGAAGAGGCATTTAAAGAAGATCTTCGCTAAAAGCAGTGGTAATACAACCGCATCTGACTTCGTTAAACTACAACCGATGATAATTGTCCATTTGGCTACGAAATGATTGCGCATTAGGAAGGATGCTATGAAATCGGTCTCAAGTATTTATGGTATAATTGCCAAAGCAATAGCGTTTTTAATGATGTTTCATCGTGGGTTGATGTCTGGATGTGTGTCAATTCAGAGGTTGAACAGAATAACAGAATGGGTTAGCCTTCAGTAGTAGTTTTACTATCTGGTTATCAGGTACTCCTAAATTTTATTAGTGGGACCATTCATGCCCATATCAGCAGTATGTTTGCCCTTGTAAAGAGTCCCCATTATAAACTTTGCAATAATTAATTACTTACTAGCCAACACCCACTCATGGCTGTTGAGCCATTTGGTGATACGCTGACTAGTAAAGGTTGATTTCTGTACGTGTTACAGACAAATCACTTTAATCTTTCTTTTGTGTGTTGTTCATCTTGTGGCTGGGGTTCGTGGTTGGGTTGGGGGAAGGTGTTGATGGGCCTGCTCGTGGTGCCACCCACCCTCGAAAAGGACTATAAAAGGTTCCAGGCGCTGACCAAAATGACTTCTCTTTACAATAGTGCAATAGTATAGGTTGCGTCTTCTTCTTTAGTCGCAATCTTTTGCTGCAAAACTAGTCATCTTCTTCTCCGTTCTTCTCTGTTCTAGGTTCTGCATCTCATATCTTGTTTGTGGTCTTCCACGCACGCCTGCCTTGGTCCTCCCCTGGCATTGTTGCCCTTCTATTATTGTTGGAACAGTTAAATTATAAATGGAAATGTGGCAAAAATAAGGATAATCGATAAAATAGTGAAATCATAAGTAGACTTGCCTTGCACCAAAGGTAAGTTTATAAGAAGACCATGTCATGGGTAACCAATAACCATTAAGCACTGTTGCAAATTCAAATTAAGGACCGAGTGCGGTGAATTCTATGACCTCAAGATATGGTTACTGCCATGTTTACTGGTTATGCGAGATGTGTTCTTGTTACAATTAACCTTCAGTGCAAAGTAAACCTGTCTGTTTGACGTTTTCTGTAGATTATTCTTTGATTATAAGTGTATAAAAAATTAATCAAGCAATGCTCGTAACAGCATTCGCTTCATTTGCCAGTATCTTCAGACATTTCATGCCTTTTCTGCTGATGAATAAAAAAAATTAAATATTAAAGGGTTGATGGGCTAGCCTTATCTTAAATGAAGCTGTCCAAAGTTGTAGGGGTCCTTAGGAATGATCAAAGCAGTAGTGGACCCCCGCTAGCAGTCTACCTCTGACTCGACATGCAATTACTAAAATCGTGTCCAGCCAGAGGTCAAAGAAAGGTCCCGAGGTCAGCGGAGTGCTGCCGCTCTCCTGTTATTATACGGGATCTCTTTGGACAGAGCCATTGTCCGCGTGCGAAACTGTACCTGTTATGAAATTGCTAATAAGGTGCTGTCTATTGGTTGTGAGTCATTGGTGTGTGTCCGATATTGAAGGCAATATTGGTAGGGTCATTGCAATGATACAATGAGGTCTATTGTCTTATAATGGCTCGTCAATTGTGCACTATTGCAGGTGTCTATTAATTGCAAGAGTCGTCCTTTGATCTTTGCAATTTAAATGCTAATCATTTTGCAATTGTGTCGGAAGAACATTATGTAATCACTTCCACGTTAGAGGTATTTTTTGCTAAAGCTGTCTTTTTATTGGGTGCATTACTGTAGTTGAAAGCCTGCTTACAATACATGTAAGCCAATAAAATGATGCTAACGCAGAAGAGAGCTTTTATATAATGTTTTTTGTGTAGCTTGAAATACAGAACCGGGTTTGGGCACAAAGACTCGGGCCCAAATAAAAAAGGCCACCACAAAATACATTTTTTTTTAGAATAATTTCAAAAGTTTTTAAAATAGTTAAATGCTGACCAAATTGGCGGGAAAGGGGAAATTTTTAATTTTGTTATTTTGCCGAACTGGCAATGGCAAAAGGAAACGCAGCAAATAAACTAAGAAATGAACACAATGTCATTGAGAAACGTTTCAAACGTTCAAGGGTTCTATTAAATTTATCTTTTATGTTTTATATGGCTTTGAAATTCACTCAAATCGTGTCCCTAAGGCCTAGACTGGCCTACAACTTTGATAGGCCCCCTCAATATTCCGGCCCATGGGCCCCCACATGCATGGCCGTAGCCAAGTGGGGTTCTTGGGGGTTCAACCCCCCCCCCCCTCCGAAATGAAATGGCTTGACACTAGATAGAATCGGATTTTGAGAGGAAAAATAAAAACTACTATATAATATCCAATGAAATTTCGTAAACCCCCCCAAAAAAAAAAAAAAAATCCTGGCTACGGCCTTGCCCACATGTCCAAGTCCGGCACTGTTGAAATGCACCGGGGTCTCGAGGCAGAGATTTCGAATAATTTTGTAAACAAATGACGACAGAAACTGTTCAACAAAAGTAAAAAAATCTCCGTTCTGCAGCCGCAAGTATACGAAAATGACTGAATAATAGTTCATAAAAAATACAAGCTTTCTCAAAATATAGACTATTCAACAGAATGAATTAATATTGTATAATAAATTCAGCATAAAGCATGTGTTTTTATAGTAGTAAAAAAGGGGAGAAAATTCAAATTTACGGCGAATCCATGCATATTTTATAAAGTTTTCATCAGACTATTTTCTTATCTTTGCGACTACAGAGCGAGGAGTTGCTTAATTACACGAAAAAGACCACATACAATAGATTTTAATTTGTTTACAAAATATTTTGAAATTTGCGCCTTAATATCGAATTCGACCATTTTTTTTTTTTTTTTTTTTAAATTAATCGCGTACAAACAATTTAATGAATGTATCCGTTTAACCTCTTCAATCGCCTCACTAAGTAACCTAATAGGTACTTGTGTCGAGTTACGATCCGTTTCCGATCGCAAGGTTTGTAGAGACTCGCACAAGTACAAGCATGTTACCACTTTGGCATCGAAGTCGCTAAAATTCCTTCTGCCATTTCGATCGATATGGTAGTAGTAGTCTGGTTGGACACAGTCCCAGACCACTGTGTGGGCCCATAGAACGGTGGACCTCCTGATTATAGTGGATTCCGAACCACTTGGGAAACACAGTGAAGTCACACGATTAGTTCGGAGGTGACCAGGACAAGTCCTACCATGTTTCCCTACCGGCACTGTGCACACTACCAAGTTATCTGCATCTTTGAACCTGCTCTGGTCCGCTGGACTCAACTTGGTAAGGCGGCCGGCCGATCGATATGGCGTACCATGTTCTTATGTTTCATTTGAATATGGGCCCATTCGAGTTATTCCGATAAATGATAAACCTTTTATTAGAGTATTGTGACAACTTATATCTTCTTGGCAAGTTCTGTGAGTGGCGTCAGTACATATCGGGGGGCTATAATTTAATCTGTTGTTGTAGCTGCCTTAGTGTCACAAAAGGTTGTTTCCTGTGCTCCCCGATTACATTTCCACCTGGCTTGTCATCTATGGATTTAACCGTAACATTATGCTTATCTCGATTCCGACCTACTGCGCTTATTGTTGGGCTAAGGCGGGGATTCCACCGACCTCGTTTGTGCGTGGCAGCGTGATATTGACGTGGTAGCAGACATTAAAGACAGTCTTTAAAACAAAAATTTCCGTCAATGTCACGCTGCCACGCACAAACGAGGCCGGTGGAATCCCCGCCCAAGGGGTGCTCGAAGGTATAATACTGTGCAATGTAACCTGACAATGGGATGTCTTTTCTAATGTAACTCGGTAAATCGGGCACCCCCACGTTTTTTGTACAAAGTCAAATTAATCATTAAATATAGATTATTTAGTCATAAATGATTAGTAGAAACAGTAGAAGAAAGGAAATGTTTCTCTCATCGTTTGGCCACTGTTTTTGAATGACACATACGTTTTATTAAAATGTAGAGGAGCGATGCTTCTACTTCTACTACTTATTTATGGCTCTTATCGATATTTTAAGAGAAATTTGAATTTCTGTAAAATAAATGTGGCGTGTCTTAACTAAATAAAGAAATAACTATAATTCTTAAATTATCCATTATTATTTTATTATTATTGTTATTGTTATTGGATCTTTTCTGTTATCATCACACACGGCTGGAGTGTTATTAGAGGATTAGAGCTGCATACTGGATCATATCGACTTCGATGGCCAGGTCGTAGCATACTTGTACTTGTGCGAGTCTACACGCCATGCGATCAGTAACGTGTCGTAACTCAACTCGGGTACTAGTCTACAGAGGCGACTGATGAGGTCAATCGGATACATGAATAAAATTGTTTGTATGCGCTATTAAACTTTTTTTTAAAACCAATAAAGGATTAAATAAATAAAACATAAACGAACCAAATATGGGCTAAAACTTCCGTTACATCGACGTTAGGGGCATTACACTAAATGTAGAATGATAAATAATGAAAATGCCAGGATAATGGAACGCTCAGTATAGGGCAAAGACTTTCAATTTCTGAATCAAATAGACTCGAGTCAATATTTAATCGTATAAGTAGCCATCATTTCTTTCCACAATTCAACTTGTCAAATGGCTATTCCAATGCCGATGACATGCTCCCATACCATTGACTGGTAACTCGATAGATCCATAAATGGGTTGATAGAATGCTTATGAACTTGCTATATTTTCTGGCCATGCTTCGGAGGGCATGTAAAGCAGGCGGTCCCGGGCTTTCCTAGTTGAGTGTAAGAGAGGGCTTATAGCCCTAACTCGGGGAGGGGGATGTTATAAGACGGGGTTATGCAAAATGATAGCTTTTAAATACATGCCCCCCCCCCTCCTCCTGCCAGGGAGGATCCAACACTAATTCTGATCATTTTGCAGTTTCCTGAGTATAAATGTTTGAAAGGCAGACAGCTTGGCGCTAAAAGTAGTCCAGGTATTTATTCCAATGCTTTGACCTTGAAGAAGGGAGTCGTGACTGAAGCTGTGTAGTCCGAGTTTTAAGCGGAGGATTGTTAATGGACTGTAATGAACTGATACGCACGCGCAATACAACGCAAGGTCGGCAAACAAAATATCACTGCAACAAGTCATCAAAATTTAATGCTTTGAAAAACCACCAATAATTTAATCATAACAGTGGAAAATTTTAGCGTGAGCCTATGCGCATTCTCTCAATCGTTCTTTTTAGCTGTCGACCAATTACATCAGTTGAGGGTTGGCTTTAAAAGTATGACTTACCATTTTATGCTATACTCCATTAAAGCCTTTCTTGATACCAAGTATCGTTAGAAGCCAGGGGTCGCTAAAAATATTGCTTACTCTCATTAGTCACGAAATGTAAGAAGAACGCTCCGCTGTTTACAAAATTAGCAGCGAGAATTAAAGTTTTCATGTAACTTTTGCTAAGATGAACCCGCTAGCCTAATTTTATTAATCGGCCAGAATGACAATTTACTTTAACAAACTTTAAACTGCCCTAACAACCAGAATCAGCATAGAGTTATTGATGTTTAGCATATGGACTCTTGTCCCTATGTATAATGACTGCGGCAATATCATTTCAGGTTGGGACGGAGTACGGTTATTTTAAGTTGGCTTAACATTTGCAATGAGTTGAGAACTGGATCCGCCACTGTTTCGTTACATTTCGGCCACCTCTGGATGTGGTGTGGTTTCTAACGGTGATAAGTATCAAACAAGGCTTTAGTGGAGTATAGCACCAAAGTTAATATACAGTATTGACTTTTTCTTTGGCGGTATTAAAAATGTAGAAGAATTTTCGAATAAGAAGTGGAACTCCTGACATTTATTAATTCTCCGTTCCTCAGCTGTCCATTGTATAATTGGGCTGATGTAATTTTTTTCTAAATAAACTGTATTAAACTGGAAGCATGTTCCCATGGCCGTGCCCAGGGGGGTGGTCCATGGGGTCCGGACCCCCCCCCCCCCCCCGAAATAAAATTTTGTATGTAAACCTGTATGGTTTGAAGAATTTATCCATTAATTCATTAATAAATTTCCCTGAAATCAAAACCTGGGCCCTTTGCAGTTTGTTTGTACCCATAGATTGTAAACTCTCACCGAAGTTTTGAACTAAAATACGTCCTTTTAGACCATGGCCTGACGGCTTCCATTCCGTGGTGCATGCTATCTTGAATTTACCGGAACAGAGACTGCTAAAAAAACTACAGCAAACTGGGGAGTGTGCACAGCTTTAGCGGGGGAACATGGTGGGACATGGATAAATGATAACACGCTTAGGCAGTTAAGTGCGTTTCGAGTCTATGTTCCCCAAGTGGTTCGGAATCCACTATAATCAGGAGGTCCACCCTGTCAGTCAACTCCTTGAGGAGGTGAACGAGTCTGCCATTAGGGTGCCTCAAGTTAATAAACAGACAAACTCCCCCCGCCAGGCTGACAGGGTTGCTTAAAAAGCAGAAATGCTGAAAGCAGGCTTTGGGAAAAAGCAAAACAAAAAAACAATGACGTGATTTTGTTTACGAACGGTATGTTTTACATTCCATAAATATTGCATCGCATTGATTTAGGCTACAAAGTTTTTTCAATGATTTACAACATAATTTTACAATAAAACAATTGACATTAATAAAAGCATTGTAATAGAGATCGATTACTATCGATTAAATTGAAGAAAAAAAACATTAGAATGACTAAGTGTCAAGAGAAAGGGGAACGACTATATTTATGGGCAATTTAAAGATTAACAGCGATACACAGCGTGAAACGTGGGCAATAACTCACAAAACCTTGCGATATGTCATGATTAATGCAGATTTTATGTTAATATTCTTACGAAATTAATAGGCGCCATATTGGTCAATGGAGCTGAAGACAGCTAAATTAGATTTCAAAAATTTATTTTTAATGAAAGTTCATCATATTGTACTCCGTGCTTCAGTTAGGTGACTGCCAGAAAGTAAATAATGGCAATATATCTTCTTACGAAATTAATATGCGCCATATTGGTCAATGGAGCTGAAGACAGCTAAATTAGATTTCAAAAATTTATTTTTAATGAAAGTTCATCATATTGTACTCCGTGCTTCAGTTAGGTGACTGCCAGAAAGTAAATAATGGCCTTCCATGGCATAGTGGTAGCTTGTTCGTACTTGTGCGAGTCTCTACACATCATGCGATCGGTGACCTGTCGTAACTCATCACAGGTATTACCTACAGAGGCGACTGAAGAGGTCATTCGGATACATTCATTGAATTGTTTGTATGCGAATAATATTTCTAAAAAAATAAAAAATAAAATCTGCCATCCGCCATTTTATTTTATATTACTATACTCTGTGGGCGATATTGCTCCATTTATAATAATTGTGATTTTAAAATGTCAACATGAAAGATTAACAGTATGAACTAGTCAGTGGCGGCTCATGGTGTATCAAAATGGTAAACTAATTGTAAACTAGTAATAGCCAAGAACTTACCACTAATTGAATATCAAATAGATTCTTCGGCATTTCGATGTGGCAAGCAAGTCTTATCACTCGCTGTTTACATTTTTGTAATATTTGTTTACATTGGGAGTTTGCCTGGCCGTTGGGCACATGGAGCTAATAAAACTATGGAGCCACCATGTCGTATTTCGGCTGTGCTGGAGGACTGAAGCCACGACCACGCCCCCTCATAGGTGCATTTTGGCGGGAAATTCAAATTTATAAGTTTTATTATATGTTTTCTTTATAGTTTTCTTTGTTGTTTCATATATAATTATATTTATTATTTACATTTATTATATATATTGTTTAAAATTTAAATTAAAAATTTAAATTAAAAATTAAATTTTTATTTTTATCTAAAAGTAGGGAAAACATTGCTTAAAATATTGTTTACAATGTAAATTAAAAGTACTCCAAGTTCTGCATAAAAATATTGCTGGTTAGCTGGCATGATTTTCCGTTCTAAATAATCTTTAAATAATCAAATAAAAAATAAAATGTTAACATGGTATCAAATGGCAAAAGGCTCAATCTGGTCCTATACTACGGAAATAGCCGAAGTCAAGCGGCTTCAACCCGAATGTTTACGGTGAGTCTATAGTTTTACTATGTCTATGGTTGGGCAGAACCTGACTTCCCTAGTCAAAAATTGTTCTTTGAAAAATTTTATAATAATCATCACTCATGACAAAATAGTGAAACTCTTCTCAAAAATAATTCTTAAAATTATGATTTTAAAAAAATACCAATATTCAACGATATTATTAATACGAAACATTTAAAGTCATTTTTGGGGCGCCGCCCCGCTGCCCATGTATTAATGCATATGCCAGGAATTGCATTGCAAGGTCTATAAGAGAAAAGTTGTGTACACCTTTTCAATGGTGCGAACGATCTTCTTAACTTTTGCCTGACTCGGTTGTCATGGCGACCCGGGGCTAAATTGAAAATTGCCCCAAGTTGCCCCGGCGCTCACATAGCATAGCCGAATTTTAGCAGTTGCATTTTTCTCCAGAATCCAGATTAGTATATTATTATTTTATTATTATTATTAAAAGGAAATTACTATGTTTGCCTGTGAAATTTTGGGAGGGCTGTAGCCCCAGTGCCTTTATGGACGAGCCGCCACTGACTAGAGTTCTATATTGGAACTGAAATCAGAGGATTTCAAAAAAACAAAGAGGAGGTTACCCCATCAACATATGTTAGTTTAAACCAAGTAATTGAACGGGTCTATGATCAAGTGAGTCTTGTCTCTGCCAATAAAAACAATTACAATAGAGTGCGGAATGCACCTACGCCCTTGCGGACACTGCACTGACCTTTATCTACTGGAATCACCTCTCTATTGTGAATAAATCAGTGTGGTCACTCCTTGGAGAAACAATAATCGGACTGGATAAATCATTACCAAGACAATTCAGGCAGCCAAGTTTAATGACACACTGTCAGGCGTGGTTAATCGCAAGAACCGCGCCCTTTTGTAATCGGATTTCCGGTGGTTTAGTGGCTATAATGGAGGGTTTAACGCCAGGGTTTTGAAGGTGGGACTCCTTATAGGACAAAAGACCGTATGACAAGGGTGAAATCGGTTTTCCCGCGAGAAGATGTAAACTGCAAATACCTGTAACTGTGACATTTCAAATTTTAACATTTTCCTATATTGCAGTCTTATATAAAGAACCGGTCCGAGTTTACTCGACATGCTTTCCAATTAATCAACATTAGTAGATAGAGAATATGAGTAATTTCATGGTAAATAATTTTCCAGTGGTTAAATTGCCGATATATATGGGGGGGGGGGGGGTGTCCACCTGACGTCACTGGAAGTGAGATAAATTCTAGATAGGTCAGACAAACACATTAATTACCACACAGCAATAATGGCAAGGCACGCAATGCATTTGAGCGCGAATTTTCTATCATTTTTTCAAAAAAATAATTTTTTGTGCAAAACCATATATTTTTTGGGAAAGCAACCTATCCGGTTTCGTTACTCAATTTAACACCTAAAACATGCCTGAAGGTAGAAATCATCGATAGAAAGATTTCGCAGACAAATTATTTTTTAGTCATTTTTCATTAAAATTTAGTTATTTTTATTTTTTTACCCCCAGAAGCAAACTATCCAGGCAAGTGACTCCCCGCATTTTGTCAACATTAATAACGACTACAATATATGAGAATTTAAAAGAAATCGTTGGAGCCGTTTTTGAGAAATATTTTTTTTAGACCTGCTTTACATGCCCTCCGAAGCATGGCCAAAAAATTTAGGATGTGTGGGACTCGAACCAATAACCTTCCGGGTGAAAGTCAGAGTCCGTACTACCACTCTACATAAAGGCAGAATAGAGAGTATAAAAATTTTACATTAATAATAATAATAGTGGACAGAGCCACCTTATAGGTAGTTGCTGTAGGTTTTTAATTAAATAAATAAATAAAATTAATTCGCATAAATTTTTGATAGCCCCAATTTTCCCGTACCAACTGTACAGTCTACCGTACTTTGCGCTGACTAATTTTTATTGGAATATTGTTATCTATCAATACGATTCTCGAATGTTTAGCTTACGCGACTTAAACGTTACTCCAGTCTGAAAGTTGTTAAAAACTGAACAACGCACAGCTTGAATACTTATAAACTGCGATTGAGACCTATTATTCTTCATGTGCTATTTATTGGATTAGTAGAATGGTTAGACACAGTCCCAGGCCACGGTGTGGGCCCATAGGACAGTGGACCTCCTGATTATAGTGGATTCCGAACCACTTGGGAAACACAGTGAAGTCACACGATTAGTTCGGAGGTGACCAGGACAAGTCCTACCATGTTTCCCTACCGGCATTGTGCACATGACCAAGTTATCTGCATCTTTGAACCTGCTCTGGTCCGCTGGATTCAACTTGGTATGGCGGCCGGCTCAAATTTATTGGAATACAGTGGAAATCAACAAACTGCATTTTTACTGCAACCTGTTATTATTGCAATTCATTATCATAATTGTGCCACTGGTGGATGCACGGACTATACATAGTTAAACAACATTTTAAATGCAGATATCGTGATGGTGTGGGAGTGTTGAGATGTGGTGGGAGGTCAACAACTTAGGCAAGGGTGCCTTATCTACCTAAGTACTTGTCAGTTGTCAGACGCTGGTACAGCCTCTGCATCTTCGGCGCTAGGTTTTATGCATACTTATGGAAGACCCGGCGGCGAGTTCCGTCTCGTCCGCACCCCGAAAGTGTTGACACTTTCTAAGAATGGCGGATGGCGGAAACCAGATAGCTTATTTCGTGACGTCATCGACAATAGACCCAAAAGGGATTTTAGAGGACAGAAGAAGACAGATCAAGGGCCTGAAAGGAAGAAGGGGGGCAGGCGACATAAAGTTGTTCATTAAATAGGGTCAGCAGTTTGTTGAGTATTAGTGGAAATGTGTCAGGAAGCTGGAAACACAATATATATTCGATAGGTCCTATGAAAAAAGCACTACGTTTTTTTTTTTTTTTTAAAGATTAATCGCATACAAACAATTTAATGAATGTATCCAATTGACCTCTTCAGTCGCCTCTGTAGGTTAGTACCCGTGTTGAGTTACGACACGTCTCCGATCACATGGCGTGTAAAGACTCGCACAAGTGCAAGCACGTTACCACCTGGCCATCGAAGTCGATAATGTGTGGGAAACCAAAAAAAAAGTGTACCTTATTACTCGTATAATATTAGCTAATCCTCTTTAGCATATATAAGGTACTCAAGACATGAATGAGGATGGAACTGAAGGGGGGGGGGGGTAAGCGGATCCAGGCAGCTGCTCTTGACACATCGTCTCACAGATTTTTCAACAGGATCACGCGGCCCCTTGCTGGCGTGCAGCCTTCGATGAATTCGAGGGCTTCTCCCCATCCGTCAGTTTCATGTTTTTCAATGGGGCTTAAAATAGGTCAAGGTTTGCGTGGGTTTCTTTTTTTTGAATGGAGAAGAAAAATCAATTCTGAATTCTGATAGTAATTTCGATGTTATGGAATAACTGGAATCGACAAATTCGGTTGATTAAGCAACAGTGAAAAATATACATACAGTTTACAGTATTTTTTCCTCGTATGCTCATCAATTATTTATAAATGTGTGCTTTTGAGATATTAGGGGATATTCATTAATTATTAATGACGACTGACAATGCCTGCCGAAAGCTCCGCCCCATCCTCCCGGTTCAGTATGTTACTAATGACAAATCCGCTTTAATAATACTATTGGGTACTGTGCAGAAATTGGGTCGTGCATAGACTAAATTTTTCCCCTCGCAAATGTCACGATACCCAGTAATTTTATTTGTGTAAATAAACTTTTATGTACCGTCTACTGATAGATACCCGCAGACACAAGGTCGATGATGATGATGGTGGTCGGAAGTAGTCCAGTTGGTAAAGATCTAGACTATGAAACGGGAGATAGAGGTTCGAGACTTGAGACTTGAACTCTTAAGGAAATATTGTTCTGGGTCCTTCTTCTTCTTTAAATCGAAGATGATAATAATAATAATAATAATAATAATAATGATTCGTGTATTTCTAACATGATAGACATAACAAGTAGTTTGTAGGCCACCTTAACCTGATTGGCGATCATCATGGCAATTTTAACCTTACCTCTGAAAAGATAACTCGTGCTCTGGCCAAACCACTGCCTCATGTTTTCAACCAGGATTTTCTTCTTATGCCGGGACCCCCTGTTCTTTAAATATATATATATATATATATATATTGACTTTTTGTTCCATTACTACGCCAACCTAGCTGAGTTAGGGCTATAAAGCTCTTTCTTACACTCAACTAGAAAGATCTGGGGTCGCCTGCTTTGCATGCCCTCCGAAGCATGGCCAGTAAATGTAGCAAGTGTGGGACTCGAACCAACAACCTTTCGGGTGAAAGCCGGAGTTTCTACCACTATTCTACATGTTCGGATCCTTATGTCTTCCTTTGGATTATTACATGCAGAAGGCGATACTTTTCGTTCCTCATAGCATGACCGAAGTATGTTAGTTTCCGTTTCTTAACCGTCGGCAGCAACTCGGTTTCTGGATCCATTCGCCTCAGGACCTTAGCATTAGGGATGCTATCTCGCCAGGCCATGCGGAGCATTCGTCTGTGTACCCACATATCAATAGGGATGTCCGATACAGCATTTGGTATCGATACCGATACGCCTATTTTTAGAGTAGTATTGATACGGATACAATATCGGCGTCCAGTATCCGATATTCCTTTGTATCGATATTTCTCATTACTTAGGGATATATGCCTCTGGTCAATTTTCCCGTCATTTTTGATTAAAAAAAGTTGAGAATTTTGTTTTAAGTTACAAATAAAATTAGTAAATTATTATAAAATGTCCAAAAAGATTAATTTTTTTAAAAATTCAGGGATTTAATGTTTGCCAAATAAGCCCGATACGGTCGATACGATGTATCCATTCCCAGTATCAATACGTGCATCGATACACAAGGCGCGTATTGAATACAAATTGTATGCAGATCGAAAGCGTAGTATCGATTCTGTATCGTTATCGGATCGTATCGGACATCCCTGCATATCAAATGCACTGATTCTGTTCACCCCGCCATCCCATCCTTCTGAGTCCACCCAACCCTAATGGATACCCTACCGTCACAGGATGGAGATAGACGTGGCTACCGGACATGTTGCTGACCACAACATCCAAAATAGAGCTGTGGTCAAGAGATAGTATTCTCTAACAGTTCTCAGACACTCATTGGGTTGTCGTGGCACGGTGTTTTTTTTTAGATTTATTTATTTTTGCTTAAGGGTATACGGCCATTTCCATTTGGCAAAAGACGGGTGCAAAACTGCTATGGGGAGCGCACTGGACAACGAGGTTGCCCAGGGACCGTCTAAAACAGCCCAACATCCTGCCACTTTTGTCCGATACCCTCCAGGAGGGGGACCACCTCCGTCTACACCTCTCTGTCCAACTCCTGGAGCATATCCATATACGTGAAAGGCGATTTAATTAAGAGTGGATTTTCTTTTAATGCAATTAAAAATCGTCATTTTTTGCCATCTGTGATTAAATTAAATTGCTTGACGCTTGGATTTTTTTTAGTCGAAACTAAATCCCTCAATGGATTTTATTAACGACGCGACGGGTAGCACTTGCTTTCAGTGATGTTTAACATTATCAGTATTTAAAACTGTTAATTAATATTTTGATTACACAAAGCGAGGGAGTACTAACGAGCATGACATTTTATATACAGTAAGTGAACTTAATGATACTTTGCAATATCTTCCGCGAGAGAACAAACTTTATTACGGTGCCGTCTGCTTTGTTTCTTGTCATTGAAGAGTATATTGCTGATATTTGATATACTCACATTAACACTCATTAAGTCTTCAAATTAAGTTCTATTAAATGTAGGTACTTTGTCTGTTGACACTTCTAAAAGACACCACTTTATTTTACTTACAAACGTATTTTTGCTTTCCAATTTATACGTAGTATAAGGAAAGCTTTGTTTGTGATGGTCGAAATTTTCTATTCCGAGATTTCAACGGATTTACACGTTTTGAGGTCCCAGGAACCCAAAAAAGTGGTTTTTACGAAATGTCTGTCTGTCGCTCTGTCTGTCTGTGCGTCGATTTCCGGGCAAACTACTCGGTCGATTTTGATGAAATTCGGCATGTAGATTCACATAAATCATACCTCGGGGCCATTTTTTTTATTTTGGGCTAACTCAATTTGGGGGGGTTTTATTCTCAAAAAACTAAAAAAGAACGCCTAAAAAAATTATTTCTCAAAAACGGCTCCAACGATTTCTTTTAAATTCACATATATTGTAGTCGTCATTAATGTTGACAAAATGCGCGGGGTTGCTTGCCCCTTGATAGTTTGCTTAAGGGGGTAAAAAAATAAAAATAACTAAATTTTCATGAAAAATGACTAAAAAATAATTTTTCTGTGAAACCTTTCCGTCGATTATTTCTACCTTCAGGCATGTTTTAGGTGTTTAATTGAGTAACGAAACCGGGCAGATTACTTTCCCAAAAAGCTATTTGGTTTTGTGCAAAAAAAATGTTTTTGAAAAAATTACTGAAAATTCACGGTCAAATGCATTGCGTGCCCTGCCATTATTGCTGTGTGGTAATTTGTTGGTCTGACCTATCTAGAATTTACCTCACCTCCAGTGACGTCAGGTGGACATCCCCCCCCCCCTCCCCTGAGATATCTGAAATGTAACTATAGGAAAATTACTCATTTTCTCTAGCTACTACTTGATAAATTGGAAAGCATGTTCGAGTAAACTCGGACCGGTTCTTTACTGCTGCAGCCCGATCATGGCGATTTGGGATTTTTAAAATACCCAGGTTTATTCAATTGTTTTAAATAAATTTTTGCAAAATGCGCGGGAAATTCAAAGTGATAAATTAATATTTTTGGCAAGTTTTAAAATTTTTTCTCCCTTTAAGGTTAAAATTTGTTCCTGGGACCTCAAAACGTGTAAATCCACTAAAATTTCGAAATCGAAAATTTCGACCATCATAAAGCTTTCATTATACTACGTATAAATAGGAAAGCAAAAACAGGTATATGAAACTATATTGTTATGGACTTTATTATGGCAATAAACAATGTTGTACTACATTATCTGCTGAGTTCTCAGTATGACGTCCGTTGATGAAGAACCTACGCGTTGTGATATAATTCTATAATTCCTACGCACTGAACACTATATTTCTCGTCTAATTATTTCTCTTCTAATTATGTTGGTTTTACGACTGATAAAGTTCATTTCGCCCACCTTTCAACCGAGATGCCATATATCTGTCGGTCGTTATCTGGCCGCGGTTTTAGTTTTACGCAGTTATAGCGCTTGCGCAATTTCGCTACCTTATAACTGCTTACCACAACTCAAGGAAGAGTTCAGTGCTCGAAGTCTCACATAACTTTGTATAACTTTACATATATTATTTTAATGCTTAGTATTTCAGTACAGTAGTGGAAATTGTAATGTCGGGACAAATAGTGCGTATTGGACGGTGTGTCGTGCTCAAGGCCGTGCCCAGGTTTTGATTTGGGGGGGGGGGTCTATTTTTTTAAAATGTAATTTATTAATGAATTAATGAATGAATTCTTCAAACAATACAGGTTTACATAAAAAATATTTCGGGGGGGGGGTGTCCGGACCCCTTGAACCACCCCCCTGGGCACGGCCATGATCGTGCTGGTACTTGCTGTTTATATCCCTATTACGCATGATTAGGGATATATTGACTTTCTTAAGCCAGAGTCCTTTAACTCTTTAAGGGAAAAGCTTTCCTTATACTGTAGTGTAAATAGGACTCAGTTGATTTAGGGTTGTTTCAATGTAGACTGCAATGTCATTCTGATTGGTAGGAAGTCAGATTTTTAATGCGAAACCTTTTCAGCAGCGTTGCTTACCCTCACTATTTCACATGCAAGCTTTACCGCAAAACTGCGTAAATCAAATTTCTCTATACTTATGTTTCCCAAATTTTTCCAACAGCTGTAAAATCAAAAAAAAACTGAACTGTACACCAACGCATGCTCAGCTTATAACAAATGTCTTCAATCCCAGTGTGGTGTGCGATCGGTAGTGTGAAGTGCATCAAGGGCGGTGATGCCCAGGGACGATGAATACAGAAGTGATCTTCCCACGCAACAACAACTCCCCTGGTGGAAACGTCGATAGGAAGAAGTGGAGCGGCGTCTCCATGCCCGGGCTGGTAGTTGGTGAGGGTCGCCAGGAGGGCGGCGGTGGCGGCAGCTTCCCTCCTCTGGACGATATCAAAGAGGAGGATGAAGCCGTGCGGACGGCGGTGCGGGACAAGAGAGGCCGGCGGAAGTCCTGGCACTCCAAACTCACCAGTTTGCCCAACAAACCAGTTCGTGTTTTTTCTATATTAGTCCCCTTTTATGGAAGCACAAGAGAGATCCGATAATCGGGAGTAGGCGTAAATTTGTATTACTGACAACTGATATTGGAAAAATTTCATGACCTGTTTTACCTTTTAATCTATACATTAAGAGTGTGCAGCCCGTAGGAAATTGGCAACCCGAAATTTTTTACATTTTATTTTTTATTTAAGTAACTAAGCGTGTTGTTAAAGATTTGGGTCATCAAAGTTGTAGAAGACTACTTCATGCATCATACGAGTATAATAAGGTATTTTTAGTTTTCGAAATTGTAGTTTTTTTATAAAATCGCATTTACGTGAAAAGTTATTGTTTATAAAATATCTGCATGTTTATGAAAAAACTACAATTTCGAAAATTAAAAATATCTTATAATATGATGCATGAAGTAGTCTTCTACAACTTTGATGAGCCAAATCTTTAATAACATGCTTAGTTAGTTAAATAAAAAATAAAAAGGAATAAATTTCGGGTTGCCAATTTCCTACGGACTGTACACTTTTAACGAAAGTAACTGTTTGAAAGCAGCAGTAACTGTAGAAAATCATCAGGCTAAGTCAGGACATATAGATTAGTGGTAAGGACTCTTAACTTTCACCCGCAAGGTTGTTGGTTCGAGTCCCACACGTGCTAAATTTTCTAGCCATGCTTCGGAGGGCATGTAAAGCAGGCGGTCCCGGGCCTTCCTAGTTGGGTGTAAGAGGGGGCTTTATTGCCCTAACTCCGCTAGGTTGGCTTAGTAATAAAACAAAAAGTCATTATTTATCTTATTTTATTAAAGTCCTGATAAGGACTAATGGTTTCTGGACGGTTGACTGATTGCTCTTGTATTCTACTCTGAATTATTGAGTGAATCCGCTCCCCTTGAGGATTCAAACTACCGTTCCCCTGATAGAAATGCAAGCTCTCTAACCACTCGACCAAGGCCCTCGCCTGACAATGGGCTCCAATGAATATTAACACAGCAGGCATTGTAAGTCCAACTAACCCTTTTGTTAAATAGTATTATACCATTGCCATTAAACTTTACCAATAGTCTTTAATCTGATCACTATTAATGTCAGTGTACCTTACCTATTTTTCCGTTACATTGTTTTTGCGGTTTAAAGGAAGTAAATTTAAATTGTTACAATTTCAATTATTTATTATTTCTTGATTATGGCTTCTCTCTTGTGTTGCTCATTGAATTGCAAGAAAACCACTAAATGAAATGAAATGAAATGAAATGAAATGAAATACGTCTTTATATTAGGCGAGCTTTAGCCCCGAAGGGCTACTCCACCATCTAACCTATATACTAGACAGTATTTTACCGTATTGTAAAAGCTCTGGATTTATTATACTAAAAATCCTGCATAAAATAATTTTCTGCCGATGGTGGTCTGCTTGCAATTTATGTAGAATGGTACAAAAGAATACGGAAAAGCGATTTTCTGAATGCTGACACATTTTAGGGTACATGGAGGAAATCATAAAACGTTTACGATAGCTTACGCGCGGACGTGAATGGCGTCGTTATTGCTAATTCGGGCTTATCAAAATGCCTGCTGAATTAGCATTGCTAAGGTCTTTCACCAGCCCCCCCCCCCCCCCTCCCCACCATCTCTGTTATCATTCTCTTCACTTGTAAATTGCTTTACTTTTTTGCCACTGAGGTTTTCTTAAGCCTTTCTCGAGTTCTTCCTGAAATTGAGTTTTCGCGTTAGGCTTAGTTGAAAATTATTCTTCTGGGAAAAGAATTCCTGGATTTTTGTTTTCCTTTAAGTTGTGTTTCAGAAGGCTGCTTGTGTGCGATACTATCTGAAGGTTATGTTTCAATTCTAATGGGGAGATGTCATTCCTGGCTAAAGGCAACTAAACAAGTTAACTAATACGTAAGATTCAAATATGATATTAAAGAAATATATAATAATACAATAATGACAGCCCTGTTTGAAAGCGAAGTGGAAGTGGATAATGTTACATTTTTCCTATATTGAACTTCAGTTAAAAAAATTCATAACTCGACGAATTTTTTGACTCATACGTTCTGAGAAAATGAAATTATTTTCACCTTGATAAAAGGGGTCAACAAACAGAACATGTGTCCCATTGTTATCTTGTGTAAATACTGTGACAGTGCTCACGCGAAAAATTGTGAAATAATACAGGGCAGATGTATTGTAGTGTGAGTGACACCGGTTGTAAACATTATCAACTTAATAATTAGGCGAATGGGGTTTGTGTACTCGCGGCTGAGGTCAAAATTCCTGTTACATAGTCATACGTCACCCTCTGTTATATTAGGCTGTAATAGGTACGTAGCATGTCATAATTTTCCTTTATCTACAGAAAAAACAGGAAAAAATGGTTTCTTTTACACGTTTTTTGAAATATGCCCTTGGATCCAGATCTCAGACCCAGGTTCAAACCAAATACTAGATTGTAATAGATACGTATTGTAATTTTCCTTCATCTAGAGAAACACCAGAAAAAAAATGGTTTCTTTTACACGTTTTTGATAGATGCCCTTGGATTCAGATCTCAGACTTCAAACCAAATAATAGATTGTAATAGATACGTAGCCTATTATAATTTTCCTTCATCTACAGAAAAACCAGTTTCTTTTATGCGTTTTTTGAAAGATGCCATTTAATTGAGAGTCTCAGGTTCAATCTTTTTAAAAATGTGTAAATTCGCATTAGAAATAACTGTTAGGACTCTTCATCATTCAGCTTTAATTTCTAAAAACTTCAAAATTATTGATTATACTTACTTTTACTGCGCCTTATCCTCATAGAGGGTCGGCGGCTTGACAGCAGCGTTTCCACACATTATGTGTTCATAATTTTACAATGATCCCATTTGAAGGTCTATGTTTGAGGATTCTTCGAGAATCTTCCGGCTGGACCAGCGCTTTGTTTGAGATGTTGTGGTCAGCAACATGCCCGATATGCCAATTTTTTCCCTAGCAAATAAGCCAAGGTACCCATTGGGGTTAGGTGTACTCAGGTGCGGCGGAAAATTTTCCCTTTTATGGTGAGTTTCGAACTACTTGACTATTCCGAGCCATATAAATTTACAATTTATGAGATGAAAAGCCCAAGGCTATTGCATGCTATCGTTCCCTATTTATCACAAGATCTGCATTTTCAACATGTAAAATAACATTCAACATGTAAAATGATATCTTTGAAAAATCTGATATAATGTCAAACGTGGAACAATGGTATTGTCACGGACAAATATTTTCACTCTGCTAGTGGATATGACCTGTCAACAAACCTCCTCCCCCCCCCCTCCAAGCTGTCGGCACCCCCTAAAACAAGTTCTTGATCTGACTGTGAAAGAGCTACCTCGATAAACTGAGTATCGGAGCGCCGGGCATTGGCGTTTCTCTTTCATGTGACTTCTTTCGTCGTAGACATCACTGAAGTGTAGCCCAAATCTAAAATTTCCATGACTAAGCATCCGAACTATAGGCTTGGGAGTTCAACAGAATTTCCTTATTAATTTGGTGTCTTGTCTTACTTGACTTAGGTAGACCCATCCAGCCCGGTGGGACTTTTGGCCGCTGCCAATACACCACACCATCTCAGACGATCTTCCGCCGCTAGTTTCCAGTCTCGGGTGCAGGTGACGTGCACATCTTCTAGTAGTTAGCCCATCCATCCAGCCTACTGGGCAGCCTAGGGTGGTTGAAGGCGTCTTCCAATACCAGCTTCGGCGTCCTCGCCGCCTGCATTCGGTACACATGACCCAGCCATTGGATACGACGTCTTTCAGTTCCAATATTATGTTGTTTGAGGAACGATTATCAGCTTTGCAAATCGTCAGCTTCTGGTATCAGTAATCTCTTTGCTAATGCCACCTCTATTGTTTATCGTGTTTATTTTCTCTTGAGATCTGAAGAATTGTTCCTGTGACGATGGTGACCAGTAGTGGCTCTCCATTCAAGTTATCGGCACTTGACCATGAATTACGAAGTGTGATTGGAGTGTGTCGAGCAACAACTTGCACTTTTCTTCTGACCTTCTTTGCTTCGTTTATCTCTCTTATTTAGGAAGATGGTGATGCATTAGGTCTATAGGCCTTAGAACTCGACCAGTCATGCAAGGTGATGTTGTCTGGGAGAGAATCCATCTCAATTAAGTTGGCACCTTTGTTGGAAATATGTAAGGCTGATTGCCTAACTGAACAAAACACGGCGTTTCGAGGTTTCTTACAGCGTTGGGCAGAGGATAATATTAAAGCTCTGTACAATAAAGGTACTGTACAGTATTGCGTAGGAATGAGGTAATGTTAATTAGTTCATGTGGTAGGAAGGAGTATTTATCTGTTAGGATAGGTTACTAGGTCTACCCAATTATAATTTCAACGCTGGATACATGTTCATCCTCCATAATGGTCATCTTCTGCAATTTTACTTGGAAACTCACCAATCTCATAACCAATTAAGAGTGTACAGCCCGTAGGAAATTGGCAGTCCGAACTTTAATACTTTTTATTTTTTATTTAATTAACTAAGCAAGTTATTGAAGATTTGGCTCATTTAAGTTGTAGAAGACTACTTCATGCATCATATAATAAGGTATTTTTAGTTTTCGA
Source organism: Psococerastis gibbosa (assembly GCA_963971405.1). Lineage (NCBI taxonomy): Eukaryota > Metazoa > Arthropoda > Insecta > Psocodea > Psocidae > Psococerastis > Psococerastis gibbosa. Next base: position 31,635,313 of record OZ020489.1, on the reverse strand, counting down.
AATTGTAGTTTTTTTATAAAATCGATTATACGTGAAAAGTTATAGTTTATAAAATATTTCCATGTTTATGAAAAATCTTCAATTTCGAAAATTAAAAATATCTTATTATATGCTGCGTGAAGTAGTCTTCTACAACTTTAATGAGCCAAATCTTTAATAACATGCTTAGTTAATTAAATATAAAATAAAAAATATTAAATTTCGGGTTGCCAATTTCCTACGGGCTGTACACTCTTAAGGTTTGTAAGGGCGGCATAATTTTCATATTCTTCAAACCAATAAGTAGCTATTTCTATCCTATGCATATTAAAATCATCTAACGTTAATGTTGCTCGCATTGTTGCATGGTTCCCTTAAGGAACGTGTTTTTTTTCATTGTTGTGATTTCTTGCAACTATTGCATTATAATGAATGTATCTTTTTCTTCTTGACGTCAGCAGTGGTTCTGTTTGGCACCAATCTTCAAGTTCTCCTCTACTCAGATTCTCAGTCCATTAAGACGCCAGATGTTTTAACTCTTCCTCTAGAATTTTTAGCTTGTTCTGCCTACTTTCGAATGTCTCTATGTTTAATGTGGCAGGTTCATTTTTATCTTCTTCTGGTCCGTATTACAACATATTCTTCCATCTATTCTTCTGGCTGTAGCCGTGGAGCAGTATGTTGTTGCATCCTACCATTTTTGACCATTGTTGATAATCAGTGAAATTGGTTAGCAGTTTACATTTACCATTAAGACTGACACTCTAATTGTCTCTCCTTTGTCTTCTTTCATTATGATATGTCAATAATTCCTATACAAACCCGCTTTGTGTACAAGTAGCTTGCAATGATTTTATTCAACTTATGGTTTATTGTGAAAATTGGCACTTTTTTATATTTCATTTCTGGTACTTAGAGTGCTAATAGCATATTTTCTTGCCTTTGAGCCCATTCATCTTCTTCTATCGAAGATTGGCTTTCATCGTGGCAATTGCAGTCATGATGACTCTGCTAGGGAATTTTAATGCAGTTGTTTCTGCATCCTTATGCCGCCGACTCCTCATTGAGTTCCACCACCTTCGGGGCCAGCTTCCTAACCCCAGAGCGAGAGAGTGTCCGTCACAAAAAAGACTGTGTTTTTCGATTATCCCGGCTCAAACTCGGCATCGTATCTGTTTTGTCGCCATTGCGCGCTTCCATCTTCACCGCGAGGTAGATATTTGGGATTTTCGCCTCTGAGACCATAAGGCATTACTCAGAAGCTCAGCAACTTTGACGACAAGTAGTTTATATAACTAATTTAATACATATATTGTACAATAGTGATATGGCTGTCATAAGAAAGAGATTGTCAAAGACTGGTTAACTGGTTTTATTCAACCTGTGTAATCAACAACAAAACCGAGAAAACTTGTTAATATTTAAAAATTTCGTCTGATTGGTACTGGCTGCAAGAGTTGGATCTACTCGTATATTAACGCATTAAAACAGGCAGTGAACCGATCATGCTTAAAAAAAAAAAAACCTTTTCCAGCTATAAGTTCCACACTCTTTTCCAGTTACCTTGGAAGCCAATAAAATAAATTAATGAAGTTAATAGTTATTAGCCATAACTGTTGGTAAACTACGCATTTTTGTTTTTGTAAATCGCCAGACAGTGTAGACTAAATCGCTACAATTCCGTATTCTTTGGTACCCTGTTGAAAACCATTTTAACGCTATTCGTAATTGGTGGTGTAGAAGGACAAATTAAGTAAAGCAGAACGCAAACGTCGTCAAGGCGTCGTTTCGACGACCGAAGAAGGGGATGAGGATGCCGACGACGATGCGGACCCCATGTCCCCCCTGTCCCCCCTCGCCTTTGATCGCCATAAGCGCCGCTCCTGGTGGAATATTTTTGTACCCGACGATTTCGCCAATGTTTCCAAGTAAGTAATATACATTAAAAAAGTAAAAAACATATATAGTATATAAATAGTAGTAGTAGTAGTAGTAGTAGTGTTCGTCGAGTTAATAACGACTTAGACCTCATATTTAAGCACATAGACCGACCCCGACTTGACTGTCCTATGCCAGCCCACAGGACAGTGGACCTCCTGATTATAGTGGATTCCGAACCACTTGGGAAACACAGTGAAGTCACACGATTAGTTCGGAGGTGACCAGGACAAGTCCTGAAATGTTTCCCTACCGGCACTGTGCACACTACCAAGTTATCTACATCTTTGAACCTACTCTGGTCCGCTGGATTCAACTTGGTTTGGCGGCCGGCTATATAAATAGTACAACTAGTGTCTAAAAGTATCTCATTAAATAAGTGTAATTAATTAAGAGATATCCGAATAAGAAAACCATACAGTATATACTGTAGGTGTACATGGATAAATTTTGGAAGACATATACAATCTATACTCAACGGAGAAGACATAGTCCGGTTCATAAAAGCGCAACGTATCAGATGGCTGAGACACGTCGTAAGAATGTCAGACGACCGCATGCCGAAAATGATTTACAAAGTAAGCATGTCAGGAAGACGACTGGCCGGACGACCTCGAAAAGGCTGGAAAGATGAGTCGGAAACGGACCTTTGCGAGTTGGGAGTCCGTAGGTGGTGGAGTGCTGTACAAAACCGAGATGACTAGAGGAGTGTTGTCGAGTAGTCTTAAGCCCATCAAGGGCTGTAGAGCCAGAAGAAAAAGTTATAGGTGTGCATAGTCAAATTTTGGAAGACATCCTGCATATTGTATATAATAGATCATTGAGGAATTAGTAGAAAAAAGAAACGTTCTTGCACATTTTGATGTAGTATGTGGCCGACACTAATAATGATTGGCCACAGTTGTGAAACGAGATTTATGATGGAGCAGTAGAATCAGCTTCATTTCAATTTACAGTATAATACTCAACATGTACTGTAAATGCTTGATGCGAATTCCGTCGTTCTATCTGAATCAGCAACGCATTTTTATTTGTCCTCCATTATTTTTTACGGTTTGTTTATTTTATGTTGTCGACCCAATGGCAGAAATAAGAGAGTGACACAATCAATCCCTGGGGGCGATTTGATGGTGGGGTATTGGAAAAGTCAGCAACGTCCTCGGGGAGTCTCCCTTCCCCTTCCCCGTCATTCCATCAGTTTTCTTTGACCTAATTTTTTAGACGCCTTTTGGCCCCCCGCCCTCCTCTAGTGTCTCATGACAATGAATGTCTTTAAATGTGGTTCTCAGATTTCGGTACTGTTGGTCGAAAGCTATATTGTGAGATTGACTGTGAGATCGCTGTAGTTGCTACAAAGCGGAGCTGTTGGCAATTTCGTTTAGCTAAGCTACGCAACTGTGCTGATGCACAGTGCCAAATTATGCGGCAAAACAATCTGCTGAGGGTGGGTGCACACAGAAAATTCTTCTGCAGTAAAATCTGCAGTTTCTGCACCAGCCACAAAGCAAAAATGACGTCAGCAGACATATCTTAAAAAGCAAAGGATGTTATCTGAATCCCTGGGAATAGTACTAAATTAGAAAATAACTAACTTACCACTAATTACGATCGAAACACTATGGTTAATATTGCTGTTCATTGTTGCATGTGTTCAACATAGGTGGAACATCTTTTTAAAATATTCCAAAATAAATAAAACATTTGAAATTTTACGTCTCCGTTTTGAAACGGCCGTGCTATTTTTAACAACGGGCTAGTTTATACTTTTGTGTTAAATAAATAAATATTTCTGTTCTGTTGTACAATCAAGTAGGTAATCAACAAGTAATCGATAAGAAAGTACAAAGTATACGCGTCCAGATATCGTCAAAATCAGGTGCTGGGGGGGGGGGGGCTGCTGCTGCTGATGACCCTGTTCCGTAATACGCATGTAAGAAGAAGAAGAACTTCTAATTAATCGATTTTGCAATGGGAACAAAAAGCTGTCAGAAGTGGGATTCGAACCCACGCCCACAGAGTGGACTGCGACCTGAACGCAGCGCCTTAGACCGCTCGGCCATCCTGACGAGTTGATACATGGTGCTATTGAAACGCTATCTTAACATTTAACCGTGTGTATTTTTCTTGTAATGGCAGGAATTTTCGATTTGAGAACTGCATGGTCAGGATTTAATTAATTGTCCATGAATTTCAAAAATTAGCTGAAATTTAAACTTGAATTGAATTTTTACTAAATAATCGGTACCGGTAATTTAATACTAAATAGACTTTTTGTTTGTATTGATAAGCCAACCTAGCGGAATTAGGGCTCGGAATTGACCATCACAAATCCTTCTACTACGTATAATTTATACGGTATAAATATGAAAGCAAAAAAAAAATATGTAGCCAGTGTGGGACTCGATTACTGTAGGCAGGTTAAAACTGTAGTAATGGATTGTCATGATGAATGAAGAACCAGTAGAATCCGAGCTGATGGGCCGTGGTCGAAATGATTTGTTTTGCTGTTATAATGGATTGTCACCTTGTATCGTAATGTCAAATATTCCAAGAAAGCTAAAGACTTTGTTATATTATTATTATTATTATTTCGGCTGGGTACTGGATTTTCGAAAGTTCCCACCATCGTTGGCGAAGCTACGAAGAGGTAAATCGTGGCGGCAGATAAAAATGTCCGTTAGATTTGTGAAACAGCCTATTATGGCAATTATTTTTATTCCTAACCTGGGATTAAAAATGTAAACAAGATGTCACAGTGGAAAGTGATATTCAAAATTGTTTTGTTTAGATTTTTAACCCCAGGAATAACTTAATGCCATCCCAGGACCCGGGGCTGTTCACCGTTGTCAATATGGCGGGAAGTGGCTGCACAAGAGAAGTACCGAGTTTTGACCGGGTCCAGGTATCCGTTCTGCTATGTTGCAACGTGTATGACTTCGATATTTTGTACATTGGTACTTATCTCTGATAGTTGGCTTATGGTTAACGGGAGCCCCGTAGTAATATTATAGCCCCGGCCGTTCCAGTTAATATATTTCAATAGTAATCGCCATAATAGACCCACAGATGGTAGTGGTTCGTCCTGTTGCATCAAGTACCTAGTAATCGTACTAGTGCTGCTTTCTGTCACCTCTTTAATGAACTAGAGTGTAGATACCAAGTCATACTGATGATATCAGTCGGTGCTGCCCTCTAGCATTCCATTGATTCTCATTATGCAATGCTCGCTCATCTCATTCAAACCCATAGACGACAAAAGTTTAGAGCTCTCTCTCAACTCAATCACGGCACAGAATGACAGAACGCTAAAACGTAAAGCAATTGTTTTAGCTGTAACACGAGTGTTAAGGCGCTTATTCCACCTACGTCAATAGTCAATAGTAAATGTGGTATTGACGGACATTTCAATTTTTCATTGATACACTACATTCCACTTGTTTTTTCAACTATCGGTCACTTTTCTTCAAATGACACGTATGCGCCAAATTTTTGAAATTTTGTTTGCATTTGTTTTCTTCGTACACTTATTATTTTTATTAAAACCTAATAATAGTAGGAGATCCGAAGTAAGATCGACCTTCACCGATCTGTTTAATGGATGAAAACTGTTTTATAAACAATCTATTAAAATGTTTGTGCTTAGCATATTCCATGACGCCATTTTAGTTTGTTATTGTTAGCAGCGCGTGATTTTACTCTATGATCATTGATCAATTTTAACTATGACATAGGCCTAGATTAAAATTGAAATGTCCGTCAATATCACATTTACTATTGACTATTGACGTAAGTGGAGTATGCGCCTAAGCTGAATTTAAAACAGGGCGTCATATACTAGGATGTATACAGTAGGTATTGAACTTGAAAACTTGAAATGACAAGTAATTTTCTATTAAGAATAAGAACGTAAGGTTGACCTTTTTTAATTAGGCCATCCATGCTCCTAATAGGAGTCCTACCAACAATCATTTTGCTTACTCAATTAATTCAAGTTGCTATTTTGAGTTATTTTAATTGCTCCACAATGGCGGAGTCTAACATAAGTCCAACATTTATTATAATTTATCTGCAGCTACTGTTACAGAATATGATATAAATGAGGTATAAGAAAACCCTGCAGTTCTTGCATGCTCACCATAGATAAACCTACCTACATACCTATTACGTACTGTAATTAATAATTGCTGTTTTGTTGTAGGTAAGTTTGAAGTGCACTTGAGTCTTATTAAGTGGTAAGGTGATCTTCTGGGTAAGTGTAGCCTATGTATGAAACACTGTATAAATTGTATATTGTCTTAGTTTCTGTTATCTAACAACAGGACGTTAGAATACTGATTTTTTAAAATTTAAACTTAATTTTTGCTGCATTTAAAGTGTACTTGAAAAGCTACTGCACGTTTTTGGAATGATCTGTTACATGTCTAAATTAAATTGAAGTAAACTAAGTAGATTTGATTACCTCTTGTGGAAAAGAATTTGATATAGTCTGAGTGTCATTCGATATTTTTTTTTTCATTTTTATTTCATTTCCATGTTACCATATTTTATCAGAAATTTCATTTTCTTGTTTACGAGGAGAAATGTCTATTCCTTTCCATCTGTCAATTTCGTGATTTTGATTAAATTTGACATTTGAGGGAAAATCATGAAATTTGCCACCAGCTGCTTCTCTTATATTTTCTTATATTTCTTTTTTGGTCCTAAAAACGTAGACAAGAACGAGACAACTCGTTAAAGGTTCTATAGGAGGACTATGGCAGAGGAGGATCCTTTGATATCTTGTGCTCAGCACTTTCAGTGAGAGTAAGATTTGGGTTAGGTATGGCGGCATTCCACTGGCAAATTTACTTCATTTGTGATTTGAGATTTTTCGTTTGATATGTTTTAAGGAGACTATTATGTAGATACTTAACTTGTCTATTATAAATTAAGTAATAATATGGTAGAGACTTATTAATGATGTCTGCTATCATATTATAACTTAATTTATAATAGATAAGTTAAGTATCTACATAATAGTCTCCTTATTAAACAAAACAAACAAAAAATCACGTTTTTTTTTTTTTTGTTTTGTTTCTGCGGGAGTGGAAAACTTGCAAACCAAGCACCTGTGCCTTTACTTGCCTCCTTTCATCACTGCCATGCTCCTGCATGAGTGAATCAGAATAGCATCCAGGTAGTGAGGGCTTAACTGAGCGTTCAACCTCGAGTAGGCCGCCCAGCCGACCCTCTAAAAACCACTTCCATCTCACGTCAGGAAGGGTCCTGTAGACGCTGGAAGAGAACGTTCATTACTTAGGGTAGGATGGAAGATTGGGAGGAAATCGGATGTTGGTAAGAGAAAAAATCACATATGAAGTAAATTCGCCGGTGGAATTGCCACCTATGACCCTTTTCCATTTTGTGTTCGGTTTCGTACCCACACCTGGCGTTTTATAGTCCAGTTCTCTACCTATTGGGCTGCGACTGGTTCATTTAGGCTTGACAACCTGAAAGTGGATGGGCTGGAACTGAAAGCCAGTTAGTGGCCTAATCAGAATTCAAGGTCAGTCCGGGCAAGTCGCCAGGCTACTCGAAGCCAACCAAGGCTTCCTCCACAGTCAGGTTTGCGACGGTTATCGGTTTCGTTTCTATTTTTAGCATGCAGTGCCGGCGTTAGGTCGCCCGCGTGGGGTCAACTGAGATCAAACCATTTAAAACCTCATTCCAAAATTAAGGAATACTGGCCAGACTAGAGTTTAGCGTTTATGAGCTTGCAGAAGAATAAGCTATTTGGCCAGATCCCTGAGTTGGAGCCACTAAGAGACCAATGCGAATGAATTAATATAACAATATTTCGATTTAAATTGCTCACAATTTTTGCCTTGAGAACTATCGTTCATGTATAAAAGTCGGTTAAGTAAGTTTTATTTCTGGAATGCGTCGCTTGCTTCTTACTTTTTAAATTATCTTATTTTATTGATTAACAATAGTTGATATAAACAAATGTATTATGTATTATCAACGTTTATATATTTCAGGAGGTCATCAAAGAGCGAATTTCCCAATCGCGTATAGCCACTGTGGGACGAGAATTTAATATATTAGCTCTTACGTCATGTTGTTTTGGAAAATTTAGAAAGATTCCCCATTTAGGATCAGGGGCTTGTACTGAATATGAATATGAATAAGAAATCTGACGGACAATTTGTCTTCTACCAAGATTTACGTTATCTCAAGCTTCAATTGAAGGGTCCGAAGAAGAAAGCGTAAAGTCAATTTTTTTTTTAACCCAGATATTTTTATCATGGAAGAATGGGTTCTTGCCCTCACTTTCATATACGGTATATTTGAATTGCCCGGTAAAAGGCGGTGGTACGCTCATACAAAACATACTATGTGAATGAGCGCAATGGGAGATCCACGGGGGGGGGGGGGCATGAGTAAATTCATAGTAAGTACATAAGATACCTAGTAAAAAAAATTTGAATAAAATTCAACTTTTCAACAAAAAATTGCATTTTTAACTTACAAAAAACTTGTGACCCCCCCCCCCTAAATTTTCCGCTGGATCCGCCCTTGTAAGAGCGACGTAACACTTTCTTCCATGACAAAATCTTTTTAATACGACTTAATAGACCCTTCGATATGCTACTTGACAGTTGTAATAATAAAGTATAAAATATACTGGATAAAGTAGGTTATAGGTTAACAATAATAATACAATATGTTTTTGTATGAAAAAAAGTGTTGTTAGTGTAGAAAACAAAAATAAAAATGTTGGTGTTTTTAACTGTGGATTAAAAGAACCAAAACTCCAGCAGACATTGAGACAAGAAAATACAACTGCTTCTCCAACTGGCAGCTACTCCCCGGCATCACGAATGACGTCACATTCTGCAGTCACGAAACCCTGTTTTTAACCATCAAACTTAAATTGATGGAAGAATATTTTTTATAATAATAAATGTCTTATATTTACGGGGTGAGACTTAGCCTTTTTCTAAAGGCCTATAGACATAAATCGCATATTCTAATTCCTACTTTTTTTAAAGGAAAAATAATAATTTTAAGAAGTATAAAATAAATATAGAAATTTTTAAAAATTGTGAAGTGGCCTATTATTATTATCTGGTTCAATTGTGAGCGGGATGGTTCGAGCCGCCCTTACTACATCAATGAGGTTCATTTGTGACGTCATTTTGTAGATGGCAGCACCAGTTGCAATGATATCAAAGCGTTGATTTTTCCATAAGCCTCATTGATATTTTAAAACTATTTTATTTATGTATTATTTTAAAGTGATATTTTTCTATATATCATGGAGAATATATATATTAAATTATATGCAGCGAAATAAGGTCCAGGCATAGTAAAAATATTATAAAAAACATTAAAAGAATTAATTAGATGCTAAGAGCTTAGTTTTCACATGCAAACGGCGGCCATTTTGAATAATATGGATATCGGTTTGTCGTCAGCGAACCTAGTGACCAAAACTGTCCCTACAGAACCTCATTGACTGGCACTGGGTCTTTGCAATTCTTCGCTGCTCTAATGATTATGTTATATAAAATATTCATCCGTCCGTCGCAGCATCGACTCAATTTGACGCTGACGTAAAACACTCAGATTTTCTTGGAAAGAGGAAAATAGAAGCATTCAAGTTTAATTACTGCAGCCCAGTGGCGGCTCGTCCATAAGGGCACTGGGGCTACAGCCCTCCCATAATTTTACAGGCAAACAAAGCAATTTCCTTTTAATAATAGTAATAATAATAATAAAATAGTATACTATTCTGAAGAAAAATGCAACTGCTACAATTCGGCTATGCTATGTGCGTGCTCTGGGCAACTTGGGGCAATTTTCAATTTAGCCCCGGGTCGCCATGGCAACCGAGTCAGGCAAAAGTTAAGAAGATCGTCCGCACCATTGAAAAGGTGTACACAACTTTTCTCTTATGGACCTTGCAATGCAATTCATGCCATATGCATTTATACATGGGCAGCGGGGTAGCGCCCCAAAAATGACTTTAAATGTTTCGTATTAATAATATCGTTGAATATTGGTATTTTTTTAAAATCATAATTATAAGAGTTATTTTTGAGAAGAGTTTCACTATTTTTTCATGAGTGATGATTATTATAAAATTTTTCAAAGAAGAATTTTTGACTAGGGAAGTCAGGTTCTGCCCAACGGCCAGGCAGGGTAATGTAAACAAATATTACAAAAATGTAAACAGCAAGTGATAGACTTGTTTGCCACATCGAAATGCCGAAGAATCTATTTGATATTCAAGTAGTGGTAAGTTATATGCTATTACATTATTACAATTCGTTGCCCCACCATTTTGATACACCACGAGCCGCCACTGCTGCAGCCCTTAGCTTCTTACTTTGCGGAATATTTTTCTTCCTGGATTCAAAACTAGGTCACTACAGTTGAGAATATAAACCGATATTACATCCAACTTTCTTTCTCATTCGCCCACCTCATCCATCTTATCAACTGCAGGGAAGAACGCACCATCCCTCAAAATATTATGTAAAGCCAGGGGAAGAAACAACCCGCCGAAAAAGTTTTGATGTGTCGCCGTTCTCTGATGAATGTGCGACATAAATCCCTGAAGCGTATTTTGAAGGTGCTTTCTCAAAATCTGTCAGCTTATAATCAAGAATAATGCAGTCGTTTTTTAAATGCTTTACTCCTTATTAGTTTTTAAGCCTTCTCAGTAGGTACCTAATTTAACTTGCTTTCCAGTTTTTACCTAAGCAATTTAAGTTTGATATGAACTTCCAGTTGGCTAGGCGCGTTGATGTTGGAAATGATGTGCTGTATGTTTCGGAATTAAAAGGTTTTAATACTCGTATTGTCATGAGTTTTCGAATTTATGAAAGATCTTACAAACTTACATACTAAGGTTTTCTATACTTCTCCAATTACGTACTTACTTAAAGTGTCCGGGCCTAGGACACATGGATCCAAAACATTGCGGCCTGGATGGCTGTGCCATTAGCATCTGAGAGATCTGTCTGGGACAACCAGCAGGTGACCGTCGTCTTGTGGGTAGTTGTCCGCATTCAAAAGTCGGGTCCTCCACCGGCAACTGTCCAAAGTTGCAGACCACCTATTCTTATTTCTTCTATACTTCTAAATTATGGTTTCTTAGGTGGCGACTTCATAACTCATTTTCCTACTGTTACGCGCGAAAAGAAACTGATGCATACGCAGTATATACTAATGTATATCAATAGTTTTAACCAGTTTACATGCGAGTATGTTGTATATTAGAGTATGTAGAATTTTTTAAATCTCAATAATTGAGACATTAAGATTGTAGCTGCTAACTTTAATTATAAATTCAGCAGCCTTGACACTATTAAGATATCTTGGACTCCGTGAAGTGAAGGGGTTTATCATTGCATCGAAATTCGCATTTTCAGCGATGACCTAATTTTCTGGCTGTTTGCTCACTTCAAATATTTGGAAATGGCAATGTCGCCAATATTTGATTTGGAATTGAAATTTCCAACTATGTTCAGTTCAAAAGCTGATCCTTAATGCCTGTCTCGGCGTCTCGGCCCGCTTTCAGTATCAGATCGCAAGGTTTCTAGTGATAATGAAGTAACTAAACAGTATTTTACTGACATTTTTTGAGTTTTTGGAGTTTCACAAGAGATATGTAGAATAATTTAATTACTATATAATTCATCTTACGTTTGTAGTTCCTAATACGACGACAGACTTACGACGTTTTATTTGTCTATGTCTGTGTCCAAAACCAATCATGTAGTTCAAATATCTAAATATACATGTGTATTCACCATAATATTCGGAGTAATAAGTTGTGCGAATTTCGGTTACAGTTTATTCCATGTTATCTAAGATTGAAAAGTATAGAAAAAGGTTTGTTCCCAAATTTAGTGGGGCCGGTTCAGATATAATTTATAATTGCATTGCCAGTGGCCCGATCACTGATCTCTGTACGCCAATAGCGATCAAATTTTATGAGACAATCGCTCAATCGGTCTGTGTGTACCGGGCCTTAATAATTTTGGTGTGGATAATAATCCTAAAAATGTCGCAAATTTTTTTTTAAATATGGACAGCTGGACTTTGAACAAGTACGGTAGTGATGATATGAATTCGCATCTTGTTCGGATATATCCCGTCTGAATTTGGCTTCGGTCCAAGGATTTTCCTTATTGTCTGTATAGGAGTGTAAGCGTGGATTAGCATGTGCAAAGCCAAGCCGGCTCCACAGATAACTGAGCGTAGACATAGTGAACATTGAGCAGTGTTGTCTTACGGTTTGCCGAGTGTGCGCACGCTGTTTTATAGTGTCTGTGATTTGCGACGAATCTCCCGTTTTCTTTGTATAATATCTTCTGACATTTTCTTTATTTCGTCGATATTTTACTAATTTATTTGTCTTTGCTATTTTGCGTTGTGCTGTTGTTTGTCTGATTTTTTCTTTCATTTTTATATTGAATCCTTTATGCGCAAACCCAATGTCTGCGATTGAAAGTACAATATTAACCGGTTTCGATGAAAAGTTATCATTAATAACGGTGTTATGAAATATTTATGTAGATGGTAGTGGTGGTGTTACCGCCGAAACTGGTGTACGTTTCCAGTTTGCTGACAATGTGGTATTTCTGCAAAGTTAGTTTTTGCTTAATAATTCTAATATCCCTAAGCCTGCAATGTATCCCATATTAAAATTCTAAATTTTACAACCCAGCATAGGAGTGGATAGTGGTTCCAAAATAAAATACATAATATGCTATACTCAAAACATGACAATACAATACAAGGGCGGACCAACGGAAAATTTAGCGGGGGGGGGGGGGAGGTCACAAGTTTAAAAGGTAATTTTTTTGGTTGAAAAGTTGAGTTTTTTTTTAAAGTTTAGTTTTTTTTAAAGTTTAGTTTTATTCATTTTTATTTATTAGGTATCTTATGAATTTACTTTATCGACTTCGATCGCCAGGTGGTAGCGTGCTTGTACTTGTGCGAGTCTCTACACGCCATGCGATCGGAGACGTGTCGTTACTCGACACAAGTACCTATTAGGTAACTTAGTGAGGCGACTGAAGAGGTCAATTGGATACATTCATTGAATTGTTTGTATGCGATTAACCTTTTTTAAAAACACAAACAAACAACACACTCATTTAGGAGGGGGGAGGTCATGACTTAGGGTCTACGCCTGAGGACTCGTAGATGATCTACTAAATCTTACTACAGAAATATTTGGGTTATTGTGGTCAGCAACATGGGCGGCAGCCGCGTTTTCCTCCAAAATATGGTGGACCCAGGTCAGGCGATTTTTTTTTTTTTTGATTTCACGTCGAGTCTTGAGTCTTGGCCTATCGTTTCCTAGTCTAGTGACTTCTCCTGACTGAGCTATTTACCACACACAATCTTAAAAGACTGGAAAAACTCGTGCAGGTGAGATGGAGAGAAAGAGAAAGAGAGGGGAGAAAGGGGTTGGGGGCACAAACCAATCTGACAGGCGTACGATACAATATCCATAAGTTGCAAAAATGTGTTCTACTAACGCGCCTGAGGGAGTCCCTACATAAACCAACAGGAGAACATCGGGTCGGCCCCGTGCCCCGCCAAATACGATGCTTATATTCTTTTATAGTGTAACCTGGTTTTCACGTAACGGATAAGGAGTGCACTAACACTTACGGTAGGCGCAATATCTTGTAAACTGTCCTCGCCAGTCCATTTACCTTTATTGTCATCAGTTCACGCACTGACCACGCTTCTTGTGCGTTTTACGGAAAATATCCGTGATTTGACCTACTTTGTTTCCTATATACTGGGTTCAGCTTTTTATGAAAAACTCTACCATTGCTTTTAAAGCACACACTTCTATTACTCCACTTAGCTGCCGTATCACTTATCTCCCAACAAACTAGTAACCATTTCTTCTTCTGGCTGTGCAGCCTTTGATGAGCTTTGGCCTGCTCGACAACACTTCTCCAGTCATGTACGGACTCCCAACTCGCCAGGGTCAGTTTTCAACTCACCCTTCCTGCATTTTCGAGGACGTCCGGCCAGTCGTATTCCTCTCATGCTTGTTTTGTACATCTTTTTCGGCATGCGGTTGTTTGACACTCTTACGACCCCAGCCATCTTATGCGTTAAGCTTTTATAAACCGGACTATGTCTTCTCCGCTGAGTATTGCGTCTATTTCAGCGTTGTTTCTTATACGCCATTCTCTGTTTTCGCATAGGGGTCCGTAGGTCCTCTTTTTTATCTTTCTTTCCAGTAACCATTTACTCATTTGAATTCACGTAGTCCATAGTAATCACGGTTTCAACGATAACAAGAGTAAACTGTTTTAGACGGTCCTCGGGTAACTTCGTTGCCAAACCACCCATTACACATCCATTGCAGTACCTACACACCAGACAACGCATTTTTCCTATGTGTCCTGCTTTTTATTATTAACAAAATCAGTAAAGTTTTCAGGCCAATGAACTGGTTTCTTTTCTTGTTCCATGCATTATTTTCGCCAGACCCTTATCTGTGGCTACCAATAAGGGATCCGTAGGACTTCGGGGTTCGGGACTCGACCCAAAAAGCTAAATTTTCTGCTTGGTCTGGGTCCTCCCAACACAAACGAGCTAGGGAAAACGCGGCTGTCGGGGCTTCGGGCTGTATGCTTACCACAGACAAGACCATCCCAATCCCCAAATCGATCTGCAAGAGAATCTTCTGTCTGTCCTCAACCCTCAGCGCGTAGAGTGTGTTTCATTTCGAAGAAAAAAAATTCTAAAATCATAGTAATAGAGACGTTAATCATGTGTTATTTATTGAGGAATCATTTCTAATATTATTTATTTATCGTAGCTTGCATATGCTTAATTTTAAGTTCAGATTTGCGAGGAAGTGTTTTACTTTACGGAAACTCTACGTACAGTAACCCTCAGGAAATAAGTAACAAACGGGAAAATGGAAAAACATTTCTGAAATCAGGCAAAAAAAAGCAAAATACAAAAGCAATAACGCGAAAACCCCCTCAAGAGCTTGGACTCATTAAAACTCTTATGAGAGACAAGGGACAGAGAGGGCTCTGAGCCCGACAGCGTGGACGAAGTTGGGGCAAAATACTGACGTAAAATGAAGGGTTTTTAAAAAATTGCTTCCTCGCACTCGGTTTTTAATACTTTCCTGATTAACAATATCTACATTTAAAAAAATCAGTACCAGTAAAAAAGAGTGGGTTTTCAAAGGGCGCTGGAGTTACTGAGTGGGTTGGCAACGAAGATTTTTTTATTATTTTGATTTAAATACAACAATGCTGAATTAAGTGCTTAGATGCTCTACATATATTTTTAATGTTGTTTCCTACGCTGGCTTACTTCTTTATCATACTATGTTCATGCACATTTTAAAATTGTTAACAAGACCATATTAAAATTCAAATTGCTGCGGTAAACCTGAATTTAATCGGTGAAATCGTTGGGCACAGCTAAATGCAATTTATTGGCACTAGTAATTACAAAATGAGGGTTTGCACACTAGTTTCAAGTAACATATTTAGTTCTGAAATTTCCGTTATTTTAATTGGTTCCTGTTTTTTCTGTCTGAATCTAAGCATACATGGCCAGAAATTGTTTTGAGTAAGGAATATGCCGCAAATTCAGTCAAAATAAGGGAAAAGCAAATAATTGTGAACCATGTAACACTAAATAAATCCATTGAAATACGTTAGGGGGGCAGTTTACAGGACAGTTGTAGAGTCTACATAATAAATTAGTAAAAACTTTTTGTTCTATTAATAAACCAACCTAAATAAATAAATAAATATATATATATATTTCTGTTAAATTATACAATACAAGTAATCAACTAGTAATTGACAAGAAAATATAAAGTAGAATCGTCAGAATATCGTCAAAATTAGGTAGTTCTGTCATTGTCATTGTGCTAGTGCCTCAGTGACTAGCGGAGTAATGGCTATAAAGCTCCCTTATGCGCTACTAGGAAGTCCCAGGACCTGCTTTTACATGCCCTACGAAGCATGGCCAGAAAATCTAGCAAGTGCAGGACTCGATCTAACAACCTTTTGGGTGAGAGTCAGAGTCTGTACCACTACTCTAGATGTCCTGGCCTTTGACATACTGAATAATATCGGCAAATGGGGCAATAAAGTATTCAACAATGCTATAGGGAGCTTATTGGAATACCCCCATAGTTCCATGGTAATGTTGCGACTCCATGTACATGTTCTATATCTCGTTGCCATGGCAAATAAGCTTTGGGATTAGGTGTAAATTGCATATTTACCCAAGGCCATTGACATTTCATTGTGCCTTATGCTTCCCTCTGGACCCATATAGTCGTAATGCCCAGGGTGTGGTTATGGCAGGGGAGGTGAGAGACGATAATCGCTAAATGGTCGGGACTCGGAAAAGCGTGATAGCGGAAAATTACACGATAATCACGGTTTGATCGCTTTCCCGTTGTTTATTTAGTTTCCAGCTAGCACTTTTGCTGTTGTGTTGCGTAGAGCATTTTAGCACAAAATGCAGATTCGGCCTTTTCTATCGATCTACTCCCAATTGTCAACTTTTAATTGTTATTCATTAAGAGAATAATTATGGAACGTTCATATTGGTAACCTCCAGTTATTGCTTTCCAATTTATACGTAGTATAAGGAAAGCTTTGTTTGTGATGGTCGAAATTTTCGATTCCGAGATTTCAACGGATTTATACGTTTTGAGGTCCCAGGAACCCAAAAAAGTGGTTTTTACGAAATGTCTGTTTGTCGCTCTGTCTGTATGTCTGTCTGTCTGTCTGTCTGTCTGTTCATCGATTTCCGGGCAAACTACTCGGTGGATTTGTGTGAAATTCGGCATGTAGGTTCACAAAAATCATGCCTCGGGGCCATTTTTTTTTATTTTGGGTGAACTCAATTTGGGTGGGTTTTATTCTCAAAAAACTCCAAAAAAAAAGTCTAAAAAAATTATTTCTCAAAAACGGCTTCAACGATTTCTTTTAAATTCACATATATTCTAGTCGTTATTAATGTTGATAAAATGCGGGGGGTCGCTTACCCCTTGATAGTTTGCTTCTGGGGATAAAATATAAAAATAACAAAATGTTAATGAAAAATGACTAAAAAATAATTTTTCTGCGAAACCTTTCTATCGATGATTTCTACCTTCAGGCATGTCTTAGGTGTCAAATTGAGTAACGAAAGCGGATAGTTTGCTTTCCCAAAAAACTTTTTGGTTTTTTGCAAAAAATTGTTTTTTGAAAAAATGAAAGCAAATTCACGCTGAAATGCATTGTATGCCCTGCCATTATTGCTGTGTGATAATGTGTTGGTCTGTCCCATCTCGAATTTACGTCACCTCCAGTGACGTCAGGTGGACGACCCCCCCCCCCCCCCCCGTGCTATTTTAACCTTAGGAAAATTATTTACCATGATATTAATCATTTTCTCTCCCTACTAATTGATAAATTGGAAAGCATGTTCGAGTAAACTCGGACCGGTTATTTTGAATTGATTTCTTATTCGTACGCTTGTACAAGGAAAGCTTTGTGATGGTTAAAAATTTCGATATTTCTGCGGATTTAAACAGAACAAAAAAGTTGTTTTTACGCAATATAAATGCGCGGCAAATTTTGTTTTTGAATCCTGAAAACACTTACCTGTGGCCCCAGGATTCAAAAGTACTTTTGGCACGTTAGAATGTCCCGTCTCCCCTATATACACGTATCTAGGAGCTACCCTTATTCTATGTTAGTTGCAAGTTATATCTCATGTCGCTGCAGCCGCAGGGGCCCAAGGGCATTGCTTGCTCGACAGATATTCGCGCCTGTGATAATATCTAACATGACGCTGTTGTGTTGTTGCCTGCAGCTGTTCTACTGCTTATTTATTTTACTTTGAGAAATTATCACTTATAAGCGAATTAATTTCCAACGGGTTTGTTCCTTTTAACTAAAGGTATAAGAATAAAATTGTTATCTGCTGAGATTGTCTTAGTGAGAACCCGGTGACAACCTCTTTACTCATTTTTTGTCAGCACACCTCGTCGCGTCAGCAGCTATACAGCCCGCCTATTCCCCAATTAATTTTTGAGAATTTTTATTATTTACACCAAGTTAAATAATTATGTTTTAGTATGATTTTTTTAAAAGTTCTATACCTTCTCTAGGTACAAGGTGCTCAGTTCTTCTAGTCTTTGCTGATCTGCAGAGCTTTCCTTATCAACGCCGCGTGACCTCTGTTGTAACTTTAACCTCATTAATGATCATAAGATGACGACTGAGTTAACGGTTACAGTTCAATTCTATACCGACAGCTGTTCCTCTTATCTGCCGGTCGTTGGCTTAACCCGGATAACCGCAACCGTTTACATAACATTTCCAATTATCACTAATTTGGTAGAATTCATTTTATTTCAGTTGATTTTGTCAGCTATCCCATACTGAAGGTCAGTCAGCTAATGGTTTGTTTTTGCATTGGATGAATTGAAATTGTGTCACAGACTGATGACTGTTAAGTAACCCTTTAACCCCAGAGCGCAACTATGCTGATTGCTTAGTAGACACAGTCAGTGGTAATCAGTTGTCAACACTAGAGGGTATGAAGGGAGATTGAGACCAATGTTTGACTTCCCGAAAATTTCTTCATAACTCTTAATTTCATGATCCCCTTAGCCTAAAACCACCTCCCGTTCAAAATGCTAAATGTATTTACAGTATGTATGCATATCGACTTTATTATCCGATTTTGAGGAAACTTGGCACAAAAATTTAACATTCAAATTTCTTGATAAAGTTCGTTAACCAGCTAAATCCGCCATTTCGTTTCAAGATAAAAAACTTAAAAAAATGATAGCTCAGTTGATATCGTTCGCAAAGAAAATGCTGTATTTTTATCTATGATAATTGAATTTAAATTAACAGTATATTTTGCGAAATCTCTCTCCCCTCCTCTCTCTCTCTCTCCCTCATTTGACCACTGCTCTTCTATTTGCGATGTTGTAGTCAACAACATGCTGGGCCACCCGTTTTTCGGAAGGTGCAAGACCCATTGAGAAAGGGTGGGTTCAGAACCGGCAGAAAATGTTTCCTTCTATGTTTTCGTTGGTGCCATTATTATTATTATTATTATTATTATTATTATTATTATTATTGATGGGCTTATTATGGAAGTAGGCATACTTGTAGCCAACGACCCCATCGGCTTTCGGACATTGTTAATGTTTCCGAATGAATTTCTAGCCATTGGCGCACTAGTCAGGACATATAGAGTAGTGGTACGGACTCTGACTTTCACCCGAAAGGTTGTTGGTTCGAGTCCTACACTTCCTACATTTTCTGGCTATGCTTCGGAGTGCATGTAAAGCAGGCGGTCCCGGGCTTACTTAGTTGAGTGTAAGAGAGGGCTTTATAGCCCTAACTCCACTGAGTTGGCTTAGTAATAGAACAAAAAAGTCTTTATTTATTTATTTATTTTAGTTCACTCCTTGATGTCAACCCAAACCCACGGAAGAGGCCAATAGGAGAGCTCAGACAAGCTTACCATAGTCATGTCATGGCCATAGTATTAGTGCACATTCTCATATATTAGGGATTATTTTCTTGGCATAACGTTACCTAATAAGTCAACTTGTACAATTTATTGAACTTTTGGCCACCCCTGCAGCGATTGCTGTTTTAAATCAATATTAGATGAGATCTATAGAGCATGTGGCTTGACATAAGTGCCTACTTAACTTTGTGTACTGAGTTTGTCGTGTTCTCATCTCGCTGAGTTAGAATGAGTGACAGGTTTTTCAGCACCTGAAAATGAACAGGTTAGTGACGTAGAGCAGGGGTTCCCAAACTGTGGTCCACAGACATATATCAGGTGGTCCACGGAGCAAAGTCAGAAATAAGAAAATAAATAAATAAGTTATTTGAAATTAGAAGTGAAATACAGTAAGACTTGGCACTGAACTATAAAATCTAACCGAAATCAGTCCCAAACATATAATCAAAGAACCGGTCCGAGTCTACTCGAACATGCTTTCCAATTTATCAATTAGTAGATAGAGAAAATGAGTAATTTAATGGTAAATAATTTTCCTATGGTTAAATTTCGGATATCTCGAGAGGGGGGGGGGGGGTTGTCCACCTGACGTCACTGAAGGTGTGGTAAATTATTCTAGATAGGCCAGACCAACACATCACCACACAGTAATAATGGCAATGCATTTTTGCACAAAACCAAAAAAATTTTTTGGGAGAGCAACCTTTCCGGTTTCGTTACTCAATTTAACGCCTAAAACATGCCTGAAGGTAGAAATCATCGATAGGAAGGTTTCGCAGAAAAATTATTTTTTAGTCATTTTTCATTCTTCTTCTTAAGGTTACAATCTTAGCGATTGGTTGGCAGCAAATCCCTGCATATCGTCCTCCAGTTCACTCGGTCCTCGATCTTCCTCTTCAGTTCTTGATATGATATTGCTCCTGCGTCTTCTTTTACTTGATCCATGAATTCCTTCTTCGGCCGTCCTCTTCGGTTATTTCCCTCTACTGTGCCCTCGATAATAGTGTGTACCAGATTTTCGTGCCTTAGCAAATGCCCCATCCATTTCGCTCTCCTGATTCGTATCTGGGCTACTAACTGTCTTTCTTCTCCGATAGCGTCTAGCACTCTTTCATTTGGACATGCTATAGTCCAGGTTTCACAGCCGTACAATAAAACACTCCACACACATGTTTTTAGAAATTGCTTCCTGATGGTTAGTTTTATGTTATAGGATTCCAGAATCTTGGATTTTTTATTGAATGCCACCTTGGCTTGTTGGATACGGCTGTTTATTTCAATCGCTGAGCTATTGTCTTCTGTTATTGTGCTGCCCAGGTACTTAAATTGCTTGACACTGCTGAGAACTACTCAGTCAAGGGATGCATATGCTTGGCTAATGTCATTCTTATTCTTCACAACCATGACTTTGGTTTTGCTTTTATTTATGGTCATATTATATCCTCTTGTCAATATGTCCTGCATTGTTTCTTCGGCACGCTGTAGTTCCTCTTCGTCGTCAGCGATAAGTGCAATGTCATCAGCGAAACGTATCATGTCAACTTTTACCCCCTGCACTCTCACACCTCTTACGTCAAGCAGCGATTCTCTCATCTCGTCTAAGGCCATTTGTATGTATATATTAAATAGTGCCGGAGATAACGAACATCCCTGTCTTACCCCCTGACGTATTCTGGCCTTTCCAATTTCTGTCCCAGACCTTATGACTACCGCTTCATTCTTGTATAGCGCCCATATGATTTTCCTGTCCTTGTGCTTGACTCCAGACTTTTTTAGTATTT
This sequence comes from Psococerastis gibbosa, assembly GCA_963971405.1. NCBI lineage: Eukaryota > Metazoa > Arthropoda > Insecta > Psocodea > Psocidae > Psococerastis > Psococerastis gibbosa. Next base: position 31,614,062 of record OZ020489.1, on the reverse strand, counting down.
GAAGAGCTTTTTCCATTGGACTTTGTCAAAGGCCTTCTCCAGGTCAATAAAACCGATATAAGTTCTACGGTTTCTTCTTAGTCTTTTTTCTAGCAGTACTCTTAGTGATACAATCGCTTCTCGTGTTCCTCTGCCATTGCGGAACCCAAATTGGTCTGGGGTTAATTGCTCTTCAATTATCGGATTTATTCTCTTTAGAATTATATTGGTCAGGATCTTGGACGCATTGGAGATTAGGCTGAGCGTTCTATGTTGTTCGCATTTGGTGGTCCCATCCTTCTTAGGCAGTGCCACAATAACGCACTTCTCAAAGTCTCTTGGTATCGAGCCAGTGTTGTACATTTTACAAACCAGTCTATAGAGCTCTTCCATGCAGTTCTCCCCAATATTTTTTTAACAATTCTGCTGGTATATCGTCTACTCCTTGGGGCTTTTTTAGCTTTTAACTTTTTTACCGCTAGATCGAATTCGTCTCTAAGTATGTTGTCTCCTAACTCACTGTCATCTGGTTCGTTTTCTAGTATTTCATTCTCATTGAAAACACTACAGTATTTCCATCATACAGTTGTTCAATGTATTCCTGCCATCTTTTGTTTATGGCATCGGCATCATACAGTATTTTCCCATCTGCGCTTTCGATCACCGGCGACTGTCCCTTTTTATTCTTAAAGAAGCTCTTAGCCATCTTGTACGCAACGTCTGTGTTTCCTTTCGCCATATGCTCCTCAATTTCAAGACATTTCTCTTGGTAGTAGCACTCCTTGGCAAGCCACGATTCTTTGTTAATCTTGTTTCTCAAGGTTTTATACCTTCTTTGGCCTGCTTCCGATTTGTCCTTTTTGGCTTCCCTCCTTTGCCCTATTAGCTCCAGGATTTCCTCTGTGATCCATTCTTTTCGTGCTTGTGGGCTATCATTGTTTCGGACTTTTGGTCTGCCGCTTGTAGTATATTGTCTTTAATCTGGTTCCACCATCCCTCTACATCGTCATTGTCTCTGTCAGCAAGGCCCTCTGATGTTTTTGTTTGGTACCGCTCTTGGACAACGGCCTCTTTTAGCTTTGAGACGTCCCATCGCTTTTTCGTTCCCTTTTGCAGTTTTTTCAATTTTATTCTGCTTTTGGTCAGTACCATGTTGTGGTCGCTTTCTATGTCGGGGCTGGAGTAGCTTCTGCTGTCTTTTATTTGGTTCTTATACATGCCGCGCACTATAATGTAGTCGATTTGGGTTCGGGTTCTACCGTCAGGAGCTTGCCAGGTGTACCGTCGTCTTGGGTGGTGCTGGAAGAGTGTGTTGGTGATCACTAGGTCATGCTTTGAGCAGAATTGTACCAGTCTGTTATCGCGATTGTTTCTATTTCCAAGCCCGTAAGGTCCAACCGTCGAACCATCTCTTCCCAGTCCCACAACTGCATTCCAATCACCCGTAATGACTAAGTTTTCATTCGCTTTCACACCCTTCATTAGTTCTTGTATGCTTTCATATAGTATCTCTACGTCATTATCGTCGTGGGCATGTATACTTGTATTATGACCGTATCCACGGGCTTGGTTTCTATTTTTACTAGTATTATTCGGCCGTTGTATTGTACATAGCTTTTAATTTTTCATTAAAATTTAGTAATTGTTATTTTTTTACCCCCAGACGCAAACTATCAAGGGGAAAGCTACCCCCCGCATTTTATTAAAATTAACAACGACTACAGTATATGTGAATTTAAAAGAAATTGTTTGAGCCGTTTGTGAGAAATAATTTTTTTTGACGTTTTTTTGGAGTTTTTTGAGAATAAAAACGTGTAAATTGGAAAGCAATAAACTTAACATAACATTCAACTCTTATCCGTACTTGGCTAAGTCGCCTGTTTCATTGCGTCAATGGTAAGCTTGTCTCAGCTTGTCCATTATCGCTTGTAGCCGGTGTAGGTTGACAACGAGGGCGCATACCAGTTTGCCAATGGCCAAATATTCATACGGAAACAATACAAAGACTGTCCGAAATCCATGGGGTCGTTGGCATTGGCAAGGGACCTATGGGGCGGGGTCCATAAAAAGTCCTTATAAAATTACAATGAGTACTGGTATACAAACGTTCAAAGCGGCTAAGTTTGTATCTCGGTAATCTCCGGTATATCTCAGAAAAGTAATATTTTCCCATGAGCTGCCCATGCTTTGGTATTGAGGTAGGGTAAAATTTGGCTGCAGCAGCAGTAAAATTCGTCCGTATTCAACATTTTAGCCATTTACTGTAACGTGAAAAGCTCAGTGTCGTTAATTATTAATAAGGCGCTTATTCCACCTATGTCAATAGTCAATAGTAAATGTGGTATTGACGGACATTTCAATTTTACTCTATGCCATGGTTAAAATTGATCAATGATCATAGAGCAAAATTACGCGCTGCAAACAATAACAAACTAAAATGGCGTCATGGAATATGTTAAGTACAAACATTTCAATAGATTGTTTATAAAACAGTTTTCATGCATTAAACAGATCGGTGAAGGTCGATCTTACTTCGGATCTCCTACTATTATTAGGTTTTAATAAAAATAATAAGTGTACGAAGAAAACAAATGCAAACAAAATTTCAAAAATTTGGCGCATACGTGTCATTTGAAGAAAAGTGACCGATAGTTGAAAAAACAAGTGGAATGTAGTGTATCAATGAAAAATTGAAATTTCCGACAATACCACATTTACTATTGACTATTGACGTAAGTGGAATAAGCGCCTAATTAATTATTTACACATAATGGAGGGTATAGCCTATAAACAATTAAAATGGGGAAGGGGTTGTCAGCTTGAGCTTTCGAATTTAGCGCATTGCAAATCAATCGATTGATGAGCTAGTTAATTAGCGAATATGTTTGCCACGTGGAAGCTTTGACCGATTGCTGCAATCCCTCTATGGATTCCACCCATGCTAATTAGGCCAATCCTCCTCCCCCCCCCCCCCCGGATGGTTCTACCCCACCCCTACTCGCTTGCTGAAAGGGGTTTACCCATAGTGTGCATGATCCTGTAAGCTGTTATTAGACTGATTGCATCACCGACCGATGGGTTTTAAATAATAGTACAATGCTCGTGCAACGATTTGATTTCGTCGATTGCAAACAGACAAAAGTAGTATAGAAAGGGGGTTTCTGGCGCTTACCCCACCCCCCGTCGAGCTACCCCACCCCCCGTCGTGCTACCCCTCGTGGGTGGTCTGATTTTTTTTTTTTTTTCCACCCCCCCGTCATGCTACCCCTCGTGGGTGGTCTAATTTTTTTTATTAATTAATTATTATTAATTTATATTATAATTATAATTATTATTATATTATTATAATTTATATTAATTAATATTATTAATAATTTTTTAATTAATTTTTTTTTTTTTTTTTTTTTTTTTTTTTTATAGTGTAATTGAATTAAAACATTTCTTTCTTCTTCTTCTTTCTTCTTCGTGGGTGGTCTTTCTATGGCACTATGATTGTTTTTTTTTTATAACCCAGGTAAACATAAGCTAAATATAGACACCCGTAGTATTTAAAAACCTTAAAATAAATTAATATAAATTTTTTTTATCAACAATATTTACATCGATGAACACGCTTGAGCTAATGCATAATGTTTAGTACACTACATTGAGTAAACATAAGCTAAATCTGGACACCCATAGTATTTAAAGACCGTAAAATAAATTAATATAAGTTTTTTCTTAATTATTTATTATCAGCTAAATTTACATCGATGACCACGCTTGAGCTAATGCATAATGTTAAGTACACTACATTGAGTAAAGATAAGCTAAATATAGACACCCATAGTATTTAAAGACCGTAAAATAAATTAATATAAGTTTTTTTCTTAATTATTTATTATCAGATAAATTTACATCGGTGAACACGATTGTGCTAATTAATAATGTTAAGTACACTACATTAAGTAAACATAAGCTAAATATAGACACCCATAGTATTTGAAGACCGTTAAATAAATTAATATAAGTTTTTTTCTTATTAATTTTTATCAGCAATATTTACATCGATGAACACGCTTGAGCTAATGCATAATGTTTAGTACACTACATTGAGTAAACATAAGCTAAATATAGACACCCATAGTATTTAAAGACCGTAAAATAAATTAATATAAGTTTTTTCTTAATTATTTATTATCAGCTAAATTTACATCGATGACCACGCTTGAGCTAATGCATAATGTTAAGTACACTACATTGAGTAAAGATAAGCTAAATATAGACACCCATAGTATTTAAAGACCGTAAAATAAATTAATATAAGTTTTTTTCTTAATTATTTATTATCAGATAAATTTACATCGGTGAACACGATTGTGCTAATTAATAATGTTAAGTACACTACATTAAGTAAACATAAGCTAAATATAGACACCCATAGTATTTGAAGACCGTTAAATAAATTAATATAAGTTTTTTTCTTATTAATTTTTATCAGCAATATTTACATCGATGAACACGCTTGAGCTAATGCATAATGTTTAGTACACTACATTGAGTAAACATAAGCTAAATATAGACACCCATAGTATTTAAAGACCGTAAAATAAATTAATATAAGTTTTTTTCTTATTAATTTTTATCAGCAATATTTACATCGATGAACACACTTGAGCTAATGCATAATGTTTAGTACACTACATTGAGTAAAGATAAGCTAAATATAGACACCCATAGTATTTAAAGACCGTAAAATAAATTAATATAAGTTTTTTCTTAATTATTTATTATCAGCTAAATTTACATCGATGACCACGCTTGAGCTAATGCATAATGTTTAGTACACTACATTGAGTAAAGATAAGCTAAATATAGACACCCATAGTATTTAAAAACCTTAAAATAAGTTAATATAAGTTTTTTCTTATTAATTTTTTTTTTTATCAGCTACATTTACATCGATGAACACGCTTGAGCTAATGCATAATGTTTAGTACACTACATTGAGTAAAGATAAGCTAAATATAGACACCCATAGTATTTAAAAACCTTAAAATAAATTAATATAAGTTTTTTCTTATTAATTTTTTATCAGCTACATTTACATCGACGAACACGCTTGAGCTAATGGGAGACAGGGATAGATAGACCAGTGAGGGTGAGCGCCATTGAATAATGCACATATTAATTACCTAATTTGAAACAGTGGACTACCCACGAATGATAGACGGTAAGGGTGGGACTCGGCGTTGCACTCAGTATCTTAAAAGAAATGTATTAATCCCACAATAGGTGTTCAATATACCCACCAGCCATGTTTATAAAAATGAATTTTCAATAATCCCAACTAAGTCTCAGTTTCTCACAATGGGTGTGCAATATACCAGGCAGTCGTGTTTTCTATGTTAGATTTAGTTACATTGGGCTAGGACAGGTTAAGTTATAATATTAGGCTAGGTTAAATTTTTATATCAAGTTAGGGTAGGTTACATTGGATTAGGATAGGCCAGATTAGGTTACATTGGGTTAGGTTAGCTGTTTACCTAGATTAAATTCATCATTTTTTTAACAAAAATATTTTTATATCAAATAAATATGATGTTAAGTTAGGTTACATTGAATTAGGATAGGTTAGATTAGGTTACATTGGGTAAGGATAGGTTGAGTTAGCCACAAACAAGCTATTAATAAATCTACCCCTCGCTGACAGTCCATTGTAAGCTAAAGTGATTTTTGTTTTCGTAAATCTATCCAACACTTAGGTTGAAGCATGGTCATTATCGCATTATAGATATGTCTTAGGTTTAAAAGTTTGTTTTAAGTGATTGTATGTAAAGACATTGTTTATGAGGGAAGATTTTACTGATCATAATAATAATTGCACAATTATGAGCGGAGGAGCACTATCTAACGAGGGGAACTTTGTATGCAAACATCTATAGCTCTAGCTGGTGTTGTAAAATAATACAATTATAAAAACATAACCATACGTCATGATCCCGTTGTATATTTACATAATATGGAAGGTGAGGTTGATTCAATTACAACTGAAAACATAAAACTTTTTAAAGTGATTAAATGGTATAAAGGACAAGTCCCGTGCTGGGCAATTAATAAATCTATCCAACGCACAGGTTTAAGGGAAGTATTGATTTAGTAAACAGATAACCGTGTGCAGATTCAAACCTGTTGAGAATCACCAGGTGCACTCAGTACACCCATCACACCAGGGGGTCCATTGTAAGCTAAGTGAATTTTGTTTTTGCATCAGTTGCACCCGGCAATGATAAAAACTATACTGAAGCATGGTTTCTTGCTAAAAACGAACAACTTCTCCTCACTGATGACTCCACAATAAAATATCAACAAATAAACAAACAACATTTACAATATTAAAAATGGTAGGGGAGGGGGGCCCTTTAAAAGCAAAAGTGAACATTACAATTGCAAATACAAGTAAAGAAAAAATGTACGAATTAAGTAAAAAAAAATTTTTTTAAACGTTAATAGAAAAACAATTGTGCAGGCAGATAACTGAAGTTATGTAGGCTAATAATAAAATATTGGTTGACAATCGACACTGAGAGAACATCCACTTTACAGTATGTATCCCAATTTTCATTAAGTCTAGTTGCTAAGTAGGGACGTGATGTTATTGGGGTTGGAAGAAATTAGGTATTTTATGTGTCTTGAAACTTGTTATGCTGACGGAGTCCTTTATGTTATCCGGTAGGGAATTGTACAATGGAATAGACTTATACATAATATGCGAATGCATAAAGTGTTCCGTATTCGGTTTCAAAGTTTTTAGGTTGCGTCCGGTACCAAGTCTGGTAATAATGTTATGATGGACGAAATCACCTTGCCCAAGAATGGTTTTTGCCCTTTTTAAATTGAAAAAGTAGAAGTTGTTTTGCACATAGCAATGGCAATGGGAGGGCATTGAATTCCTGAAAAAGAAGATTTGAAGGGTAGCGGCGAGGCTTCCCTATAGCTACCCTGATGGCTATTCTTACATCAGTTTCTAGGGAGCATATATGGGAAGAGTGAGCACCACCCCAGGCTAATATGTTATATTGGAAAATTGATTGGACTAAAGCATGATAAACTTACCTTACAGAGTGTCAACGTTAAGTGTACACCTTAGCATCCTTAATTTGTTATAGGTTCTTCTAATTCGTTTTGATGTTAGGAGGATTTGTTCATACCACTTGAGATGATTATCAATGGTAACGCCTAAATATTTAATAGTATTTGCTTTTGCGATTATCTGACATGTGCATGGATTAAGGTTGCAATTATTATGGAGTATTAAACTGAGATAGAATAGAATAGAAGAATAGAATAATGTATTTCGTTCCTTCAATAATACATATACATGCACACCAATATAATGAGGTAGGGGTGGCCCAAAGGATTTCTCCCGTGCTGGGGACCCCTTAATACTATAATAACTAAGCTAAAACTTTATCGATAATAATTAATTTTATGTAGACTCTAAGTAACATCACTAAGTAAGGAAATAAGTAAGATCATATACTAAGATGGTTTATCACTCTGTTGAATCCGGGGTTGTTATGCTAACGCACTATTGCTGGAAGATTTCTTAGTTGATTTTGGGACAGATGAAAGCTAATTTTACTAATGAATTTTTTTTTTTTTTTGATGTAGATTTTTTTTTTATGAACTCAGGAAGGCTGTTATATAATGGAACTGATAGGTAAATGTGAGAATGTGTGAAAAGGGTAGTGTTATGATTGGGGATCTGAAGATTGCGACCAACACCAAGTCCAGTATAGCTAAAACTATGGAAGAATATATAGCCTTCAGTATTGGAGAGTTATGCTTTTAAGACACTTACCAATTTATGGCCTCCTCATTAGATTCAGTAGTTAAAAATCTTGTTGATGCGGATAAAAATAAATTTAAAATTATGAAAACATGTTTTGTGGATGAAAAATTAGACTTGATGTTGAGGAAGGGTGTCTTCCCCTATGAATATATAACGCACGAGTCACAATTTAATGAGGAACACTTACCTACAATCATTGCATTTTTAGTCAATTAACTCAAGAGTGGATTTCACAAGAAAAATATGAACATGCTCAAAAGGTGTGGAATGCTTTTGATATAAAGAATTTAGAAGAATACCAAGACTTGAATGTATTAAACAACACCCTTCTCTTTTGCGATGTTTTTGAAGCCTTTAGAGCCTAATGTTTTGAAAACGATAACCTCGAAATTTGTCACATGTACACTGCACCAGGGCTAGCTCTTCAGAGCTGTCTGAAAATATTAGTGGGTTTCGCTGGATGGAGGAGGAAGAAATCAAAAAATTTTAATGTAATGCTCGCACCTAATGAGGACGATGGTGGGTTCATATTACATGTGGACTTGGAATATCCACAAAAATTACATGATTTACATAATGAATACCCACTAGCAGCTGAACATTGTGTTGTAACTTCAGACATGATTTCTCCATATTGCAAGGAATTTCTCGCTGAAAATAATATATCTTTAACATCCACCATCTCAATGCTTATTCCCAACTTAAACGATAAACACAACTATATAATACATTATCGAAATTTGAAGCAATGTTTAGAATTGGCATTACAATTAAAAATGTATACATAAAATTTTAGCTTTTAAGCAAAGCGCTTGGATGCGACCCTTTATCGATTTTAATTAGCTTGTAATGATTTCGAGAACAAAAGTATGGTGATAAATGATGAAATTCGCATACCAATCCATCAACAAGATATACTTATTACTCTACCATGTGAAAGCCGACTGCATATTGAAGGTGTGCTGGAAAAAGGTGTGACAACAATTGCTTATCAAGGTGAAGACTGGCTTAGCGCTAATGCTATGGCACACTTATTCTCCGAAATATGCTATGAACTCAATGGAATAACTGTTGATCATGTGCGAAACCCTGTGCGAATGATTTCTTCAAGTGAAAAACCACGGTTTGCTATTATTGGCTTCCAAGCAGCACGAGCAGATGATATTTGAAAGACGCTACTGCCTTCGATCAATGTGCTGTACGACAAATGCAACTATTCCTCGGCTCAGAATGCTATCCATACCATCCGCTACAGGCGAACTTCAACAAAAAGGTTGTTGCTGAATTGTATGAACATTTTCTCAATTTCCGGAAACAATACTACATGCAGGATGAAGCATCCCCGAACGTTTCCCGGGTCATTATCGCATTATAGATATGTCTTAGGTTTAAAAGTTTGTTTTAAGTGATTGTATGTAAAGACATTGATTTCTTTTAAAATATGTGTATTATAAAATTTGTATATCATAAAATGGTTTACATTCGTTTAGCTCATGGTCATTATTGTATTATAGATAAGTCTTAGGCTTAAAAGCTTGTTTTAAGTGATTGTATGAAAAGACATTGATTTCTTTTAAAATATGTGTATTATAAAATTTGTATATCATAAAATGGTTTACATTCATTTACAATAGTTGATGTACAATACCAGTTAAAGGTACATATTCATATAAGCAGTCGCTGATGAGTAGACAGTCCCTTTATTTGCCATGCAGACAACCCTTTATATATTGGAGTGCATAAGGTCGGTGGCCATTTCAGTCCCCCTCGCATTAAGATTATGACACATCGCTATTAATTCAGGTACGCCGATATAATAAGTGCACTCAGCATCTTAAAAGAAATGTATTAATCCCACAATAGGTGTTCAATATACCCACCAGCCGTGTTTATAAAAATGAATTTTCAATAATCCCAACTAAGTCTCAGTTTCTCACAATAGGTGTGCAATATACCAGGCAGTCGTGTTTTCTATGTTAGATTTAGTTACATTGGGCTAGGACAGGTTAAGTTATAATATTAGGCTAGGTTAAATTTTTATATCAAGTTAGGGTAGGTTACATTGGATTAGGATAGGCCAGATTAGGTTACATTGGGTTAGGTTAGCTGTTTACCTAGATTAAATTCATCATTTTTTTTTAACAAAAATATTTTTTATATCAAATAAATATGATGTTAAGTTAGGTTACATTGAATTAGGATAGGTTAGATTAGGTTACATTGGATTAGGATAGGCCAGATTAGGTTACATTGGGTTAGGTTAGCTGTTTACCTAGATTAAATTCATCATTTTTTTTTAACAAAAATATTTTTAGATCAAATAAATATGATGTTAAGTTAGGTTACATTGAATTAGGATAGGTTAGATTAGGTTACATTGGGTTAGGATAGGTTAAGTTAGCGGCTAACTCAACCTATCCTAACCCAATGTAAGAAGAAAGAAGAAGAAGAAAGAAATGTTTTAATTCAATTACACTATAAAAAAAAAAAAAAAAAAAAAAAAAATTAATTAAAAAATTATTAATAATATTAATTAATATAAATTATAATAATATAATAATAATTATAATTATAATATAAATTAATAATAATTAATTAATAAAAAAAATTAGACCACCCACGAGGGGTAGCATGACGGGGGGGTGGAAAAAAAAAAAAAAATCAGACCACCCACGAGGGGTAGCACGACGGGGGGTGGGGTAGCTCGACGGGGGGTGGGGTAAGCGCCAGAAACCCCCTTTCTATACTACTGACAAATATTCAAATTGTCAATTAGGCATATTTGTAAGCAAGGGTGTAACAATTTCCTCGTTAGTCAAGGTCATTGTCGTTTTTTTTTCAATCACCCCCCTGGGGCACCGCAATGACACCCCTGATTGCAAATGAAAACAATATTCCGCTTCTTCCAAAGCGGAGAACACGTCTAAAACACTGCGAGACTCATCGCGATATGAGGGTTGAGCTACAATGTTTAATTTGTTTGAAGATCTTTTTCCTTTTGATTTTTATGAATTTTCTTAAAAGTACTGCGGCCCGATCGATCTATTTTATATTATTGTAATACCGGAGTTTATATAATACCGGGATTTATTTTTTAACAGGTGGCACGTGACGGTATTAAAAATACGTGGGAAATTCAAATTAATACATTATTTAAATACAAGAGGATGATTGCATGGCTTAATAATTGAAGGAAATACTAATAAGCATTAAAATTTACAGTTAGAATTTTGAAGCATAATAAGAAATTTAATTAATGTGTCTACATATCTAAGGAAGAATAAATTGAACTTACTTACTTTACTTACTTACTTTTTCGTGTCCAAGCGCGTCCAAAACTGGGCGAAATTCATAGCCGTCACATTGGCCTCCCACAGGTCTTCAGGTGTGCAGCGGTGGGGGCAGAGGCTGCACAGGAACAGATGTTCTAAATCTTGGCGCTGGCCGCATGCGCATTTTGCCCTCATTTGTTTAAAACAATTTTATTGAATAAACCCCGGTATTATGATAATCACAAATCGCCATGATCGGGCTACAGGTGATGTCAACAACTATATCATCCGAAAATTCCGGTAGCTCTCTATATTGTCATGTCAGGCAGAACATGTAGAATAGTGGTGTAGACTCCAACTTTCACCCGAAAGGTTGTTGGTTCGAGTCCCTCACTGGCTACATTTTCTGGCCATGCTTCGGAGAGATGTAAAGCAGACGGTCCCGGGCTTTCCTAGTTAAGTGTAAGAGAGGGCTAACTCCGCTAGGTTGACTTATTAATAGAACAAAAAGTCAATATTTACATAATTATTTATTTATTTATATTACACTGGTGGAATTCCACGGGGATATTCATATGGACATTGTAAAAAATAATGCTTACCAGATAAATGGCAATGTACCTATCTCATATTATTAAGCGATCATAATTGTAATAGAATAATGACGTGTTGAACTGTACTTTGTAGGGTGTATCCCGCACGCCTCTACGAAGGCATGGGAGCCCTAATTGCATTTTGATGTGTATTTGTATTTATTGGAAATAAAGAATTTTTATTTTTATTATTATTATAATAAATCAAAGACAGTTGCTTTATGCCAACAATGTTTTCATTTTCGAGTATTTGTTGTCCATAACTTCTTACAACATAATATTATGTACTCATAGTCATAGCATAGCCAATAGATCTAAGGTGCCCATTCCACATACGTACAACGTCAACGAAAAATTGAAAAATGACGTCAAAATGACGTAAATTGACGTGGTAGCAGAATTTTTAGTATGTCTTTAATGTCTGCTAAAACGTCATTTTTCAATTTTTCGTTGACGTTGTACGTATATGGAATACCCCCCTTATACTTATTCAGCCTGAAAACATTCCATTAATTTTGGAGCCCCTCTTGGGAGAGTTACGAGTAACAATGTCGTATGTCATTATCTTATGTTTATTTGCACAGTGATTGTTCTACCTTCGATATTTACTGTGATTTTGTACGAGGAATGAATAGACGTATACGATATTCCCTTAGGCGCAAATTACACCGACCTCGCATTTGATAGTGATCCAGATATTGACGTGGTAGCAGACATTAAAGACAGTGTTTAATGTCTGCTACCACGTCAATATCTGGATCACTATCAAATGCGAGGTCGGTGTAATTTGCGCCTTATGGAAATATTCTACTTGTAAATAATCTAGGAAACATGTTGCATTCGTAATAAAAAAAAATAAAAATATTGTATTGAATTGCATTTTTTGGTGCAGATTCAATTAAACCAAAAGTAGGTAACCTGGGGCGTATCACCATTATTTGGCGTCTCTCCCCCCCCCCCCCTCCATACGGAAGGAATCACTTTCAAGTTTTCTTTAAAGAATTTTTCTTATTATATATTTTTTTAATCATTACTAGTAGTTTAATTCTTTTAAATTTAATTTTCAAAATTTGGCGCCTCTGAAACGCACTTGCGTATTGAAAGACATTGGTAATACAGAAGTTTTGGAAGAAATCCAACTACCGATGCACAAAATGCTTTGGATCCTTCGAGGTCTCGCAGCGATTAGGGATGTATATTACACAGGTATTGTCATCCGCCATTTTGAATCAATTTTAAAGTCTGGTGTATAAGCAAAGCATTAAATAAAGGAGGACTTTTTATTGTTCTATTACTAAGCCAACCTAGCAGAGTTAGGGCTATAAAGCCCTCTCTTACACTCAACTAGGAAGGCCCGGGACCGCCTGCTTTACATGCCCTCCGAAGCATGGCCCGAAAATGTAGCCAGTGTGGGACTCGAACCAACAACCTTTCGGGTGAAAGCCAGAGTCCGTACCACTGCGCTACATTGGGTATTTGGGTGTTTACCTATTTATTTTTAGAAATTTATAGTTGTTTGCATATTATTATTTTAAAATCACGATCTACCATTTAGGGAAATGCTTAATAAAAAATAATAAAGCGTGTCTTCGTTCTTTTTAATCTTTTACTTTCTTACAATACTACCATAGTATTCAAAATGGCGAATGACAATACCCGGGGATATAGTGCCTTAGCAGCGATAGTATCAAAGTTTTTATTTTTGTACTATTGAGAAGTATGCAGTGGTAGAGGGTACAGTGTGAGCCAACCCTCGTCACTATTACTTACTACGCCACTGTACTAAGTGGTACATTTTAAATATTTGTTGAGTCATAAATTGACACGAATAAACTTGTCTATAATCTAGTCATTTGTTTTGTTGACTTTGTGACCAATCCCCTTCTCAGTGATCAGCTTATCGCGTACAGGAATTATCCCACTGTGAATTTTGGACTCAGCTTGTTAAGTGGATTAGTACTTATCAGTTTGTTTCTGTCCGTCAGTTCTAATCTAAAGCGCTGGAAGAAAGCGATGTTTTAATTTTATTCTCTCTCTTTTACGGGTTCAACGTGAGGCATTCTTCGACTGTTGCCTGTTGCTTTAGCTTTTAATTTTTATGGGGAAGCCGTTGACATTGGACACTCCTGGAAAACCTCACCATAGGTTTGTTTATATATTTTTATTTAATTTAATACTTAACTTATGAACATTTGCTCTCGTTACGATTTAAATGACTTTTAAACGATTTTTTTTTTAGTTTTGGTGCAGGGCTATTCCGTCAAGCTGATAGACGACAGAAATTTACCGAATCATCAAGTTCATGGAAAAATTATAACAAAAATGAAAAATAACTTATAATAGGGTGTATGAAATAGTCCTCAACGAATTAACGATACCAAGTCTTTATAACTTAAGGATTAAATTAATTTAAAAATATAATTAACCAACCTACCTATTTTGGGGTGATCAATGACAACCTCTCAACGGCTTCTTCATAATCATCAAAATCATTATTCACTGTTTATAATTATGTTATTCCTATATTATTTCTGTGAAAGGAACATTTTTCCACCCGACCCGGGTATCTTGCTGACCACAATATCCTATATTGAGCTGTGGTCAAGGGAGAGGTTTCTGAACAAGTCCCCAGGCTCAATTGGTTGTCGTGTCACGTTTTTTTCTCTCTATATTTTTGCGGAACAACAATTTAAAACCGCAAATAGGTATGCTGAATAAGCATAATAGTCTCCTTAGTAACTTTGTAAAACTTGCTGTCACTCATTGTTAAAATTTACTTCGTATAGTCTTACAATAAAATAAAATTAAAAACACAACCGGTTTCGGCTCACGCCATCGTCAAGTGCGATTGAAAAAAGGTAAACAAAACAAACGTTGGCGCTTCCGTTGGTTAATGTTTAATTGTTCAATTTAAATTATTTACTTTATGCGATGCTGTGTATTATCCTGACAATGAGTTTTATTTTATTTTGTTTCAGCTTGCATACCTTTTGTTTACCTTTTTTCAATCGCACTTGACGATGGCGTGAGCCGAAACCGGTTGTGTTTTTAATTTAATTTTATTGTAAGACTATACGAAGTAAATTTTAACAATGAATGCTGAATAAGCTAAACATAGGCATTCCTATTGGCGGAGTATGTCTATATTTCTCCCTACTATTGTGAAATTATTGTCATTTATATTTATGTATTATCTTTTGTTTTCATACGTCATATCAACGACGTTTTTTTGTTTTTGTTAATATGGTGCGGGACTCTTTTTTTTTCAATTTTTGCGCCAATTTTAACGACGCATTATTATTTACAGTAAGAATTAAAACTCGATACAAAACGTCGTATGAAAATATCTACGTGTAAAATACTACTATACTACGAATTAAATACCTGGTGTCTTGACTGTCATACATACTCAATACATTTTGTGGTCAATCTGTGCAGTGAGTAAAAAATACATTTTGGGCTATGGGCAATGCCGACCTTGAAGATTACCCAAAGTGGTTGGAGCCGCCACCCCCTTCTCCCAGTAGCCCCATACCGATAAAAGGGACCTTGCAACCGCCTGCTCGTCCCTTGGGATACGGCAGCTATGTAAATTTTGACTATTTCAAATTTGTGTCCGTCACACCTGAAACTCATGTTAATGAGACCTCTCTCGGCCAGAGTCAAGGGTTCTCATACGGTTTGGATGTCACGACTATGCTGGACACACATTCGCAGGAATACTTGTTTTCTCTGTCGTAAGTTCATGCTTGGAATCTTTCCAAATTTTTGGAATACAACATACGTGCATGCCAGTAGCTTTACCTATAGTTCTACTAGTATTTCTATATATAAGAGAGATCGGGCATTCGCTTTCCGTCCATAAATATATTTTTGAATTGCTGAGTCTCCTATGACCATCCATTGGAAATGCATGGTAGGTTGCCCCAGGAATTTTTGGCTGGAGCGAATGTCCCATCTTTCCTATAAAGATCTCTAACTTTACCAACGATGGTGGGATCTGGAAATCTGTATAGGATAGATGATCACGTTTTTTTCAATGGCTGGTCATAGGAGACGTGGCAACAGATAGCCCCAGGATTAGAAAAATATCTTAGGGTAAGAGTAAAATAATTATTAATAAGACCGGTTTCGGATGGAATCCATCATCAGATCTCACAAGCATTAAAAAAATATGTTTGGCGCTCTCGAATAATGTCCCATCTCTTGTGTATTGATCTCTAACTTTACCAACGATGGTGGGATCCTCTAGAAATCTTTATAGGATAGATGATCACGTTTTTTTCAATGGCTGGTTATAGGAGACGTGGCATCAGATAGCCCCAGGATTGAAAAAATATCTTAGGGTAAGAGTAAGAACGCAATGATCCACAGTAAAATAATTATTAATATGACCGGTTTCGGATGGAATCCATCATCAGATCTCACAAGAATTAGAAAAATATGTTTGGCGCTCTCGAATAATGTCCCATCCCTTGTGTATTGATCTCTAACTTTACCAACGATGGTGGGTTCCTCTAGAAATCTTTATAAGAGAGATGGGTACGTTTTTTTTTCAATGGCTGGTCGTAGGAGACGTGGTATCAGGTGGCCCCAAGATTCAAAAAATATATTTTTATATATTTATATTTTTATATATTTATATAATGTCCTATCTCTCCTACATAGAACTCCCCATTGTTTGAAAAGCATTGGTAAGGAATGCTGTTTGTTTCCAACGCCTGCTTTCAGCATTTCTGCTTTAAGCAACCCTGTCAGCCTGGCGGGGGGAGTGGGTAAGGAATACTGGACTGAGATTGCATGGCAGTGCCATATAGTATTCCTTACCGAGGCTTTTCAAACGATGATGGGAACCGTCCTGTACGAATGCTGTGGGGGGAGAATTTACAGTATTACAATAAGTCTTCAGTGGCTCCTTGCAATAGACATTCCAAAACAACAGTAGGTTTCATTTGAAAGCCAGCTATTCCAATATTGGGTATAAATACAGTTGTCTTGCTCTCAAAGCGTTGTTCTATTGCAATAGCGTACGAACCTCATCCGGCATCAATTGGAGTCAATTATAGAATAATATGCTTAGAATTTACTTTGTTACATGATGCTTTGATGCTACGATGAGTTATATCATCGGATTTATAATATAAAATTTAAATATTTCTCTTGATTTTAAATTATTAGGGTTATTCACTATCCCATGCTAAAGTGTTACTCTCCGTTAATAATGCTCAATTCTCCAAATAAAATTAAATGTCGAAACAGTGGAAACGTTGTTTATTTTATTACCTTATATTTACAACAGCTTTTTAATTTTAGCTCTCGTACTTTAGCATAGGATATTAATCAATACCTCTATTGTACTTATTTTTGTGGTGAATTACCACTTGGTGAAATCAATGGTAGTATTTAGACTTTAGCCCCCTAGTTTGACGCCAAATCCGATGCCATTTGTATTAAAGTTATTAATAATTCTATCAATTAAATTCGGAGATTAATATTGTAGTTTATCGGTGAAATCAGTGATCGTATTAGGCTTTGGTCCACCCTATAGTTTGACGGCAAATCCGATGCCTATTGTATTAAAGTTATTAATAATTCTATCAATTAAATTCGGAGATTAATA
Organism: Psococerastis gibbosa; assembly: GCA_963971405.1. Classification (NCBI taxonomy): domain Eukaryota; kingdom Metazoa; phylum Arthropoda; class Insecta; order Psocodea; family Psocidae; genus Psococerastis; species Psococerastis gibbosa. The sequence continues at coordinate 31,596,764 of OZ020489.1, read as the reverse complement.
TTGTAGTTTATCGGTGAAATCAGTGATCGTATTAGGCTTTGGTCCACCCTATAGTTTGACGGCAAATCCGATGCCTATTGTATTAAAGTTATTAGTAATTCTATCAATTAAATTCGGAGATTAATATTGTAGTTTATCGGTGAAATCAGTGATCGTATTAGGCTTTGGTCCACCCTATAGTTTGACGGCAAATCCGATGCCTATTGTATTAAAGTTATTAGTAATTCTATCAATTAAATTCGGAGATTAATATTGTAGTTTATCGGTGAAATCAGTGATCGTATTAGGCTTTGGTCCACCCTATAGTTTGACGGCAAATCCGATGCCTATTGTATTAAAGTTATTAATAATTCTATCAATTAAATTCGGAGATTAATATTGTAGTTTATCGGTGAAATCAGTGATCGTATTAGGCTTTGGTCCACCCTATAGTTTGACGGCAAATCCGATGCCTATTGTATTAAAGTTATTAGTAATTCTATCAATTAAATTCGGAGATTAATATTGTAGTTTATCGGTGAAATCAGTGATCGTATTAGGCTTTGGTCCACCCTATAGTTTGACGGTAAATCCGATGCCTATTGTATTAAAGTTATTAGTAATTCTATCAATTAAATTCGGAGATTAATATTGTAGTTTATCGGTGAAATCAGTGATCGTATTAGGCTTTGGTCCAGCCTATAGTTTGACGGCAAATCCGATACCATTTATTGTTATTCAAGTTTCTATGAAAGTTATATATAACTCTGTCAATTAAATTAGGAAGTTAATATTAGAGTTTATGCATTGTTATAATCATCTTATAAAATCAACTCCAGTTTCCCACATGTAATAGGTGAGCCTCCTTTACTCACTCACTCTTGTCTCACAGAATAAGACCTACAAATGTACAAAAAACATAATGGGGATGTCCGATTTCCCATTTCAGCATCAATTGAAGCGGTGCATTGGACAGATAAATAAAAAGCTTATTCTGTCATAAAATAAAATTCGCATGTACAATAATCCTTTATTAAACGCCAATTGTTTGATTTTGATTTGCATTTTGTTGATTTTATACTATCCGAATGCTTTTATTTTGCTTGTTCACTTCCATTTTATTTGTGCCTGCATGATTTTATTTGTTTTTTGTCTTTGCTTTGTAGGTCTCGTAGAGCTTCAACTGATATTGGTCGATCGTTTCATCCGACTCACACGAGGTAAGTGATTGTCTTTGTAACCAATTTAATTATTATAATTAAGCGCAACCATTTTTTTTGGCAACGTCATCAAGAATAATAACTTCTTGTTCATTATTAGCTTTTCTTAAAAAATCTTTATACTTTTAAGACCATGTCCGACCATCCGTAGAAAAGTCTCGGTAAGGAATAATTCACGCCTCCGCCATCTACCAATGCATGGCGGCGTCGTGAAGTATTCCTTATCGAAATCTTTCAATCGATGATGGGAACTATACCCTTTAATTGTAACTGCAAAGGCTTTCACGGCCGGAGTCAAATGAAGAACCAGTAGAATCCGGGCTGATGGGCCGTGGTCGAGTTGAAAGTGAACTTCCAAACGTTTCGTCGACCGCAGATGTTAACGAAACGTTTGGAAGTTCACTTTCAACTCGACCACGGCCCATCAGCCCGGATTCTACTGGTTCTTCATTACCCTTTAATTATTAAGTTATTGTTCTTAGCAATAGTGATCCTTTCATTTCTTACAAATGTCGCGTCGTGGATCGAACAGTCAAAAGCACCCGACTGACACCTGTTATTAAAAATACCGTAGTTATCGCATTTTTTTTTATAGATTTAACATATGATCGGTTGGAAACTTAAAAATTGAAAGAAATCTTGGGCGTGACGCAAAATTACATCGAAATATTCCGAAACTAGTGGAAACGTTTGACCTGAGTCGGCCACGAAGTATACCTACTAAACCCTCCGGGTTGCGTACTTAGATCAGGCTCGACCGGCAACTCTCTCAAACCCTGAAATAAATCTAAAGATGTATTGGAGTTCTATGGATTTTATAAAATGGTGGCAAGTGTTTTGCAAGTCAAGAATAGCAGTTCGCTATCATGTACTCCGACCGTCGTGGGTGAATTAAATTGCCTATAAGAAAATTAAAAAAATAAATAAGGACTTGTTATTGTTTCTATTACTAAGCCAACCTAGCGGAGTTAGGGCTATAAAGCCCTCTCTTACACTCAACTAGGAAGACCTGGGACCGCCTGCTTTACATGCCCTCCGAAGCATGGTCAGAAAATGTAGTCAGTGTGGGACTCGAACCAACAACCTTTCGGGTGAAAGTCAGAGTCCGTACCATTACGCTACATGTCCTGCCTATACCATCATAATATACCCTATCCCATGATATCCTAGAACTAGGATTTTTTTTAATTGTCATAAGAAACGTCAGAATTAACCGTAATGACACAGTAGATTTAGTACCTACCTACTGGAAATTTTTAAGACCGTGGAGAATCGGCACTCCAAAGCAAAATATAAAATATGCTAGCTTAGGTTAAAAATAATATTGATTACCGTCTGATTAATGAAAATGATAATGAAAAAAAATGTAAATATTAAAATAAATGTTCTTTTAGTCTTTTTGCTGTGCCAAAACGACGCCGGCAGACATGGGTGACATGAAAATGACGTCACATTCCAGAGTCATGAGACCCCTTTTTAACCATCAAACTGAAATTGATGGGGAAAAATATAATACTAATTAACGTTTTATAGGAAAAAATAATGATTTTAATGGGTATAAAATAAATCTACTAATGCAGTGGTTTTCACAAATTGTCAAGTAGCCTATTATCTACGTTCCATATTGTCTGAAGGTGTCACGTTTTCTTAATTCTGAATTTACAATACTGCTGGGCCTAATGCTTTAAATATGTTCATGCTGATTTTTGTCTATGCAGGAGTAAGAGTCATAGTGTGGACCATGGCACGACGTCCCCAATTGATTTGGATCTGCTCCGCAGCAAGATGGATCGCCGATTCAACTCTGTCGGTGGTAAGTTCATTTTTATACTGTGTATTTGTATTTGAGACAGCTGCCGTTATTTCTACCGTTGCGTAAAAAACATTTTGTATAAGAAACACTTTGAGTGTGGATTTGAATTGCTTGTAGGGCTGTTCTTTGAAAGATTGGGGTAACACATATTGAGGGTATTGGGGCTGGGTGGTTCTAGACTCTGAGAAAAAGGTTTCCTATCAAGTCTCACAGCTCTACCTTCCCATTCATTCATGGTATTGTTAAAGCGCAAAATTGGTAAATCATCTTCCTTAATAGTGGTTCATAATTGTTGATTCTTTCTTTATTCTAAATTAGATTCAACCCTCCTTTAATATTAATAAAAAAGTCCTGTCCCCTAAATCCCACCCGATAGGTTCCGGTCCCGGAAGAAATTTCTGGATGACGAAAGTACCTGCAATATAGTGATTATGCAACCGTGCTAATTGAATATTGGAACGTGAGGGTGTCCATTGACCCGTACACGAACTTGGTTCAGTCACGTTTACACCTGTAACTCTCAATGGTAAGCAGTTTATAGCTTGTCCATTGTCGCTTGCAACAGATGTGGGCTGTCATCGAGGCCGTGCACCAGTTTACCAGCGGCTATAATTCATACGGAAACAACACCAATAATGTCCGAAAAATTAATGAGATCGATCATTGAAAGGAGAAGGTTCAGTGGGTCATTGAAGTCCTTAAAAAGCCCATAAAAAATTATAATAAACTAGCTACCCGGTGTTACTGCCGACCATACAGTATATAGTATATCAACAGGTAGAGGAACATTTCTTCTGAGGGAGGTGATGATTTTTATAGTTTTTCGAGCGATATTTCCTGTATTTTTTTTTTTTAAATAACACAAAAAGCCCGATAGTGGCTGGAACGCTTCGGATGTCTGCATCATTTTTTTTTACATACAATATTAGTCAGACTGTGCCTTATGAATCTATATTTGTACCCTGTGGCACTACGGCCCAAGGAGGGCTCACTGTCCAGAGCCTTCCTCAACCCTCCCCCAGTTGTTATAGATCTTGCTCTCCTCCGTTCTTACCCCTCAAATGAATTAGTCAGGATATGAAATTTTATTGAACGTACACCGATGCTACATACGGTACGTACGACATACTGACATATATTATTTTCCTCTCTTTATTCCTTCCCAATGTTTCGTAACAATCATACTTAACATGATGAAGCAGTAGAATCCGGGATGATATGCCGTGGTCGTTCTGAAAGCGTACTTCCAAACGTTTCGTCAACATTCTGCTGAGGCTCCGAGGTACAATCTTAGAAGTCTACGCAGTTCCACTGAAGATGTCGACCGCACGTGTTGACGAAACGTTTGGAAGTACGCTTTCAGAACGACCACGGCCTATCATCCCGGATTCTACTGCTTCGTCGCGTAACTCCGGCCGTGAAAGCCTTTGTAATTAAATCATACTTAATTTAATCAATAGAATAGGGCACAATCGGTATTTGTCATGAAATTGATATACCTAGGTATAGGCCGAATTTTTTGTAAGCCCACCATGAATAAAGCCTAAAAGTCTTCTACCTTCTATAATAACTGCCCCCTTCTCTCTGTCATAAGTTACCACAATGTCCAATGACCGGCCAGTAAAGCCTTTGAGCTTCGCGGCCCTCCTGGCACAAAGCCCCAATACCCCATTCCGAGTGCCCATAAATTCTCATGTGAGAGAGGCTCAGTAAAATGTGGGGTGCGAGACTTCACTGCAGCGGCCAGGGGCTTTCCCCCGTCCTAGTTCGCATTTTCCACGCCACAGCGCTAGTTATACAGCCATGGCGTCTGCCTTGCCCCCAACAGGAATCACACATCAGAAGATTCGTAAAAAAGGTAATTTTAAATTTAATTATTGACGAGAAAACGACAAAATACTTCTCCTTAGACTCACCCTTAACGTATTCTTGAGTTGTCTTGAGCTATCCTTTTTTGTAGACGTCATAATTATTTGTGTTGTCTCTTGCGAGGCATCTTTTTATTGATCTGAGAACAGTTTTCGGGTGTATCTGTCGAAATTTTGACAGGAATTTAGGTCAGTGATGTTCAATCGGCCAGGTACGGTATTTGTTTCTTCGGCTTAAAGATTTTTCCTGATTTAAACATTGTCAGTTGGTAGAGCTGTCAGTTGGTTTCTTATTTATGGCGTAGTTAATTTACCGTAGCAAAACTTTCAGGGTTGACGTTTGTTTACAGTTTCCACCAACACTGACTATTAGTCTTGTAGGCTCTTTCATTGAGGATTTCAAAGTTTGAACTTGTGCATAATAACCCATATATTGTACCGTAATTATTGTCCACTGAAAGTGTTTATCGTGTGTCGTCTAGGTACAATATGGTTCTGTCTGTTGATCCGACCCTGACGCTTTGTAGACCTAATTTAAGATACAATAAACTTCTATTGTAATGATTGTGGGGAGTATAAGGTTTTAAGATTAAGCCACACCCTTTTCTCTAGTTATCAATAAAATTGATTGGAGATTGTAGAAAGTAAATGCATTAAAGATACTCAAAATCTTTGATAACTTTCCACTACCGTAAAAACGGGTGAATAGGGAAGCATGGGTGACGTGAGGCAGAGCTTGGTTGTTAGGTATGAGCCCAAAATACAGATTTTCGTACAAGCCGAAGTAAAACAAAGGTGTAAAGTTTCCCTTCGATGAAAACTGTATTTTGGCCTCAAATCCAGCAACAAAGTTTTGTCCCGATTCACAGAGGCACCCCAATTCACCCGTTATAACGGTATTTCCTGAATTCGTGAATTAGTACCATATTGAAGTATTATATGCCGTACCTTACAACTATCTTATGAAGTTATGAACTATTACTAGTGTAAATATGACCATTATGATAGCTCAGAGTTAATAATAATAATAATAATAATAATCTTTATTTATTCTTTAAGTACAACAGTTACAATTTAATTACATTTGGAGTTGTAAGTTTAAATTGTCTTTAATGTCTGGTTTGCGTTTGACTCTGACCACATTGCATGGTGTGTGTATGTGGAATCCATGGAGCTAATAACACTAGTTTTACTATGTCTATGGTGGAATCGTATCGGTATTTATGGAAAACTCGACTCCATAATATATCATGCATGTACTCATTGTTGCATAATTGAGAAATTGCAGGCGTTTTATGTACCTAGGCACAAAAACGATAGTATTGTAGGACTGCATTGCTTATTGACAGTTTTTGTTGTTTTAATAGACGAGTGTAGTCAAATCATAAACTAAATGGCCTTCGATGACATAGTGGTAGCTTGTTCGTACTTGTGGGAGTCTCTACACACCATGCGATCGGAAACCTGTAGTAACTCAACACAGGTATTACCTACAGAGTCGGCTGAAGAGGTTACTCGGATACATTCATTGATTTGTTTGTATGCGAATAATACTTTATTTAAATAAATAAAAATGTTCCAGGTACTCGGTAATCCGTTGCACAATATTTCTGTTATTTCAATCTAGTAGTAGTAAATTATTGGCGATAGGCCATGAGGCCCCAAGTTTGCTATAGCTGTAGGACTAATGTTCACCAGAAGGTTCTCCAGCACGCTAATATTATTCCAAGATGCCAGGGAAGACGCCATAGGGCTGGGCAGCTCGTAGTTATAATGCGTCAGCCGGTCTCTTCTTCTCTGCAGAACCGACAGATTGTCTCTCGCTAAGTCCAACTTCCCCAAATGTGCACGGAATGCCCTGTGGGCGGTGAGCATGGCCGTTACTAAACTAATCCTCTTCCTTTCGAAGCCGAGCACACCTTGGGTGAACTTAGGTGCCCATTCCATTGACCGACTAGGGCTATTTCCAAAAACGGTGACGTGGTAGCAGACATTCAAGACTTAGGTGGCGCTTCCACCGACCTCGCATTGCAGAATTGACGGAAATGTTTATTTTCCTCTATGCCATAGTTAAAATTGATCCATGATCATTGAGTAAAATCACAAACAAACAAACTAAAATTAAAAAATGGCGTCATGGGATATGTTAAGTACAAACATTTTAATAGATTTCTATAAAAAGAAAAATTCTAATTTCCGTCAATGTCATTTGCATTCTGCAATGCGAGATCGATGGAAACGCAACCTAAGTCTTGAATGTCTGCTACCACGTCACTGTTTTTGGAAATAGCCCTAGCCGGTCAATGGAATGGGCGCCTTAGCGTTTTGACCTATTCGTAGTTTTGCGTTATTTCAACCTTCAATGCTTTAATGATAGTTGTACTTCATGGGAAGTTTAACGTACTGCACGTATAGTGCATCTCTTTACTATGGTTGTGGAGATGGAGGTAATAATTTAGTACTACTGACTGGTAGCCGCTAACCCTTGGAGACCAGGAAGTAATTTATGGAGTCTATTTGAGAAATGGATGCCCACTACTGTTAATGGCCGAAAAGGCGAAGAAGCTCGGAGAAACGAGGGACTGGCCGTGTTTGCCTATCGTTAGCTGTTTGAACTCTCAAGTATTGATTTCACCTTGACATTCATTGCCATTGTTCAATACACTGCATTCACTAAGTATTTAGACATCTACAAAACTTTGATTCACTATTCACTACCTAGACCGGCTCCCACCCTGTAGATTAGCGTGCATCTTAAAATACTCTTAAAATCACAATTCGCTCATGAAAAAAAACCAGCTAGATTGTGTCGCTCGAAAAATACCCCATGTGCTCTGCCATGATGCGCTGTCTCCCATTGCTCCATTAATAATAATAATAATAATAATAAACGTCTTATATTTACGGGGCGAGACTTAAGACTAGAAAGTCTTTTTCTGCCTAACCCACATCCAAAAACAATACAATTTACAAAACACATACGCTTAACGTAAACAATCTTATTCTAACAATGCATAAAAAGAACTTATTCTAAAGTGACGTGACGTAAAAAAAAAAAACACATACAGTAAATATCTAGACAGTATCAGACAGTAAGTATCTAGACTCCATTGACTAAGTATTTAGACATCCAAAAAACTTTGATTTACTAATCACTACCTAAGGCACCGATTCCACCGACCGGCTAGGGCTAAATACAAAAACGGTGACGTGGTAGCAGACATTCAAGACTTAGGCGGGGTTTCCACCGACCTCGCATTACAGAATGCAAATAACATTGACGGAAATGTTAGTTTTCCTCTATTCCATAGTTACAATTGATCAATGATCATACAGTAAAATTACAAACAAACAAACTTAAATTAAAAAATTGCGTCATGGGATATGTTAAGTACAAACATTTTAATAGATTTCTATAAAAAGAAAAATTCTAATTTCCGTCAATGCCATTTGCATTCTGCAATCCGAGGTCGGTGGAAACCCCGCCTAAGTCTTGAATGTCTGCTACCACGTCACCGTTTTTGTATTTAGCCGGTCGGTGGAATCGGCGCCTTAGGCTAGGGCGGCTCCCACCCTATAGGTAAATGTGCATGTTAAAACTCTCCTAAAATGACAATGCGCACATGTATAAAAACAGCAAGTGTTTTTGGCGCTCGAAAAGTAGCCTATGGCCTATGTGCTCTGCAATAATGATCGAAAAACTTTTTGCTATACCGTTGGTGTCGCGTTATTACAAAATTAAACATTGCTTACGGCTTGGAAAAAATTACATTACTCGTGACTTTGTAGTATTTCATTTTAATGAACAAACAAAAAAACTACTTGTTACAATAACTAGAGTCAGTAAAACTCAAATACTCGTTAAGAAATTAACTTTGTCAAAAAACCACCAGTGTTATAGTGTAAAACCCTGCGGGCTTTCGGCAAGAACTGCTATCTACAGAGGGAAACCCACTAGCACAGTTACACCTTCTCAACGATTTGAGACTTGCTCTACCCGAAGGGACGATGTAAATGTGACTAGGGAGAGGGAACCTTTATATAAGACAGGGAGCTGCTATCGGGAGGAAGTGGGGGGGCGGGGGCGGTGCTGGTTACCTTAACTTGCTGGCTAATCTATAAGAGGGGATGATTCTGTGGGTAATATTCGTAAGTCGTTCACTAGGTCTATGCATTCCCTATTGGTTAAGGCTTTGGACGGCTTGCCCATTTCCGATTTCCACAAGTTGTCATTGGTATCTGTTGTTTCCTTTCTTGTCTTTCCTATGTAACTGCTGATCGTTGATTGTTAAGACTGAATGTCATTTGCTTCTTGTCCTCCATTGAGCTTCTCCAGCTCTTCCACTCTCCGGGACATCACCCATCCACCTCTTTCTCGGACGCACTATAGTGATCTTCTGCAAGGCCGTAGCAGGAGATTTTTTCGGGGGGGGGGGGGTGTTTCAGAAATTTCATTGGATTACATAGTAGTTTTTATTTTTCCTCTCAAGATAATACGTTTCTATCTAGTGTCAAGCCATTTCATTTCGGGGGGGGGGGGGGTTGAACCCCCCTAGCTACGGCCTTGATCTTCTACACACTAATAATGTGCTGAGGACTTTCCTGGTGGCCGCCATCTTTCAGTGGGATTAGGCAGCTAAAGCCCCCATTCTGCGTTGTCTGACAATTTTCGTCGGCATGACTCACGCAGTCGTGTTGATAATGAGCCTATGGGAATATTTTAATTAAGTAGTAGACTATGTTTAGCGTATAGACAAGACCATGAACAGCTGCTGGATTGGGGAGCATGCGCACATAGTGTTTAGGCTTCGCGACCTCGCTTCAGCCGTTCGGCGAAACTCGTTTATAGTCGTGGGTTTTGCATCTTGTTTTGGTTTGGTGTTTTAGCATTAGTCAATTGATTTTATTCGTGTTTTAGTGTGTTGTAGTGCTTTTAATAACGTCATCTGACTTGTGATTTTAGTGAAGAAGTTGAATATAAAAGTATGGTTACCAGATACTGTAACTTGGCTCTGAGATAGGAGTTAGGCCCACTAATTACTTAGGTTTGGTTATGCCAAGCTGCCTAGTATTTTGACTCTGCCTATTGTAAGTTAGATTACTAGTCTACCTTGGTAAAGCTAAATGGATGGGATTAGTGCTGGAGAAGGGCTACTGAGGTCTCATCAAGTGGTCTAGCTGCTTTAATGCTGTGGAAGGAATATTTTACCTAACCCTTCTACGGAGTGTATTTAGTCGTACTGAGACTCAATGTCACCCCATATAGTTCTAGTTTCTGTGTAGCCACTTTTGAAAATGTCCCGCCCAGAGTACCTATGTAGTTTAAGGATTTTTTATTGGGCACAAAAGGCTAAAAAGGAAGATGGATAGGCAAAGTATGTAAACAGGATTTCGAATATAGTCAGGAGCCGTGGAGGGGGGGGGGAGAAACTAGGCTAATGAGAATTATTCCTGAGGTGCGTGGCTTGCTTATAGCCTAAGCTCTAAAGGCCTAAATGATTCAATCTGTGGTAAACTGATGCGAGGAAGGGGGCCGGGCTAAAATGTGAAAATATAGGTTTATAGATTTTCTTTTTAAAATTTCACATGTGTCTTGGGGAGGGGGCGCCACTGCTGTAGGAGCACTTGTGCGAACTGGGTGGCATGATCTTTCCCTCTGTCGTCCAGTTCAAAGGATAAAAATATCGTATGTAAATTTGTCCATGCCATTTATTTTGGTGGGCTTGAACCTCATGTGCCCCCTGGCCTCGATGTACTGTACTGCAGACTGCAGAACTGCAAGAAGTGGATGCCTACTAGATTCGTCATGCTTAAAAAACATGAAGGCGACTGCATCGCCATACTATCGCTGACAAAGGGACTCGTTTCTGTACTTGGTTAAGTCATGCTTTCGCCTGTTTCATTGCGTGAATGGTAAGCTTGTCTCAGCTTGCCCATTATCGCTTGTAGCTGGTGTAAGTTGACATCGAGAACGTATACCAGCTTGACAATGGCCCAGAATTCATACGAGAAAAATACAAATAATGTCCAAAATCCACGGAGTCGTTGGCATTGGACAAAGGATCTATGGGCCATAGTAAGGCTGACTTCAAAGGACTTCATCGTTGCGCACCAACTCAAATGCTGCAATGTTTCTCAGTGATAGCACGGCGTTGCAGTCGCGGCTAGAAGAGATAAGACATTTGGTCTCACTATTCGACCAATCAACTTGGGTACTTCCAAAGACTAACAAATCCCGTCGTGGCCCCAAAGCATGCTCTGATTTATGGCGACATCAACAGTATTCGACTTTGTGCGCTGGACCTAATGATTTAACTACTCCTTTCACCTAATCGCACGGTTATGCTCCAACACCCATTTTACCAATTATTGAGTCATTCTTCCTACTATAATACTTATGAATACCGTTTGTTGTTGTAGAAAGCTGAACACCTAAAACAGTCTTTACAACAGTATTAGTCATTCTCTTGGTATTAGTCTATTACCACATTAGTTGTAACTTATCACCTTCCAAGCATACATCATAGTCTCCTTAGTAACTTTGTAAGAATGTTGTCACTGATTGTGAAAAATTACTTTTAAAGTTTTACGGTATTATTTATTGATAACGTAAAACATTACAAAGTAATTTTTCACAATGAGTGACCTTCCAAGCTCAAGCCCTTCCCTCAGTTTTTGTCTGAAAATTTCCACTTTGGTACACTCTTTTATCCAAGGGCGGATTTTGCCTCCAATTTAGGGGGTCAGCGGTCAGGTTCAGTGGATTATAACATTAAAAAATATGATTATTTTTAATTCCTACTGTAAATCCATTGTTATCTAGTGTAAGTTAATTTTTTTTTTTTTTTGGGGGGGGGGGTCCGGACCCTCTGACGGCCCCCCTAAAATCCGCCCTTGCTTTGATCCTTACGTCTATTTTACTTTATTTGGCAATTCCATCTTGGCATCTTTGGGGCTTGGCTACCACTCGTAGTCATCTTTGACAGACTTCTTGTCTAGTAATTGTGAAATTTTCGGTGTCTTTGTGTTCATTAGGTATTCTGGTGTGAGGCCTTTGTCAATTTTGCATTACCATGTTGATTCCATGAGAGCGGAACATGTTTCAAACTGCGGCAAGCTTGGTAGTGCGCACAGCGTTGGTAAGGGGACATGGTGGGACATGATAACGCGCTGAAAATATACCAGTCAGTGTAGGTGCGTGTCGAGTCCTGGTCACCTCCGAATTAATCGTGTGACATTACCATGTTCCCCAAGTGGTTTGGAATTCACTATTATCAGGAGGTCCACCCTGCCAGTCAACTCCCTTCCCCCCCCCCCCCCCCCCGAGGTGAAAGCCTGCCCTTAGGGTGCCTCAAGTTAACAAACAGACTCACTTCCCCGCCAGGCTGACAGGGCTGGTTAAACAGAAATGCTAAAAGCAGGCGTTGGAAACAACAACAACAATTTTGCATATTAGTGATATATAGTGTCCAAGTAAATATTTTCTTCTATTGTTAACCTGTCCAGTTTCGTCACTATCTAATTTATAGGCGTATCTCACTCAGCTCGTAGCTTGGTTTAATTTTTGCTTTCCAATTTATACGTAGTATAAGGAAAGCTTTGTGATGGTCCAAATTTTCGAAACGGATTTACACGTTTTGAGGTGCCAGGAACCCAAAAAAGACGTTTTTACGAAATGTCTGTCTGTCGCTCTGTATGGCTGTCAGTTCATCAATTTCCGGGCAAACTACTCGGTGGATTTTGATGAAATTTGGCATGTAGGTTCACAAAAATCATACCTCGAGACCATTTTTTTTCATTTTGGGCTAACTCAATTTGGGGGGTTTTGTTTTCAAAAAACCGTCTAAAAAATTATTTCTCAAAAACTGCTCCAACAATTTCTTTTAAATCCACATACATTGTAGTCTTTATTAATGTATTAACTCGGACCGGTTCTTTCTAAAGTTTTGACGTAGTTTCTTTAGTAGCATTAAACCACAGATAAGAATAATAGCTGACGTGAGGTTTTATTAGTGCCATAGACTGCATATCACTTCTTGTGGTTGTCTTGAGACTATACCGGTACTATACCATGAATTCTAACAGCCTAAATATCAGCCATCTATGTGCGGGTATTGAATACAGGCATCTATAGTGTAGACCCGCATCCGTGGGGTCTGAATTTCCAATTATTGGGGCTTCGAGACAGTATAAATTACAGTGCCACTTTTGATAAAACAGTGCAACCTATATTTTCGCCGGGCAATGCAATAATTTGCGATCAAACGAGCCGTTACGTAAATGAAAGTTATCATAATACATAAAAGAAAACTTTGCTCCCTTTCAAAAACTCAATAATGATAATGCAGGACCAAGTTATCTACCTGCCCACACCTTCCGCCCTTTGTAAACACGAGATAAAATGAGATAGTTTTATGCTGCGAATATTTCCAAATACTGATATACAGGCCGTTGAAGTGCCACGTTATCTGTGATTTAGTGCGGACAAGTGCAAACGTAGCGCAGTGTTGTGAAACAGTTTCTACGCGGTTATGGTTTTTGCGACTCCCTTCAGATGGAAAGTGCATTTTCAAATATTCGTCAGCTGGTGCGATATGCGAACTATGCTTACGAATTAGTGTGGCCCTCTGAAGGTAATTTTGTCGGAATTAATGGTGTTTGGAAGCTCTTTTAACATGCCTGCCCCTTACTGCTTTTACATTAAAAGACAATTGGACACCCCACTAGACGTTATTTGTACAAAGTCAAATGTCTCATGAAGTATCGATCATAGAGCCATAAATGAGTTAAATAAGAAGTAAAAGAAATGTTCCCCCAACATTTCAATGCATACAATATTGAACATTGAAGGCCTGGACCTACACTAACATTTTTTCATCCGTCATGAAATTTGACTAAACGGTGTTAGTGACGGCTAGATACTATGTATTGAAATGATGAGGAGCATTTCTTTTTCTTAATGACATCTCATTTATGGTTCTATGATCAATGTTTTATGCGAAATTTGAGCTGTATAAAAAAGTTGTAGTCAGATTTGATCTCAATAATTTCTACACCAAGTCACTAACCTCGCATTTATTATTGTTTTTGAAGGACTATTCAATTATATTGATACCAATAACAAACTATTACAATTTACGACAATTAATTGACATACCGCAAGGCACTGGCTGGAAAAACCTTTTGTTTTCCTAGCTGTCTTTGACTAACATTATAACTCACAATCGTGCTCCGGCAGCTTACATTCACTGGAGAGGTTTTTGGTGCCTGGAGGCTTTTTCCCTCTCCACTCAAGTACAATACACTAGGCTAAACCGCTTAATAGGGGTCCAATGCCCCAAGGTCCTTTCTGCCTAAATATATTTCATAAGGTGGTAACTTGAGCTTTACTCGCATAGGGGAGCTCGGGGCAGCTCGAGTTCCTCTACAAGGTTGACTGTCAACATTTCGTGGGCCAGGTGGGGCCCTACAGCCAAAAACCTTTCTTCTTCTTCTTCCAATATCAATTTATGGATTTGGGTCCAGAGGTTCATGCAAACATGCCCTTTGCCAACGAGCCCATTGATTTTTGGGCTTGATTAATATTCTTTCCACTTTATTCTGGCAGTCAGCCTAAACCCGCTGCGAGCTTACTTACTATTGGCTCATTTCATTATTATTGTATAATGCGTACGCCAGACTTGATCAAGCCCCCTACCCCATTTCGATTACTCTGCGATGTACATATGCGTTATTGCTTTCCAATTTATACGTAGTATAAGGAAAGCTTTGTGATGGTCGAAATTTTCGATTCCTAGATTTCAACGGATTTACACGTTTTGAGGTCCCAGGAACCAAAAAAAGTGGTTTTTACAAAATGTCTGTCTGTCGGTCGGTCTGTCTGTTCGTCGATTTCCGGGCAAACTACTCGGTGGATTTGAGTGAAATATGGCATGTAGGTTCACAAAAATCATACCTCGGGATCATTTTTTTTTTTTTGGGCTAACTCAATTTGGGGGGTTTTATTTTCAAAAAACTCCAGAAAAACGTCTAAAAAAATTATTTCTCAAAAACGGCTCCAACGATTTCTTTTAAATTCTCGTAGATTGTAGTCGTTATTAATGTTGACAAAATGCGGGGGGTCGCTTGCCCCTTGATAGTTTGCTTCTGGGGGTAAAAAAATAAAAATAACTAAATTTTAATGAAAAAATGACTAAAAAATGCGAAACCTTTCTATCGATGATTTCTACCTTCAAGCATGTTTTAGGTGTTAAATTGAGTAACGAAACCGGATAGGTTGCTTTTCCAAAAAAATATTTGGTTTTGACCAAAAAATTATTTTTTGAAAAAAATGATAGAAAATTCGCGCTCAAATGCATTGCATGCCCTGCCATTATTGCTGTGTGGTAATTAATGTGTTTGTTTGACCTATCGAGAATTTACCTCACTTCCAGTGACGTCAGGTGGACAACCGCCCCCCCCCCCCCGAGATATCGGAAATTTAACCATAGGAAAAATATTTGCCATAAAATTACTAATTTTCTCTATCTAATAATTTTGATAAGTTGGAAAGCATGTTCGAGTGAACTCGGACCGGTTCTTATTAATTTGCCCTTGATTTGCAGTATGCCAAATGTTAAGTTCATGTCATTTTTTTATGTATTTTGACCTAGAGAGGACTTAAAAACATAGTAGATACTGTAGTTCTGAAGCTATTGCTGGGTTGTTTTCGCATTAAAAAGTCAAATTCATAACGTAGGACGTAGGCTAAAAATATGAAAATGTCCCCGGTTTGTCCTCGGTGCGTCCCGAAGCCACTGATCACATTACGATGAAACTTTAGTAGGGTGCTCTGGGGACGCTCCCTAAGGTTCTTGGACTAAATAATAAACCAACTACAAACAACTTCAAGTACTTAGTCAACCAATTTCTCAATGATAATCCTATCCCGAATCCTTACTAATCTTACATGAATTAATGCCATTTTTCTCTACACTTGTTACTGTTTGGATTGATTTCAGACCATTTATTTATCTATTGTACAATGTTTTGTTACTGTAGTATAATTTAAGGAAACCCACACAATCAGAATTTTTTAACGGATCCATATTGTAAATTGAAATGTTTATCTTGTATGTTTTCTGCTATTACTTCCTTGGCGCTACTGCCCATGAAGAGTGTATGTTTATGTTTTATACAAACAAATATATTTGATTTTAATTTTTCACTCCTGGCCGCACAGTATGCAACAATCCCATTACAGTTTTATGGAAAGTTGAAAGAGGCAGTTGATCGACCATGGGAATTTGATACTTTCTTATTATTAATTTCAGCATACAATATCATGATTGGCACGTGTGTGTTTCTGTACGCACGCGAGGCTTTGAAAATTTGAATTTTGATTTTGATATGCTTCGGGCCTATAATACGATTTTATTGATTTTATGACATTAATATGCTGGAATTTAATTTTTGGAAACCCTGCTCAGGCGCTATACATCCAGCTAACCTATTTCGTGAAAATGTCGTAATTATTTTCAAACTTGGCTATACATTGGCTATTAATTATTATTGCTTGTTACATAACGGGCTGTAATATTGTGTTTTATCAGCAGTTCCCTATCTCATTATTACGTAGCATAGTGACGTGTAACTGCAACATATTACAATGGACTCCAGGGTCAGTAATTGTCTTTTTTCTTTCTGTTCCTTGTCCAGTCTTCCCTGGTCAAGGAGCAAATATTACAAAAATACAATAACTTACAGGATAGTACATCCCGCATCCCCAAGCTAGCGCTTATTTGGGACAAAAGGCTCATACAGTGCAGCTAAACAAGGCTTAATCATTTATTTTTGTTATTTATTTATAATGTTATTTTATTTTTATCATAATAATTCCTTTATTTTTCTGAATTTATACACATATTTTCCATAATCAGGGCATCCCCAAGCCTAAGTCGACTTCGATGGCCAGGTGGTAACATGCTTACACTTGTGCAAGTCTTTACACGCCATGCGATCGGAGACGTGTCGTAACTCAACACGGGTACTAACCTACTGAGGCGACTGAAGAGGTCAATCGGATACATTCATTAAATTGTTTGTATGCGATTATTCTTTAAAAAAAAAAGCGCGTGGGGAAACACCCAATGCCCTACCTAATTTACCCTACGTATACAAAAACAACAAACAAATGCACAAATAAAGAATCTAGTTATGTGAGTCTAGCTGGTGTTTCATAAAATCAGGCACAAAATTTGCAATTGTTTTTTATAATATTATGTCACGTGATGGTATAAATTCAATTATTGAAAATAAATGAACAGTAAATTTCAGCATTTTTTAAATTGTGATGTCGGAAATAATGAAGAACTGAACACTGCCGTAGCAAATATAAATATAAATAGCAAAATGTAAACATATCGCCCTAAAGATAAACATTAAAATGAACAATTTTTAATTTTGAAATCTATAATATGTATTGTAAATATATAAGAATTACAATATAAATAATTTGTCTAAATCTAAGGCAAAAAAAATAAAGAAACTCACCAAAAATATAGCCTAAGATCATTCTATTGTTTAAATACAATTTGAAATTTCCGCGGTTAGCACTCTAGCGACGATTACTAACATCAAAATTTAAAAAAATTCTGAAATTTACTGTTCATTTATTTTAAACAATTGAATTAATATCATCACGTGACATGGTATTATATTAAGCCCGGCATTTAAATCGCCATGATCGGGCTGCAGTAGCGTATCACCCGAAATCATTGTTTATAAAAAAGTAATAAAGCACCCCTTTTTAATCATGATACGAGTACATTGTCATCTGAGCAACCCACCGCAACTTGTTATCTGTGTCCAAAGAATAAATTTTCGGAATAATTTTCAAGTCGCTCATGTTTTAAAAGATTTTCTCCTAACTACTATAGCCTTGAATGAATGAATATCTTTTTCTCCCCATATATAACGAGACAACAATATATATTTGCAATGTAACAATGTTTAAGCCCCATTAAAAATGCATGAAACCGTTATTATTATCGGATAAGACTTTAGTTGAGGGGAGTACAAATATTCCCTTTGTGTTGCACGGTTGCACTTCGTATTAAACTGGCTAGATTAGAACTTTATAATGGATGTCTTTCTCATTCGTCATATTTCCCGCTTTAAGTGATTTTTAGTGCTATTTTGCTATTGAACTGGTTCAATGGTTACTGGTCAATTGACTAATGAGGCATATATATGTATATATTATATATGTGCTTGAACTGATTTTAATGATTACTCGTGTACGGACTACTAGTGTTTAAATGAAGACGCCAATGTCGCGAGGTTACTGCGAAATTATTGAAGAGGAAGACTCCGGGTTCGTCGTTTGGTTTATTAAAAGTAAGAACTGTATCTACATATAACTATACCTATATAATTTCTCTGTGGAATTCATATAAAGAAATAAAAAGGGCTAAAATTGGCATGCTAAATGTAGTCTTTACCCTCCGGTGATGGTTTGCTATTTGGTATAACATGTAAATAGTTCGTATATATCGGAAGTAAAGACAATTTTCCTTCTTTCTTTTCTTAATAAATGTATTGTATATTGACTTGTCGGTTGATATCATCACGAATTGCACTAGAAATATGAATTTCTATGCCAAAAATAGTAGTTTTGAGTAATTTAGTCGTTTTTCGTGCCATTAATTTAGCAGCCGCTATAAGCTTACTTTTATAATTTTAATCTCGTAACAAGAAGCCTTTTTCCCTTTCTAATAACGGAGGAAACTTGCTCCAAGTTTTTCACCTCCATTATGAGTTGTGTATTTTCCCTTGACTTTTCAACTTTTCCTTATAGTCAGCGAAAACTTGAAGTACCATGCAACTCGCAGGATTATCTAACTTTTTCCTTTTTAACTTTTTATTTGCAAACTTTTTCTCTCGAGAGGAAAGCTGCATCGTTGTTTAAAAGTCTAAGACGCCTCTCTGGTGCTGAATGTAATTTTCTTACTTTTTTCCACTTTTAATGTTTTAAAGGTGTAAAATTGGTTTTTCCTGCAAGAATTATGACTTTAAGGGACGCTTTACTTAAAGGAAGCTTATAAAATCTTTTGATAGACAATTGCGGATCCACATGGGGGTCGGGGGGTCATGACCCCCCCTAAATGGGTAAATTCATAAGATAATATAAAAAAAATTGAATAAAACTTTACTTTTCCGCAAAAAATTACCTTTTAAACTTACATAACTTGTGACCCCCCTTAATTTTCCGCTGAATCCGCCCTTGTTGATAGTCCAAGAGCAGTGGTAAGAACCTGGGGGGGGGGGGGGTGAGCCTCGATTGGAAATATAAAGGGAATGGTAGTGCTCGGTCCACATAGATGGGACATCCGCTTCGCGCCATTCCAAATGACCAATAAAACAAAACAAGTTAACCGTATCTGATTAATGGTTTACCTAAAGGACGAATTACCCGACCCAATCTGAACGCACTCCCACCATCGCTTCAAAAGTATCGGTTATGAAAGCTGGGCGCATCAATCAATGCATGGCGGTGCAGTATTCTTTAACGAAACTAGAGTTCCCGCCAAAAATATACTTTTTATTTCTGCGGCCACGTCTCCTATGGCCTATCATTGAAAAGACGTGGCAGGTGATCCCTGGATTCAAAGAATATTTTTGGCGGGCTCGAAAGTGCCATCCCTCCTTTAGGTCTGTCCGTAACATTACTAATAATGGTGAAGTGGTGAAGAATGATCTTTACTAGCCCTGAACCATTTTTTGGTAGGCTTGCCACAGTTTATAGGCCTATACTACACTACGTATATTATATATAGTTGTACAGTTTATAGGTTCCCTCCCAGTAAATGTGACCCTCAGAGACTTGGTCTTATCGACAGAAAACACAATTTTACCTTCTTCAAAGTTTTTGCTGGGTTCATTTTAATCCGATTCGTATCTATACTTGGTTAAGTCATGCTTTCACCTGTTTCATTGCGTTAATGGTAAGCTTGTCTGAGCTTCTCCATTATCGCTTGTTGCTGGTACATTGAGGACCTATACCAGTTAGCCAAATAATGTCCGAATACCACGGGGTCGTTGGCATTGGACAAGGGACCTATTCCTTCTTCAAAATAAAATATACCTTCTTCAAAATAAAAATACTCAAATACTCATTTCAATCCTCTGCCAATAGCAGTTGGTTAGTTTGTCATTTGAAAGTTTGCCCCTCCGAGCCTTGGTAAACTTTCCTGGGGGTATTTATTGCCCGCCGGTAAGCCACTATGCCTAGTTTTGCTGAACCAAAAGCCCCACCAACGACTTGATACTTGCCATTGGTAAGCTTACCTCTCTCTGCGCATTATTTACCCACAGGAAACTTCATAAAAGTTGTTGGTTACGGCCCCAATTTGATAAAATATCGATGACTTGCCCACAGTATTAAGAAGGGTACTCATTATGGAAGATTACAAAGACTTCATTGCTGCAATATTAAATTGTATTCAAGCGGAAAGCTGCCGTTTTTTTATTCACTGCAATATAATGAAAATATGCTTCTCTTGAGATGGGGGATTTAAACATTTTCATCCGCACCACTAATTTGATTAATAAAAATGGCTTTATTACATTATCTAATGAGATTTTCATGTTTTTTGTTCCAGATTCTGACGGCGATGGCGAAAAGGAACGGAAGCCGAGTGCGCCACCTATCAAAACTATTCCCTACAAAGTAAGACATTTTAAAATATACTCTTCAGAAAACATAGGTTCTAGGCTACAACATATACATCAAAATTTCTTTTATTTAGGCGGCTATTCCACTTGTCAATTTTTTTCACTAATTGATGAGATTTTTTCTTTACAGCATGTCATTGTCCATTTTAACTTCAGCATGTTAAAATTGAACAATAATCATAGAGTAAAATCACGCTTTGCAAAAAATAACAAACTAAAATTAAACAATGGCGTCGTTTGGATATGATAAATAATTGTAATTAATTTCTTGAGAACAAACGAATTATTTCATAATTTAAATCATAAAATTTCTTGTAGATTATAAAATTAAAACAAAAACAGCGGGCAAACTTACAAAATTGGAAAAGATTGAATACAAAAATGGTCAATTATTGAAGACAAGTGGAATAAGGTGTAAAAATATAAATGCAACATTCATGATTTTTCCGTCACTGACAATCACTGACATCAAAATTGATGAAAAATTGACAAGTGGAATAGCCGCCTAAATAATCATTCAATGATAGCTCTATACAACTGTGATGTCCTGTGACATTCTATTTTGTACACCCTTCCTATGTTTTCGTAAAATTGGAACTTTGCCATTCAACTGTGATTGCTAAATCTTTAGTAGTAGGCATAGTACATGTAACCTCACCCTTTTTTAGGTTCAAAGCTCGGATACCCTCAATTCGGTGGCAGCGAGGTTCGATATAACGCCATCAGAACTGCGCAAGCTAAATCGACTAGCAAGTAATTTGATTTTCCCTGGAAGTATGTTATTGGTTCCTGATAAAAGTCCCGGTGCTGAAGGTACGTGTCAATATTCCATCTGCCTTAGAGTAATGTCAACAGTTCGTGCCAAAGAGGATATATATTCTCTCAACAGCTCAAATGGAATTTATGTCGAATATGAAGCTTTGTGATTGGTGACGGCAGGCTCAAAGGGTTGAATTGTGTTTTGCTTTCCTATTTATACATTAGTAGCTTATAACTAATAAGGCGCGGTTTCCACCGACCTGCAAGTGCAAAATACACATACGGTGACGTGGTAGCAGATATCATTAATAAAAGCGGGGTTTCCACCGACCTCTCATTGTAGAATGCAAAAGACATTGACGGAAATTGTTGTTTTACTCTATGCCATAGTTAAAATTGATCAACGATCATAGAGTAAAATCACAAACAAACAAATAAAAATTAAAAAATGGCGTCATGGTATATGCTAAGTACAAACATTTTAATAGATTACTATAAAAAGAAAAATTTAAATTTCCGTCAATGTCATTTGCATTCTGCAATGAGAGGTCGGTGGAAACCCCGCCTTTATTAATGATATCTGCTACCACGTCACCGTATGTGTATTTTGCACTTGCAGGTCGGTGGAAACCGCGCCTAAGTAAACATGTATTGAAATATAAAACGAACAAATAAACAATGTAAGGTCGCCCTAGGTGGACTTATGTAACAATTTTCCCTGCCCTAAAATATAGAAAAAATAATAATGATAAAGAATTAAATATACAACTATTACTATATATTGCAGTATTGTATGGTATATATTATAACACTGACATTAAATTAACTTTGGTTGAAGAGTTAACCTCCTTGTTGTAACCGAAATTAGAGGATATAAAAAAAACTGGGTTGATCTCGGGACCTTTTTCTTTATTTTTTTGTTAACCCAATTTTGGGTTTTCCCTACTAAAACCCCAAAAAACTGATAAAAAAATTATTTATCGAAATGGCTTTTTAAATATTACAATATAATAATTATAATATAATCTTATTTTATAATATAATTTTTTTTAAATTCACATTATATTGTCGTCCTTATGAGGTTCATTTGTGACGTCATTTTGTAGACGGCAGCACCAGTTGCACTGATATCAAAGCGTTGATTTTTCCATAAGCCTCAATACCATTTTAAATTTATTTTATTTGTGTATTATTTTAAAGTGATATTTTTCTATAAATCATAGAGAATATATATATTAAATTATATGCAGCGAAATAAGGTCCAGGCATAGTAAAAATACTATAAAAAATATTAAAAGAATTAATTAGATGCTAAGAGCTTAGCTTTCACATGCAAACGTCGGCCCTTTTGAATAATATGGATATCGGTTTGTCGTCAGCGAACATAGTGACCAAAACTGTCCCTACAGAACCTCATTAATGTAAACATAACCCAAGGTCGCTTGTCCCTTCATAGTTTGGTTCTGGGGCTAAAAATAAATAAAAATCAATTTTCATGATAAATGACTAAAAAATAATTTTTCTGTGTAACCTTTCTGTCTTGTCATACCCACCTCGATCGCACCTCTAATTCGAATGAGCCGTAATAATAATAATAAAAATATATTCTCTTTAGTAGGCTTGCTTTATCGGGCTGTTTCTGGAGCTGTTAAAAACTGGGGCGTAATTTAAATATTTTTCAGAGGACCATGGGGGAAATTAGGTATATTTTTAAGCACGGTTTTAGGTAACGAATTTCTCGTTAGTCCGGGTCAATGTCGTATTTTTTTGCAATCGCAGGAGTGGACCTTCACGACCTGGGACCCAAAATTACGCCGCTGGTTGAGAACGTGGCCCTGGAGCTGCCACAAGTGTTCTTTAGGCTCGTTTTACTTACATATTTAGGTAGATACTGACCATACCATATGAAAGGGGTAAAGTTATAAAATATATATAGGTATATAAAATATAAAGGTAAGTTGGAAAGAATCAAACGAACCCAAGTGACCTGAAGTCAGTCAAGTGACAAAAGGGTAAATATATATTTTGAAATTGCCGTTTTATTATTGTAAAGCCCTAGAACTTCCGCCATTCTATTTTGTCACTCGGAAGAGCAGAGAAAATTTCATCTTTGGGAATATCACCCATAAAATGGAATTTTTTCCAACAACTGTAGACGAGGGGAATTTTTATTTCATTTCAGCCCTGTGCAAATCCGGGTGGTTTAGCACTGTCATTTGGTTAGATTGGGGTGTCAAAACCGCTGATACATTTGTTTTTGATTAATTATTTGACTGGATGTCTGCGGCCTTCCAATCTGTTCCAATCTGAGGATCGTATAAAAAACCACAAAAAGCAAAACTGGTAGAAAGGAATGGCTTTTATCGAGTATTTATCATATGTCCGGGCTTGTTGCAGACCATTTTACATATTACATAGTGTGGATCTCTTGAAACTAGCGTAATAATTACGCTTAGCCTTAGCACAATCAATGACATAGGTCTGAGGGTATCTTGCCGAAAAAATGTAAAGCTAGATTGCCACGTAATTATAATTCATAGCTTTATCAAAGGATGTGCCAGGGTCGGTACTTAATGAAAGGTTTTCGTGGGGATATAACGATTTCTCTCCCTTGCCATAGGCGGGGTTTCCACATACGTCAATGGTCAATGGTAAATATGGTTTTGACGTGGTAGCAGACATATTTAGTATGTGAAGAACCAGTAGAATCCGGGCTGATGGGCCGTAGTCGAATTGAAAGTGAACTTCCAACTTGGAAGTTCACTTTCAATTCGACCACGGCCCATCAGCCCGGATTCTACTGGTTCTTCATATGACTCCGGCCGTGAAAGCCTTTGCAGTTACATTATATTTAGTATGTCTTTAATGTCTGCTAAAACGTCAATACCACATTTACCATTGACCATTGACTCATGTGGAAACCCCGCCATACATTTTGTCATAAGTGGGTAGAGATATCTTCTGCAATAAAATTAGGTAACAATTTTTCTTCGTCCCCCTCTACTCTTTCCTATTTGGTCCAATTTGATGAAGTAAAAGGGTGGTTAGGAGATTACGTTAGTTAGGGTTTTGATTTAGAATATTGGTTTACTGTTCTTTTTAACCAAATGTTTGTTTCCTTTATTGTTTTTATTAAAAAAGGGGGATGTGGTATCAGCTCGTGCACGAACTTGTTCAGTACCAGCTGGGAGTATTGTGTTAACTGCAGACTTGTGCTCATTTGCTTATAACCTGTCTACAACATGGTTGCTGAGTAGTTCTTAGTTTTTTTTTACTTATTTCTTTAATGAATGAAGAGTTATTTCAATGGGTTGCAGGAGATGAAGCAACGGATGGCGATAAAAGTATTTCAGCATCTGAAGAGGGAAATGACTCGACGGTGGAAGAGAGGGAGATACTGGACAACCTGCGTCCTGTGTCCCCCAAGCCCGGCTATGTGGAGAGGCAGACGCGGAGGCCTGATCCGAGGGAAGCACGGTTCCTCAAGATCAACGTGCGCCATATCACCGATGGTCAGGTGGGTTCCATTAGAATCTGTAGATTATAACTGTCTCAAGGGAGATAAAGGTAATAATGAACGAATGCCTAGGAACAATAGAGAGGTGGAAGGAGGTGAACTGGGTAACAATAAGCCAAAGGCTTACTGTAAGGGCTACCGCACCCTAGAAAAAATAGCATAGTAGGAGTGCCAGAATAAATATCAGTGACTGTCAGGTCGATGAAAAGCTATAGCCGTGACATCAATTAATGTCATCAAGTGGTGCAATCCCACAAAACGATTGACTCGTATTCGGTGACTTTAGTCTGACCTCAGACGAACTTAAGCCGACCGGCGATTAGATCCAGTTCTATCGCGCGTTGACGAGGATCGACAAAATCGTACTAGGGCCACTAATAAACTGTATCCGCATCTAGCACCTGTAGACCTGACGTCCTCAATGTTTTCAATACATTGTATGTATGTATAAGCGCTTCATTATGTTCTCTTATCACTAATTGCTAAGACCGTATGCGTAAATGAACTCAATAATTCATCCTGTACGCTACCTATACTACAGTATATTAATGCAAGTATAAAATAAAATAAATTGTTTAATTTGTAATATCATTGTTACTTTCAATTTTTCATGCGTCATGACGAATTGGCGGTGGATTGTAGCATTTTAAATAATTTTTTACGTAAGCAGGCTATGCATGAATAATTTGGAAGTATTTTTATTTGCTAGTTTTGAATTTCTATCGTTTTTACTATTTGCCATTTCCTGCTGATACGATTTCGTAGCAGAGCGCTCACGTTCCTTTCCTGCAGTCTTTTTATCAGCCAAAATAATCCTCTGTTTGTTGAAGTGCTTACAGATAATCTATCGAAGCCATTTAAGTGCCGATGCTTATGTCATTACACAGCTAGTGCTGCTATCTGGACTAGACCATAAACTTATCTAGAAAACCTTTATCAGTGTCATTCTTCTTGAGTGGGGGTGTGGGTTTACACTAGGCGAGCAATAAAATTGAATGAAATACGTGGAAACGTGGTATCTAATCGATTATCCAGCCCACAGGGATAATATGACAGGGGGGTGGAGCTAAGTTATAACACCGTTCCTTTCGTCTAATTATCTGCAATGTAACCCAGCGAACGGATAAATGGGAAATGGAGCTAAGTTATGACACTGTGCCCTTAGTCTAATTATCTGCCATGTAACCCAGCGGACGGATTTACGAACGGAACCTTAGCCATGTGTTTGTCAGATCGAACGGTTCCCATGTGATTAAGTAAATATGTTGCAGAGAACTACACAATTGTCAAAAATCTGTTTTTTGTTCTTGTTTGTTTTTTTGGCTTATGGGGATATACTGTATGTACAGCCATCACCATTCTTTTGGTTTAAACAGTTTGTCCTGATTTGCTAAGTGCTATCTAGAGCTCACTGAACAATGAGCCCAGGGACCGTCTAAAACAGTTTGTCTTTTGTCCGATTTTTAACCACCGCTATTAAAACATTCCTGTCCAGTTCCAATTGTAGTTACGAGAATAGCGTTAACAATTCTACCCACTCCGGGCTATAGCGAGGGTACTGAAATGTGGTGTGGTCTGGGGTACCGACCTGCTGCCCACACTTTCATATTTCACGTACGCCAATTCGCCTCAGATCGAAATGGTTTGGACCCTTCTGGGTAATGTGCTTTCCCAAACCCAACTTCTTTTCGGTATCTGTGCAAAACATTTTTTCATGTATTCAAACTGTATTTTCTAGTAACTATTGCCAATTTTTATGTTGCAGGGTGTGGTTGGAGGTGTGGTGTTGGTCACCCCGAACGCTGTCATGTTCGACCCGAACGTGTCGGACCCTCTGGTGATCGAGCACGGGCCCGAGTCTTACGGTGTCATCGCGCCCATGGAGTTCGTCGTCAATGCCGCCATATACTACGATATTGCGCACATGCGCGTGGGCCAGTCTGGGGCCGTGCACACCGGTGGCCCCCAACCTGAAATTTACCACACCAAGTCCACCGAGAAAGGTATGCTTTGGTTTTCATTCTTGTTCCCTCCCGAGAGGCTAGAAGCTCATTACTGGGTTGCGTTGCGCTGCGGGTTGCAGCAGTCTTCAAGGTCCAAATTGCCATGAGACTTGGGCTGCTTACAAAAATTACAGCACGAAGTGTGTCTCGAACCAACAACTTTTCAGATTCTGCCCTCTCCGAGGAAAACTCTACAGCTGGTGAAAGCCACACGACTTCTTTCCAACAGTTATTCTTGGTCTTTTAATTTTGTGTTTGAATTACCGACATGCTATAGGGCCTTATCAATCCTTAATGGAAGATATACACCATAATTATACGCTCGCAACCTTGCAAGTAATTATAGGAAGACTGAAACGCGATTGAATGTAATGATTTTCAAGTTAAAGTAATTTTTTGTTCCTCAGAATATCCCAATATCTTCATAATTCTTAATTGATATGGTTGAACTATAAATACGGTTAAAAATTGTAGAAATACAATCTTTGCGATATTAGAAACTTTTCTGCTAATGTGGTAATTAAATTTTTAATTTGGGTTTAATTGTGATTGCAGAGATATCTTCTACGATGGACTGTCTGCTAGTCAAGGAGCAAGCGCCAGAGAAGGCGAGTTCCGAAGAAGAGAATGATAGTTTGAGTTCCTACGAGCAGCCGCAACCACCTCCTCAACCCGAAAACGATCAGTCTGAACAGCTACCCCAGTCTGGTAAGAACATGGAATGACCAACATAATTAAACATTTATGAAACTTACTTACTTCGCGTGTCCAGTAACGACACGCATTGTCGAAATTATCCAATATTGGGCAGCTTGGGTGGCCTTGACATTTGCTTGAATTAGATCGTTAACTTACACCTATTGCAACATACGGCTCAGAAACCTAGAATCTTACTGTCAATAACGCAAACTACGAGTATTGGAAAGAAAGATAATAAGGACGAGTGTGAGTGGAGAGTGGCGTATAAGAAACAACGCCGAAACAGACGCAATACTCAACGGAGAAGACCGTTCGGTTCATAAAAGCACAACGCATAAGATGGCTGGGACACGTAATAAGAATGTCAAACGACCACATGCCGAAAAAGATGTACAAAGCAAGCATGACAGGAAGACGATTGGCGTGACGTCCTCGAAAACGCTGGAAGGCTGAGTTGGAAACTGATCTTGGCGAATTGGGAGTCCGTAGATGGTGGAACGTTGTACAAAACCGAGATGACTGGTGGAGTGTTGTCGAGCAGGCCAAAGCTCATCAAGGGCTGAAGAAGATGAAGAAGATCGTTAACTTATACTAGGGCTTCGGTAGATTCGGACAGTCCAATGGGTGAGAGGTGTCTTGAACAGCGCCAAAGTCAGATTGCTAATCGTCGGCAGCACATGGCCGCACTTTTTCAAAAATTATGAAAATGAAGATATAACTACCTAAATTAAAATAAGAAAGAAAGCTGGTGGTTTTATCGGGTTTCTACTTTCCTTTCCATGATGCTGGCGGTTACAAATACGCGTTTCCTTTACAGATGCTGCTCAACCGTTACCGACTGAGGGTTCTCGATTGAAGGAGCGCCGGGCCTCCTCCCTCGACCAACACTGGGCGGTCCCGAAGAGGAAAACTCACTCGGACAGTTTGGATTCCCAGCCCGAGAGCGACGGCTTGCTGTTGGGGGAGACTGCTGGTGGTGTAGATGACTGTGATGTCCAGGGTAGGTAACCGTATAGATATATTATAGATGTGTAGATAGGCGTATTTATCAAAAATAAAATACAATGTAAATGTTAAACCTCAAGCCGAAGCGTGTGAGGCTGGCAGATTTATTATTATTATTATCGCTTGATAAGCGGATAAGCGGAAGCTTGAGTGTGATAATTATATGTATAGCAAATGTTTTTCAATATTCTTCTTCTTCTTTTCCTTGTCCAGTATTCCCTGGACAAGGAGCATATATTACAAAAATACAATACATAATAATACCATCCCGCATCCCCAAGCTAGCGCTTATTTGGGACAAAAGACTCATACAGTGCTGCTAAACAAGGCTTAATAATTAATAATAATAATAATAATGCGTGTATTTATAAAAAAAAATTACAAATTTTAGTAAAATGGTGCCAAAAAGGCGCGTTGGGATCACCACACAATTTACTGTAGTAGATTTACTAGTTCGTCACACTAACAATATTTTTTTAAACTGTACCTGTGAGTAGACTTACAATATAGTTCTTAATGATAGACAAGGCAATATTTTCATGGTATCCGGCCCTGATCATTTCATTGTAGTTACTCAAACCTCTATAGTTAGAATTTCTGCTGTGTGTTAATTTGTAATTAGGAGCCGAGAGGAATCCACGCCCTGTTTGCCTAGTGCTTATGTTATTAGCAGAAATTCGGTCAACTTGGAAGTTACTCAAGTTCCTTACAACCATTGTCAGTAAAATTTTCTTGTATAATAGTTCATATGACAAATTTCCTAACTCCTTAAATATTATCCTCGTAACCTCGTTACTCCTGTAACCTGTTTTATTGAGCATCCTCATGGCAAATTTTTGGCAAGTAACAATTGCACCTTGTCCGGGGTTACTGGACAAGGAAAAAGTGAAAGTGAAACTGATTATTATTATGCAAAATTGACCGGCTTCGACATCGGTTTCGGAAAAAAAAATAGCCTAGGACAGGATTTTATTTCAGGGAGAGCTCCGATCCTATAGAATTCAGTGAAATGTGTCCCACGCCTGGAAAGTTCGATTCTCTCTAGTGTGGAGTCAAAAAATGACTTTAAGTTGTGATAACGACATTCAGTAATGCTCTAATGCAGTTTCTTCCCTCTTAGGCGCCCATTCCATTGACCGGCTAGGGCTATTTCCAAAAACAGTGACGTGGTAGCAGACATTCATGACTTAGGTTGCGTTTCCATCGATCTCGCATTGCAGAATGCAAATGACATTGACGGAAATTAGAGTTTTTGTTTTTATAGAAATCTCTTAAAATGTTTGTACTTTGTACGCCATTTTTTAATTTTAGTTTGTTTGTTTGTAATTTTATTGTATGATCATTGATCAATTTTAACTATGGCATAGAGGAAAATAAACATTTCTGTCAATTCTGCAATGCGAGGTTGGTGGAAACGCCACCTAAGTCTTGAATGTCTGCTACCACGTGACCGTTGTTGGAAATAGCCCTAGCCGGTCAATGGAATGGGCACCTTAGTGCCGCATGCGCAGCGTGGGATGGTCGCCCCGGACCCATTTTTTATACTCCACCCGGTCGGTCTCCTACGTATTGAGCTCGCCCATTCCTTTTCCTCTTGCTCCTGCGAGTTGTTAGACATTTCCTCGAGGGTTGTCCTCGGTCTGCCAATGGGTCTTCTACCTTGTGGTCTTGCTTCCGCCAATCTCCTATTCTCCTCCATCCTAATGCGGATTCTTTGTTCTTAAGGTTCTGCAGAGGATGGTTTAACGAAGCTCTCGTGCCACGACTCCGGGATCGATATACGGGAGAGCGGGCCAAGCGATGTCACTATTCAGCCCACGAGAAAAACTCGCAGTGATGCTGATGTTATCTTAGCCGGGAAAGACGAATGTGTTCTTCTTGCTGAGGACCCTACCAAGCTAAGGGAGAAGGAAGACAAGCAAGATGGCCCTGGGAAAACCAAGGTGAGAGTTTGTCGCGCAATCGCTTCAGAATCAATATTAAGTATGAGAAGACACATTGAATTCGTTTGATAAAACAATTACGGCGTTTTGGAAAAATTACACTTTAGATTGAAATTGTAGACGATGGAATATCTTATATTATAGCAAACCACAGTATGGGCAGTTTGTGCGACTTCATGATACAATTTGGGACCTTTTAGTAGTTAAAGTAGATAAGACAAGATATGAAAACTTTAAAGTGCCCAAAATGCAATTCACTATCAGGTGAAGTAAAACTAGTTGATCATGGATGTAAACTTCAGCTTTAGGGATCTTGTCTGAAGGTAATGTTACGGAAATTGATTGCACAAGTAGATAACATTAGTGAATTAGTGTAAGTTTATCAGCTTCCTACAAGTAGTTAATCTGCGTCTTTTGGGCTACTCTACCTCCTCACTGTGAAAATGGAAGCCCGTAATGGCGACTGAACAGGGCCCTGAAGGCGGAGGAACTCAACGAAGAGCCAACGGCCTAAGGATGCAGTAGGCAACAGAAAACCACTATATTATAATTCCCTAGTATAATCATCATGACTACAATTATTGCCATGATGATCGCCAATCTTTGATAGAAGAGGCATTTAAAGAAGAAGAAGAATCAACTGCCGGATATTTAAGTTTGCCTCAACCATTTGCCTGTTTTACCCTATCAAAAAGCATGAACATATGAAAATAGTATTTATAATATTCCCTATACTGAAATAAGACACATTTCAGTAAATCAGTAGTTGTAGTATAACATAAAATATAAAATTTTATTTGAAATTAATCTCTATAATATATCGTCACCCTAAAGTAAAGAAGGGCGTACCATCAAAAACAAAATTTCAACATAGTTGCGTTTAAAGATGCTTTTGCTCATTATCAAAAAGTTCCGCCTTATTTTTCACTTATGTTTTTTTTCGGCACATGCAGGTAGAACTTATGACATGGTCACTGATCATAACTCAATTTCCCCAAAAATGTTGGTTACGCCCTTCTGACTTTAGGGTGATATTGGCTTATTATTATAAAGATAATTGATTGGACTACGATTGCAGATGCTAAAGAGGTTGTCATACCCTTTGTCGTGGATGGAAGGAAGTTTCGTTTCGGACTCGAAAGACGAAAAGGACTCGTTGCCATCGCTGCCAACATCTGCTGACTCCCAGCACTCATCTGTGTTCTCCAAGGTGTTCTCAAGGTACGCAATTATTTTCATTAATTCTTTTTGGTGATTCTTTTCGACTAAATGGGACATTTTTCATCTCTATTGCCGTAGCATGCATTTTTTAAATAGATGTTTTTTTTTTAACGCGAATAACTTAAACATGTTCTAATCAAATGTAAATATCGCCTGTTTCGCATAACCTAAATGTAAAACGCCACCAAAGTTCAAATTTGGTAACCCGTCTGAAACTATTCAAAATAGATTTTTTTGAGGTTTTTTCTATTAAATCTTGAAATACAGTACAACCAAATTGTCTTTCATCCAAAATTAATGGTAAGTTATAGCGTGTTGCATGCTACGGCGTCTCTAAATGTCTCTTTAAGTCATGCGAGTGTGTTTGCATTAATATTATGGAAATAATTCAATCTAATACTAATCTATATTTTGTATGCTTTTTCTCCTCAAAATTCCCAATCCTCATTCATACCCGATCCTTTGACATAATCCTATTGACATCGCCATCAGTTCCCCTAAAACATTAGTATCCGACATTGGGTCCGGTATTGTGGATTTGGGCTCAGGGATTGGATCAGGGATTGTTGACATTGGTTCTGGGATTGGTTCAGGGATCGTCGATATTGGATCTGGGATCGGGTCGGGTATCGTTGATATTGGCACTGGGATCGGAAATATTGGTTCTGGCATAGGGTCGGGCATAGCAGACATCGGCTCGGGGATCGGGTCAGGCTTATCCGACTTCAGTTCTAATCTATTCCTAATGAAAACTCCGAGCGAGGACTCTGGCGGGAGCAAAAGCCCAGGGACAAGGTCACCCATTACACCGAAATTTCCCCCTCAGCCTCCCAATACACCTGCCTATCCCAATCAAACGTCTCAAGCGGATGCCTCCGGTAGGAGGGACGGCGCGCTGGGGTAAGGATCAAGCTACTTAAATGTTATTTTGATGTTATCCCGAATGTTACGGTGAATAAGCGACGTGTATGGAGGCGTTGCTTCCTTAGAATGCACTTTCGAAATGACAACTAAATCGGAGCAATTGCTTAGCAAACCTTTGAGCAATAAAGTTTTACACGGGCCTGGACAGAGTCTATTATGGAGAGGAAGAGTTAAAGCGTTCAGGGACAACCGCACTTAAGAAGCCTTATTAGTGTACAAAATCATTGAGAAATTAGTAGACAGAAGAGGAAAAGGGTTCCTCTACATTGTGATATAGTATGCGCTAGCTGGCAGAGTTGCTAACACCGGTGTCACAGTTATGTGACTAGAATTGTATAAAAAACTGCGGTTTCTGGTGGAAGGAAGTTCTATAATAGGTGTTAAGAGGATATAGAACCCTGACATTCGTCACCTTTTTATTTAATTTATTACGTAAGCTATAAAGATTTGGTATACTAATGTTGAAGAAGACTAATTCATACAAAATATCATAGGGTAATTTTACTTTCAGTGTTTTTTCTCCATGAACTTTACAATGCGTGAAGTTTATTAAATAATTGCAACACCAAAAATTAAAAATACTTTATGATATACTTCATGTGTGAAGTAGTCCTCCACAACTTCAATTGATCAAATCTATGCAACTAATGTTTTAGTAAATTAAATTGAAAAAAAAAAATAATAATCTAGGGGTGACCAATATTTACGTTCCCCATCCTCTTAATGATGCGTTGCGTCTATTCTTAGTCTATTATTTTCCATATTTTCATACTAGCCTACATATCAAAATGTAGAGAAAGAATTATTCTTTCTAACAGTTTCTCATTGATAGCTGTACGATCGGTTGTGAAATTTGACTTGGTGCAAGAAATGGATAGTGTGGAAGTCTGGTTGTCTCTAATTGTTAAAAAATTTAAGGCTGTGCTGTGTTCATGAAATCGATTACTCCTTTCTTTGCATCACTAATTTGAACCTCCTCCTCAATGTTGTCGTTTCGAGTGGTGCCGACTGGCTAGGATGCACCTCCTACGCATGCTGTAGCTTGTCACCTGCACCTTCATTGTGATGTCTTCGGAGCTGTTTCCTCCTTCAATTTATAGCCTTCTGTACTCTATTCTTGGTCGTTATTCTTAAGCGTATTTTCCTCTTTCCTTACCCTGCTGTACCTGCCCTTTACATGTTCACTTAAGAGCTCTTCGATTGTAATTCTATTGATAACGTCGTTGACCTCAACAAATTCAAAGGCCATTGATAGATATACAAGACCTGGTACTCGAGTTCTATGTACGAGAGATGCTGGGACATTAGAGCTCGGCAAAAACCTTTTTTTTTTTTAATCCTGGGCGCACCCAATGCCAAGTTTCTTATGTCCAGCCATTGAAAAACGTTTTAAAAAATATTTTTGGCGCGCTTGAATGTCCCATCTGTACTTTATAGAACACTGACGCCGGGAAAGTTTCCATGAAGAATATGAAAGGCATCTGTGGTTTTCTGCGATAGCTCAGTACAATAAAATAAGTACCTAACTCACAACAGGGGCGTATCCTAATAAGCTAATAACTAAGAACTCCAAATTACGCTCCTGAAGGTTTAGGTACCTATGAAATGAGAGTGGACTGTATGAAAATAATTATGAATTGGTAAGAAAATAAGAGAATAAGCCTACCGTACTCTGCTTACTCGGTGGTGAAGGTGTAGTACAGTAGGTAGACCTATTATAAAATGTAATGTATAGTGTGGTGCTGTAAAGTGTCTGGGTGTATGTGTTTTGAGTGAATAGGCTACGCTACTTATCTACTACCGGAGTCCGTGGCTTGCAAAGTATCCGCAGGAATCTCGGCAGGGGCGAGCACAATAAACACTGTTTAATATAAAGAATAATAACACAAACAAGAAAACACTACAACCACAACTATAATAAATTAATGTAAATAACAATAGGTATATAATTAAATAAATATACAACCTATTGGAGCCGATACAATATTGAGACTGAATTCACTAACTGTAAAATGCGGGGATGAGTACTTGTGTACCTACCCGATTTAGGGTAAGGTACCTGCGACAACAACCCGCAACTATATTTAGCTTGTGCAATGCGAGGCATTCACGGACATACCGCCAGCCTTGCAAGGCACTTGCAAAAGGTAAACAAATAAAGAAATATAAAAAAATATACATATATACTATATGCAATATTAAAGCTTAAAAGAATGAAATGAAATGCACTTATGCAAACTAAAATTAAAACAATTAATAAAAAGTAATAATGTAGGTAATGTTACGATATGCACTACTAAAGCTAAAATTAAAATACAAAATTTTAATACTAATAAAATTGAGGCACTACTTCTCAAATTGCAGGGACAATAATTTGTTGACAGGGCGCAAAAGTGCACCGGAGTTAGGTAGCCTCACGCGCGCAACTCTCACTGTCCCGTCACTATGGGGATAGACTTCCTCCACAATAGCCAGTGGCCACTCTAATGGAGGTGTGTCTTCCCCTTTTATGTAAACGAGCATTCCTTTTTCCAAATTAGGCACTTGCTTGTCCCACTTGGAACGGGCTATTAACGTCTGCAGGTAGACGTTGCGCCACTGGCGCCAAAAACGCCTCAGACAAGATGTCACTACCTGCCAACGACTGAGTCGGTTCAACTGGACCGCTGATGAGTCGAGCCCTATGGATGATAATAATGGACTTCCAATCAGGAAGTGCCCACTGGTAAGAACCTCATCAGAGGGGGAAATCGACAATGGATGAAGCGGTCTCGAATTTAAGACTGCCTCAATCCGCACTACTAGGGTGGTGAACTCAGTGAACGTTAGCCTAATATTAGCGGTTACGCGGACCAAATGAGATTTAAATAGTCCAATTAGGCGTTCGCATACGCCGTTTTTCCAGGGACTGACTGGAGGTACAAAGGAAAACTTTATGTTTCTAGTACACATTAATTTCTCAATCTCATTGCCATTGGCCAGCAAGAATTTATAAATTTCGTCAAATTTTCTAGCACTGCCACGGAAATTGGTGGCGTTGTCGGTGTAAAGGGTTTGGACTAACCCACGTCTACTCATCATACGATCTAGGGCAGCCACAAAGGCGTCCGTGCTCAGGTCTTGTACCACCTCCAAATGAGATGCCCTGGTAGACAAACAAGTGAACAAAGCCACCCACACCTTAATAACTTTGGCTCTAGGCCGTGCCGCTTCATGAACTAAGTGTGGTCCGGATAAATCACAGCCACTTATTAAAAAAGGCCGGACTGTGGAAAAACGCAGTTTAGGCAAATCAGCCATCATAGGCTCAGAAGGCTTGGCTTTGAGACGAAAGCAAACAAGACAACGGTTTGACTTAATCAAACGGCCAATACCGAGTATCCAATACCTTTCCTGTATAAAGGATCTCATCAGGAGGGGACCCCCATGCAGGGTAATGAGATGCGCGTAGCGAACAATTAACATCGACAAATGTGACTGGCTAGGTAATAAAAGGGGATGCTTGGCCTCGAAAGACAAAGGCGCTTGAGACAACCTTCCACCAACTCGCACTAGGTTGGTTTCTTTGTCAACATATGGTGTTAAACCCCCCAATTGCCTGGGCATTTGTTTACCCTCATATATATATGGGTACGCCCTTTTTTGTATCAAAATAATACATGAATGTAAGGCATTCTTGACCTCATTTACGCCCAAAGGTCCCTTGAGCGGTACATTAGCGGTGCGCTTTGCCCGAGAATTCCAAACAAAGCGTAGAATCCAGGCAAATACACGATTTAGTCTAGTCAGAGAGCTAAACCGGACAACAAAAAGTTTTTCGAAATCATCTCCGCCCTCATGCGAGGAAGATAACAAGGTTACAGTCTTTTCCGCTTTTAAATCTGGTATTTCATCACAAAACGGAGGTGCTTCGGGCCATATGCTAGGTACTTGCGACAGAAAGGGTGGACCAGACCACCATTGCGAACAGTTCAGCAGTTGTTCTGGGCCCAGTCCTCTAGAGGCTGGATCAGCACCGTTAAATTGAGAGCCAATGAAACGCCAATCTTCAATTTTAGCTTTACTCAAAATAATTGGAATACAATTGGCCAAAAATAATTTCAGCTTAGTTACACCTAAGCGCAACCACGACAACACAATAGTGCTATCTGTGCAAAAATAGGTTCGCTGCATCGGTAATTCGTTAAGAAAATTCATACATCTGTATATATTAACGAGCAAATCAGCTGCCTGTAGCTCAGTTTTCGAGACTGTCAAGCGCGATTTGAATTTTGCGGGCATGGTTCTACCTTTTGCCCTCATCAGGGTCATAGTAGCGTGACCCTCATAAACACAACAAATATAAATGGCGACGCCATAGCCAGTAGACGAACTGTCTGAAAAGCAATATAGCTCAAGTTTTGGGCAACCAAAACAGTCTATTAGACGTGGAATACGTAGGCCTAATTCCTGTAAAAATGGAAGACCATCCATAAGAATTTGCCATTCTTTCCGCAAGTTTTCGTCGAAAACTGCATCCCAATCAATGCCAATTTCCCATAATTTGCAGAGAAAGTGTCTGGTTTTTCCAGTAAAAGTGGCAAGTAGTCCCATAATGTCATAACGACATGCAATAAAGCTTAGGACTCCGCGCTTGGTATATACATAATTAAACTCAGTGACTCGATACATAAAAATATCTTTCGCTGAAGTCCAAAATAGACCGAATACCTTAATTACAGCCTTTTTGCCATGTAGATCAGTGTCTTCACATTGATCACGCGGTAGATTGAACAAAAGGCTGTGGTGTGAACTTCCAAATTTTTGGAGTTCAAAGCCACCTTTGCGCAGCAAATCGTTGACAGCAAATCGGATTTCGTCATCGCTGCCGTCTAAACTGGTAATTAAATCTTCAACATATAGCTGAGTCAGCGAAATGTTGGTACCTCTTCGGAAATTAACGCTCTCGTCAGCAATGAACTGCTTTATAGTTCGCTGTGCTAAAAATGCACTAGGTGCCATGCTGAATAGCACACGAGTGAACTTAAGTTCCTCAGAACCACCATCAGGTGCAGGCCTCCACAAAATATGCTGATAACACCTATCAGCAGGAGCAATCACAACCTGATTGTACATTTTTCTAATGTCGGGTATCAAACCAACACTTCTTTCTTTGAAAGACAATAACTCATCGCAAATATCAGTTTGCAATGCTGGTCCCGTCAGCAATTGAGGATTCAGAGAGTTGCCATTCTTGTCGAGGCAACTGGCATTCATAACGGGCCGCAAACGAGTACAACTACTGGACCGTTTGATAACCGAATGATGAGGTAACATATACTTTGAAACGGTTCTAGCCTTTTCTAGAATACCGCTTTCAAGATAGTCAGCAAAAAAATTCCGATACAATTTAAATTTCTCGGGCTCCTTGCATAGCCTACTTTCTAATGAAAGCAGACTCTTAAGGGGTGAAAAGTTATTTTTCACTAATGGGACAGCATTTGGCTTAAAGGGTAGTCGTACCTCATTTCTGCCGTCAGCTCTACATACTGTAGTTTGTGAGTAAATATCCTCAGCCAGCTGTTCATCAGCAGAAAGTGGTATGGACTTAGGACCTTCTCCAATCTCACATAACCGCTCAACATCCTCAGTTAAATCCTGGTCTACACTTAGACCTAAAAGTGACACGGAAGCTTCGTCAGCAGTCGTACTTCCCAGTAGCACGTAACCCAACTGAGTCCACTGCGCCGTTAGCCCACCCAACCTGAGTAGAGGCTTGGAATCGCTTAAAATAGAGGAGTAGACTCTGGCTCCCAGTAGAATGTCTACGTTAGCAGGTTTATAAAAAAGGGGATCAGCCAAGGCTATATCACCTAAATGGCCACTTATATCAGAAGTGACGGGTCGAGAAGGAAGATTCCCGCAGATTTGGGGAAGAACCAAAGCCTCAATCTTTTGCTTAAAATGGGGATTAACAGTTGATTCAATGGTAAAGATAACCCTTCCTTTGGTCTTAGTTGTTCCGGCAATACCTCGAATGAGAGTTTTGTCGTAAAACCGCTTGCAACCAAGTTGTGAAGCAGCCTTTTCTGTTATAAAACTAAGATGGCTTCCATTGTCAATTACAGTACGCATTGAAAACCCATGAATAGTGACTACAGCCGTAGCCAATAGAGCCTGTGGACCGGATGCCACCAATGCACTAGCTGGCTCCTCATAAGTTGTAGGAGTCTGGCGGTGCCCTAAAGAGGTACTATTGTTAGTAGGCCTTTGCTTTCGGTCCAAAGTAGAAGAACCGCCTTTGCGGCACAATAGACTATTGTGCTGATTATCTCCATCAGAGCAATTTCGACACAAAAATTCAACAGGGCATTCAGCGGCCGAATGCTGAGTGCTGTTGAGGCATTTTGCACACAATTTTATTTCTAAAGCTTTTTCCCATCGTTTGGGAACAGTCAGCTTCAAAAGTTGCTGACACCGGTATGCAGGATGGGACCCGTTGCAAACCGGGCATTTCTTGCTGATTGGACGCACTGCTTTACGAGCATTGGCAGAGTCCGCAGTGTCCACCAAAAGAGCTGATTTAGGCTTGAAAGTGCTTAGGCTAGCTTTCAAAGGTTTGGCTATAACCTTATCTAGGTCCGAAGCTTGTACCTTTGCCTGTAAAAATTTTATTAGGTCATGTACGTTGCATAACGCCTTAATATCTTTAAGTTGATGGTCAAATGCCCTACGGGTTTGAACATCAATTTTAGCGTAGAGCGCTTGAAAGAAGACAAATTCCGTTAAATCTGTAATTTGCATTTTATCTAATGCGCTAATTGAATTCCGATAAATCTGAATTAAATTGCTTAAATCAGAGCTGCTCCGCCCAGACGCAAGGGGAGAGCAATTGAGCATGTTGCTGACCATGGTCGATGCCTTAAGCCTTTTATTTTCAAAATGCGATTTTAAACAATTCAATGCCAAAGCGTAATTCGCATCGCATATTGGCAAGAACTCACTGATTAAGGCTTTGGCGTCATGCCCTAAGCTGCTTATAAGGTAATGGAATTTAACGGTAGGTGTCCAAGACGCACTACTGTTGACTAAGCTGTCAAAAACTGCATACCACATGTCGAAATTGTGGCTTTCAAGAGTAGGGATTTCAATTGGCTTTAACAAGTTTGGGCCTAAGCCACAAACAGGGCCGGAACAGTTGGACACTGTTCCCTTAT
The DNA here is from genome assembly GCA_963971405.1 of Psococerastis gibbosa. Taxonomy (NCBI): domain Eukaryota; kingdom Metazoa; phylum Arthropoda; class Insecta; order Psocodea; family Psocidae; genus Psococerastis; species Psococerastis gibbosa. Next base: position 31,556,903 of record OZ020489.1, on the reverse strand, counting down.
CCATGCCATCAATGGCCAAAATCTGCACTTCATCACAAAGACAATAAAATTCCTCACGCTCCGCTTCAACCGATATGCGGCTGGAGGTGGAACTTCCGGAATTGATATCCATCAGTTCAGACTCTATAGATTCGAATTGAGTGACCAATCCTTCAGCACGCTGAGATTTGATCTTTAGAGCTCCGGGCGTGAGAGATGTGGTGCATTTTAAATATGCTAAAATTGACTTAACGTCATTAATAATCATTGACCGTTTGTCAAGCAAAATTTGTAGCCTACTACAATTAGACGCATCAGGGTCACTTCTAACGGTTCGCCTTCTTGTCGGTGCCATTTCCGCAATAAATGAACCCACAATTCACAAAAGGGAACCTAACGGGACAGGCTATACTCGATCCCCTATTTGCACAACACAATGACTATGACACCATAAATTGACCCAAATGTCAGTTCAATAATAGAAACCGTATAGTATCGGTACCATGTAATGGTGTCTTAACAATAAAGACCGTAAAACCTGCCAATTCCAAAAAAATCCCCCTAAAAGTATCTATTGAAAGAGGGTGACGAGAAGGTCAGATCCAGGTACCAGTCCTTGGGTAGTAATATCCCCACGACCAATATAACGGTTACCGTTATACCATGCTCTATAACATAGGCTACTACAGATTCTAATAGGCTCAATGCCAATAATTAAATATAAAATTATAATAAAATATAATATTGTATTATATCGTAATGCCTACGAAAATAATAATATATCAACCTTATCTAAGAGCTGATAGTTGCGAATTGTTGCGCCAGGTATGTAAATGCAGAACTGGACAATAGCATAAAACAATCGGGGCTAGAAGTAAGGTGTAAAAAGACAAAAGAAAGAACTATTCAGATCGTAGGACCGATCCGGTTCGTTGGACCAATGTGGTTTTCTGCGATAGCTCAGTACAATAAAATAAGTACCTAACTCACAACAGGGGCGTATCCTAATAAGCTAATAACTAAGAACTCCAAATTACGCTCCTGAAGGTTTAGGTACCTATGAAATGAGAGTGGACTGTATGAAAATAATTATGAATTGGTAAGAAAATAAGAGAATAAGCCTACCGTACTCTGCTTACTCGGTGGTGAAGGTGTAGTACAGTAGGTAGACCTATTATAAAATGTAATGTATAGTGTGGTGCTGTAAAGTGTCTGGGTGTATGTGTTTTGAGTGAATAGGCTACGCTACTTATCTACTACCGGAGTCCGTGGCTTGCAAAGTATCCGCAGGAATCTCGGCAGGGGCGAGCACAATAAACACTGTTTAATATAAAGAATAATAACACAAACAAGAAAACACTACAACCACAACTATAATAAATTAATGTAAATAACAATAGGTATATAATTAAATAAATATACAACCTATTGGAGCCGATACAATATTGAGACTGAATTCACTAACTGTAAAATGCGGGGATGAGTACTTGTGTACCTACCCGATTTAGGGTAAGGTACCTGCGACAACAACCCGCAACTATATTTAGCTTGTGCAATGCGAGGCATTCACGGACAGGCATCGCTGTGCATTCGGAGATGGAAGTGCCGTCCAGTATTCCTTACGGATTCTTTCGAACCGTTGGTTAGTCTGGGTCTTGTAGGAATGAGGCTAAAAAATGAGTAATAATGTAAGCATAGCTGAGTTTTTTCAGTACAATATTGAAGAAACAAATTATGTTTACGTTCTGGTATTTTGCTCCGATATATATTGTAGTTGTATATGGTAAATAACTCTGACATTAACTTTGGTTGAAGAGGTAACCTTCTCGTTATAACCGAAATTAAAGGATATAGGAACCCACAATCTACGCCTATCTGGGGCATCGTCTTAACCGCTGGATCACAAGCCCAAGTTCGAATCCCGCCAAGTCCAGTTTTTTTTTCTATATCTTCTAATTTCGGTTATCTCTTCAACCAAAGTTAGTTTAATGTCAGTGTTATTTAACATATAATACTGCAATATAATTGCAATATTGCAATGTACCGAATAAAGCATTGCCTTTATGCAATAAAGCAAGCTCACAGACCTGTTTGGGTGTATAGTTGTGTACCTGTCTAGCAATACGGAGCTTGTCTATAAGAGCATATACGTAGAGGATTTAAAGCAATGTACTTGTTGGGCATGTGGTCCAGCGGTTAAGACGATGCCCCAGATAGGTGTATATCGCGGGTTTAAATCCCGCCAAGTCCAGTTTTTTCTATATCCTCTAATTGGTTTTGCCCCGATGTTTTGGCAGGCCTGCAATACACTAATTTGTTCATAGGTAAACAGGTAGGGTAGTATTTTTAACGAATTTCAATTATGTGCCCATATAGCTGTTGTTGAACTAATTTTTTTCTCATTTCTAAAATTGCTTTCTCGTATCCCAGACGAATGCCTGATACAAAACCGTAGCATAACTTTTTTCCTGACAGAAAATCGCCTGATTTACCGAATCATATGCTATGCACGGTTGACACTACCTACTCACTGCCGCTCCGACCAACTGCCGCATGACGTAAACGTACTTTCACGTTTTACCCTATAATCGGAAACAACTGTTCGTAAGAATTCTGGCAGATGGTCAGAGCCGCGTTAAAATTCAATATTATCAGTTAACTAATAGTAATCGTTCGTGCGTGTAAATGGTCTCCACAGAGGGCCTAAGCTTGGGTCTTACCGACAGTCTGTTATTCGAAATAATAATAAATATGGCAGAAGTTTATACAGTCGCCCAAGCTTACCTGTTGGCATCATTTACCCCCAGGATTAATTACTTGTACTTACCCTAAGAGTAAGCAAGCTACACTTCTCTTTGCTAGTAAATGTCTAATTGGCTTCTGGTAACATTAGAAATTGATCTTGGCTTAGTCTCACATAAAAGTAAAATCAATCAATCTCTGTTCGTGTGACTCGCTCAGACATGACTGTTTTGTGGTTAGATGTAGCTTGTATAATATTCAATGTATTCAGGTTTTCAACAGTCTCCAGACGAACTGACTAGAAATAGGCTGGAGCAAAACATCAATCTTTTTTATGTGTTGGTATGTGGTGCATAGGGTTAGCTGGAAGAGTAGCCCTTCGGGGCTAAAGCTCGCCTGAAAATAAAGACGATATTTCATTTCATAGGGTCATGTAGGTAAATCGGGTCAATACTTACATTTTGCATTTGTTAGGTTCTAAGCTTCACAAGCCGTACACAGGGATTCTGAGGGGGGGGGGGGGGGTTGTCGAAATTATTTTTAGTTTTAATTGAATTGTTGAGTGCTACCCTCGCACGCCACAAAACTTTTTGACCCGATTCACCACGTTGACCCTATTCACCACCATTCACGGTATCAGATAACGTTTATCTCTTTTTTCAGCTTTGATATTTTTGACAACTCTACGATTAATGTTTCTTGAGATATTTGATTTTTACACTAATAAGTCTTTTCGCCATAGCATTGTCTCTTAATCTGAGATTGTAACACATAATTTCTGTGCAGGAGATCGTCGGTTGGCACGTTTATGCGAAGTTCTACATCGACGTCAACGGACAGCGATGGCCGCAACCTTTCCAGGACGAATACTCCGAAATTAGACTACAGGAGCATGGTGTCGGTGGATGATATGCCCGACCTTTTTGCCTCAATCGACAGTAAGTTCGTAAATATATGATGAAGTAGACTGTAGTTTTGCACAGTACCCATTTGCCCCATGATGGATTTACTCAGCGAATCACTGGCGTTCGAATCGTCCGTATGTACCGGGCTAATAGCGTTTTTAAGCTTAAAATTAACTTTTTACCTTCATGTATAATAATAATTAGATCCATTTTCTCGGGTGTGGTGTATGAGTCTCCTCTATTCATTCGAATAAAGAAAACAAGTTCAAAAATACTTTTAGAATTAATATTTATCGCCTGTAGCCTGAGTCATGATTGTGGAAACATAGTTCTTCTTATCTGTACGCGACTTGAAGCAACCTGTAGTCCGATCAATCTGAAAACGTTGTGCATCCAATATACTGCCATGTTCGATGGCCTCAATGACCGTGTACATGACAGATATTGCCAGTAACCTGTCAGACTTGCCACACTTGCTGGTCTGATGAGATTTGGTAATTGTGTGAGGCGGTTATTGAGTTGCTAGTAAAAGCCGTAGTGTAGGACTTTGGACTTTCGTGAAGGATTAGTTGGACCCATGCCCAAGCAAAAATTGTCCAATCGACTAAAATCCCTTGACACCCTGAAGGGGCTACTAACAAGTTAGATAACGAAGAAGAATGCTGTAGATGTGTAGCTTTCCGGTGTATTGATTTTATTTGGCAGTTTACACGTTAGTTATTTTAATACTGTTTTTTTTTTTTTTTTTTTTTTTTTTTTAAGGTTAATCGCATGCAAATAATTAATTAAACGTAACCGATTGACCTCTTCAGTCGCCTCTGTAGGTTAGTACCCGTGTTGAGTTACGACACGTCTCCTATCACACGGCGTGTAAGGACACGCACCTGTACAAGCACGCTGCCACCTTGCCACCGAAGTCCTAATTGGTGATAATTTGAATAATGGGCAATATTCTCTTTTTCTAGAGCTGATACCGCGGCCGGCTCGTTCGTGCGAGGACCCTCCTCTATACCTTCGTCTCAGAATGGGAAAACCCTTGAACAAAAAGATTCCCAAATCCACGCCAATTATGTCTTATGGGAAGAAGAAAATGCGACCAGAATATTGGTTCAGCGTGCCTCGAAATAGGTACGATTACCTTCACTGGAAAGGAAAACTGGGCTTGTTGCTCGCCACAGCTGTCAAGTAGTGCAGTGGATTTGCGGGCCTACTATGCCGTTTAGTATTAACTTATCCTTGGTCTTAAAAATTTAAACAAAACAATTTTGAGTAACACTTTCCATATAAATTTACTTTCTTACACTTTTAATACCAGGTTAAGATTAATAATAATCGCCATGGTAGGTCCGCAGAAGGTGATTTCACTAGGTTAATTGTTGAGGTTATTGTCATACCACTGCAATTTGCAATGCTCTTTGACCTGGAGCATGTTCAATATTATAATTGAAACATGTATCAAGACTAGACCTGCTGCTCAAACTTTAACTTTCGTATTATATTTGCCTTGATTTATGTGCGAAATAAGGCAATTCAGAGAAAGTATTTTCCCAGAACTTCTGCCATTCTTAAGCTACCATATTTTTCTTTAATAGTGCATAAAATATGTACATAAATTGCTGTAAAATTTGATAGATCCCCATGGTTTCAAAGAAACCTCCAATATGCCTATTTTTCTGGACTTGGGGTTACTAGAACAAGTGTGCAATTGCTTGCATAAATGCAGAGACGTAGAGTGCTCATTAGGTTGCTAGTTGATGATGATTATCATTCATGAGTCAGGACATATAGAGTAGTGGTACGGACTCTGATCTTCTCCCGAAAGGTTGTTGGTTCCAGTCCTACACTTCCTACATTTTCTGGCCATGCTTCGGAGGGTATGTAAAGCAGGCGGTCCCGGGCCTTCCTAGTTGAGTGTAAGAGAGGGCTTTATAGCCCTAACTCCGCTAGGTTGGCTTAGTAATAGAACAAAAAGTCAATATTTATTTATTTATTCATTATTGATGAAGCAGTAGAATCCGGGCAGATGGGCCGTGCAATCTTAGAAGCCCATGTGCCTATGTAGTCCCACTGATGTCGACCACAGATAATAATTAAATAAGCTTATAATGTGCTGCCAACAGACTAAGTCGAAAAAAGACATCACTTACAGTATACCGGTACGTAAAACAATACCCGAGAAACAAGCAGTCAAATTGGAAAGGAGGAGAAAAAAAATATCTTAACGCTTTGTCAAACGGATAGCACCTATGTATGGTACGTACTCGTAAAATAAATACCTAGCATACAATACAACACAAGTGTGTACGAGTAGCCATAGTTCATATGACTGTCACAACATTGCCATTCGCTAAATTCACTTGGGCTTAGCGCAAGTGGATCCAGTTTAGACACTTCAATTAGTTTCAAAATCGTTTCAAACGGTTCTTTCGAAAGGCCACTATCGATGTTGACGAAAGCTTTGGAAGTAAGCTTTCCGTTCGACTACAGCTCACCAGTCCGGATTGTACTGCTTCATTATCTCACTCCGGCTATGAAAGCCTCAGTAACTACACTGTAATGTAATAAGTCTCGTGTGTTGCGTAGGGTTGACGAACTGTATCACTTCCTGCAAGTGTGGGTACCGCACCTGTACGGGGACCTCGAGGAGATGGACGTGGCAGGGCGGGGCTTTGAGCTCGTCGAGTCGGACACCGAGCTGTGGGACGAGGCCGGCGGCCCCGAGGACGAGGGCTCCTCCGCCGGCGACGACGCTGGTGACATCTCGCGGCCTTCTTGGGAGGTAAGTTCATCTGATTTACCATCATCATGTATTCCGGTAGATTTCGACACTATAGCTGTGAAGCCGTGTTTTGGTTTTTCATGAATCAGGAGAGAAATAACATTATAAGATCATTTCTTTGCTCACCACATAAGTTCTAATTGTGGTAGACTAATACACAAAGGGATTTTCTGCCAACACTGAATCGCTCTACTATCTTGGAGATTCATTGCTGGCATAAAGCTATTTTCTCCAGTGCATATCTCGACTGTTGTACGCAAAGATATTCAAATATAATAAATGGCGTCTAACCATAAACTAAGTAAGGCCGAAAGCGGTTAAACGTAAAGGGAAATGGGGGGTATGGCAATGGTGGTCAAATGAAATGTGACGGCTCCAACATAAAAAATAGAAAATTGTGGCAAATGAGCAATCCAGCTGACAACAGAATACAGCGCAGTAAGTTCTGCGCACTTGACCTAACAATTTTAATAGCTTTATTATGGCTGGAATTAGCTTATGACGAGAACCTCCAAGCTTAATCTCGGTCACAACTTTTTGCCGCTTCATTGCATGCGCTGTGGATGCCCATCTTATCGCCTGATTGTTCGGCGTTTCAGTCACAATACAAATAGCTTTTGTATCGGACCTTAGCTGATTTATAAATAAACTCTCATTGTGATTTGTTTGTAATCTACAAATTACACTTCAGCCATTTTATGCTTTACCCTAGATTATGATAAAAACTCAAATTATGCCTAGTTAGGACCACTGTAAGTTGACGATTTCTTCAATTAGCGTAAACGGCTTAATGCCTTAATTATAATAAAAATTAGTCTTAAAATTGTTTCCCAACATTCCAAATTATTTTGTGAAATGTTCTCTCTCTCCTCGGAAGAGAAACCTTCTTACTTCTCTCTTCTCTACTTGAACAACATGTCGAAATTTACCTTAGCCGTGTGTTAAAAAGAGCTTCTATTTTATTTGCACGTATCATTGGTTTCAGCAAAAGTACGCTGTATGAAATGCAAAACTTCTTTATTTATTTCGGATTGCCCGTTATGTATTCCTTATGCACCTATCATGTACTGTAATACTTAAATTATTCAAACAAAGGAAATGTTTCATTTAAATCATCATGTTTTTAAGTATCTGCAAAATTCAAAATAATTTGCTCTTCAATATTGAAATGCCTTTCTTTCCAACTATTATTTTAATTTTTTAAACTCTTGTTGAAACCAGGTGGTTCTTTAATACGACCGACTGTCACTTGTTCTTTTACCCAAATTTTGAGTATTTTTAATATTAATGTTGTGTGACGGTGTGATTGTAACGAGCGTGTTTAGAGGCAGAGTGCTGATAGGTGATTTGTTTTCGGTGCCAAGATGGTGAAAGCGCCTTACGTCAAACTCTACGCCATTCTCAAAGCGCAAACTGGCTCCGCGGACTCTGCGGCTGTCAACGATGAGGTGTGTGACCTGTCTCAGTGTTAGCGGTCCTCTCTCTCTTTCCTATACTCGCAATGGTCTTGTAGTGTTACTATTTGAGGCCCCTGATGAAGTGCCGCGACATTTTTAATAATTTTTGTACTGTAATTTACTAGAATAAATAAATTAATTAATAAGCATTTATTTGCAAACAGACGAAGTCCAATAATATGCAAATGCAATGTCCCCAAGTCAATTGTCCCAGTTTTTTTTCACCATTGTTTGGTTTTTGGCGTAAAGGAAATTGATATATTGTTACATAAATTTAATTATTTGAAAGACCCTATATGAAGGGCAAGCAACTTTTGATGTAGTAATATTTATAGGGTATCCCACTTTTAAAATAGCTCCGCCGATTCTACTGGTACCCACGTTATGGATATTTTAATGTATTTATTGGACAGTTTTTGTCTCGACTTGATAATTTGAAACTTGGCCTCATTATGTTTTTATGAAGGATAACGTGCACTTAAAGACCATTGCGAAGATATGTCCTGTCGCCTATAAGCATTGGAAGGGAAGTAGTGGCATCTTGGTTCAAAATAGCTCTACCAATTCTATGCCCTTAGACTGTTCGTAGCTCATTGCTATGATTTGAACCGAGAAGTTAGTGGCTTAGCTGCCCGTCCTTCCACCTGTCGCTGCGGTATGAATGAATGTCTAGGCTTGCATACGTACAGGACAGTCGAATAGACCTACTTGAATTAGAGAAAATAACTTTAAAAAAAAGGCTTTACCGATTGATAGCAACGCTTTCTCAAGAGTAACACGACTTAGCTGGGGATGATGGTACCGACATGTTCCAATGCATGGCGGTGTCATGACATATTCATTATTTCAGTTAGGAGGATTTTGAGCATTGGTGGGAACTGTCCTTAAAGTCAGATATAAATAAAATAAATAAATAAATATTGACTTTTTTGTACTATTACTAAGTCAACCAAGCGGAGTTAGGGCTATAAAAATATAGTACAAAAAGGGTGTCCGATTTGCTGTAAAGGCATAATAATGGGAACGTGGAAGCCGCCAAATTGGGCAAAAAGATGGTTATCTTAAGTCAGTAGAAAGTAGTGAGTGTTTCTTTGATTTTATTAGGAACACTGCAATAAATGTTGCAATAATACTAGATTTATTAGGCAATAGTTATTAAATGTTTTGACTGTTCATCGCGGTTTATATGGAATCCAACTGGTTTATTGCGATTTTATTAGCCTATAAGCCGACAAAACTAATCCGTTCTAATCCCACATGCTGTTTTATGACACTAAGCCTATAGTTCAATCGGAATAGCGGCATTATGTCTGGATTGCATCTAGTTCTTTCTGCATTTATGTTCTTAGACAGGTCAACGAGATAGGCTACAGTATAATATGTCGCTGACTCATTCTATTGGATACATTTCATTCCATATATTTCATTCCTATTTGAAACTCCGTTTCTTCTTCTCGCTTCTGCTTTAGTCGCAGTCTTCCTATTGGTTTGTAGCAATTTCACCATCTTTTTCTCCATACATCTCTTCTCTTGAGTTTTAAGTAGGTTCATATCTTGCTTGAGATCTTCTGATTTATCCCCTGGCTTTGGTGCCCGGAAAGGTGATTTATATTATGGTGCTAAGCAGTTCTTTAAGTCCGATCAGGTAGCCACCCACTTCTAATTATTAGTACCTAGTTAAAAATGATTTTTTTTTTTAATTCGTGTATTTTTCTCAATTATTTTTACATTTTGTTGACAAAAGCTGAAGTGTCCTCCCCCCCCCCCCCTCATGCCAGTGGCGTGCGAGGGTAGCACTCAATAACTAAATAACACGATAATTCTACTAGCCTAGCGATACCTAAAAATGATTTAAAATAGTGTATATGTTAAATACAATGAAGAAAGATGTCAGCATTTTAATCTAGGACTAGTTTAAGCATTTTAGGGAATGAGTGCGTAATTAAATTAGGTACATATGCAAGCCTAGAAATGTTCTAAGCCCGCGTTTACGAACTGTTTTAATTAAGGAACATTTTTCGCACATTGTGAATGTTAAAATTAAACGGGTACCTGCAATAACCACCATTTGAATTGCCCAGTCATTCATTGTATTCTGAAGCATGAGACACTTGTATTTTATCATTTCGTTGCCCTGTAAATCTTACTTGGGTCTTGGGCCATATCTTAGGAACATCTTAAGAGAGAAGGGGGAAAAGCCTTATAGTTGTAAAAATTAAATATCTCATGAAATATAAATTATTGAGCCGTCAAAAATATCAGACAAATAAATGAAAGTTTTCTGAACACTTTTATACATCTTCTAACACAAATTGGCCACAATTATTGAATTTGATTCGTACAAAAACGATTGGTGTGGTAGTCCCGAGGAAAGTGTTCAAGAGCTGTGGCCCATTGGCGTTAGTGAAGGCCTCGTGTCATATATCGAATTGCAGAGGAACATTTCTGCTTATTTAATAAGTATTTTCTCCGGCTCAACGATCGATATTTCCTGTGATTTATCGACTTGGTACAAGAAACGCATATTCCGATTTACTCTTAATAATGTTAGTCTGCGACTACAGTGTCTCCCTTCTTATGTTTCCGAATAAACCAGTGACCTTGGCTGTACAATTCAAATAGGACTTTTTTACATCATCCATACGTAAAATTCCGAAATTAATAGAGTTTGTAAACGCTCCTTTACTGCTATTCTCTATGCCTATGCCTGAATGTAATATGTTGGCACCACTAGGTGGTAGAAATCACACCCCCTTAGAATCGCACTCTGTGTTCTGTAGACTGCCGTGTAATTGTGACGTCGTGATGGGACTTGGATGTGAGCTAACTGTAGGGGACCATAAAATTGGATCAATCACATTACAACACGAGTTTTTTATGACGTGTTTATTATTTAATAGACAGTGCAATTTGCCAAGGGCGGGTACTAGCATCGCTTGAAAACTTTCGGTAAAGAATACATTGGATTGGATGGCGGTGTCAATCACGTCTTCATTACCGATACTTTTCAAGCGATGGTAGGACCGGATCTTAGGATGGCCACTGCGACGGTAAATAGTACCTTTGTACCATTGTTCAAAGACAAATTTAATTTGTTGAATACCGTATTGCAGCCTTTAATGTACCTAGATGTTACTAACTTTTTAGAGGCAGATATTTTTAACTTGATTGACACGGATTGGTTCAATTTTGTAGTTCACTACTTAATTACTGGTTCATTGAACTAGATTTAGTTGGTATACTGTATCATAGGACTACCTGTAATCACCAACTAAAATGTCCTTAGCTTTGTAACTGACATTGTATAAAACACATCACATTGCTTCGTCGTTGTATGACCTAATTGGTTCAGTAGTTTATTGCTGTATTTGTCTCTACTTTGACTTAAAATGGTTTCTACGTGAACTTCGATGGGCTACGGACATACGGTAGGTTCTACTTGACGAGTGAGTTCCTGTGGAATAGGTTCCCCGATGTTTTCTTAAAGTTAATTAATATGGTAAAAGAAATGCTATTTACACCCATATTTTCATAATTTTTCCCTCCTTCTCACCATAGGTTTTCATGGGTTAGGCGCCCATTCCATTGACCGGCTAGGGCTATTTCCAAAAACAGTGACGTGGTAGCAGACATTCAAGACTTAGGTTGCGTTTCCAGAATGCAAATGACATTGACGGAAATTAGAATTTCTTTTTATAGAAATCTATTAAAATGTTTGTACTTACCATATCCCATGACGCCATTTTTTAATTTTAGTTAGTTTTTTTGTGATTTTACTGTATGATCATTGATCAATTTTAACTATGGCATAGAGGAAAATAAAGATTTACGTCAATTCTGCAATGCGAGGTCGTTGGAAACGCCACCTAAGTCTTGAATGTCTGCTACCACGTCACCGTTGTTGGAAATAGCCCTAGCCGGTCAATGGAATGGGCACCTTATAATAGACTACCTCAGCTCTCGGGAGGGGGTCCTTGTTTGCGCCCCCTCCTGACGAAAACTCGGGATGCGCTTCTGGTGCTAGGCTAGGCTAATATCCTTGCCAAGCCTATGCGGAATTAATTTTGCGAAATCCTTGTGTAGTCGGCAGTTATGCATTTTCGAAGAATTTATTTTAACGCCGGAGATAAGCGGGAATTTTGCTGCCAGCTCGGCGGTTCCTCAATTTCTTCTTTACTACCATTAGATTAGATTAGATTAGTAATGGGGCGATGCTGCTACTTGAGCTTGGCTCACTTTGACCTTAAAGATCTATTGTGAATCCCCGTACTTTTAGTCTTGGTCAGTCAGCAGGTCCCGTAAAAACCTGCACAACTGCCCAGGGGCCAACTGGCAAGCCTCCCTTGGTGATAGAAACCAAGAGGACGTTGCTAGCAGCCGTCTGTTCTTTACTGCCGGACACGAGCAGATGATATGCTCAGCAGTCTCAGCCTTTTCTTTGCAGAATCGGCAGGTGTCATTCAAGACTTTACCCATGTTCTTTAAATGGTAGTTCACGTGGCAGTGTCCTGTGAGTGCACCTGTAAGTACCTTAAGTTCAGGCTTGCTGAGGTTCAGTGCTTTGGCGGTATAGCTCTTAGAGTGAGTGAGGAATATTTTGGATTGGATTGGATTATTTTAACACCGGAGATAAGCGGGAATTTTGCTGCCAGCTCGGTGGTTCCTCAATTTCTTCTTTACTACCATAATTGCTCAAACTCTGTCTGCTCTGAATTAATTTCACTTACGTCGTAGTGATTTAACCCAAGTAATTAACATATTAGTAAAGGTATTACATGTCAGTGCAGAGTTGCCTTCAAATGGAGATATCCTACTCGGCTACCTGTTTTCTGCTTAGTCATGCCCAGTATGTGTCCTGCCCACTCATGTGACCTCATGAAGGCTTGCCGATGAGGTACCTGGAAATGGAGGAGTGTAGTGGGCAAATTAATTTAGTGAGAAGAGATATTAGGCAGGTCGAAGACTCTTGGGACAATTGGGGTCAAAGAACATGAATGGTTGTTTCGAGGTCCTGCGAGCCTGATTCTTAGTGGAACCAAATTGGTCGTTAATTAATTAATGGAAGCCGATGTACCTTCAGCTCTTCTATGCCTGTATGAGAGGACCTTTGGTTCTCTGGGCGCCGTAGTCGCTTGACTAAGGCCCGGTTTCAATACTCGTAGAAATGGGTTTGTGAGGAATTGGGGAGACACGCTATGCATTAGTGATTAGAACATCAGCAGCCTGCAGGCTGATCGAGGCGATTATAATACCGGGGTTGAATAAATACCCTAGGATTATAACTGTAAACAAACAAATTTTGAATAGCACTTTCCATTATAAAATTATCTTGTTTACATTTTTATTACCAGGGGATTAAATAAATACCGGTATTATAATCGCCCCGATCAGGCTGCAGGCGTGTCTCCACTGTTCTTCACAAAAAAATTCTAAAAGTGTGGGACCGGGGCTTAATCAAATATTAATACTTTACCAAACTATTTCCAAGCCCTTTCCCCTACGGGGTGTCGGCAGTACGGTGTTGGTACGGTCTTCATGGGAAAGTCTGACTTGATTGATATCTGCATGGATTCTTCCCGGCAGCGTCAATGGGGCAGCGTCCTGGGGCCGCAATCTCAACCCCTTTTCAGGAGATGTTTTTCCTCAACTCTGGACATCACTTGCCCATGTCATAACTGGCGTTCTTCCCTGAGATTGTGAGTGTTGCCGGCTCTTTTCTACTCAGCTCTGATTTGAGAGGCTTAACAGCGATGCCCATTATATAAACATTTTGCATCATCTATAGCGTTTACTGTGCGAGCCCCCGACAAGTTTATTAACTTGGGGGCGCACAGGTTTTTTGTATTACAAGGGTATAATTGATTATATTTATAAATATATTATTATATATTTTGAACACCCAGATATAGTTACCGTGTAGTCTATATTTATTTTAATGTATATTAAGTAGGTACCTAAAAATATTAATTTACTGTACAAAGCGCACTATTGTTTATTTGCACTAATGTAACATTATGATTGTTTCTACTTTGTAACTATTGGCTGTAACTCACTTCCTCGTGATAAAAAAGCACACCTAGTGAGGGATCCCAATCTCCTACGTTGCTGAACTTACTTTATGTATTGTACTTTTTGGGAAGTAAATGATTATTATTATATATTATATTCCTTCGGCGCAGGGGAGTACCGTCTGAATAAGAATAAAATAAAACCGTAGTTGCCTTGCAAGCTACGCAGCTGAATTCCAAATAACATCACAGATTTGCCAAAGGTTTAATTAATTCAATATATTTGACTTTCTCCCAACCCATGTCTTGTCTTGCCACGTTGGGCAATCTCCCTTCATTTTTCTTGAGCTGTGCAAAAAATGACATGAAGGGAGTCGCTATTTAAACTGGAGCGGATTTGATCTCAAGGTCGCATGCTAATGTGAAAGTTAATCTGTTTGTAGTGTGAGAGTATTCACAAGCAACTCAATGCCAGAGGTAGAGTAATTAGATCTTTCATGAAAACCAAGTCAAATCAGACTATTTTTGCATCTCTTGCAAATTACAGACTAGCGTCTTCACTGCGGCTTATACTGTGCAATTACCAGAGCATACCTGAGCAACAGGATGTACGTATCGTATTTTTGCTATGATTCTATAAAGGATGGTTTCGACTTGTACAAGATATGTTAAAATTTAAGTCCCATGCGTTGATAAATAAAATCGTCTCCTTTTTTAACTTTGTAATATTTTGAATAGTTACAGTTTTTAAAATAAATTATATCTTTGTCAACATTGTGTAATATTCCCATGCGTTGATTTGAACCAAAGATGAGCATACTATAGGTAGATCAACAACCCTTCCCTTTATGATTTATATCCCATTTTATGTTAATATTTCCTCTGTATGTATATTTAACCTGTTGAGATATTAGCGTATTCACTGCTTTTATGACCACTGGGCACTTTAATTATAATCCTAATGCTAGTTAAATAAGCCTAAGGCTACCTTACTCTACTGCATCAATCATTCGCGACCTAGTGAAGTGCTATAGTGATTGCAGTGTATTTTCCCCCCTAACATTGCTGCACTATTCTGTCGGGCTTATGATGTATTGCGTTGTTGCTTTCCAATTTATACGTAGTATAAGGAAAGCTTTGTGATGGTCGAAATTTTCGATTCCGAGATTTCAACGGATTTACACGTTTTGAGGTCCCAGGAACCCAAAAAAGTGTTTTTTACAAAATGTCTGTCTGTCGCTCTGTCTGTCTGTCTGTCTGTCTGTCGGTCTGTCTGTTCGTCGATTTCCGGGCAAACTACTCGGTGGATTTGAGTGAAATTTGGCATGTAGGTTCACAAAAATCATACCTCGGGACCATTTTTTTTTTTTGGGGCTAACTCAATTTGGGGGGGTTTTATTTTCAAAAACTCCAAAAAAACGTCTAAAAAAATTATTTCTCAAAAACGGCTCCAACGATTTCTTTTAAATTCTCGTAGATTGTAGTCGTTATTAATGTTGACAAAATGCGGGGGGTCGCTTGCCCCTTGATAGTTTGCTTCTGGGGGTAAAAAAATAAAAATAACTAAATTTTAATGAAAAAATGACTAAAAAATGCGAAACCTTTCTATCGATGATTTCTACCTTCAAGCATATTTTAGGTGTTAAATTGAGTAACGAAACCGGATAGGTTGCTTTCCCAAAAAAATATTTGGTTTTGCCCAAAAAATTATTTTTTGAAAAAAATGATAGAAAATTCGCGCTCAAATGCATTGCATGCCCTGCCATTATTGCTGTGTGGTAATTAATGTGTTTGTTTGACCTATCGAGAATTTACCTCACTTCCAGTGACGTCAGGTGGACAACCGCCCCCCCCCCCCGAGATATCGGAAATTTAACCATAGGAAAAATATTTGCCATAAAATTACTAATTTTCTCTATCTAATAATTTTGATAAATTGGAAAGCATGTTCGAGTGAACTCGGACCGGTTCTTTGATAATGGATTAGGCCGTGGTTATTTGTGGGGTGGGTGCGGTGAAATAGGTCCTATTACGAACAACCTTTTATATGAAAGGCAGATGCCTTATCACAAAATGTGTGGATAGGTACTGTGACATGTCTCATTTACTTTTGTGATTAATATTAATCCAATCAATTGCCTAAGGCATGAAAAAAAAATTCTGTTGTCAGGGCATGTAGAAGAGTGGTCTCACCCGAAAGGTTGTTGGTTCGAGTTCCGCACTTGCTACATTATCTGGCCATAGGATATGTAATGCTGGCGGTCCCGGGCCTTCCTAGTTGATTGTAAGAGAGAGCATTATAGCTATTGCTAGGTTGGCTTAGTAATAGAACAAAAGTCAGTATTTATTTACTGCTTTCCAATTTATAGGTAGTATAAGGAAAGCTTTGTGATGGTCGAAATTTTTGATTCCGAGATTTCAACGGATTTACACGTTTTGAGGTCCCAGGAACCCAAAAAAGTGGTTTTTACTAAATGTCTGTCTGTCGCTCTGTCTGTCTGTCTGTCTGTATGTCTGTCTGTTCATCGATTTCCGGGCAAACTACTCAGCCGATTTTTATGAAATTCGGCATGTAGGTTCACAAAAATCATACCTCGGGACCATTTTATTTTTATTTTGGGCTAACTAAATTTGGGGGGGGTTTTATTCTCAAAAACTCCCAAAAAACGTCTAAAAAATTATTTCTCAAAAACGGCTCCAACGATTTCTTTTAAATTCACATATGTTTTATTTTTTATTTTATTTTTTATTTTTTATATTTTTTTAAGGCGCGGGACTCTTTCGAGTATTTGCGCCGGTCGGTGTGTGATATGTTGTAGTCGTTATAAATGTTAACAAAATGCGGGGGGTCGCTAGCCCCTTGATAGTTTGCTTCTGGGGGTAAAAAAATAAAAATAACTCAATTTTCATGAAAAATGATTGAAAAATAATTTTTCTACGAAACCTTTTTATCGATGATATCTACCTTCAGGCATGTTTTAGGTATTAAATTGAGTAACGAAACCGGACAGGTTGCTTTCCCAAAAAACTATTTGGTTTTGTGCAAAAAAAATTTTTATGAAATTATTCATTTTCTCTATCTGCTAATTTTGATAAATTGGAAAGCATGTTCGAGTAAACTCGGACCGGTTCTTTAATCAGTGTTACACTTGAGACTACTTTTGTGGCACCACCCCCGCTGCCACGGGTGGGCGCGGCTCGTGGCAAAAGGCAATGCCCTTCGCCCGTTGGTGGGGCTACGCCAGGTGCGACGGCATGCAAAGGTATAGGTAGGTACAGGTGTTGGAGCGGTGCCCATCACGGGTCCAGTCTCACCCGGGCCTCCGTATCTGCGCGCTCAATACCTTCGATCGCTTTTTGAATGTGCGAAAAAAGTTTCTGTAATATTTAACGTGAAAACCTTTTCCTCAGAGATAAATTTTATAATTTTTTTATGCGTACAGTAACTTATTAGAGTGAGTTAAATGTCTCGTTTTGAAGTTCAACTTAATTTTTTTCGAAATATGGGAGTGAAAAATGCCGTTTTCGGTGCAGAAAGGTTTAGCCCCAGCCATTTGAAGGTCATGGTTGCAGAATTTTACGAGGACCGGCTTGAATAATGCAACAGTAGAATACTTTATAATTTCATCTGTCCATGGAATATTCAATTTGCTATTGCAATTGCTTTTGAATTCTCTGCATTATAGTCCTCTCATACAGTCAATTTAGGTAGGTTAGGTATCTGTGTTATTTTCACACAATTTAATTTCATGATTAATAAATACACTTTATCGTGGTTTTTCGGAAGTAATAATATATTAGAATTTTGAATGGACCATATACCACTTTGCTGTGACTGTGGAGAAACATTAATTAACTTCGTTAAGATGACACGGTCATTAGTTGTTTATAAAGTTAGTTTTTTGAAATCTTTGCCTTCTCATACAGTCAATTTAGGGTGGTTAGGTCTCTGTGTTGATATCTTCACAAAATTTAATTTAATGATTTTCGAGTCAATAAAATTTCAAACTGAAATGGACTCACGATATGTGGCCGATTCGTGGGCGCTGGGTTTAATTAATCCTGCAGTAACAAGGTCTGGAAATTTAGCTCAATGGCAGGGCTGGTCCATAACATACATGTTTGTCTACTCTAATTTATGGGAAACCGGATGATATTCTATCTTTATCCCCGTGCTCAAACTCCTAAACAATAATAAACCTGCCTCCGAGTCTTATAGGTCCAAGGTTAATAATGGACTTGAAATATAAAAAAAATCAGGCGATTATTCTTCCTGCACACAGCTAACTGCTTTATTTTGTGCCTCTTGGTTGGAATGGTAATATGAGTAGACCCAAAACTTATTTTTTCAGAGCTCAGTTTCTCTAGAGAAATGTTCAGGTTTGATCCTGAAATTCAACTTTTCGAGCTGATCAATAGCGGTGAACGTCTATTTTTTGTTGTACAAAATATTTTTTATTTTATTTTTGTCCATGGTCGTGGAAAAAAAGAATTTAGAAAGAGTTCGATTACCCAAAAATTGTAAATTTCCATGCTTTATACCAGGTTACTCAATCATAAAGGCTCGAAATTCGCCCACATGGAAATAAAGGCAATTTTCTTTCTTTCTTTTATAATCTTACAATACAGTATTATGCGAGTACTAGACTAGAGATTACTAGAAGAAACTAGCAACAAAATTTTTGTCCTATGGAACAGTTTGTATTCTATTTTTAAATTTAACGATATTGTTTAAGAAATCCTAGGGGTCAGCAACATACGTCTTACTTTGTTGCTGATACCCTAGTTGAGTGTAAGCATGCTGATCTAATTCCGCTGGGTTCATTTTTAAGTGAAGTTATTATTTGGGTATTATTAATGAAATGATAATAATTATACCCCCTGTATTGAGCCTTTTAGTTGCACTTCTTCGATAATGATAATAATTAATGATAATGTTAATAAATGATAATAATTATACCCTCTGGATTGAGCCTTTTAGTTGCACTTCTTCGAAAGGAAAGAAATCAATTGTCTGCAGGCTGTATTTAATATGGGTATTCACTGCGTTTCGATTTCCCAATGGAGAAAGTAGGAATAGAACTCCAGCAGAACTCCAGCAGAAAAATAATTGCCATGGAAACGTGTATCTCTAAGTTTCCGACTTTACCCGATCTGACCTAATTTACTTCCAAAGTTTCTTTGCCTTCGGCTATTAACTTATGAACATCTGCTGTAGTCCACCTCTTGTCATATGTTTCCTTTTGTTTTTGTTTTTGTTTTTATTAATTTCTGTCGCAGAGCTCATTTTTTTTAAAAATTAAATAAACATAGAATCCAAAATGTAAAACAACAACAAATATGGCCGTTTCGCTTTTTCGATTCCCCAAGCTCAGTTTACCCAACCAAGTAGTTGGGGAAAGTGGGGAATGATTTCAAATACATTTCCTTATGGCATTATTTTTCAACCGTAGAAAAACTGGAGTTCTATTACTACTTTCCCTTAGGGAAATCGAAACGCAGTGAATACCCCTAATGTATGTAGAGACTTTTAACACGTCAAATCTGTTCTTTTTCTTTTGGGCGTGTTCGTATTAAGCGCCTAGTAAGCAAACAGGCACTTGGGCGAAACCATGGCTATGATTCAGCGATTATTTAATGATTTATCCTTTCTTTTTAACTTTATTCGGACGGGTCCTATTATTATACTTCACCGCAGTGTTATCTATTCGTCCACCTCTCTCTGACACCACACCACCAAAGAAATAGATAATAATCACCGTTCTCAGTGCCTTATTCACAACATTTACAAATAATTAAAGCCTAGTGGACAGACCCGCCTTTAAATATTCCTGGAAGTTTACGGCTCTGCTCCGCCCTTCTCTTCTGGCAGCAAGTGAAACGTACTTGAGCGTGTACCGCCTCGTAAATGCACGATGTTGGTAACACTAACAGCTCCTGACAGCGTTTATTTCATTATGTTGGCAGCCTTTGCCTCCATGTTTTTTTATATTTTGGTGTTGTTTATACCCTGCGGCAGTCACCTGGCTGTGGCTACCTATCATTATTATGGAGCGCGTGATTTGCATGATTATGCTGCCACCACCCGGACGACATCGCAATTACTTGCCCTCGTAAATCAGAGCAGGCGCGGAGGTCCTGAAGACTAAGTATACACGCTGGGAGAAATATGGCCGCTCTAGAATTTCCTACGTGGACGTGTTGTATTACTTTTTTTTGAAGACTTATTTTATGTTGCTTGTAGCCTATACAATACAATATTTCTGGGTCATCAAAGCTGGTTATTTATGGCAATGTCGCCATCCCTCGGTGCCAGCCCATTTTTGCTTTCCTATTTATACGTAGTTGTATAAGGAAAGCTTTCAGATTGTCGACATTTTCGATTTCGAGATTTCAGTGGATTTAAACGTTTTGAGGCGACCCAAAATAGTGTTTTCTATTAAATGTCTGTCAGTTGCCCTGTTCGTCGATTTGTGGGCAAAGTACTCGGTGGATTTTCATAAAATTTGGCATACATGTTCACAATAATCATGCCTCGTGATAATTTTTATTTATTTTGGGCTAGATCAATATAATAATTACTGATTGGTCATGGGAACTTCTCCGACTGTGACATTGACCATTAAAGAGAGTTTTGCTATAGACTACTGCATATACATACAATATACTAAAATATGCAGTTGTCTAATTATCCGTCATCAATTTCTTTTTTGATAGAACATTTTACTTAATTTGAGATGAGTTTACCTGCTAAATTTATGAACTTGAAAATCTCTTTCCGTCGACAATAGAGAGAAGGCCATTTTAATATAAAATCTTGCCTAGAGTTTGTTAAAGGTTAATCGCATTCAATCAGATTAGTGAATGTATCGTTCAGTTGGTATAGTTACGATTGTTTTAAATACTGAATGACTAGTGCCTTAACATCCTCAACAATGTCATCATGGTTCTGGTTCAGAATGTTCTGATTAATGGTCGTTCAGTCGGTATACTTACGATATACTGCGGTTCTTTAGTCATGTCTCTTGCTCCCCTATGCACATGTTCAGTTCAATCGCCACACGATCTAATGCTAATGAAACAACATAAAAGACCCCCTGGTCTCGTGGTATCTCGGCGTAGTCTCTTGTCTTCATGTCATAAGAACGTTGTCGTGTTCATGTGGGCGTCTTATCCCGGTTCGTGATCGCTGCCAGATAATGTTTAATGGACGAGATTTCTCCTTGTTTGTGGAATTGGCCGGTCTTTCGACGATTGAGCAACGTTTGGTGGCAAATTGATAATAATTAGGACTGTCTCTGATGCTAAATACTGGCATTAATTCTGGTATTTAATTTAAGACCACTATACTTCCTATTCACATCCGTTATTAGATTTTATCTCGACAATATTTTCTGATAAAGAAATGGTGCTCGTAATAGAAATTTCTTTCTCATTAGAAGACTGCCTATACGTGTGATTCTTTATAAATGAGGTTAATCATGTCTTAAATACTGCACCTACATTTTTTATTTGCTGAATTTCTACTTTTTAGTTGGCCTTTCTTTAAGTACGGTACCTACTGTATTTTAATAAGATAAGAGTGAAATTTGTCGCTGTAGGTCAGTAGACAATATTCTGTAAGTCAGTTTAGCATCCTTCAGCGAAAATTAATCAACCACGGAAATCAATCTCGAAGGGTGGCTCTGACCATGCTCCCCCGTATTATATAGTGACAAAAAGAATGATTGCCCCCCAGATGAATTATTCAATGTTTATCGTGCGAATTTTTTACACGTGCCTTTCTAACTATCATTATTATTATTAATTGCTATTTCAATCTTAAATTGAACGTTTGGTACGTACGCTGTTTTTTTACTGAACCAACCTGGCGGAGTCAGTGCTATAAAGCGTTATATATATTGTCTCCTGGTCAAAAAATTTAGCAAGTGTGGGACTCGAACCAACAACCCTTTGGGTGAAATCTGCACCACTATAAAAAAGAAAGAAAGAAAATTGTCTTTATTTTTCACCATGGGCGAATTTTAGGCCTTTCGACCCACTTTTACAATTAAATACATTGTTGTGCCTTCACATTGATTCTGTAAAATCTCGCACCTGTCTTGTTCCACGTTGATTGATTGATTGATTGATGTTCTCGTTTTCGTGGCTCACGTCTCGCGGTTAAGCTTGATCTCGAGTTGATTTTAACGGTATTGCACACAACATGTAATTTCAGTTACTTACTCCGGGATCTGCGTGCCAAAGGTGTTTGATTTCCGCGAATGTCTTCATTACCTATCGTTTTCAGGTGCAATTTATACATAGTAATAGTACAAGTAGCACCTCTGGGGACCGGTTAAGGTCCAGTCTAGAGTTCCTTACAGGATAGGTGGGATATAATATTTTTTAAACCCTGTGGCCACCTTATTCGTTTTTTCAATGGCTGGTCATAGGAAACGTGGCATCAGTTGGGACCAGGATTCAAAAAATATTTTTGGCGCGCTCGAATGTCCTATTGCTTCTATATAAGCCTCTAGCCCAGTCCCACCATCGCATCACTTGAAAAGTATCGGCAAGGAATGTTGCAGACTTTTCCAACGATGATGGCCTAAATTGCTTCGTTGTCACATAAGCTTGGCTCCGTGGTTGAGTTAGTGTTAGAGAAAGTGAGACATGGAAACGGGCAAATAAAAACAAATTTACAATTTGTAAAAACCTGGTACCTGCTACAGTTTTCTATGCTTAACCCTAATTATTAACGCGTAACCGGTCAATGGCCGCGTCGCTGCAGATAATCCCGGTTTACGCAATTCACCATGTTGCGGTAGCACGTTAACTGACATTGTGGTCTGTCGCTGGAGGCTCCAGTGTCAGGAGTGTCACTACTCACTGGAGACTAGAGAGTACCAATTAGAGCTCTGCCCCGTGCGTGGCGCGCAAAACAAACGGCCGTGGACTTGCCTGATATTGCGCAAAATTACCGGGAAGTTGTTTACCATCCTCTATTTTATTGCAAAAAATTATGTGATAGGTTTAAATTAATATTTTTGTTTTTATTTGTCAATAAGCGTTCTTTCCTGATGTTATTATTATTATTATTCGAGGTGAGAACCAATTTAAAAAAATACATTAAATTTAATTAAACTGAGGACTTTAATTAATAGTCAAATAGTTGAGTACAATATATAGTTCGAATATGAGTTATGTTTCCTATTTCTATTAAGATACGCGTTATAAAAAAAATTCTGCGGAGATAAGTATAGTGTAAATACGCTTTGCAGTGTACCCATTTAGGTTTGAGGACTGCTAGAGGATTCTCTCTCCCTGCATTTAGGTTGTGGTCAGAAACATGTCTTGCAGAACCTTTTTTGTCCAGACCGGTTGGGTCTTACCCCGGACCATGAATAACGAGGATATCGTTATAATACTGTTTAAAATGTACCTAATTGTCATCTGCCCCCCCCCCCCATTTAAAAAAAAATTAAATGGTGACCCTAGTTAGGTAGACCTAGTGTTGGCCGAAAATCATTCTTTGTATTTTTTGACTCTCAAATGTACATGGTATGATTACATTATATTGATTGATTGATTGTATGTTGAGGCTCGAATATAAACCTTCCTCTTCAAAGTAATTTTCTCTACCAACTGTCCAGTCCAAATGGTATACTGTTGCTGGTGTTGTTGTTTCCAACGCCTGCTTTCAGCATTTCTGCTTTAAGCAACCCTGTCAGCCTGGCGGGGGGAGTGAGTCTGTTTGTTAACTTGAGGCACCTTAAGGGCCGACTCTTTTACCTCGGGGAAAGGGGAGTTGACTGACAGGGTAGACCTCCTGATTATAGTGGATTTCGAACCACTTGGGGAACATGGTAAAGTCACACGATTAAATCGGAGGTGACCGGGACTCAACACGAACGTAGACTGACTGGTATAGTCTCAGCGCGTTATCATATGCCACCATGTTCCCTGCCAACGCTGTGCACACTACCAAGTTTGCCGCAGTTTGAAACATGCTCAGCTGTAATGGATTCATCATGGTAAGGCCTCTGGCCCAACTGGTATGCTATAACTGAAATTTGGTAGTTATTTCATGCATAAAGAAATATTTCCGGCTAATTAAAGGGGGGTTGTCACCCTGCATGGCAAATTGTGCAATATGTGCTATGATTGTGATTCTTTACGCGTGAAATGACATTCAGACAATTTTGTAGTGCGAGTGAGTTATATACAGTACGAGTTAAATGAATGAAGTGGGATAGTTGGTGATTCATTCGCGTAGCCTACCTAGTGACGTAACCATGGATTCTCTTGGCGCCAGTTTGGTGAAAATTGTAAGTATAAAGTCTATGCTTTTCACTGTTGATTATTTAAAAAGAAAAACTTACTTACGGTATGTGCCGTACCTATCTATCTACGTTAAAAATCACCTGCAGAATTATCGTGCACTATAGTAGTTTAGGAGGTATTTCTTGGTGGATCGGTAGATATTGTACCTGCAAAAAGTACCTACTGTTTTACCAGCAATTAAAAGAACACTTTCCATACATGATGTCCTCCAATTGAAGAAGCATTACCTTTGTTTAAAATCCTGGCTGTCATGGCCGTGCCCAGGGTGGTGGTCCAAGGGGTCCGGACCCCCCCCCCCCCCGAAATATTTTTTTAAATGTAGACCTGTATTGTTTGAAGAATTAATTCATTAATACATTACGTTAAAAAAGTGGGCGTGTGTACTTATGTACGCTCGTGAGAAGTTCTAATTCTTTGCCATCATTAAAAATAGAAATAATAATACGTACGGATAGATCTAAAACTCATTTGACGTTCAATTGTAATTTTTATCACAAACTTTTTATTAAATTTATTTCTATATTTTGTAAAAATTAAATAACCAGGTTAGGTTAGGCATTAATAAATATTTAACAGTAATAATTTAATAATATTTAGTGTTAATAATTATATTAAATACAAATATTTTGATTCATATCAAGGAATAATACGTGCGGATAGAACTAAAACACAGATACAAAACGGCGGTTTCTGTGAACTTTTTCTGTGAAATGCGCGCGCATCCTCAAAATTCACTCTCGATCGTAAAAAAGTATAACTTTTAAAAAAATTGGACCCCCCCGCCCCCCGAAATCAAAACCTGGGCACGGCCTTGCTGGCTACCCATACCCAATAGACATGTGTTAGGTTTTTTTCTGTTCCTTAAGGTGCTCTGACAGCATCTAATATTGACTTAATTCTAGACGGATTATAATTAGTACTAATCCAGAACCTACTATATCAGCTCAAATTCCGAAGATAAAATACAAGGTTCTGATATCTTCATGGTTTGTAGGTTCAGAACTGTTCTGTTTACCATTACTGTGAAATTTTCTTCAACATTTTTACTAACTCATTGGGGTGTCGGACTACCTTATATATAGATAATTACTGTCTCAAGTGGTTGAGTCACTAAAGTAGTAGTGTTGTAAGATCAATTAGTTGAGAAATTACTGAAACTAAAAATAACTTTTATCACGGTAAAATGATATCACAAGATCTAGATATGATAATTATTCATTTCTAACAACAAACATGACAAAACTGTCGACTGGCATGTACGACACATGTCAGCTAACCTTATGATTATGTGATATATCATGTCTGAGTCATTATTCTTTCATTTTATGAAATTGTCTGACAGTGAAGGATCACCACTTCGAAAAAACATAGCCACTTTTGAGATTAAAATATAACATGGAGTTGTATTAATTAGCTTACCTCTAAACAATATCAGTTTACGAGTGACCTTATTGCTTTCCAATTTATACGCAGTATAAGGAAAGCTTTGTGACGGTCGAAATTTTCGATTCCGAGATTTCAACGGATTTATATGTTTTAAGTTCCCAGGAACCCAAAAAAGTGGTTTTTACGAAATGTCTGTCTGTCTGTCTGTCTGTCTGTCTGTCTGTCTGTCTGTCTGTCTGTCTGTTTGTTTGTGCGTCGATTTCCGGGCAAACTACTCGGTCGATTTTGATGAAATTCGGCATGTAGGTTCACAAAAATCATACCCCGGGACCATTTTTTTTATTTTGGGCTAACTCAATTTGGGGGGCTTTTATTTTCAAAAAACTTCAAAAAAACGTCTAAAAAAATTATTTCCCAAAAACGGCTCCAACTATTTCTTTTAAATTCACATATATTGTAGTTGTTGTTAATGTTGATAAAATGCGGGGGGTCGCTTGCCCCTTGATAGTTTGCTTCTGGGGGTAAAAAAATAAAAATTACTAAATTTTAATGAAAAATGACTAAAAAATAATTTTTCTGCGACACCTTTCTATCGATGATTTCTACCTTCAGGTATGTTTTAGGTGTTAAATTGAGTAACGAAACCGGACAGGTTGCTTTCCAAAGAAAGTATTTGGTATTGTACAAAAAAATGTTTTTGAAAAAATGATAGAAAATTCACGCTCAAATGCATTGCGTGCCCTGCCAGTATTGCTGTGTGGTAATGTGTTGGTCTGACCTATCTAGAATTTACCTCACCACCAGTGACGAGTGACGTCAGGTGGACACCCCCCCCCCCACCCCCCCGAGATATCGGAAATTTAACCTTATGAAAATTATTTACCATGAAATTACTCATTTTTTCTATCTACTAATTTTGATAAATTGGAAAGCATGTTCGAGTAAACTCGGACCGGTTCTTTACAATTAATTTTAACACATTTGAAATTGACAATGGCGACAAAGTACTTAAAATAGTTTTAAGTTAATTCTTATCGTACTAATATTTAACATTATTTCAGAAAATACATTTACTGTATTTACTCATTAATCATATTATTTGAGCAACCTGTATGCGTATTTAAATATGTTTGTATTTTAAACCGATTGGCCTTAACACTACGGTTGCCGCTGACACTATTTTCCCATTACCCTGTATAACATTACCTTATTGTTAAGATGAATTTGTGAGCACAACTTTTTTTTCTGTTGCATCAGTCAATTTATAGGTACTCTGCTCTTTCGTCATTCGTGCGATGTTGACATGATGACTAATCGGAACGTATGAGCTAGTTGTTAGCAATTGTTGTCTTGCAATTATTAAATAAACACGTGCATGGAAAGTTTTCTTTGTAAGGGGAAATATTGTTCTGTAAAATTTTCAGTTTGTTATGACAATTTTATGAAATAGCTTGTAAAGTATTTCCTATGCATTTTTCTTCTAAACTTAGAATTTTCGTAAAACGTTTATAACTGTACCGTGAGAATCTTCGCCCATTTTTCTAAAAATGCTATTATTCCGTAATGTTGCTGCTTTTCAAGAGTTGACAGAATACTTGTACTGTAATTTATACAACATATTGTATTCTATCCATTCGTACCGTATAAGGTTGGAAAAGCGGTAATGTTGTTCCTATATAGCTTTGTATTGTCGGCTTGTTGGATCACGATCAGATACACAATTTCTTTTCTACCATTGAAGAATGTAGATCTCCAGCTGATAGGTTTGATAATGTGGTTGTAGTGCCTGCAGGGGGCCTACCTACAAACCTGGCCTGGCTAATGCTTTCGCTCATTACAGCCCAATCCATCATCAATTTTTGGTAGCTTATTTAGAAATGTGTCTCGTACTTGTCTGTGTCCCTCGTGTCTGAATATGGTGCGAGTTTTTTCTGGGTATTGGGCCGAGTTCATTCGAGGTGGATGTCAGTTAGTTAAATAGAATTTTTTGTATTGGGTTAGTGATTTCTGTGACTTTTGAATGCTCATGAGTTCTCTAATTACTTAACCTAAGGCTTGACGGCAGCCGCAGTTATGGCTTATGGTATTTTTATGTCTGTTTTCCACTTATACTGCTTTGCGAACCTAGCTATGTTACCCGATCTACCGTAGGTAGACTAGGGTTCTATATAGAGGAGATGTGGGACATACATAATTATGTGGGAAATAATTTTTTGTATCGTATCCTGGGGCCATCTGGTAATTTTTTGCAATGGCTGAATCAATGGCAGATTTGAAGCTCGTGATTTTCGTTTTTTTTTAATATAATTATATAGGTATTTATATCTTAGAGCAGCCGGC
Source organism: Psococerastis gibbosa (assembly GCA_963971405.1). Lineage (NCBI taxonomy): Eukaryota > Metazoa > Arthropoda > Insecta > Psocodea > Psocidae > Psococerastis > Psococerastis gibbosa. The sequence continues at coordinate 31,528,981 of OZ020489.1, read as the reverse complement.
CGCCATACCATGTTGAATCCAGCGGACCAGAGCAGGTTCAAAGATGCAGATAACTTGGTCGTGTGCAAAGTGCCGGTAGGGAAACATGGTAGGACATGTCCTGGTCACCTCCGAACTAATCGTGTGACTTCACTGTGTTTCCCAAGTGGTTCAGAATCCACTATAATCAGGAGGTCCCCTGTCCTATGGGCCCACACCGTGGCCTGGGACTATGTCCAACCATTCTACTACTTCTATATCTTAGAGCTGTATCCTATCATGCAACAATTTCATATTGATTTGTTCGGTATAGGACATAGGTTATAGCAGTTTATCGCAAACAGAGGAAGGAAGGTGTATGGAAATGTATGTACGGCTATCCTAGTTAGCTATTCACAAAAGACATTGACGTAAAATCACCATAACGAGGCAAGTAAAGGGAGTTTCCCCGTTGACCATTTAAGTATTCGGTCGTGAGCTCGCAGGTCTCGTAATGAAGATCGCACGAGCAGATAATGTTTGTACACGAACTAGGAAATGCATACCAAATGTAAAGCTCTAGTTGGCACCGGAAAATGGTGGCATTGGCACAAATGAGGCACCAGACTATTCTGCCCAGAATTGTGGACCCGTCTTTGTCCAGAAAATGACAAAACGACCAAAGAAAATACATTTCAATAAAATTTATTTTAAGGAGTCATCCTTTAAGGCAGAGGTTCTTAAACGTGGGGGTCGCGAAAGCTATGTTGAAGAAATGTAAAAATACTAAGAAATTATGCTGAAGGATTATAATTTTGAGTTAAAAGTATAAAAAGGATTAAATCAGTGAGGTAGATGAGCTTGCTTTCATTTAATTATTTAATAAGTTCGTGAATTCGAGGTCTTATGTTGGTGCTATACTGAGAGATAAGTTGTGGCCCAAGGTTTGCAGGCGGTTTCTGTTTTTTGGTTTTAATAGTAACCATTTTGGAAAGTCAAGCTTCACAATGGTATGAGCCATGAGGTATGAGGTACTTTTAAGTGTGTTTTCTTGCATGGGGGTTTCAAGACCAAGCCTGAATGTCAAAAGGGGTCGCAGTCAAAAAAATTTAAGAGCCACTCCTTTAATGTGCTCGTAAACGATCAATCTTGGTTAAATATGCATTCAATTCATTCTTCGGCGGCTATTCCACTTGTCAATATTCCGTCATTTATGCATGAATAATAGTCTCTACCATATTATAACTTAATTTATAATAGATAAGTTGAGTATCTACATAATAGCATCCTTAAAACAAAACTCTCATCAATTATTGATGCACAAATGACGGAATATTGACAAGTGGAATAGCCGCCTTAAGAAACTACATTATATTGTATTAGCCACTCGCGAAAAACAACATTTGTTTGGAACATAAGAATTACTAAAGTACAAAAAGTTAAAATGGGATCGTCATTTTCTTTGGATCGTTAAAAAGACCATGCTTCCTTGGCGATGACTATTGAAGTAGGCTTCTTCTATTAATACGTCTCGGGGCCTATAAGTGCGAGTAGAACGCATTCCCATGCCCATACCCATGTCTAGTCTTCTTATGAATCTTAACCAAATGACGTCAGATTCGAACTAATTGGTTTCGGAATAGTAATTTGATTGGACAGTTTTTAGAATAGAGCCAAATGCGATTATATACTATTATGTCTTGTACAATATAGCATGGGAACCAGTCCTTTGGGATCCCCCCTTTACAAATATAAAATTGTCTCTTATAATCAATTACTTTATTACTCGTAATGCTGCTAAATGCTGTCGGCTGTCATTATTTCGCTGCTATGTAAACCCGAAAACTGTCGCTCGTGTTTTTGACGTTGATATGATCTTATAAAAGTCTCTATTATCACATACTGTATACAGATGTTTTCCTTGCAGATCAATTACAGTTTCCTCACGTACTACTGCAGTTATTTCAATACTGTATCATAATAGTGCACAATAAATCGTTAAACTGTAGATTGCATTCACTTGTCTACGCTTCCCATTGGTATGCGTACCATGTCTTCTAATTAGAGCTTCCTTTCTTAACTGGGACAGGGAAGGTCTTAAATAGATACCTGTATGTACAATACAGACCCTTCCGGCAGAATTTTTTATGTTTATACCAGAGTGTACTGTTGACCCTGTGCCTGTTGCTGGCAGCCGGCAGTCATCTATTCTGTTTGACTTTTTTGGACATGTCTCGTAAAATCCATAGCAATGAACCACAACCAAACAAGGTATAATTGGACAAGGGTTAGACGTAGGGGTAGGACGTGGGTTGGACAGAAAAGACTTTTTAGTCGTAGGTCTCTCCCCGTATTAAAGAAGACTTTTTTTTTTATAAAAGGTTAAATTGCATACAAACAATTTACCGAATGCATCCGATTAACCTCTTCAATCGCCTCACTAAGTCACCTAATAGGTACTTGTGTCGAGTTACGACACGTCTCCTCCGACCGCAAGGTGTTTAGATACTCGCGTTTATTATTATTAGAATTAGTAGTATCATTTTGTTAAGAAATTAATTTAATTTAAAATTGTGTATGTGTGTGTGTGTGTGGCAGGGGGGGGGGGGGGGAGTTTGTACACAAAAATGCTTGAATATTTTTTTTTTTTTTATATTTTGGCGCGGTAGTCTTCCAAGTTTATAGACCGTTTGAATGAAATACAATATACTCACATCTTTACCGAACACGTTTCGCCTTCGCCTTCCATTCAAACAACGTGTTAGAGCTGTACAGATTTAATTTAGGTCGTTAATGCCACTGAATCTTGTCAATGGGCCTGTTGAGATAAGGGCCACTACAAAGACGAAAGTTAAAAATTAAATTAAACCCTTTTTCTTTCTACTTTCCGCAGTATAGGAATCGATCTTGTTTGACGCCATTAATGCTTTAGTAACCTTGCAAACGTCATTACCAGAAATATATCACTTTTAGACTTGACTATTTCAATTAAGTAGTTGACTTGTTCCTACAACATTTCGTACCATTATCCCCAAGCTCCTGTTATTCGTTGAACCGCTTCTAAAATGCGTCGCTCGAAGCGACATTAGTTCTAGTAGCTGGCGCATTTCCTAATCAATTAAAACTGATTCTTCCGAGGTATTTATCTAATTTATGGCATAGTATACTAACTCCAAGACTATGATTAGTGGCTAGGAACTCAGCCTAGTAATCCAATACAGAATTCCACTAATAGACAAACTAATTGTATCGCCTCTATTATTGTTAGCTTGTTGACTTGATATCCCATCACGTATGCTAAAACGTGTTCCCGGGAAATGTTGCAAGATTTAACTGCAACCTACAAGTGTAGACTAGAGTACCTATATAATAATGTATGGTAATTCCTGTTTATGAAGGCGGATTGCATTATGGGTGTGCGTTTCTGAATTATAGCTCGACTTGGAAAAATAATATCATTACCTACTCATTATAACTTTTATAAATAAAGTTCAGTAAAAAAATTATACTGAATTTATTAATGTATAATGTCTAATGTGGCCATTTATAATTTGCCGCAAATTGGGACATCTGGTTTTAAGGTATCTAAGATCAATCCTATACATAATAATACATTACAGACATCTAATGCTTTTAAATGGGGAAAGTCGTGGACAGGACCGGATTTGCCAGGTGAGGAGTCCCTAAGCGAGAGCATATTTGGAGCCCACCTCGAAAATTCAAATAAAATGATGGCGTGGGACCCTAAGCCAGAGCTTACTCGGCTTATTGGTAAATCCAGCACTGGTCGTGGAATCAGTCCCGGATTTATATTATTTTGTGGAGGCCTTACACAGGGATCTAGAACTTTCACCACGAGAAATATTAAAAGTCTAGGTGCAAATTAGTAGGCTGCTAAGCTTCCCCTGACAATGGGTTTGGCTCTAATTGTTTGATGACTATGAGGCCCATGCCTGTAATCAATATTAAGAGGACATGCTACGTAGAAAATGAGCAGCCCAAAATTTGTTGTTTTTATGGACTTTTTATTTTTTATTTAATTAACAAAGCAAGTCATTAAAGATTAGGTAATAGTTGTAGAAGACTACTTCATGCATCATATATTCGGGTATTTTTACTTTTCGGTTTTGTAGTTTTTCCAAAAATCCCAGAATATGCATAATTTTAGTCCGTTCTGGTATTTATGAAAGAACTAAGGTACCAAAAATATAATATTTCCTATTGCATGATGCATGAAGCAGTCTTCTACAACTTCCATGAGCCAAATTTTTAATGACTTGCTTTATTGAATTGAATTGAAAACGACTTTATTGAATAAAAACAAAACAAAGGGCGAACAATAAGACTATAAAGTCTTCTTTTCATGCTAACCTTAAAAACAAAAATATTGTATTAATATATAGATGCTTAAAATTAAATAGAGAAGAAACAAGAGAAGAAGGGGGGGGGAAGGGGATCCATTGTCGTCACCATTATAAGACCGGAGAGAGTCTCATGCGTTATCTAATATATATTGTTTAATAATTTTCTTAAAGCTACTGAGTGTTAATTAAATAAAAAATAAAAAGTCCATAAAACAACAAATTTTGGGATGCTCATTTTCTACGTAGCATGTCCTCTTAACACAGCAGCCAATGTAAGTCCAACTAACCCTTTTTAAAATAGGCTGCTAAGTATTTTAATGCAATTTATTTGGACAAACCAATATTTAGATTTTACACACGTAAGCATGTATCTAGTGCGGCGTCGCGCTGTGTCTCCCCAGGGGGAATAGTAAAAAAACTCGACAATCTCGACTGGCGGACATGGGCGACCCTAAACCAAATACGCTCTGGTGCGGCCCGTACGAAGACCAACAGGGCTAGATAGGGTCAGCTCGATGAAAATGACACCCTCTGCGCATGCGGCCAGCGCCAAGATTTAGAACCTGTTCCTGTGCAGCCTTTGCCCCCACCGCTGCACACCTGAAGACCTGTGGGAGGCCAATGTGGCGGCTATGAATTTCGCCCAGTTTTGGACGCGCTTGGACACGAAAAAAAAAAAAAACATTCGGAACTAGTATGGTTTTACGTATTTTCTACTATTGTGCAGTACAGTTCAATGTTTTTGTGTTTTTATGTTTTATTCTTTTTAGCTATTTTTTTTTTTTTTTTTTTTTTTTTTTTTTTGTCATTGAGTGTCAAATTTGGGAAGACAGGATATTTTAGCGCCCCGAGCTACCCTTTAGGCCTTGGGGACAATGGGATGGATATGGTAACGGAATATCACTTTAGGCGGCTATTCCACAGACGTCGTTTTTCATTGTGCATGTGCATGACGTGGTAGCAGACGTCATTAATAAGTCTCTGCCATATTTTAAGGAGACTATAATGTAGATACTTAACTTATCTATTATAAATTTAGTTATAATATGGTAGAGACTTATTAATGATGTCTGCTACCACGTCATGCACATGCACAATGAAAAACGACGTCGGTGGAATAGCCGCCTTAGCCGTGTTATCCGTTTGACAAATCGATAAGATGCTTTTTTTTCTCCTTTTCAATTTGACTGCTTGTTTCTCGGGTGTTGTTTTATGTTTTAAATTGTAAGTGATGTCGTTTTTTGACTTTGTCTTTTGGCAACTCATAAGCTTATTTATTTATTTATGTTCGCGAGTTGGGAGTCTGTAGATGGTGGAGCGTTATACAAAGCCGAGATGACTGGAGGGGTGTTGTCGAACAGGCCAATGCTCATCAAGGGATGAAGAGCCAGAAGTAGATGTTAAAACATTTTAAAAAATTGAACGTGTCATCTAGGCATCCCATAAGAAAGCGTTGGTAATGGAGGTTAGAAGTGGTGGGATGGTGTAGCGTAATTAATTATTTTTCATCTCTTTTCAAATCTATTTGGTTCCTAACAATGGGTGATTGAGACGCCTACTTGCACATTGTTTCATAGCAGCTTCGTTCACAGTTGGACACATAGACTTTCCTTTGAATTAGGCTGCTTAACCTGCTTAACGTTGGAAAAAAGGTTAGGTTAGGTCCCTACCTTACAAAACACCAAATAATTGTGTTAGTGACAGCCACATACTACGTGATCAATATGTGGAGCAACATTTCTTTTACATTATTCGATCCCATTGATGACTCTGCAATTAATTTTTTCTGTGACATTTGAGTTTGTAAACATAAAAACTGATAATGGTAGGACAAGCTTCTTCTTAATGATGTCTTGGATGCTTTTCGTCTCTTCTTCAGGTCATTTTTTTTTTTTTTTTTAAATATCATTTTCAATCTTTTACATTTTAAACCAGAGCCATTTATGACTAATTAAAAATTCATGTGACATTTTTGTTACCCATTTTAAATGCAAAAAAGACTTACGATTTCATGAATAGTGGAAAACAGTTTTTAAAAAATTCTGGGAGATTTTAAAAACGGACGAAAACATACGTTAATAAGGCAACCAGCGCCATTTTAGGTACGAAAAGTTTAGCCGCTTCACATGGGAGAAGTAACCTAAATAAGACATGTTTGGCGCCAAAGATAACAATTAAACCCGACTAAATTGTTTATAATTGCCACACTACCTTAGTTGAATTAAAAGTTTCGCCTTGTATGGTCTGTGGTGATTTCTATTCATATGAGTTCTCCTTGTATGGGACCTAATGTGTTGTTTATCTCTTATCTTAATGGCTCTATCCAAATAACTCTGTAATCATTTGCCAATCGACTTTTTGATTAATGCATTTGCCCTGGGATCGTTTATATAGTGATGGAAAACTATCAGTCATGCCCTATAATGGGCAACTTTGTTATGTGGTGAATACGTTAGATGGCAGCACCGTACGGTAATTGTAGATAAATACAGTTGTAATTAAGAGACAGCCCGAGGGGAAACCCCTTAAGGGTGTATGTAATCAAATTTACAGGAAATGTCGATCTTAGAGTAATGAGCCAGTTATTGATTTCCTATATCCCCGTCCATTCTTTCCGTTTTCATTTTCCGGATTTAGCCCATGTGGGAGCTTTTAAATTTTATATATTTACAAGCGGAGCTAACGTGGTTCTATTGAAAATTACGCAGCTCGCCCCTTCGGGGCTCGCATGACTTGTTTTCCTCGTTTTTTTTTTTCGCGGTCGCGGATATGTGACTGATGCAACAATTAGATAAAAAAATCCTTGATGCGGATTATATATCATGCTAAAATTTCAGCTCGATCGGTGCAGAACTTTTTGAGTTTTTGAAGCGTACACAAACCAACATAACATTTATATATATATATATATATATAGATTACGACCAAGGCCGTGCCCAGGTTTTGATTTTTAACGAAATTTATTAATGAATTACTAGATGAATTCTTCAAACAGTACAGGCTTACATGAAAAAATTATTTCGGGGGGGGGGGGGGGTCCGGACCTCTTTGGGCACGGCCATGATTACGACCACTAGGCCAATATCTGGTCGAGGTACAGCACAAACTTAGCTACTCCTAAATTGTCACTAGACCGTCCAAGTCCCTTGTATAAGGCATTGCGATGATACCCCTAGTTCAAGGTCATCGCCGTAGTGTCCCTTACTTCCGTGACTTTTTCTTTCTTCTTCTTCTGGCTCTACAGCCCGTGATGAACTTTCATAATAGCCCTTGATGAGCTTTAGCCTGCTCGACATCTCACTCCTCCAGTCATCTCGGTATTGTACAACACTCCACCATCTACGGACTCCCAACTCGCGAAGGTCAGTTTCCAACTCATCCGTGACTGAGACCCCCCAATCTTTGACGAATGGTAAATGCGAGTCCGTCCCTCGCGGCTTGACCCATACGCGGGACATAACATGTGTTCTACCTTTTCGTAGGTTTATCTTTCTTAAATTATTAAGAGTGTACTGCCCGTGGGAAAGCGGCAGCCCGAAATTTAATACTTTTTATTTTTTATTTAATTAACTAAGCATGATACTAAAGATTTGCCTCATCAAAGTTGTTGAAGACTACTTTTTAGTTTTCGAAATTGTAGTTTTTTTATAAAATCGATATTGTTATTGTTCATAAAATATTTGCATGTTTCTGAAAAAACTACAATTTCGAAAATTAAAAATATCTTATAATGTGATGCATGAAGTAGTCTTCTACAACCTTGATGAGCCAAATCTTTAATAACATGCTTAGTTATTTAAATGAAAAATATTAAATCTCGGGCTGCCAATTTCCTACGAGCTGTACACTCTTAGTGTGCGGCATTTCTCTCAGATGTCGATGCTGACTTGATACTCGAAACATTTTGGCGATTTATCTAATTTTAAAATATTGGCTTTCATTTGCAATCTTTCTGGAATTTCTGTTGTACATAAAGCTGGTTATTTGTTGACACTAACAGTGCTGTATATCATCAACAGCTGTTGGTAATGGTGCCGTCTAGTGAACAGGGACTGTTATGGTGTCATTTAATTAATTATGAAACTGTTGCTTTTCTAGAATGTTTTCTTACGTACTTGCACAACTCACATCTGACGAGTACGATTTGATATTATAATGCATATGCTTAGTGCCTGTACCCCTTCAATAATGAGTGAGAGAAAGAAAGTAATGGAAAAATGGACGGATTCGAACACGAGTCCCCACCTTGCCGGGGTGGTATGTTGCCCACAGCACCAAATTCGTTGCCCTCTTAGTTTCCACACCTTCCATCCATTTGTCCATGTCTTCCTTTCGAGGATTTCCACAAAGGTAATTAGGTACTCTGTGCCTCTATAATTTTGATATGATAACATACGATATTTCAATAATGAGGAAAAAGCACGATATGCGCAGTTAACTCTCACGTGCAGCAGTGGACATTTTCGCATGAACATATTTATTTTCTCCCAGAACCAAACTTTCAGGGTGGGAGCGACCCAGTGGATTTTGTTAACACTAATAACATTTACAATATATGTGAATTTAAAAATAATAGTTGGAGCCGTTTTTGAGCGGGGGATCAAATCTCTCAAAATTGAGCTAGCCCAAAATAGAAAACATAATCCCGAGATATGATTTTTGTGAACCTGCATACCAAATTTCACCAAAATCCATCGATTGGTTGGCCCCCAAATCGACGAACAGACAGGCAGACCAGCAGACAGACTTTTCGTAAAAACTACTTTTTTGTGATCCTGGGACCTCAAAACGTGTAAATCCGTTAAAATCTCGGAATCGAAAACTTTGACCATCGCAAAGCTTTCCTTATACTACGTATAAATTGGAAGGCAAAAATATATAAGTAGGCGAAGTCCATCTATATTACCCACATAAGTAATCTTTTCACCTTGAGCTTTGTGTGCTTTTATTCTTTCCTACGTTTACTAGTGGGCTTGATCTCCACCTTACTCTACATCGTCGCTTCATTTACAATTTTAATCTTTCACATCTACAGACATTAACAATTTGCAACATAAGAAAACCCCTCCAGTAGGTATCTGAAAATATACCAAGTACCCAGACAACATTATTCTAGTATGTTCACTCCAGACCAATTCCCACCAAAACACGTTCTTATGGCGTTCACGCCATAACCGCGTTCTTCTAAGCGTGAGGAATTCACTCTGTTTAGCTTATTGAGTATGAGCGTGTTGACAATTTGCTACGCGAACGGCCGAAAATAAAGTCAGTGTTGTTGCGATTGTCAGCGTGTTCGGAGAGCTGAGCTCGAAATTTTGAGAGTCGGTTGCCGATATATTAGCAGTGTTTGTGCGTGGTGAATTTCAAATTGTGCGAATTTGTAGTTCATATAATACGAATATTTCGTTGATTTCAATTCGGCGATGTCAACTGGTATTTTCTAGTGTCCATTATTGTTGTTGCTTGGTTACACACGCTGTTGGCCCCTTTTCAAATTTTGAAACAATTGGTTGCAAATTCTGGCCAAATTCCCGGGATAATTCTGCCCGTGCCATGAGAGTTGTCATGTTTTATGACCATTGCTATTGTTACCGCTCCTGTTATTGTTTGGTTTTTATTGAGTTAACGTCATCTTTAAGGTGGGAACTTTGCTGTAGTAATTTTACCATTATTAATATAGCTTAGTAGAACTAGAACTCCAATCATCCGAGTCGTTTTCAGACTACGATATTAATTTAGGGGATGCCAAAAAATGTGTGATGAAATCAGTCAAATAGCTTATTGTTACTTTGAACGTGATGTTCTGTAAACCTCTTACTTTCTTTTGAGTTTCTATACTCATTTAATAAAAAAGGTATTAGTACAGTACCGAAATTTTTGACAACATTTTATCCTTTTTGGAAAAACTCCAATAATTCGAATATCTAATTATCCGAATTGGGTCCGCTCCTAATTTATTCGGGTAATTCGAGTTTTATTATATTCAGAGGATGTCAAAATTATTTTTACCGTCTGTATATGTGTCCTGTTAGTACTAGTAGGCAATTTTGTTTGTTTGTTTGTGGGATAAGGTCACACCTGCGCAAACAGTATGGCAATCGAATACGCTATGCAGTTCATTAGTTTACGAGGGGAGTAAGTAAGTAAGTGGAGGCATCGATGCCACATGTTGCTGCCAACAAGCCAGCCGTCTGTAGCTTGAAGAAGTAAAACTACGCTGAGTTGACCCCATACACGTCACTGAAGTTACGTGATGAACAGTCTTCTTATTAATTATTTATAACACTTACTCAGTATGCCTCAGTCGACTTACCGTGATTTTTCTGCTGTGGCATTTAGCTTAACTCAGCGTAGTTTTACTATACCAATAACACTTCTTAAGGATTGTCTTTTGTCTTAGACTACCGTGCACATTACCTAACTCTGCATAGAAATTAAGTGAGTAGTTGGTTGTACTTCACCTGAAGTTGATCACAAATAGTTGGTTCGTTTTCATACTTTTTGAAGTACTAGGTTTTTTTTCGTATATCCCTAAGGCCAGGGAATTTGTGATTTGAACTTGTGGACTGGTGGCGTGTGGGGAAGTGGATGATTTTTCTTTTTTCTCCAAAAACTCCGAAGTTCTTGTTTCTGGTATAACCTGTTGCTGGGGGAGTGCTTCGGCACACTCTTCAAATCAGGGACTGAAGAATTTAATTTACTTCCGCAGTTTCTTATCTTTTCAACTCGTCAACTTCCCCATTGATTGCTGTACGTGCTCTTCTCCTGGAATGTCTTCTAAAACTACCAACCTCATTACAAAGCAATTATTTAGTCCTTCCAGGGCTCCAGCCAAGCCAAATTGACTTAAAATGGTAGGCTCCAAAAATAATGCCAACCAAACTGGAAAATTATAACATTCATTAGCCTCAAGATCAGTATTCAGTTTTTTAGTTAACGTAAAAATCTGAAAGGCAAATTTAGAAACAAGTATTACCGGCCCCTGTGGCTCAGCGTAAGCTAATGATCCACGACATCTGTTCGAATCCCGCTAATTTATTACCTATTTAAGAAATCTTCTCCTTGCCCTTTTAAGCGAGACTTCGATCAACTGTCGGATAGTTAATTACGAGGGACTGTTGCCAAATTTTACCCTGTTCCAATGCATCGGATTTCCGTTGATGGTCGAAGCCCCCCGAAAAAGAAAGAAGCTGGTTAAAATTTTGGACAATGATTTTAGAAATATATTAATGAAATGGAATCTAAATTGAGCCTTTTTAACAGTAGATCTGTCGTGAAATTAGCCGTAGCCTACGGGTACTAGGGTTGTTTCACTTGTTTGGCCTTTCATGTGACGAAATTCTTACTCCCGTTCAACTTGAGAGCCAGGTAACTTGCCTTAGGGACTTTTAATTGAGTTTTATTACGCAAAATTTACAGTTAGGCTATTAGTGCCATAATTAAATATTAAACGCTTTTCATGGATTTGGTCTTTTATTTCATCAGTTATGGCTATATGAATTGTTAGAAGCTTAATCCAATTCGCCAAAAGAAGTCCTTAATAAAGACCACAGTCGTTCATCCCTGAGTCCTATATAGGAGGGATGGGACATTTCAGCTCGCCAAAAATATTTTTTAACCCTGGTAAGTTTTTCCCGATCGCGCCTTAGGCTGGACTTTCACTGCAGGCGAATTTGCGCGGGGTAGAGTGAAAGATTTCAATCCAGTTTAAGTTCGAAATTTCGCGAAATTTCTTGCAGTGTCCGTCCAGCCTTTGTCCATGTCAGCATGAAATCGCTTATTGCTCAATCGCCCGCAAGGCCACATCTTGAATTCAGTAAGGTATTAATTTCTTGTATTTTCACCAAATGGTTCAATAATTGACTCAACACCTCTATTGTACACTGTTGGCTAGTTTAATGTGTCATTGAAGGCATGACATTATTATATGCAGTACCTGTCCCTATTAATATGGCCTTCAGCAATGTTACTTCGTAGTTTAGTCACTTTTCATGCGCCTGCCAATTTGTTTTTTGCCAACTTTTTGCCACTCCTCTGTATCAGACCATGAATTATTTATTGAAATGGATATTATATCGCTGCAGACGCTGGCTGCCCCATACATCAAACTCAATATATATTTTTTCATCCCTATTGTGGGGGGGGGGACTTTCTGAGCCCTTTACACCCATATTTGGTTATTTACGTCTCTTTTTAACCTGCCAACGCAGGCTAGTGAGATTACACATTCTTGCGTTGTGTAACAGAATACTCGTACGTTGCACTCCTCATTCAGACTTTTGACTTCACTGCTCATTGCAGCACTCACTCAGTTATTTCATAATAGAATTTTTTTTAATGCAAGTAGCAAAAACAGGTGTATTCTTCGATCATCAACTTTATTTAAGGCGGGGTTTCCACACACGTCAACGGTCGATGGTAAATATGGTTTTGACGTGGTAGCAGACATTTTTAGTATGTCTTTAATGTCTGCTAAAACGTCAATACCACATTTATCATTGACCATTGACGTATGTGGAAACCCCGCCTAATTACAATATCTTATAATTAATTTAGTGCACTTACAGTATCTAAATTTAATTTTGAAATGTTATTATAAACGCCATTATTAATTTAATTTAGCCTGATCTGACGTATAGTTTCTATTAGTACCTAGCTTACTAGCTTTTAAATTACTTCAATATTTTGTAGTACAAGTCTTATTTTGAGCATTACTTTAATCGCTAATCAAGCTTTTGAGATTTTATTCGCCTGTTAGGTACTTTGGCACCCGAATAGACAGTTGTGCTATGAAACGTAAGTTTGTGACTCGAGATAAAATGGAAAAATTTTCTACCTGGGCCGGGTCCACTCATCCCTAATGGGTACCTTACCTCCGCCGGTAAGAGAAAAGCGAAGCTGCAGGGCATGTTGCTACCACGACATCCCAAATAGTGCAATGGTCCAATGAGAGAATCTTTCACGAGTCCTCAGGACTGCACCCTCAGCTGGTTGTAGTGCCTAGGAGGATTTTAATTAGGTACTTGGTCCTGCACGATTAGTTAATTATTCGTCAATAATAATAGCAGTGAAGAGTATATTTCGTTACATTGTCATATGCGAGAATTTGGGACAAGGCTAAATGTTCCGGCATGGTGGCTATGATGAATTGGATGCCATGCTGAGGACCTCAGTTGGCACGTAAGACCTATCTAAAGGCCCCATTCATGATTGATCAGTTCCAGCAGGATAAAAAATTGTAATAGTTGCTGCACAGAGAAGGATAAAAATAATGCCTTTCTCCATGCAGGTTTGTTCGGCGCTCCTCAGTGGCAAAACCTTAGATGTTTCCATACTAGCCCTTAAATTCTGATTATTTTAAAATACAGAAAATACTCTTAATTCTTCTAGCGGTTCCAACACGTAAGACCTATCTAAAGGCCCCATTCACGACTGATCCGTTCCAGCAGGACAAGCCAAATTGTAATAGTGGCCGCTGCTGCACAAAGAAGGATAATAATAATGCCTTTCTCCATGCAGGCTTGTCCGGCGCTCCTCAAGCTCTACACCTTGGATGTTTCCATACTAGCCCTTAAATACTGATTATTTTAAAATGCACAAAATACTCTTAATTCTTCTAGCGGTTCCAACAACAGTTACGTATACTGTGCTTGAGGACTGGTCAATGGTTTCCTAGTGAAAGTCTCTGAAGGAAATCCTCGTCCCCATATGCCGCCCATTCATTAAGACAATAAGTGATTATTCATAATTGTTATTTTTTATTTCGTATTTAGTGGACTCACGCAGAAGAAAAACCTTATAGGTTTACATAATCACATTTTCAGGAAATATCGATAATAATAATAAAGTCTTTATTGAAGAAAAAAAAGTATGTAGATACAGCGAGATTAGGGCCTACCATTGAAAAATTAGTGGAATGGAGACGTTTTCCTAAACATTTTGATTGATACTGTAGTGTGTAACACACTTTTGTTACTTGATTTGACTATTCCTGTGAAATTTGGCTTATTCGGAAAACGAGTAGTGTGTGTGTCCGGTTGTCTCTAAAGTTATGTATATCAAAAGAGTTTTTCAACATAAAAACATTCAATTTTTTGGTTTCATGTTGCAAAAAAAATCGACCCGAAAAACGTTTTATTTTATTTTCCATCTTTTTCTGTATTTGCCTTGTAATGAAAGCTGTGGGATGGTTCATAGGCTAATGTGCAGATGTAACCTTGACTCGTTTCACACTGGCTGCTTCACAATGGCTTGTTGCCTTCAGTTATGGCGGTAACGTCTGTCAGAAGAGCTGCATGTACCGGGAAATCTTCTGTAAGAACTTTTCTGTCATTATTTCTGTGTTGAAATCCCCTGCTCTGTCTGCCACGTCGATGTTTTTGTGCCAAGGGTGAATATTATCTGCATCGACTGTAATAAAATTATTATATTGGAAATAATTGAATAGGTTGGTTTGTTCAACTGCGTTTAATGAATAGAAGGGCATCCTGGGTAGAGTTCTTCCCAAAAACTACGCGCCCAATGTTTTGTGAGCTGAGTGACTGCGAAAAGCTGCGATTGTCGGGTATATATGATAATATTAAACAGCATCTCGTAAGCCTATTTATTCTCTAAATCTCTAAATTAAGCCCGATTATGCTAATCATGGGCCCCTCTCTGAGGTCAGTCGGTGGAAAATTAAGGAAATGAGGAGAAAGTTGTTTTCACGAATCAATTTTGGACCCATATTAATAATGTCCTGAATGGACGTTTTTATGAACTTAGGCCTGGTCCATTGGTCCCTTTTCCAATGCCAACGACCCCTTGGATTTCAGACATTATTTATATTGTTTCCGTAAGAATTGACAAACTGGTATATGTCCTCGATGTTAACCTACAGTCCTACACCGGCTACAAGCGATGATGGGCAAGCTGTGGCAAGCCTACCATTGGCCCAGTGTAACAGGTGGAAGCATGTAGCCTACAGATACCAGTCCATTTTCGACCTAACAATAACACAGTAGGCTACATAACTGACACAATCTTGAAGACTTGAACATGCAGTACTGTCTACACAAAATTTATAACTCACAGTGACGCAGTTTTAAACCTAGACTACGTAGGCCTTAGTATTTTTAATTTCACGCACGAGCCAGACTCAGCGTGCTATATCTGGGCGTAGACACAGCTCCCCCCCCCCCCCTCTCTAGAGTCTAGAAGAACATGTTAAATTTAATAAATTTATTGGAGTTCACTTTTTAACAAGTGTAATTAAAATTAAAATAATTTACAGTACATACCTTCATTAGGTTCATTATTATGAATATTCTTCTTCTTCTTCACCTAATTCCTCTTCCCTCTTAGTGCGCGTGCGCGTCGCCCCGGACCCCTTTCTTGTACTTGACCCGGCCGGACGCCGATTTATGATTGATTATAAATATTATGTTATTATAAATACTGCTTCCCCCTTCTCCCTGACTAACTCGAAAGCAGGCGACGCCCTTGCACTGCTGTAATCTGGGGGGTGGGGGGTAATTCAATCTGTACAAGGTTTAATTAGCAACAAATTATAAAATTTGAAATTGAAATTTAAGCTAAACTCATTTCCGTATTGATCGATTAGTAATCTCGATTACATTGTCTGAGAAGCGAGGGAGGTGGCGCTTATGCTTTCGTTCACCCACGTTCGATCAGATTGTCATTTCTGATTCATCATTATTCTTTCTTCCAATCTCAAAACTATTTATAAGTCTTGTCACGTTTGATTGATAGTTTCGTGGTTTTTCTTATCTAAATTATAATAATTGTATGTCTGTAAAATGGCCTAATATAGTTTGTAACACGGTTCTTGAAGGTCTTCTGAATAGTTAATGTCTTCTTATCGGCCTTCCTGGTCATATCGTATTATCACGGTATTAGCTTTTTCAATTTTCATTAGGATTCTACTGCATAGCCTTAGGGCAGCCTTCTGTTTATATTTATACAATAGTATTATACTACATATATAATATATGTATACGTTTTACTTAATTACTTTTACTGCGCCTTATCCTCATGGAGGGTCGACGGCACGACAGCAGACTTTCCACACAGTCCTGTTGTGTGCGTTGAGAGCCCCAAACTTCTCATATCTCTGGCGATCTTTCTTGCCAGTGTAACTTTCGGCCTCCCTGGTGGTTTTCTTCCTTGTGTCTCATGGTTCATTACACTTTTGACTTTTGGCATACTGTAACTGCCGTCCGGATTCTACTGGTTCTTCATTTTGGCATACTGTATATATGTATGTGTGTATATTTATAGTATCTAAAAAAAAACGTTGGTAAAATCCCGTAACAGTGCATATTTGATAATTCGCTGTTTTGACTAGTTTTCTGCTGCTGTGTTCGATGGCTGCGATGGCCGTGTACACGATTGAGATAAATAAAGTGATAAATCTGAACACTGCGCATCCTGTTGCTGGTATTTCAATGGACTGTGTACATGAAAGAGCCTGCCAAAAAGCCCATCAAAATATCCAAACACTAGCAGTTCTGTTGATTGAAGAACCAGTAGAATCCGGGGTGATGGGCCGTGGTCGAATTGAAAGTGAACTTCCAAACGTTTCGTCAACATCTGCGGTCGACATCTTCAGTGGCGCTGCGTAGACTTCGAAGGTTGTACTTCGGTGGCTCCGTAGCGAGTGAGTCGCTACGGAGCCACCGAGGCTCTTCATTTGACTCCGGCCGTGAAAGCTTATGCAGTTACTAGCAGTTCTGATAGGAGCTGGTCAGGACATGTAGAGTAGTGGTACGGACTCCGGCTTTCTCCCAATAGGTTTTTGGTGCGAGTCCTACACTTGCTACATTTTCTGTCCATGCTTCGGAGAGCATGTAAAGCAGGTGGTCCCGGGCATTTCTAGTTGAGTGTAAGAGAGGACTTTATTGCCCTAACTCAGCTAGGTTGCGCTTAGTAATAGAAGTAATATTATGAATACTGTTGACGCCATTCGAAGCAATTAGCTAGTTATTTTTTGTCTGGAATAAAATAAAGCTTGTCTGATACCAAGGGCCATTATTAATTATTCCTACTATAAGCTGTCAATGCAGCCCAGAACAGCATGAGGTAATTATTGATACATGACGCTTGGTACTTTACAAAAGCATGAAAAAAATATGAGAAATTTGCGTAAATGATAGACAATTAAGTATTGATATGGCTGTCATCATTATCATAGTAAACAACGGTGAATCACATTATGAGATTACTAATGCGCGAAAGCATGCTTCTATGACGGAATCGTTTGTCATTGTTTAGGCTAAAAAATTTCCCACGATTTGGTCACTATTCTCTGTTTCACACAAAAGTGATAAAAATAGGACACGATGTGATCACTATTTAAATTTAGAGTCAGTTTTTTTTGGTCTGTCTAGTCCTTACGTATCTAGTCTAGTGCCTATATTAATATAAATACGAGCACGATACTCTTGTTCGTGTATAATTGTAGTTTGTAATTTTTTTAATGACTTTTTATGGACCCAGGCCTACTTATAGTGTCCCATAGGTCCCTTGTCCAATGTCAACGACCCCATGGATTTCGGACATTATTTGTATTGTGTCCGTATGAATTGTATAAAGCGGAATTGTTAATAACCATCAATTATGTTGTAAAAATCCATTATTTTTCCTGTTGCGAATCACCTAATTTCGATCCATACAGTTTAAATCTATCTTTTCGTACTGAAATTCACAATGTATACAGCCATAGTGAAATTACGTCGAAACTCGATGTTTTGATTGTTTTTTCCTATAGCGGTATTCCACTTGTCAGTTTTTCTTCATTTGTGCATTAAAAATCTCATCAATTTTTAATGCACAAATCAAGAAAAACTGCCTATACGAAAGATCATTCCCAAAAATTCATTGTGGTATTGGATTGTGTACTCGGCGTTGAGAGTGCGAGATAAGCGATTGAAAAAATAAATTTGAAATTTTTAGCGAAGGTCAAAAGAAAATGTAGATTGGGTTCAGGGACTAGTTTTTCAGATGGCGATCTCTTGACCACAAATTATCCACATTTGCGGTTATATGCAGACATTAGCACTGCCCTTGCAATACCGTTCGCCAGATATGGGCGGTTCAGCTGATTTCCGTGTTAGCTTCTGAAAAAAGTAAAATAGGCCCTGAAGAATTGAAATAATTATATATTTCGTTATACCCCAAATCTACCGTTATCAGTTGAAATCTATATGCTTGTTGTGGGGCGAGATATAATCCTATATAAAAGGACATTAGCTTCCCCCCAGAAAATATACGTTTGATTCTCTGGGGGCCATTCAAGACTTAGGCGGGGTTTCCACCGACCTCGCATTGCAGAATGCAAATTACATTGACGGAAATATTTGTTTTTTCTCTTTATAGAAATGTAATAATATGTTTGTAATTAACATATCCCATGACACCATTTTTTTAATTTTAGTTAGTTTGTGATTTTAGTCTATGATCATTGATCAATTTTAACTATGGCATAGAGTAAAACAAACATTTCCGTCAATGTCATTTGCATTCTGCAATGCGAGGTCGGTGGAAACCTGCCTAAGTCTTGAATGTCTGCTACCACGTCACGGTATTTGTATTTAGCCCTAGCCGGTCGGTGGAAACCCCGACTATGCACAAGATCAACTACTTTTTTTTTTAATTTTTGTGCAATATAGTTGCACATACTGTGCAATTCACATTTTTTAGTCCTAAAGACAATTCAGATGCCTCCAATCCTTCAGCGGTCTAATTCTCATTTTGTATTATGTTTCATTGACCTCTTTCCTAGTTGCATCTTCCATTCTTCCTCTAGCTGCACAGTTTGCGTCTACCGACTCTTTTGTGCAGCGCTCGTCATGGTCTTTCGTTTTGCAACCAAGGACCTTTTCTTCAACATCAATCTCTTCCCCTATCTCGTTTCTGGTGCGGATTACATCTCAGTTGTCTTTCATGCGCTGTCCGTTATTCTTTCATCTCCAGCGGCTATTATATTCCGGAGAAATGTTTTTTTTATGTTTCAACTTCGAATAGTTGATACCAGCTTCCTCAGCGCTTCTTTATTCCCTACACCTGAATGAGTTCTTTAATTCTGATTTCAGTTGCATTGTACGTTGATTTCTGTTTCTTTCTATCTTGCTTGTTTAAAAGTTGCCTCTATTGTACTACCGTTCATTTATTTTCTTATCTACTTGACTGCAACATTGCGTCATGATGCCTACCTGCTGCACGGCATGTAGATTCTAGCCTGACGCATACCATTAGGCATGCTGCTTTACTTCTTCCGCAGATACATGATTCAGTTCGCGTGTCTGAAATCCCATTGCGTGACTTTCGTCGCAGCTAAACATTTTTCATGTGGAATATTCCCCGATATACAGTACATGTTTCCTCACTTATATTGGGATCAATAGTTCCAATATTATTGTATTATAAATGACTTTTTTTTTACCCGTGGTACAATGATTAGAACTTCTTGACGAGTTTAATGTTAAGCTCAATGCAAATATTTTCTACCAATGATTGGCAGATCCCGACCGGGTCAAGTACAATAAATGGGTCTGGGGCGCTGTGCACGCGGCACCAAGAGGGAAGAGAGGAAGAAGAAGATTGACCGATTTTGTCAAATATGCTCTCGCTAAGAGTGGGTCCCTGTGCTACCGTGCAGTTAAATTTACGAACAATCGTGGGGCCCATCCGAAATATCTTATAGTTGAGCATAAATCACAGAACTCTGAACTTTGCTGCTAAATTGTATCGTCGTATTATTGTTTTGTTCCTAAATTATCAGAAACTATTGAGAAGAGTGGGTCCCCGTTTGTAACGGTTTGGCAAGGAATCACCTTTTATTGGAACATGGTGCAACCGTGCAGTTTACTTGGGGCCCACCCGAAATATCCTATAGTTGCGCATAAACCACAGTTGCTGCTATTATATATTATATTTTATAAATATATTGTATCGTCCATCGTTATAGATTTGGTCCTAAATTATCAGAAACTATTGAGAAAGCATTACAAGATCTTGTAGTATTGGCCTTGATTACACATTATAATATTTATTCGTTCCAATATTTATTCGATAATGGTAATCAATAATTTTCAAGAATTCAGGGAAAATACCGAATGAAGAATATGGAACTCAGATGAGTGTTGGGCCTACATTGCAGCGCATATGCTGTCGTTTATTTAGAGATAGTTCCATTACCCAACCACGATAGGATGGCATTTGGAACACTTATAAAAATTGAAATTCGGTGTTCTGCTTATGCAAGTTTTCATATAAACAAAATGTTCTAAATGCCAACCTATTGTGGTCGGGGTAGTGCATGCCTGCACTGCACAAATTTTTAATGCGTCTCAACTCGGCATCAGCCATTTATCTTAATTTTCCTTAATTTTAATTCGTCCATCCTAGCCCATTAAAAATGCATTAATAATAGTAGAGTGCTATTGCGTCAACTAGTATATTTACAGAATTTTTCCTTATAGAGCGGCTCTTTAAGTGCTGCTTCACCATTATAGTACCGTGGGTTGTGAACCTGAAATTACAGAGCGAGTGCGCAGAGGGATCTGCGCCTAATCTGATATTAATAGACTAATGCGGGCAGGTACAACAACCTAGAGTTCTATTTAGGAAAGATGGGATATATGCTCCCGCCAATAAATTCAAATTTATTAAAAAACAAAACAGGGGGCTTCTGTCTTTTCAATAGCTGATCATAGGAGGCGTGGCAGGTGGGCCCTGAAATTCAATAATATAAGAGATAGTAACCCTATTAGGTTTGCGTGGGCCCTGGCCGGGCAGGATTTTTATTTAGTCTCCAACATCGACCTTTCACAGTTCAGTTGTATTATTCCGGACCATCAGCTTTCCTTTGTTAGTGTTATAACTATGAAAGTATGTAGGGGCTGTATATAACAAATCGCCAAGCGTATAAACAACTAATTTAAGCCAGTACGCAACTGTGCATTATTTTTAGTACACGCAAGTGAACCAATAATTTGTTCATCCCATGTTGGTATCCATTATTATGTGTTAGTTGAAACACCTCGCTGCCATAACTTGAACACTGGCCACTGAGAACCTTACTTAATCAATGCGATCTATTGTTTAATAATAAATGCGTATTTGTTTCCAACAACTAACAAGTTACCTACTTGTACACATGTTCAATTGCAAAGAGGCTACAACAATACAACCTTAAAGCTAATTGGCTGAAAAGGCTACCAGCGACCAACTTTACATGATTCATTATTGTTTTTATAATTGTGCCATTAAAGGGCGTTAGCTTTTAAATTTACGATTTTCATGGTGTACACACGTTTATTGTGTACCTCCGACCGTGACCGTGAATTTCGAAGAGACTTAAACAATGCAACCTAAAAGCTAGGCCTAAATGGCTGAAAAGGCTACCAGCGAACAACTTTACATGGTTCATTATTGTTTTATAATTGTGCCATTAAAAGGCGTTAGCTTTTTAATTTACAATTTTTATGGTACATGTTTATTGTGTACCTCCGACCGTGACCGTGGTATAGTTGGTACCGATTCCAAGGTCGTAATGATACAAATACATAGTGATGTCATTTAGTGTGGGCACTTGCTATAGGGAGGCTGTGCGTGCATCCGGCTGGGAAGATGACCTGCTGTTTAAAACAATTGAAAAGGGGGGCATACTTGTGCCACACGACAAAAGTGAAACTTTAAAATGATTAAATATTTAATGCGAAATGGTGTTGAATCCACATGGGGGGGGGGGCAAAGTTTTGTCCCGATTCCGTCATGTGTCCCTATTCACCCGTTTTTACGGTACCTCAATTAATTGCTATCTGGCTGTTGCACTGTTCTCAGATTATTTCAAGTGCTGCTATAGTTGTGAGAGTTACAGTGTAACATTATTTCTCTTTTGAATAACTCCTCTTTTGCCTGCTGGCGTCCATTTTTGTTTCATTTGTGGGGGGGGGGGAGGTGTTGGTATTCAAAATGCAGCCTACATTACCGTCTAATGATCGCATCAGTCAAGTTGTACTTTATGATTGTTATGTGTAAGAAAAACTAAAATAAAAAAGGGCAAAGGGACAAGTTACTCCAGGGCTATTTCCATGACCCGAACGCCTAGCTTAACACTGAGCTCTCAGCTGTCATCGGTGTTGTTACTGTAGATCTAAACGTTTTAATTGGTTGCCAAATTGAATAAATTGCTATAACCGGTTTCATTTCTCTGGTGCTACCAACTGATGCGTTTGATTATTTTGTCATTGAATTGAAAGCTCTTAAATCATTTGAAACAGGATGGGTGTGACTTCGTTTGCCACTGATGTTCAATCCTATTATTGGCTTTAAACCGGGGCTGACTAGTCGTAACTGGTTGCTCTCTTATTATCATTGAAATGCAACCGAGTAATAATTATTATGCCCTATTGCATCACGGTAAAGCAACGAAGAAAGTAATAAGGATGCTCAGAAATTAAATTCTGGCAAACCGATTGAATTGACATTCAGGGCATGCAATGAAATTATGGAAGTCTGCGCAAAATTTCAGGAGATTCGGTACTACGATAATTCATATTTAACTTTTCTTTGATGCTATCAACCTCATTTATTGCTGTCACGACTCCTACTCCTACTTTGAGTTTGTCTTTTTATAGTAACTTTTTCGTGCCTTCAAACTATTGAAACTAATATATACACATGATCACTTATTTTTTATAGGTCATATATAATATTTTGATGGGTAAATGTATTTAATGATTGTTAACTAGATAATTACTTAGACATTTAACGATTCCTCCATTTACGAGAGGAACATAAATATCTTATACTTCTTATAGTTAACCGAAATTCGAGGATCTAGAAATATCCATGCTCTATGTCTTGTCGGGATATCGTCTTTAATAGCCGCATTGGTGTTTTATTACAAAACTAAAAAAAATATCAAATCTTTATGTATGTGATCAATATTACTGCTTTTTTTGTTTAATAAGGCGGATGTGTCATTATATTATTATTATAGTAGTTATCTAATAATTCTGTATCATTTGTAACTATGACGAACGTTAACAGACCCACTTGATCAACTTCTTATATTTTCTCAATTTTTATTGGCTAAAACCACCTTCTTTCGGGAACTCCTATCTGCTAGATATGCAAGACGGTCCCAAAGTTTCGTAATCGTTATTCTCTGGTCGTTTCTTCGTTGTTTTGAAAAAGCTACTCCCATGGCATTCGTATTGTCAAAAACCATAATACGAATACGACTGAATCTTTGCGCTGAGCCTTGTGCATTAGAATATATAATGTATTCGTCTGCTCATATCTTCATAAATGTTTTGGCCGTACCTGGTCCCCTAATCTAGGGTTATCAACCTGCCTCTGGCCTGTAATTAAGTTGAATGGAAAGTTACGCATGGTGTCCATAGCTGAGTTTCAATTAGATCCAAGTTACCAATTTTAAGTAAACCTGTGGAAGTGTTCAAATTTCAAATAATCAATATTAGTCAAATAGTTTGCTATTTATTTTCGTCCCATCTCGGTCCTCGCCCATAATTGACTGCAAATGTATCATCGGGCTCTGTTTTGGCCTTCATGGAATTCTGTACCTTTTCAGACACTTCTTCTTCTTCAGCCAACGCTGGCTGTTAGGCCATTTGACGCCGTGACGCATAGTAGAGCTGGGCCATTCCCTCCTATGTCGTAGTTCAGTTTGCTGCCTCTATGCCATCGCAGCTTCCCCTTTTCGGATACGATTTTGAATACTTTTGTAAAGTGTCCTTTGACCAACGTCTGTTTGTAAAGGGTACTGTTACCAGCGCATTTTACCCTGATTTGTTTTTCAGTTAAATCATAGTTTCATTCCTAAAAATATTACCCCTATTTTTACGTAGTCACTTTTGACTTCAAGCCCAAAATTCATACATTGTGATGATGTCATAGACTGACACCACCATTTTTTGTTATGATGTTATAGACTGGCATGCAATTTTTTGTTATGATGTCATAGGCCGGCGCCACATGTTTTTTTTTATATAAACGTATTGTACATGCATATAATAAGTTTCTTAACTTCGTTGTACCTAGACGGCGGCCTTGACTAGCTCTGCTTAGAAGAGGTCATGCTCATCGTCCATATTATGACAGGTGAACGCGTAGGTCAAGGCAAAATCTATGATCCAAAAATACTATA
The DNA here is from genome assembly GCA_963971405.1 of Psococerastis gibbosa. Lineage (NCBI taxonomy): Eukaryota > Metazoa > Arthropoda > Insecta > Psocodea > Psocidae > Psococerastis > Psococerastis gibbosa. Next base: position 31,504,483 of record OZ020489.1, on the reverse strand, counting down.
TATCTCATACTATGTTAACATATTTTCTGAAACAGAGAAATCCTTGCTAACTAACTTGTAACCAGTTTTAATTCTGACGTTTTTTAATTAGAAAAATTCTGCTACCATAAAGGGTATATAACATGTAAAATATTTCAAAAGTGGGGGGCCCAGGGTGGAGAAACTTTCGGGGGGGGGGGGGGCAGACCCCACCGAGCACCCCCGTAGCGCCGCCACTGTCCTTTATGCACTGTATTTTCTAATACCCTTGCAATTTTGAACATTGCGTAGTTCGCACAAAGTTCGTACCATAATATATTCGACGGTTGTCGCCTCTGGGTAGGCCCATCCTTAAGGGTCTAGGCGTATTATGTAATCCGCCATATCTCATATACAGCTTAAAACCGCATTACCCTCCCATTTAACCTGGGATTAGCATTAATCCCGCCTATCTTAATTTTAATTGTCTTGGTGCTAGATGTAATTAGTGTGCTGAAACGGTTAATAACTTAACAATAGTCTGAGTTCGCATGCGAGGTCACTGCATCTCATTTAGAGTACTCATTGTTGCAAGATGTACCAGAGTTTCATCATGGTCTGGACCAATGGCCATACCATGTTGAATCCATTAGAGCAGAGCATGTTTCAAACTGCGGCAAACTTGGTAGTGTGCACAGCGTTGGCAGGGGAACATAGTGGGACATGATAACGCGCTTAGGCAGTATCAGTACGTGTCGAGTCCTGGTCACCTCCGATTTAATCGTGTGACTTTACCATGTTCCCCAAGTAGTTCGGAATACACTATAATCAGGAGGTCCGCCCTGTCAGTCAACTCCCCTTTCCTCCCCGCCAGGCTGACAGGGTTGCTTAAAGCAGAAATGCTGAAAGTAGGCGTTAGAAACAACAACAACATCATGGTATGGACCTCCTATAGAGAGAACTCTAATGATAGTTAATGATTTCCAGTTTCTGAACGAGATATTTATATTTAGGTGGCTCACATCGTGCTTCCTAGTCTGTTATTTAAGAAAATTAACAGTTAGCTGAAGGCTGCGGAAATTGATACGTTGAGGTCTGTTTAAACATGTACGGGTATATCCTGTGGAATAATGACAATGCTATTCAACCGTTCATCCGTTACTGTATTATTATGTACAAATACAAGTTATTTCAAGCAAACTCTGGGGATACTCTTTCCCAATGTTAATCCCGATTGTTTCCTTCAGACCTCCCCCTACCTTTAGATCCGGTTTAAAAAATAAAAGTAGCATGTATTGTATGGAAAGCATATACTGTACTCTTATGTACCTATGTACAGTATATTGTTTATCAGCGAATTCGTGGATACTGTCAAAGAGTAACTTGACCCAACTGCTCTAGATCGTAGTGAAATAGAAATGATCAACGGAAGCTTTTGGGTTCTATGCCCAACTAGAAGAGATTTTTTGTTGCAAATATCTGTATTCCAATTGGCTGTAGGAAGTTTAGAAAATTTGACTTCAAGTACAATAATTGAGAATTGTCATCGCCAGTCTGAGCCCTATTGTGGCGATTTGGGATTCACATAATACCGGGGTTTATATTTTAATACCGCAATAGTAAGGTGTCACATGACCGTGTTAAAATAATTAATAAATTATTGGAATACAAGAGAAAGGTTTCAAATTCAAAAACTTCTGTTTGATTCTAACGGTTGGTATGAATAAGCATGAGCATTGAATATATAACACTATAGAAAGGCCCCTGCATTTACGATTCCATTCTATAGAAACGCGAACTAAGATGATACTTGGCAGCGAACTGTTGCTCAAGGTGACTGGTTCGAGTCCCACCCGAATGCCAAAATTTTCTAGTGGTATAATTATTTATCTTCTGACTACCATGCTTCGGAGGGCATGTAAAGCCGGCGGTCCCGGCAGTCTTCCCTGACTGTCGATAGGTTAAACAGGAGGCTGTTGATGCAACCTGAAAACTCCTGTACCACGGGTAGTACCACCCCGACACGAATTTACTTTACTAATAATTTCATGGTAAATAATTTTCCTATAGTTACATTTCCGATATTTCGGGGGGGGGGGGGGGGGTTGTAGCACCTGATGTCACTGGAGATGAGTTAAATTCTAGATAGGTCAGACCAACACAATACCACACAGCAATAATGGCAGGGCACGCAATGCATTTAAGCGTAAATTTTCTATCATTTTTTCAAAAAACAAAATTTTTGCTCAAAACCAAATGGTTTTTTGGGAAAGCAACCTGTCCGGTTTCGTTAATTAATTTAACACCTAAAACATGCCTGAAGGTAGAAATAATCGATAGAAAGGTTTCGCAGAAAAATTATTTTTTAATAATTTTTCATGAAAATTGAGTTATTTTTGCTCAAAACCAAATGGTTTTTTGGGAAAGCAACCTGTCCGGTTTCGTTAATTAATTTAACACCTAAAACATGCCTGAAGGTAGAAATAATCGATAGAAAGGTTTCGCAGAAAAATTATTTTTTAATAATTTTTCATGAAAATTGAGTTATTTTTATTTTTTTACCCCCAGAAGCAAACTATCAAGGGGCAAGCGACCCCCTGCATTTTAACATTAATAACGACTACAAGATATGTGAATTTAAAAGAAATCGTTGGGGCCGTTTTGGCGAAATCAATTTTTAGACATTATTTTTATTTATTTATTTTTTTTGAGAATGAAACCCCCAAATTGAGTTAGCTCGAAATAAAAAAAAATAGTCTCGAGGTATGATTTGTGTGAACCTACATGCAAAATTTCTTCAAAATCGGCCAAATAGTTTGCCCGGAAATCGATGAACAGACAGACAGACGAACAGACAGACAGACATACAGGGTCCATCCCAAAAGAAATGAGCCTTTTTCAAAAAAAAATAGTTTTATTCAGCAGATCGCTACAACGCCTCAAAATTCTTCAAAATAGGATCCTCCTGCATCAATGCACTTTTGGAGACGGGTCTTCCAAGTCCGGAAGGCTTCCTGGTAGGCCTCCTTAGGGATGTCCTTGAGGGCTGCTGTGACATTCTCTTGGATGTCCTCAACCGAGTCCCAGTGCTTGCCCTTTAGCACACTTTTCAACCGCGGAAACAAAAAGAAGTCCGGGGGAGACAAGTCCGGGCTGTAGGGAGGCTGGGGAACCACGCCGAGTTGAATCCGGGCCAGGTACTTGGTCACGATGAACGCGGTGTGGCTCGGCGCGTTGTCGTGGTGCAAACTCCAGTCGTTTTTGATCGCGCTCCGCTTGCTTGTGACCTTTCTTTTGAGTCTTTTGAGGACTTCCAGGTGGAAGGCGGCATTCACTGTGCGTCCGGGTGGTACGAACTCGTAGTGCACAATCCCCCTGGCGTCGAAGAAGGCGACGAGCATTGTCTTGGTCCTGGATTTGCTCATCCGAGCTTTCTTCGGCCGGGGTGACGCGGTGGTGTGCCACTCAGCGCTCTGCCTTTTCGTCTCCGGATCGTACTGGAAACACCATGTTTCGTCACCTGTTACCACTTTGTTTAAAAACTCCGGGTCATCTTCGCACATTTGCAAGAGTTCTTCACACCGAACCACCCGGAGCTGTTTTTGTTCGTCAGTCAACACCCGCGGCACAAGTTTGGCGCACACCTTCCGCATCGATAAATCCTCGGAAATGACTCGATGTACTGTCGATTTCGGAATGTTTAGGGCATCTGCTACTTGATAAACACTGAACCGACGATCGGCGTTCAAAAAATCGCGCACTCGCTGCACGTTCTCGTCGGTTCGGGAGGTTGACGGTCGTCCAGACCGAGGTTCGTCGGCCACCTCTTCCCGGCCCTCCTTAAATGCTTTGTGCCACTTTTTAACTTGCGAGTACGATAAACAATCATCCTTGAAGGCCTCCTGAAGCATTCCAAACGTTTCGGTAGCATTCTTGCCGAGTTTGAAGCAGAATTTAATTGCGTAGCGTTGATCGATTTTTGACTCCATCGCGCCGTGTCGAAAATTGAAAATAGACGTTCACGGAAACACCCGTCCTGCCGCTCCGAGAGCTCAGAGCCGACAGGCACCGGCCGCGTATGGAAGCTAAGACCCTCCACCACCTGCCCCAAGCGTCAGAGCGCGCCGGAATGTACACTCGCGTCCGGAAAAAAATAAGGCTCATTTCTTTTGGGATGTACATACAGAGCGACAGACAGACATTTCGTAAAAACCACTTTTTTGGTTCCTGGGACCTCAAAACGTGTAAATCCGTTGAAATCTCGGAATCGAAAATTTCAACCATCACAAAGCTTTCCTTAGACTACATATAAATATCACACCTCGGGACGATTTTTTTTTATTTTGGGCTAACTCAATTTGGGGGGGTTTTATTCTAAAAAAACTCCGAAAAAAATGTCTAAAAAAATTATTTCTCAAAAACGATTTCTTTTAAGTTCACATATATTGTAGCCCTTATTAATGTTAATAAAATGTGGGGGGTCACTTGCCCCATGATTGTTTGCTTCGGGGGGTAAAAAAATAAAAATATCTAAATTTAAATGAAAGATGACTAAAAAAAAAAAAAAAAAATCTGCTAAACCTTTCTATCGATGATTTCTATCTTCAGGCATGTTTTAGGTGTTAAAAAGAGTAAAGAAAACCGGAAAGGTTGCTTTCCCAAAAAAGTATTTTTTTTTGGGCAAAAAAATGTTTTTTTGAAAAAAATGACTGAAAATTGACGGTCAAATGCATTGCGTGCCCTGCCATTATTCCTGTGGGGTAATGTGTTGTCTGACCGGTCTTGAATATGCAATGCCATCGATTAATTCAGTACTTTGGGATAGGTGATATCCTAGGCGATTGCCAGAGGGGGTCCTTAGGTTCCGGACCCCCCCTTCCCAAATGGTTACAGCGTACACTAGATAGAATGGAGTTTTATAGATTTCAAAATTTATTGAGGTTACCTCACCTCCAGTGACGTCAGGTGAACCCCCCCCCCCCCCCTTCCCCCGAGATATGCGACATTAAACCAAAAGAAAATTATTTACCATGAAATTACTTATTTTCTCTATCTACTAAGTGGCTGATAAATGGGAAAGCATGTTCGAGTAATCTCGGACCGGTTCTTTTTGAATTGTCATTACTTACAATATAATTATTTGGTTGTATATTTGTATATATATATTTTTTGGTTTAACTCATAATTGCTAAAAATCTGTTGGTAATTCAAAGGTGATGTAATGAGTGGATGCCATGCTTCGGAGGGCATGTGAAGCAGGCGGTACCGGGCCTTCCTAGTTGAGTGTAAGAGAGGGCTTTATAGCCCTAACTCCGCTAGGTTGGTTTAGTCATAGAAACAACAACAAAAGTCTTTATTTATTGCTCTCCAATTTATACGTAGCACCTATATAAGGAAAGCTTTGTCATGGTCGAAATTTTCGATTCGGAGATTTCAACAGATTTACACGTTTTGAGGTCCCAGGGACCCAAAAAAGTGGTTTTTACAAAACGTCTGTCTATCGCTCTGTCCGCCTGTCTGCCACTGTCTGTTCATCGATTTCTGGGCAAACTACTCGGTTAATTTAAAAGAAATTTAGCATGTAGGTTCACAAAAATCATACCTCGTGACCGTTTTTTTCTATCATCTTTTAAAAAAATAATTTTTTGCACAAAAATAAATATTATTTTTTTTTGGAAAGCAACCTGTCCGGTTTCGTTACTCAATTTAACACCTTAAACATGTTTGAAAGTAGAAATCATCGAAAATTATTTGTTATAGTCATTTTTCCTTAATTTTTTTTTTATATTTTTTACCCCCAGAAGCAAACTATCTTGCGGCAAGCGACCTCCCGCATTTTATTAACATTAATATTGACTACAATATATATGAATTTAAAAGAAATCGTTGGAGCCGCTTTTTTAGTTTTTTGAGAAAGACTGCGGGCAAACTTACAAATTTGGAAAAAAATGAAAACAAAAATGATCAATTGTTGAAAACCAGTGGAATGTGGTGTAAAAATAAATAAAGTATCATTGAAGATTTTCCGTCAATGACAAAATCAAATTTGAAGTATAATTGACCAGTGGAATAGCCGCCTTAGCATTATTCCAATTTGAATTTGAAGAAGCTCTCATATACGGCTTCAAAATAATAATAGGTAGATTTAGTATTTTACAGTAGATCCATTAAGTGTAATTAAATCATCTGCAATTCTAAAATAAGCTATTGTTGGAAAGCCTATGCTGAGCAGAAGTACAATGCTAGGTCAAATAAAAGAACCGGTCCGAGTTTACTTTCCAATTTATCAACATTTGTAGATAGGGAATATGAGTAATTTCATGGTAAATGATTTTCCAGTTGTTAAATTTCCGATATCTCGGGGGGGGGGGGGGGGGGGGGAGTTGTCCACCTGATGTCACTGGAAGTGAGATAAATTCTAGATAGGTCAGACCAACACATTAATTACCACACAGCTATAATGGCAGGACACGCAAGGCATTTGAGCGCGAATTTTCTATCATTTTTTCAAAAAATAATTTTTTGTGCAAAATCAAATATTTTTTTGGGAGAGCAACCTATCCGGTTTAGTTACTCAATTTAACACCTAAAACATGCCTGAAGGTAGAAATCATCGATAGAAAGGTTTCGCAGAAAATTATTTTTTAGTCATTTCTCATTAAAATTTAGTTATTTTTATTTTTTTACCTCCAGAAGAAAAACTATCAAGGGGCAAGTGACCCCCCGCAATTTGTCAGCATTAACAACAACTACAATATATGAGAATTTAAAAGAACTTGTTGGAGCCGTGTTTGAGAAATAATTTTTTTAGACGTTTTTTGGAGTTTTTTGTGAATAAAACCCCCCCAAATTGAATTGGCCCAAAATAAAAAAAAATATGACTTTTGTAAACCTACATGCTAAATTTCATCAAAATCGACCGCTTAGTTTGCCCGGAAATCGATGCACAGGCAGACAGACAGACAGACAGACAGACATTTCGTAAAAACCACTTTTTTGGGTTCCTGCTGGGACCTGAAAACGTGTAAATCCGTTGAAATCTCGGAATCGAAAATTTCGACCATCACAAAGCTTTCCTTTACTACGTATAAATTGGAAAGCAATAAAATATATACAGTATATACCACTGGCCATTATTAAAATAGGCAGCCAATTGAAGGGGCAGGAAGAAATTGAGAGTATTGCATAGTGAGGGTATTTAGACCGTCCCTGGTAAAGATGTGACGAGTTGTACCCTGACGAATTGCACAATGGGCTGACACCAGCGGGACGTCCAACCTTTTTTCTAGTTTGTAGGTTTTTCACCAGAAAAGCCTGTTTGCAATATTTGACCGTCGTGACCATTCTATAGTGTTATATATTCAATGGCATGAGGTACCAACTTTATTTAATATTATCGGGGTCAAAAATGCAAAAAATACAATTTTCGAATAGCTTCCAAAAAAAATTTGTTTTCTTCAAATGTTTAACCCCGGTAAAAAGTTAACTCAGTATCTTGTGCTATGCCTGGTGCCTGCTGGTGCAACGCATCTAATGATCCTAAATAAGTTACTATTATCGTCCTTTTGCTGAGGTCTAGACTGCTGAATTACTGTAGTTAAAGTGAGTCCTGAGTAACGGTCAGTCATTGTTCGTCTTATGTCTTGCCCATTTATTAGTTGGACCGTTAAACTAGTTCATTCTCGGTTTTGTTGCATTATTTCGTTTAATTATTGCAGAAGAGGCCGTTGGTAGCAATGACCTTCCAGGAAATAGGTTTATTACAAGCCATCTCCTATGGATTCGACCGTTCACCTGATACTGCAGTTCTCACAAGACTAGGTTATTGCTTTTCCTATGGCGGGTATTCCAAATACGTACATCGTCAATGAAAATTATGAAATTGAAGGGCATTTCAATTTTACTCTATGCCATTGTTAAAATTGATCAATTGATCATAGAGTAAAATCACAAACAAACAAACTAAAATTAAAAAAATGGCGTCATGGGATATGACAAGTACAATTATTTTAATTGATCTCTTTAAAAAGAACGCATTCCTGTATAAAAATTATAATAAGGTTTAAATAATAAGGCGACGAAGAATACAATTTCAAGAAACAAATGCAAACAAATTTCAAAAATTTGGCGCATACGTTTCAATAGAAAATTGTCAATTTTTGAAAAAACATGTGGAATGGCCGCCATCAATGAAAAATTGAAATGTCTTTCAATTTCATAATTTTCATTGACGATGTACGTATGTGGAATACCCGCCTAAAGTGGCTTTCTACTTCCCAGAATGGGACATTGAACCATAAAACTCTGTAAAACTGAGTAAAACCTACATAACACATAGTTTCCACAGTTTGGGTCTTTGGGGGGAGGAGGGGGGGGGGGACTCAATGACATAATTTTGTAGAATATCCCTGTTTCATTTACTGTACAGTTTACTTCTACTTCTAGTTGAACTAATGGTTGAAGATACAGGTATACAGTCAAATTAAATTAAATACAAATGGATGCACTTAATTTTTTTTAATCAAAGTGAATGGTGTCATTTAGAAAATGGCTTGTCTTAAGTTAGTGGAAAACCAATTGTGCAGTTAGTCGTGTACGTACGACCCGTAAGAAATCGGCTGCTTGCAATGTAATACTTCTCATTTTTAAATTAATTAACTAAGCAAGTTATTAAAATATTAGTTCATTTAAGTGGTAGAAGACTACTTTATGCATCATATAATAGGATATTATTAATTTTTGGTTTTGCAGTTTTTTCATGGTATCTATTTCAGTTGAAATTTTAGCCCTGAATTATTTTTAATAAAAAGCTACGGTACCAAAAATTAAAAATACCCTATTATATGATGCATAATGTAGTCTTCTACAACTAAAATCGACCCAAAGCTTTAGTATCTTCCTTTGTTAATTAAATTATAAATAAGAAGTCTGTGAAAACAACGGATTTTGGGGTCCCCATTTCCTACGGGACGGACACTCTTAATGTGATTAAATTTACTTTACTGAACAAAAAATCAAATTTAATTCGGCCGGTTTGTTTGAATTTGTAGCTTCATTATCTTGAAGAATTTTTTTTAGTATCCCGGGGACTCCCTATATATTATAATTATAAGCCTTATGGCCTTGTACTGAGCCGAGCCGTTACCCTAAAATAGCCTACCTTGTTTACTTTTCTTTTAAGATTATTGCATAGATATCAGTTTTAAGATTAAAAGTTGATAATAAACTTTCCTCTGCCGACGTGTGATAGATCGTATTTAGTGGCAGCTGATTGGTGTAACAGACCAGATAGTTTTTCACCCAATTGGTTCGTCTTCAGCATTATTTCTCAGCTAGTACCTGGTCTTACCGCTGTACGAGTATAGGCTATGTAATTATTAATAGTGATTGGCCAACCGCGTGTGTGTAAACACAATGTGTAGTGTATTAACTCAACAATAACAATGAACATTAGTTTGAATTGAGTGTGTTTGTATTTGCAGCTTAAACGTTGTGCATTTAACATTATTGTAGTTTGTGCTTAACGTTGTACTTTAGTAATAACTAATAAATACCCTTGTGTTATTGAGTGTTATAACTGGAACTTATAACAATGGAGACAATGGCGGAAGATTTGGAAATGAAGGGAGGGAAAAGCAAAAAGATTAGACTTATACCGAAAAACAAAGCTACTGCCCCGCTGTATAAACTTGCCAAATATTTGAAAATGCAGACAAAGGTAGGTATTCCTTTTGGAAAATTAATGTACCGTATTGGTAATTTTGCTATTAGTTGTCGTAATGTAGCAATGTATAAAAAAAACCAAAGGAAAACTTTGAAAAATTAAAATAAAAAGTGGCTTACATGTTACTAAACTGTAAATGTTTTTCTTCTTCTAAATAATCTAGCCTACACTGTGTGTGAGAATTTTCAACTTAAAAAAGAGCCTGCCTTAATCATGTCCCATTGACAATTAGCTAAATAAATGCAGATATTTGCAAATATTTTGAAGAAAAGCAGGTCTGGGCATTATGGACTAAATTAATTAATTTCTCGTTTCACAGCCGCAAAGATATGAAATTGGACAAATTCGTAAAAAAAAAAAAAAAAAACTGCCTAAATAAACTTAGACAAGACCTACTAGTATGCACCCGTATAATTTACGACTATCGGTTTAACGCACTTTATCCTGCTTTCCTACGAAGCATGTATTTTTGTGTTCAATTTTTTTTATACAACCATTTTCCTATCTGTGCGGCTGTGAAACTAGGAATTAATTCATTTTTTCACAAATACCCAGGCCTGGTTTGTTAACTTATTGTAATATTTGGAGATCTCTGTCTTATACCTGCAAATGTAAAGCTAGATAAATTTCATTGATGAAGCAGTAGAATCCTGGGTATTTTCCTAAAAAAATTTAACCACTTCCAGTCCTCTCTTTTATCAGATGGCTTGGCTTTAGCAAGTATAATAAACGCATACTTAGCCTAATTTACTGTGTTTACTCTTGCCACAGTATGGGGTCATTTAGCCTATAAGCTTATCTTAATTACCGTTTTGGACATTTCGCTTCAGGAATCCCTGACCTTTGAACATTTTACTATCACTGTCGCATGCATTTTGCCAAGGTCTTTATGTTCCCTCAGTTTGAAATGTTATCGTTTCTTGGATTGGACACCAAGGGAGGGCTTAAATATAAATTGTAAAAGTCAGTACCTCAGAGATATGAAGAAATCGTAGGCTTTAGTTTACTCGATGCTGGTAGCATGAAAAAAAAATACGAGTGAAAATAACAATTTTGCTGAGAAATTTGTAGTGATAGGTTATCAGGTATTGTTCATTTGAGCCATAGGCTGTAGTAGGTAAATTTTATTCGTATTTTCGAATATCGCCAATAACTTATCTTAGTTATTCTTACAACTATATTAGAGTGACAAGAACATAAGCTTACTTTTTCGCCTTGTGTTTAAATACCTAGGGATTTATTTTCTCCCTTATTCTCTAGTTGCTACCATTTTCATTGTCAATAGAATTTTTGTATGATCGCTGCTGCCCTTCATGTAAATAATTGCATTATTTTTCATTTTATTCCCCTTTTTAATGTGTTCAATGTTACCAAATTACTGACCTCCGTAATCAGTCATAGCCTACTTACTATATATTGCTACATAGCCTACTAGGACAAAGTTTCCGGGTTAGTAAGCCTTAGTTCGGCAACTTCCCGCCTTACTGACTTCGACCATGAACACCTTCATTTTACATTCCTATTATTTACTTGTACATTTCTTACCCAGTGGGCTGTGATAATTTCGTGGTTCACAGATTCTACACATTTCTTGATGACTTGAACCGGAAATATTTTTCACCCTGCGGGGATGTTTTTTACACAATTTCCGATTTCCTCATACTAATATTTTGTTTCGGTTTGTTTGCAGGTGCTCTCTATGAGCGAGGAGCTACGACGCGCCCTTTATGCTTCATCTGTTGGCAGCCTTGATCTCGATCTTTTCATACCAGACCTCGTGGGAGTCACAGAAATCCTAAATGAGGACCACAGACGTCAGGTATATAGAATATAAATTGTAGGCGAATGACACTGTATCTCTGTACGCATAGGTGTTGAGGGTTTGAGACCATCAAGTGCGTCCGGGTTCTGAACCTAAGGCGCCCATTCCACCGACCGGCTAAGGCTATTTACAAAAACGGTGACGTGGTAGCAGACATTCAAGACTTAGGTGGCGTTTCCACCGACCTCGCATTGCAGAATGCAAATGACATTGACGGAAATTAGAATTTTTCTTTTCATAGAAATCTATTAAAATGTTTGTACTTAACATATCCCATGACGCCATTTTTTAATTTTAGTTTGTTTGTTTGTGATTTTACTGTATGATCATTGATCCATTTTATCTATGGCATAGAGGAAAATAAACATTTTCGTCAATTCTGCAATACGAGGTCGGTGGAAACCCCGCCTAAGTCTTGAATGTCTGCTACCACGTCACCGTTTTTGTAAATAGCCCTAGCTGGTCGCCATAGGTGTTGAGCCATAGGTGTTGAACTGGCTTGAGACCATCAAGCGCGTCCGGGTTCTGAACCTAACATTTGTTTTCGGAACCTGACACAGTATAAGATCCTACCGAAGCAACTTCTTCACAAGCTTCAAGTCGTCATTGGATCCTACAGAGTTTTTCGTTTTTAGGAAAAATATTGTAGATATTTTACATATGTTCCGGTAACTTATTAGGAACCATATGCCACTCAGCAGGTTGTGTAGTCTCCTTCCCTCTTATAACCCTTGAAAGGGACTGTATTATTATTATACTGGACAAGGAAAAGAAAGAAGATTATTATTTTATCCTTTTTTAGTTTTAAAAACTTAAACTTTTGCTAAGGGGTAAATTTAAGTCAACGCAAGACGCCAGGTTATTCCAATTTGGGGACTGGCGGTAGATGTCAGATTAATTCATTAAATAGAAGCAGCTCGTGAGGTCTTCTAACGCCACCACCTCACTCATCAGTTGAAGGGGTAGTATATGCAGCTCTACCTTCAATCTAAGTGCTATACCACAGGATTAAATAAATAAATAAATGTCGACTTTTTTGTTCTATTACCCTTTCTTACACTCAACTAGGAAAGCCCGGGACCGCCTGCTTTACATGCCCTCCGAAGCATGGCCAGAAAATATAAGGATTATTTGTAGATTATCAATTTATTTAAATACCAGTAGAAACACACACCCGTTTTTTAATGATGCATATAAGGGGCAAAAGCGATTTGAAACTGTAAATGCAGGCGAGTCAAAAAACTTCTAAAATCTCAATTCTTCGACATTATAGGTTGTAATATTTTAACTAATATTCTTTGATACATTACGCGTATTGCACCAAACTAGCATTTGTATTTTGTAGCAAGCAGTCAATGCGACGATTCTAGTGATACCACCAACTCCAACTCAAAATTAAACCATTTTTGACAAATCGCCTTTTACATACGTCATGTAGAGAGATGGGCGTAAAAATTCTGACATAAAAAGCTGCCCTACAGAATTAATATACTACAGAATTGTAAGGATCTCAGTTGTTCCTTGTGATGTCTGCAAATCATAACGTAAATAGCTAGTGTTTTCCCTTGAGTTGTATATATATGAAGTAATGGTTATTCTTTACAAACCTGTTTTCTTTCTACTGTATAATGTGGTTTAATAAATGATTAATTTGGAATGAAATCACTAATATTATTGGTATTGCTTGTGTTTTAGTTGGCGCGGCATTTACCAGCTCGTGCAGAGGGGTATATGTGGACCCTAGTGTTCAGTACGTCTCAGCATGGGTTCTCACTCAACTCCCTCTACAGGAAGATGGGCCGCGTCGAGAGTCCTATCCTTCTCGTCATCCAAGACACGGAAAACAACGTAAGTTCACCTGGAAGCCTGCTTTCTTTTTTTTATTGCATAGGCCCCTGCCCCCTAAAACCGGTGCCCCCCACCCCCCAAAATGGGAAAATGTAAGGCGAAATTAACTAATGTGGATTGTTGCAATGCATAATTTGCCAGACCTACTAGGGTCAACAGTGAGTGGTAGAATTCAACGTCGTCTCGGACCTCTGCCGGCAGCGAGAAGTTGATAGGTAGAGGCGATTCCAAAATATTATATATTTATATATACTAGTATATACGCCAGCCACTTCCTCTAATCTGAGAAGCGACAGCCAAACAACCTCACTCTTTTTCTTTTATCATAATCTGGCAAAATTGATTCTGCTACTAGTAGTGGTAGCATGCAAGTACATATGCGGAAATGGGGGATAACGCCCATCGAAGCCATGATAAGGATACCGTATTTTCCCCGCTCTCATTTTAGAGTGACAATAACATAAGCTTGCTGAAAGAAAACATAGGGAAAAGTGTTTAGTTTTTAAATGAGCTTTATAGGTTGTAAAAATAAAAAACCTCGCCCCATTTGTGCCTTCGTCAGACGTCTGTCCTATGAAGTGGTTTTTGATCAAGGGGGTCCCACGAGCCCTTACGGCCAGCACAAGCACAACGCTGCACCACGGCAGAGGAACCTACCTGTACGTACAATAAAGCTTAACTGGGTGGTATGCGCGTGCCCAGAACGGTATCTGAGCTATGCAGCTATGATGTAAGTCTCAGATGGGACGGGCCCTATGTCAAGTATTGGTCTGCCGAGCAATATCGTAGCGATCTCCTTGGTTTAATAACGTGCCTTGCGAAACCACTTCATTACCACAATCTTGAATGCTTCTTTAACCTAAATTGATTGTGACGTCATATGGAATGCCAGGTTTATGGATTTTTCCATTGCCCTGACTATACACTCTAATATTTATTCGATCGAAGAAATATTAGGATTGTTTATGCTGAAGTGTAAGGTTTAAATCTGAAATTAGGTATTATGTTTTCCATATTTTTTCTTAGACCCATATTTACTGGAACAATATTCCAGTGTGTAATAGGGGGCCCTGAGTTATTAGTAAGGGAATTTAATTAGAATATTAGTTGAAGGTATGGTATGTATGACAAAACCTTACAACTTATGTGTGTGATACAGTACGTCTATTTATGGGTAAAGGAAAGGTGAAAATTAAATTTTTTGTAGCTCACCGATTGAGCGGAAATTTGGCACATACGTAATTTTTTATAAAATGTTTTTGGGAAAATTATTTCAGCTCCATTGGTGAAGAGTTTCATTTTCAACTTTCCTTTTAGTCTGTCAATCTTATTACTAGGTATTTCATTACCGGTAATCGGATTGTTATTTAACTCATTATCGAAAAATACTATCATTAGCAGGTAATTCGTAAATTCCTCGTTTAGCCATGACAGTACCCGTATACTTCTTCCGACTTCCATCATTGCCTTGAACTATATTTGGGTAACCAATAAAGGCGTCTAAACGCTGTCATTAGGCGCCCATTCCATCGACCGGCTAGGGCTATTTACAAAAACGGTGACGTGGTAGCAGACATTCAAGACTTAGGTGGCGTGCCACCGACCTCGCATTGCAGAATGCAAATGACATTGACGGAAATTTGAATTTTTCTTTTTATAGAAATCTATTAAAATGTTTGTACTTAACATATCCCATGACGCCATTTTTTAATTTTAGTTTGTTTGTGATTTTACTGTATGATCATTGATCAATTTTAACTATGGCATAGAGGAAAATAAACAATTCTGCAATGCGAGGTCGGTGGAAACACCACCCAAGTCTTGAATGTCTGCTACCACGTCACCGTTTTTGGAAATAGCCCTAGCCGGTCAATGGAATGGGCACCTTAATGCGGGTGACTCATTTTGTCGTCTTCCTCAATGTAGACAAAGACATTTTACCTTTTTTTTAAATTTGAAGCCAACAAAGCTGTTGATGAAGAAAAACCAATAAATAATTACTTGCTTTTTTCGACAAAAAGTCGTCATGATCTTCCCAAAATTTCACAATTTTCAAATATCCATGTAGGGCGTAGGCAATAATGTTTAACATGATTTGCCAACTGTTTTAACTGCAAAAGTTCAATTATTTTTATTACATAAAAAAATCCAATCATCGTATCTGTAAGCCTATAAAAAATTGAAAATTTCTTGGGTGAAGTGTAGGAGATACATAGATTAAAACCACTGGAAAAAACTTTGGAACGCTCTCCTGAAAATTTAGCATTTTGCAGTTATAGAACAGTAAGTTGGCAAATCAAGGAGCGATGTAGTGATTTTACTACTCTCCTTTATTCCCCAGAGCAAGAGAATCTGACACCGTTTTAAATTTTAGCTTCTTAACTATAAAAGGAACAACCCAAATATTGTAAATGCGGGTATGGATTGGCGCCAAAAAGATCTTTTATATTGACCACTCCTCCATCCTTAGGCGGGTATTCCATGTACGTACAACGTCAATGAAAATTATGAAATTGAAGGCGGCCATTCCATATGTTTTTTCAAAAATTAACAATTTTCAATTGAAGCGTATGCGCCAAATTTTTGAAATTTGTTTGCATTTGTTTCTTGAAATTGTATTTGTTTTCTTTGTCGCCTTATTATTTAAACCTTATTATAATTTTTATACAGAAATGCTTTCTTTTTAGAGAAATCAATTAAAATAGTTGTACTTGTCATATCCCATGACGCCAATTTTTAATTTTAGATTGTTTGTTTCATTGTTTGTGATTTTACTCAATGATCAATTGATCATTGATAAATTTTAACAATGGCATAGAGTAAAATTGAAATGTCCTTCAATTTCATAATTTTCATTGACGATGTACGTATGTGGAATGCCCGCCTTAGCAGTAGCCCATTTCGTTGTTAATAATCAGTGATTAGTCCATAAAAGTACATAATATTACGGTCGAGGTCCCCCGGAGAGTTCCGGCTTAAGACCACTGATGGATTTTCGCTAAACACAGCCTCAACCACTCCTCGTCGGGTTTCCTGCTCAGTTATGACTCACGTCTTATTTTTTTGTCGTACCGTACCGTACTTTATTTTCATCTATCCGGTTGGTTACCTGTCCACTGAACAAGATGCAGTAAACCCGGACCCTTTTTGGTTTAATTATGTAATTAATAAAGATGAAACTATACATTAAAGTGCGAGCGTATCCACTGGTACGTACGTGCATTATCTTGTTTTATGCTTACCATATGACAATATAGACTCTTCCTTATTACTGCACAGTATGCATCCACAAGTTGTTGTGGGCAAAAAGGGGTCTGGCTTTACTGAACTGGGGTTTACAATAAACAGGATGGTAAATGTTTTTGGACAAAAAGGTATTAGTATCGGCTATTCTGTCATAACTTTACTATACACTTGGAATTGTCATTTTGCTGTTTTTTCGGGTTACTTTATAAAATGTATGTGCCGGTACCTAATTATAGCCGGCCGCCTTACCAAGTTGAATCCAGCGGACCAGAGCAGGTTCAAAGATGTAGATAACTTGGTAGTGTGCACAGGGAAACATGGTAGGACTTGTCCTGGTCACCTCCGAACTAATCGTGTGACTTCACTGTGTTTCCCAAGTGGTTCGGAATCCATTATAATCAGGAGGTCCCCTGTCCTATGGGCCCACACCGTGGCCTGGGACTGTGTCCAACCATACTACTACTACTTAATTATAAATAGGCTGGGAGCTGTAATGTTACTTATCAACAGTAGAAATATAAGTTGGCAGTTTGTGGTATATTTTCGTGGCTGACCCAAACAGGAGCTATCTAATAGTTGTATTCTTCTTCTTCTTCTTCGAATGCCTCTTCTATCGAAGTTTGGCGATCATCAGACATTAGGGAAATTGTAAACACGTAGATACCGTACTTCGGACTCCCCAAAAGGAAGTCAAGTATGTAGAGTATCGAATGTACTTAGTTGTGATGACTATACTAGGGAATTGTAATGCAGTGGTTTCCCGTTGCCTTCTGCATCCTTATGCCGTTGACTATTCATTGAGTTCCTCCGCCTTCGGGGTCAGTTTCCCAACCCCAGGACAAAAGAGTACCCTAGTAGTGGTTGCTTATTTAGTGGCGGCAACTACTCGCCCCGTCACTACTGTGACTTTTTCTAGACAAGCCTGCACCACCAGACTTGCCGCCACACCCTCCGATTATTCCGCTGCTTGGTCGGGGACTGCTTATTCGTTATATTAGCCGCTAACCACCATATCTGATTAATTTAAATTTAAATCTGTACAGCGTTTGTTATACAATAGGTTTATTTCTGGAAATTTTTCGGCAGATATCAGTGTCTTAGATGATGTTTAACTTGACGGCTATATCAGACACGTTTATAACATAATCAGCGTATATGTTTACGCTGGTCTTATCGGATGTTTGATCTGTGCCCATACCTATCTATGTCGCCTGATGAGTTTCTTGATACACGTGATTAAATTTGGTCTCTACATACTATCGCCGTCGCGACGTTCGATTTGTTTTTATATTCTTCAATTTGATATTGCACCATAGATAAAAAATGCCTTGAAGAGCAAATTGAACTGCCCCACCATGCGCTCTGTGTACTAAGTCGATTTTAACATGAAATCGCAGAAACGTTAAATATAGCAGAAATGCTCCTCTACATTTAGATATTATGGCATGCGGCCAGTGTAGCACTGTTGTACCAATTTGCCACAGTTTATGAACTCCTTCCTTGAGACTACTTCACCAAGTGTGCAAGTAAAATTCAAACATTGTGGCCAATCTGTGTTAGAACAAGGTGCTTATCGCATATCGAAATGCTCGGAAATATTACTTCTGTTTGTCCTGATATTTTTGACAGCTCTAGGATTAATATTTCATTAGACATTTCATGTAGGCTACGTTTAAATAAGTATTACAATAGCCTCTGAACCTTCGGAAACTTGACCACAAGCAATTTTTACAACGCGCAGTTAATTAAAAATATTTGTTATTTTTTACCCTGACTTGCAGTCCTTCGACATTCTCATTGTCTCGCCTTTAATGTTCAGTAAAACACTATAAAAATAATGAGGTACCTAGTTTCTTTAATGAAAGCTGTAGTTGCTCCATTGGTGCTTAATCTTTATTTGCCAATGTCAAGGTAAAGTTGATAACAGACTTTAATGGCCAAGTTTATGTCGCTTGCGTGACATTATTGTTCATGAGTATTTGTATTACATAGAAAGTTTTGCTCTAATGCATACAGTCAAGGCCGTAGCCAAAGGGGGTTCATGGGGGTTAACCCCCCCCCCCCCCCAATGAAATGGCTTGATACTAGATAAAATCGGATTTTGAGAGGAAAAATGAAAACCACCATGTAAAATGCTATGAAATTTCTGTAGTTAACAAAAACGAAAAAATCCATCATAAAATTCTCTGTGCGAGAAGAATTTGAAAGCTTTAAATGATGTAGCGTATGTCTAATGTATGCATGTAAAATGCCTAAAAACGTACCTACTTTTTTGCATTTTTGCACCCTCCATTTTCAAATTTTTCCCAAGGGGGAGACCCCCAGAACTTCCTCCCGCCAGTTCTTAATATAAATTGACTACATCAACTAGGCTACTTGGGGGAGAGGGACCACCCTCCCGCTAAAATAATCCAAGGCCCAGTCCGCCATGTCTCAATGCTTTATATGGTGGAATGAAAGAGTATAGTCGAATTGATTTAACTTCCACTGCATTGAATTTGAAAGTACGGTATTTGAAATTTGGTAAAACTGCAGTGTCAGTTGATTGATTGATTCTGTGTTGTTCCAGGTGTTTGGTGCCATTACGTCGTGCAGTTTGAAGATGAGTGACTATTTTTACGGCACCGGCGAGTCTCTGCTCTTTAGGTTCAACCCCGAGTTCAACGTATATCACTGGACTGGGGACAATATGTACTTTATCAAAGGGAACAATGAGTCCTTAGCTATAGGCGCCGGCGAGTAAGTTACAAATCATAATTTTAAAGATAGTAGGGAAAGAGTTACATGCTGTTAGCCAGGGAGACCCTCGGCAATGACAATAAAATAAATAGTGGCAAAATAACAGAAAAAATTTTCTTAAAAAAACACCTAGTACCGGTAGGAAGAGTTAAGGCGGCAATTCCACCGACCTCGTTTTGCACCGTGGGCGTGACATTGACGTGGTAGCAGACATTTTTAGACTGTCTTTAATGTCTGCTACCACGTCAATGTCACGCTTACGGTGCAAAACGAGGTCGATAGAATTGCCGCCTTAGTAAGAGTTAAGTTAACAGACGGGGAGACCCTCTAGAACAATTACAATAATGTCCTAACTTCATTATTTTTGTCGCATATCTATCCATTGGTTTGCAGCCACTCTTTTCATATTCTCCTCGATTCATCTCTGTCCGGGGCTCGTACCTAGTCTAGCCATAGGTTTTATTATTAATTTCCGGGTGTATTTTGTAAAGCAGAGTGAATGTTTCTTTAACGTACTCTAGACTCAGTGTTTTTACATTCCTAATTTTTGTTGCAGCGGCAAATTTGGCCTGTGGCTTGATGGTGATTTATACCAGGGCCGATCTGAACGATGTTCTACGTACGACAATGCTCCGCTTTCTAACCAAGAGGACTTCGTAGTGAAAACTCTGGAATGCTGGGCTTTCCTTTAGAATCAAAAAGTCAATTAACCCCCCCTCCCTCGCAAAAGAATCTCCTTATATATTGTATAAAATAATATATAGTGCCCCCTTATTAAGTTACATAACAAAATGATATTTACAGGTATTTATTTCCTCCTAGTTGCGAATTATTAAAAAAAAAATACGTTAGTAGTGGTTGACGTTGTGTAACATAGTTGATATTTTTGTAAACATTGTTAATTTTGTTGGTGCACAATGCGTACACCCCTGAGAACATTATTGTGCTCGTCGTGGACTTAGTGACTGTTGTTTGTTTGTTTAGTTTTTGTGTTACAGTTTGAAGCTTGGTCCCGTGGAGAATGGTAATAGATGGTGAGTTTAATTTTATTTTCCTCTAAATATTTTATAGGCCTGAATACTACATACCGCATTCTATATACATATATATATATATATAATATAATATATAGTGGATCATAGGAGAGATGTGACGACATTCGCTCCCGCCAACGATATTTTTTGAATTAATTGCTGGTGCCACATCTTCTACCAAACGATTTTGATACGACCGTCTATTGACCAATCAGAACATGCCTTGCAGCCACGATGTGATTTGTTGTTGTTTGGGAGCGTTCAAGGTATGCTTTGATTGTTCAAAGACGTGGCAGTTGGCCCAAAAAATATCCTTGGCGGGAGGGAATTTCCCATCCCCTTTTAGTGTGGCTCCGATCAGCTGTCAGTTTTGCCATATCTCGGAGCATGGGTAGCCGATTCGTGGCTCATAGTCTTAGGTCCGGCGCATATTGAGCCCAGCACCCGCGCAGCACACGCGTGGCAGGTTCTGTAAAACACATTGTCGAATGAGTTGCCGCACATTGGACCCAGCACACGGCTACCCCAGTCAATTGTGATCCGCGCGTGGAACTGTTTGTGTTTCTCACACAGTTTTCGTGGCCGTGGGTGCCATTCCTATAGGAATGCCTCTGCGGACATCACGAAATCTGGTAGAAAACTGGGTTCAATATGCGGTACTCGATCCATCCCATGGTCTGGGTAGTGCGTGGGTTGGGCGGGTGCTGGGCTGAATATGTAATGGCATAGTTTCCTCCCAAAGCCATTAAATAACCCAATAGACTACTTGTGCCATAAAAGAAGTATTAAATTAATCCGTGGCACAGTTCGATTGCAACTGAAGTTCATAGACTTGTCAAATCTACATGGACCATTGATTAAAATTGAAAGTCATTCTTTAATGATCTGAAATTACGTCCATGACTTCGGTCCAAACGATATATATATCGGATACCCTAGTGTCCCTGTTTGTTTTTGTAAAAAATCATCCTTTTTTTACTGTTTTACTGACAGTTGTGTCTTTTTATTCCAGGTGGACTTGGATCTGGTCACCGATATAGCCTAATACGCGGCACAATCGTCTCGTTATCAACGGCCATGTGTCGAGAATGTGTGGTGTTACATTAAAAGAACCAATGTTTAGTGATATTTTGTTGTTTTTAGTATGCTATAGTAACCTACCTAGACCGCCAAAAGCCATAAATTGAGTATCCTCTGCTCTCGTTAAAATTGTTCGTTTCCAGGGGCAAGCCCTTTCGAATAACATCCTAACAACATTCGTTAGCTTTTATGGCAGTGTCTTCGGCAAGACAATGCAGAGTGTGTCACGGATTATTGGCAGTCTAGGTGGTTTCCCTTCTGATTTTAGCCTGTGATATATCCATATTTAATATTCCAGTGCCTCATCACTGAAAAAACGCACTGAGGAAAGAGATTGTGGTGTCTGTGGTTTTCTAGAACCACGTATTCCGGAAAACCATTAGTTGGAGTTGTATGGTCGTAAACAATAAATAAAGATGGATGAACGATTTACCGAATTATTAATTTATTACTATATTATTTAATCCTGTACAATAATTAATGGATATAACAGAATAGTATAATGGGTAAACTACAGAACAGTGGCGCAGTCGGTAATTAGCCTACTATATTTACTATTTTGCGATTGTTTTTGCTTATTGCTTACTTACTAGTGCACGTGGTACTTTTACTTTGCCACAATGACAGATCTAAAAGACGTTTTGCAAGCCAATTTGAATATGCAGAAGACGATGTCGGATATTTTGAAGGCTTTAACTAGACCCCAAGGGCAAGGTTCACCTGCTCAACCTGCTACAGGTGGGGGAAAGAGTTTTCCAAAACTTGATAAATTTATTGCAAGTGACGACATTGCGTTACACATTGAAAAATGTAGTGCAGCTTTTAAACTTTACAGCATTACTGATGATAGCACGATGCTGCAATTGTTTATGCATAGTTTGCCTACTGATTTATATGGACTTACTAAGGATTTGCTACATCCGAAAACGCTTGCAAACTCACAGTATGATGATGTGACTAAACTTTTGCAAGGTCATTTGCGACCAACACCTTTAGTCATACCTTCTCGGCATACACTATATAAACGCCGACAGCAAGAGGGAGAATCATTGGCAGCTTATTCGGCATCTTTACGCCACTTAGCTGTTCCTTGCAAGTATGCTTCCAGCGTGTTATCAGAGGTCCTCAGGGATGTTTTTGTGGCAGGTTTACGAGATCGTCACATTTTAGATCGTGTTCTTGAGGAAGATAACGCTGATTTCGATAAGATTTATGCTCTGGCGGTGTCTCTTGAATCTGCGTCGTCAGGGACACGGGAATTGCTAGTGCAACCTTCTAGTTCCGTTAATAAAATAAAAAACAAGTCTTTTCAGAAGAATAAAGTTACTCAGGGCAAGAAGGAATCTACGTCAAAGCAGTCTACCTCTACTACGAAGGGGAAACAGATTGTGTGCTACAGGTGCGGTATGGTTGACTCGCACAAGGCTCCTGATTGCAAGAAAAAGAACTTAAAATGTACAAATTGCGGACGCGGCTCTCATGTGGCAGCCGTCTGCCTTTCAAAGAAAACGGTTCACGCGGTGGAAGATTCATTACCCATTTATACATTGTATTCCGTGACATCCGTGAGTAATGACTTTTATAAACCTTACATGGTTCCACTGCAAGTAGGGAATAAAACAGTATCGTTAGAATTGGATACTGGAAGTGCTCATACTATTTTAAATGAACATTTATACAAAGACTTACAGTTGAATGCTCCGTTGCAACCTACAAAGACTCAGTTCCGGGGTTATGGTGGTACGATAATCACACCTAAAGGAGTTGTTACAGTGCCTGTGACTTACAAAGCCTCGACGGCTAACTTGCGACTTTTTGTAGTGCCAGGTAACCTGCCTCCACTCATGGGACGTGAGTGGTGTCAAAGTCTGCAAATTTCACCTGTTTTTCATGCAACCGCTACAATTACGCCGTCTGCCGAAGCGAAGCTACAGAAATTGTTAGCGGAGAACAAGGAAATTTTTAGCAGTGGCACAGGTATCGCAAAGAATTTTTGTGCTGAATTACAGTTAAAAACTGGCGCTAGTCCTAAGTACTTAAAGGCGCGACCAGTACCATTTGCTTTGAAGCCAAAAATTTCGGCCGAGATTGACCGTTTAGTTGCAAAATGTCAAAGGACGGCCTGCATAAGACTGATGAAAAAATACAGGCTATACTTAATGCTCCAAAACCTCAAAATGCCAAAGAGGTAAAATCATTCATGGGAATGGTAACTTTTTATGCACGTTTTATACCAAATTTAGCTACGATAGCCAAGCCTTTATACGAGTTAACAAAGCACGATACAAAATTCACATGGACTAAACAGTGCGACCAAAGCTTGAAAGCTTTACAAAAGGAGATAGTTTCAGAGAAGGTTCTTGTGCACTACAGGCCGGACCTTCCAGTAATTTTGTCTGTGGATGCTAGCCCGGTCGGAATTGGGGCGGTGATCGCTCATCGTTTCAGTGATGGCTCAGAGAGGCCTATAGCGTTTGCTTCTCGCATACTTTCACCCAGCGAACGCAACTACGCCCAACTCTGTAAGGAAGCACTGGCGATTAAATGGGGCGTTTCCAAGTTTTACCGTTACCTGTTGGGACGTCGATTCTGTCTAGTTTCAGATCACAAGCCTTTGTGTCATATTTTTGGGCCTAAGGCGAAGTTACCAGTTATTACTGCTACACGACTTCTACACTACGCGCTGTACTTGCAACAATTTCAGTTCGACGTGAAATACAGAAAGAGTGATGATAACGGCAATGCAGATATGCTTTCACGCCTACCTGTTACATCGGAGACCTTGTTTGACCTGGATGATGTTGAAGAATTCCAAACCCATCATTTACAGGTTGTGCCAATCAAGCCTGTGGATCTGGCGAAGGCCACCAGAGAAGATCCAGACTTGATGCCTATTCTTGAAAAACTACGTGCTGGTGAGTCATTTCACGATGGCAAATATTCATTGCATGCAGGATGCATATTGCTAGGCATTCGTGCGGTTATACCAGCAAAATTACAACGCACAATACTCCATGAACTGCATTTGGGTCATATGGGAGTAGTTAAAATGAAAGCGTTAGCACGTTCATACGTGTATTGGAAAAATATTGACCAAGACATAGAGAATTTGTGTCGCAATTGTGTCAACTGCGCTGAATACAAAACGCAGCAAAAAACCCCCAAGGTGCACTACTGGGAGTACCCCGCAAAACCGTGGGAGAGAATACATATAGATTTTGCTTCGTATGCAGGCAAAATTTTTTTAATAGTGGTTGATTCTTATTCTAAATGGCCTGAGATTTTTCCGATGTCTTCAATGACAGCTAATACTACTACTACTGTTTTAAGAACATTGTTTGCTCGATATGGTCACCCGATTTGCTTAGTTTCGGACAATCAGTCGACGTTTGTGGGAACGGAGTTCCAAGCATTTTTACGTAAACTTGGTATTCGGCATCTTACGTCGCCCCCACACTATCCAGCAAGCAATGGACAGGCTGAACGTTATGTTGGAAGTATGAAACAAGCTTTACGCTGTCTCCAGAATCAGAACAATTTATACGACAACTTACAAGAATTTTTATTTGCATATCGCAGGGCTCCTCACGTGCTTACAGGGCACAGTCCTGCAAGTTTATTTTTGGGGCGAGAGATATCGTCACCTCTTACTATCTTACGCCCGAATATTGGTCGGGCCATCTCAGAGCAGAGAGACACCCTTTTCCAAGATCCTGTTTTCCAGCCTGGAGAAAAAGTGGCGGTACGTAACTACACTACGCCGTTACGGCGTTGGGTCTTTGGGACCATCATCAGCAAGGATGGGGCATTACAATACACGGTGCAGGTGGGAAACGAGCTGTGGCGTCGACACGGAGGTCAAATACGTCCGGTGGGACAGGACATCCCTCTCCGTGAAGAAAGAGCATACAAGCAGCCTATCGCGAATCCTGGTCCTACTCCAATTCAAGCACCGCCCACTCCTCAGCGAGATTCAAGTATTATGGATACTACTTCGGGCGAGCAGCTGACTACAGTAATTCAAGCACCGCTCACTCCTCAGAGAGATTCCATTATTATAAGCTCTACTTCTGGCGAGCAGCAGAGTACATCTAGGCAATCGCTCACTCCAAGGCGAACTTCGATGGCTAATATGCAGATGGAGGCACCTTCGCCTGCTGCAGAAACAGTGGCGGCTCGTCGTCCTGTCAGAAATCGCCGAGCTCCACAGCGCTTGAACATATGAAAGTGCGCGTTACGAGTGCATGGCCTGTCGAGTGCAGTGATTTTTTTTTTTTCTTCTCTTATGGTATGTTGCTAGTGTACTGTGGCACCCGCAGAGCTCCCCTGTCCTTTGTCTATTACTATGCCTAGGAGGTTTGCAATTATTTTTTTTTCTACAAGGGGGAGGACTGTGGTGTCTGTGGTTTTCTAGAACCACGTATTCCGGAAAACCATTAGTTGGAGTTGTATGGTCGTAAACAATAAATAAAGATGGATGAACGATTTACCGAATTATTAATTTATTACTATATTATTTAATCCTGTACAATAATTAATGGATATAACAGAATAGTATAATGGGTAAACTACAGAACAGAGATAGGATAAGTCAAAAGGATAATCATGCTTTAGTGTTGGGCAGCATACTTTGTTGTAGGTTTACAATGGCGATCTCGTTTATTAGCATAATCGGTTAATCATACAACTTCGGAAATAGATAAAATGACAATGCCAGTATAAGATGGTCCGAATCTCATCATTTACAAAGAGGGGTGAATAAAATGTTGGATGAACAGAGTAAAAGTGGCATTTCGTCATAATAGGCCTAATTTAAAATATAATAATAATATATAATATAGTCTATAAAAATGCCTAAACTGGTCGTATTGGCAATTTTGTATTAGTCATATAATAATCAATTTGGGATCAATGCTGTTCCTTAAGAATGAATGAGACGCATAGAGGCCAATGTTCCTAAATGCCCTAAATTCTGTAGTAGGCAGTAGGCATGCTGAATTTAGGCAATATCTGACGCGAGCATCTTATCTTCACGCTATGGTTATTTAAGCAGCCGTTCATGTAATTGAATAGGAAATTTTAAAAAAATCTTCCACATTTCGGTGTTTCAAAAGTGGACAGTGAGTGTGCCAGTTCGAATGAGATATATAAGTAACGTGGGCTAGGCATTCTTAATCCGGACAGACTATTTTGTTATGAAAAAATTAATTGAAGGCAAAAAAATCATATTTCATGTTAAATAATATAAATATAGAGAGAAATAAAATAAATATCACATCCCATTTATGGCTCTACATTCAATATTTCCTGTGAAATTAGAATTATTCAAAAAAACCGACGAGGTGCCCGATTGTCGATATATTTAATATATATATTCAAATAATGGCGCGGTTTTTATACTGAAATGTTGGCACTAGCGCTTAGGCGCTTATTCCATCGATGTCAATTGTGATTATTGACGTGTTTGACGTGGTAGCAGACATTAAAGACAGTGTAAAAATGTCTGCTACCACGTCAATATCAGCATTAATTCGACTATTGACGTCGGTGGAGAAGCTCCTTAGACACTCCGGCATCCGCCATTTTATATTTCTGTATCTGTTCCTCTTCCTCCATTGCGTTATTGATAATTTGAATTGAGTCTGGAGGTTTTATTTATTTGTTGCCGCAGATATTCAAAATTTCCAACATTCAGGTATGTATATTATTTTGTAGTTATCAGTTAACCGATACAGTTATTCTAGAGCTATTAAACGTAATTGGGAAACTAGTAAAGTTACTCAAAGGTAGGCATACACAATTTATTACACACCGTATAGTTGCTATTTTTTTAAAAAATTAAATAATAGCTTCATCTTAACAAAAGATTAATAAAGTAATAACTGTGATTGAAAATGCAGCAATTTCTCTTGTTATTCCTTAGTTACCATTTGTATACCCCGGGAATAGCGATAACTAACATAATATTTGATGCCGGTAGTCAACTTTACGGTCACCTCAGCTCTTATAGTCAAATTCTGCCATCGCATCGTTCCATATACATGTGATGTACAAATGATTTTATTGCAATCATAACTGTCTTCAACGTGAGGCGCTTTTGTCAAATGCCTGGGTGTCAATTTTGATTAACAACGCAGAAATAAGAACACACCAGATAACTAGAAAATGCGAATGCAATTTACAGTTGTTCTGTTTAATTTATAATAAGGGCATAAGGCGGGGCTTCCACCGACCTCGCATTGCAGAATGCACATGACATTGACGCAAGTTCTTGTTTTACTCTATGCCATAGTTAAAATTGATCAATGGTACTAGACTAAAATCACAAACAAACTAAAATTAAAAAATGGCGTCAGGGGATATGTTAAGTACGAACATTTTAATAGATTTCTATAAAAAGAAAAATGTCATTTGCATTCTGCAATGAGAGGTCGGTGGAATCCCCGCCTAAGTCTTGAATGTCTGCTACCACGTCAACGTAAGTGCATTCTGCAAGGAGAGGTCGGTGGAAACCCCGCCTAAGAATAATAAATAATAAACGTTTTTGCAGGTCATTTCGACGGACGGTGGATCCAAGCCTAATGAAGAAGGCGGTGGACCACCGTTTCAAGGACGTGGAGGTTTCCGAGGTCGTGGGCCACCTATGAGGGGTCGTGGGGGTCCCTACATGCGCGGGGGTGGCGGCGATAGGGGTGGCATGTTCAGAGGTTTGAAGCCAATATTATTACTTCCTGTGCATAATGCCCCTTCGAGTACAGCAGGATAAACCGCAAAGTAGACTATCTGTCTGATTGACGATACCATTACCTACTGGGGAGCCTACTGGATTGTTTATAGGATTTTTTCGAACGGGCATTAAAATAATAAATATTAATAACTCTGCCTGTAAAACTTACATTGAGCACAAAGACAATTTAACAACCCCAAAGTAATTTCAGGGTCGCTAACTGAGTGTATTCCTTGTAATTATTTTAATTTTAACTTGCAGGCCGTGGTGGACCGGGGCGCGGTGGTCCTCCAGGCATGCGAGGGAACTTCGGTGGACCCCCTCGGGGGGACAGGGGTGGCGGAGGAATGTTTAGAGGTCAGTATTATATTAGTTATTACCCTCCCACAGATTACTGAACTTGGTATTTGGAATTAATAAATATTTATTTCTCTTTCAAGAAATCGTTATGTAGCAATGCCGCTGGTGAATTGCGTCATAGATCGACAATTTATAAAGTCAATTAATATAAAAACAATAGATTAATTAGTGGCAGCTAATAACAACTGAGGGCAACCTGAGGCCACAAAGAAGATGTTAATGGTAATCCACACCTCAATTCAACCATAGTGCAATTGGAAGTGTGATATACATATATGATACACTTCCCCGGGCGATCAGGGCTATGGATAATATAAAGTTTTTTTCTGGGGCCGTCCGTCGGCAGCTTTTGAAACCCCTACTCGGTCAGAGAATTTTTGGCGAGTCCGCAAGGATAATACTGCGAAATTTTTGTTTTGTGTTTTAGGACCATTGTGACGACGCCCGAGGGGCAAGTTTAAAAAATGGCTTGAGATGAACTGAACTGCTTCATGGCAGATCACAAGTTGTTTTTTTTTTCTTGCATTTAACCTGAATTTCAAATTTGCAGGTCGGGGAGGACCTGGGCGTGGGGGAGGCCCGCCTATGCGAGGAAACTTCGGACCTCCACGGGGAGGTGACAGGGGTGGTGGTGGTGGTGGTGGCGGCATGTTTAGAGGTTAGTAACCATTTTATTATTGATTATTCCTAGAAATATAAGGAACGCCAGTGAAAAAAAAGTAAACAGGACGACCCCCTAATGTTCAGATTGTCGGCGTATAAGGTAGGTTTCTGCGTAACCTGGTGACGTCACTTTATCTCTTGAAGAAACGGCACAGCGAAGAAAAAAGTGTTCACACGCCACTGCAAATGTCCTAATATGTAGGCAAGGCCAGAAGGTTTGCCAATATTAACAACTTAATTTCCCTTCAAAGTTAAAATTACAATTTGCAATATTTTACCAGTTGTATACAATGCATTCACTTAGATGAACTTGAATTAAAATTTCTTAAATAATCCTAAATGATTTTATATGGCAAGATCTTCAAGGGGAATCAGTAGAGAAAAGACTGAAGACTGGGGACCAAGCAGCTACAATGGTTCGGCCATGTCCAAAGAATGAGAAATGATAAGAACACCCGAACCGACATGGACGGAGGCTCGTCGGCTCGTCAGCAAACCGAGGACAACACTCGTAGAAAGATTTTACAAACTGACTGAGAAAAGGGGGGAACTGTGGTTGAGCTCAAAGCGATGACAGCAGACTGGATGGAGTGTGAGAAATGGACCCGTTCAAGCTGCGCACGCGGCACTAAGAAGGAAGAAGAAGGCGAGATAATCAGGGGAATCCGTAATATGAAGTATTTGCTTCAAAGCTGAAATGTTAGAACTACTAAAGGTTCAAGGAAGAAAAAGATTTTGCTACTTTCTATGGATTCCACTCAATGAGTTTCTATTATACAGACACAAGCATTTAAAATAGAATATGATAGCTTGGTAATTACCCTTTCACGCTAGTATATTTTTGTAATAAGTTTTCATTTTAACTTTTTATTTGCAGGACGCGGTGGCATGGGGCGCGGTGGTCCCCCCATGAGAGGAAATTTTGGAGGACCCCCTCGGGGCGGTGGTGATAGGGGTGGTGGAATGTATAGAGGTGAGTCATTTTCGACTCTGCCGAATGCATCTGAAGCGCCTATTAGGCTTTCACTCAGGTTTTAACTATTAAATAAGAGATAAGGTGCAAATATTTAATAATAATAATAATAAAGTCTTTACTGAAAAAAAAAATTGGGCAGATACAGCGTGATTAGGGTCTATGGCCTTCTCATACACCTAACTGCAGATATCAACTATAGTTTAAATTGAGATATAATTTTATAAACTACATTCATACAGAATATCAGTAATACCTTCCATTCAAGATAACTGTCACACTAATAAGGAGAATCTTTAGCTTTTCATGGCAGAAGGAAATGCCCAGATTCAACATACCCGTTAGCCACGTTTTCCCCCACCAATAAATGTAAGGTAACTATTAAACTATTAAATTTAGGACCATGGTCATGGGGTAAATGTTTCCCTTTATGTTGAGTTTCAACGTCGACCTTTTAGGCGGCAATTCCACCGGCGATTTTACTTAATTTGTGATTTGAAATTTTTTGTTTGTTATGTTTTAAGGAGACTATGATATAGATACTTAACTTATCTATTATAAATTAAGTTATAATATGGTAGCAGACATCATTAATAAGTCTCTACCATATTATAACTTAATTTATAATAGATAAGTTAAGTATCTACATAATAGTCTCCTTAAAACAAAACAACAAAAAATCTCAAATCACAAATTAAGTAAAATAGCCGGTGGAATTGCCGCCTAATCACATAGTCCAATTCTCTGCAAACTGGTCTATTCCAGCCCGTAATTGGATACATTCTTTAAATTGTTTCTATGTGATTAATCTTTTTTTTAAAATCAAATTGAACAAATTCCTCGTTTTTCCTCGTTTCATTCGTTTCAATTTCTGGTCCAACAATAATGATGCTGACTTGTTTCACTCAGTGGAACTTAAACGGCTTAGCAAATAAAGAGGAACTAAAGATCTTACAGGGACAGTGTAACCCATTAATATATTAATACGTCCAATCGAAACACCAATTAACTCGGTGGGCGTATAAGCAAGCCCTAGCTTGAAACCAATTATAAAAAAATAAATAATGAGACCATTGTTCTTCAAGATTGTTTTCACAGCCGATATTACGATTGCAGGTCGCGGAGGACCTGGGCGAGGAGGACCCCCCGGAAGGGGTGGACCAGGACATAATATGGGCCCAAGAGGACCACCTCCCCAAGGATTTGGTAATTATAACTTTAACTTATTGCACCCTGTAGTCATCTCAAGTTTTATACAAATACAGGATTTTACAGTTGAATCTATCATAGACAGAGACTAGTATCTGTACTTGGTTGAGTCGTGCCTTCGCCTGTTTCATTGCGTCAATGGTAAGCTTGTCTCAGCTTCTCCATTATCGCCTGTAGCCGGTGTAGGTTGACATATATGACAGGTATACCAGTTTGCCAATGGCTAAAAATGCATACGGAAACAATATAAATAATGTCCGAAATACATGGGGTCGTTGGCATTAGACAAGGGACCAATGGGCAACCTGGGTTCATAAAAAGTCCTTCAAAAAAATTACAAATAATAGACTGAGGTGTAACATTCTTTTGTCAATGAAACTGAACGTCTGCAACAATAACATAAAACTCGCACATCAATCGATGATGTCAAGAGGGTCGTTAATTTCACTAGTCACTTTGAGGATGAGTTATTCGTCAGACTTTTCACAATCTGTGTTGTTATAGCAGGTATTTTTTTTTGTTATCCAACGTCTGCTTTCACCATTTCTGCTTTAAGCAACCCTGTCAGCCTGGGGGGGGGGGGGGGGAGAGTGAGTCTGTTTATTAACTTGAGGCACCCTAAGGGCAGACTCCTTCACCTCGGGGAGGAGGGGAGTTGACTGACAGGGTGGACCTCCTGATTATAGTGGATTCCGAACCACTTGGGGAACATGGTAAAGTCACACGATTAAATCGGAGGTGACCAGGACTCGACACGCACGTAAAGTCTCAGCGCGTTATCATGTCCCGCCATGTTCCCTTGCCAACGCTGTGCACACTACCAAGTTTGCCGCAGTTTGAAACATGTTTTGCTCTCATGGAATCAGCAGGTATTGTAGTAGTTAAATTTGCAGGCGGCGCACCTCCACCCCAACATCAACATCAAGGCGGTCCCCCACCTAAACGGGGCCCTCCCCAAGGACCTCCACCTGGACCCATGCAGAAGAGGCAACGATTCGACGCTCCTCCCTCATATAACGGTTACCAACCACCTCCACAACAGCATCATCAGCAGCAGCAACAACCAAGGTAACTTATACTATAAAATCAGACGTAGGGCCCGTTCCGAAAATGGCTAATAATAAAAGTTTCCGAATAACGACAGCCGCTTTTCGCAAACTCGGAGTCTACCAAGCCCATTATGGTGATTGCTGGAAAAACAGCTAAAAATTGAGTTAAAAACTTAAAAAATATAAAAATTTAATTTTCTGAAAATTATTATTTTGTGGTAGAGTTGGCATAAAGCTCTGTAAGATTTCTGCTATAACCAATCTTGAACAATTTACAAACAATTTTTTTCAATGTTGAACGATCATAAAACTATAGACAGCCGAGAAGAACTTACAACTTACTTCGGCTGTTAATATTCTTGTGAAATTATTCACAGCCAAAGTAAGTTATCTTACGCCACCATTTGAACTCTCTTCGCTTATTTGTAAAGCAGGCGGACCCGGGCCTTCCTAGTTGAGTGTAAGAGAGAGCTTTATAGCCCTAACTCCGCTATGTTGGCTTAGTAATAGAACAAAAGTCAATATTTACTTATTTGTTGCATAAATGCATAGAAATATATTAACTGGAACGGCAGGAGATATAATATTCCTTAGGGGGCTCCCATTAGTCGTAAGCCAACTATCAGAGATAAGTAGGAACGTAAAAAATATCGAAGTCTTACACATTGCAGCATACTGCATTGCAGAACGGATACTTGGACCCTGTAAAAAATCAGTACTTAGATTGTGCCACACTACCCGCTATAACGGTCTGCAGCCCCGGGGTGGTTTGATGTGCTGTATTGTTGAACTGTAGGAGTAATGATTTATTTTGTTATAGTGCTGGCTATAATGCTCCTGCTTACACCCAGGAAAGCTATCCTCCTCCAGCAAGTTACGCGTAAGTTAAGATTTTATAAAGTTATTTATGCAATTAGAAAACATGGACCTCTCAGAAACAGAAATCAAAATGTCACGTGGTCTCCCAATGAATGCATGGCATGGTATGGCTGGCATTTTGAATTCCTGTAAGAAAGAGATCCATTAGGAATGTATACGGAAGGTAAATTATACACACCAAAAAAATGAATAAGAGAGAGAGGTCTGATTTCAAAATTCAGAGGGTCCCCGAAGAAATACAAGTTCGCAAAGAAAACTCTAAACCATAGGCATGGCTTTTCTTTGCTACGAAATTCTGAACCGCCCCTCGTAACTAATAATTAGTTTCCAGTAAAACAAGTTTAAACCAGTTAGTCTAGGACTCAAGGGCGACCCTTTACGAGTAAGTGAGTGAGTTTTAACGATGTTAACTTTCCAAGTTGTGATGCCAGATCAGTGATCATTGTCTGTCGTCGCTAACTGAAATCCTTATTTCAAACGCACTCTAACCTTCGATGGCCAGTTGGTAACGTGCTTGCACTTGTGCGAGTCTTTACACGCCATGCGATCGGAGACGTGCCGTAACTCAAGAGTCCACTGGGGTACTAACCTACAGAGGCGACTGGAGAGGTCAATCGGATACATTCATTAAATTGTTTATATGCGATTAACCTTTTTTTTTTGAAAACATAAAACAAAACAAACAAAAAACAAACCTGGTTAATTTAGTAATAGAACATAGAAGTCATTAGTTGAAATTTTTAATTTTCAGTAACAACGGGAGCAATTACCCTCCGAGTTCGCAGTATGCTCCTCCAGCGACTCAGCAGTATCAGCAGAGTTCACAACCCTACTCCCAGCCTGGGAGCTCGTACGCCTCTTCGTACCCGCCGCAGACAGCCAGCTACGAAGTTCCGCCTGCTTCTGACTATTCCCAAGGTAACCACGCCGTAAAACCAAACCCTACCCTTCAGTAAAGTTGGGAGGAGGAAGGGTGAACAATGCGGTTGTTATTTCGTCAGACAACAAATCTATGAATTCTGGGATGGCTTTAGGTCGAATTAAGGCACCGAATGAAGTTTAAAACTTGGGATGGTGCTCTTTTCAACTTAATTTGTTTATCATATAACAACAAACAATAGACGTACGAGTACTTAGTATATAAATCCATGGCATTTAATTCTAATTATAAACATTTCCATCTTAAAGTAATTCAACACAAACAATAACTGAAAGTACAAAAGCCTACAAACTAAACTAAAACTATTCCTGCACCTTCGTCAATGTCCATAATATCCCTAAACCTATGGCGGGTGCCCCTTTTGCACATGCTTGCAGCTGTAAGGCAAGTTCTTAAGCCAACCTGTCCCTCTGCTCAAACGAACATCATTTCACTCAAAGTATTTCAGCCTGGTGTTAGACGTAGATTTTAATTTGAGGAGCCATCAACCGAAAGAACCCGAGAAGGGAAGGAAACTGTACATGCATGGTCGTGACATGTAGAGTAGTGGAACGGACTCCAACTTTCACCCGAAAGGTTGTTGGTTCGATCCCACACTTGCTATATTTTCTTCGGAGGGCATGTAAAGCAGGCGGTCCCGGGCTTTCATAATGATTGTAAGAGAGGGCTTATAGCCCTAACTCCGCTAGGTTGGCTTAGTAACAGAACACAAAAAGTCTATATTTATTTACATGCCATACTACAACTACACAGTGCATATACACAATAGTCTCCCTATTAACTTAGTAAAACATACTGTCACACATTGTGAACAAAATAACTTTGTAAAGTTATATAATATAACTTTGTAAAATTATTTTATTCTCAATGTGTACACAGTGTATATTAACTTAGTAGTAAGCTCAGCAGCTTGCAGATTCGACTGTTAATAAGTTACCGGCCAAAACCTGGCTCGCCATTAGAGCATTCAAGGAGTTGGACGGAGGCGAGTTTGGTGTAGGGGCAGGCGGGCAGCATATCACCAGGCAAATCCATGAGAGAGTTTCTCCAGTGACTTCGTGAAAGTGATACATAACAAATAAGAATTAAGTATAAATAACTTTGCCCTTAATTCCACAAAATCATTTTTTAAAATTATGACAGCTGTCTCGGTGGTGACACTATCTTCATCTTATTTGTCATCACCAGACAATGTGGTTCTAATTCCGTTCTCGTTCTATCTTTAATATCTAACTGTCTCTAGCTGTCCTCAACTGGTTGGAAATTTTCTAAATTGCTTGTAAGAACGTGAATCTGCTGAAATGAAGCTCCGATCATTCTTGGTGAATTAACTTGATAACTGATGCTGGCATTAATTTACCCTAATCCAAAAGCGTGAGACAACTTTAGAGAAAGCGTAAGCATTCAACATTGGCCACACTCTGGATGGCCCCAAATTCGGTTGGTGTATTTAATTTAATACTTAAGTTTTACAGAGGACTATCTCATACATAGTAAAATGAAAAACACTTTATAATATGGTGTATGAAATATGAGTAGTCCTCATCTACTTGAATAGACCAAATCTTCATAACTAAGTATTAAATTGAATAAAAATTATAAACTGACCTATTTTGGGGTGGTCTTTCTCTTAACAGTATCCTGTGTTTTGGGATATAGTAAATACTGGCAGCAGATAAATTGGCCTCTTGATTCCAATCGACTAATAAGATGGTTGGAGACAATCTTAGTCGAATGTGTTATTTTGTAATTTAATTTAATTTTTTTAGGTGCATATGGTGCAGCGGCAGAATCTCAGTATGACTACAACTACCAAAAACCCGCAGGTTCGTACGCGTTTGTTAGGCGGCCATTCCACCGACCGGCTAGGGCTATTTACAAAAACGGTGACGTGGTAGCAGACATTCAAGACTTAGGTGGCGATTCCACCGATGTCGCATTGCAGAATGCAAATGACATTGACGGAAATTAGAATTTTTCTTTTTATAGAAATCTATTAAAATGTTTATAATTATCATATCCCATGACGCCATTTTTTAATTTTAGTTTGTGATTTTACTGTATGATCATTGATCAATTTTAACTATGGCATAGAGGAAAATAAACATTTCCGTCAATTCTGCAATGCGAGGTCGGTGGAAACTCCGCCTAAGTCTTGAATGTCTGCTACCACGTCACCGTTTTTGTAAATAGCCCTAGCCGGTCGGTGGAATGGGCACCTTATGATTGTTGTTGCTTGCTGATAACATCCATGTTTTAGACATATCTGGAGCAGTGACGTCACCGAGCACACATTGCAATTTCTAATATTCCTCTATAGCTGGTTCTATATTACTTAGAATATTTCTAGAAACCCCTTCCAACAATTAACCCCTGTCGTGAAATTCATTTATTGTAAACTAATCCTTGAGGTTTGAAATATGTCTAAAGGTATCTGTATTACAGCAGCAGCGGACAGCTACGGTTATACAACTGCAACTAGCTCTTACACTGCCCCGCAGACTTATGATTCTTCATCGTACGCCACCACCAGCTACGGTGAGAATATTTATAACTAATTTTCAGTCAAATTACTACATCGGAAGAAAGAGGACACAACTCTAAATCTATCAATTTACAGAAATTGAAGTTTTTTTTAATGAATTTGACAGTTCCCGCCAAATACAACTGCCCTCGCGCGGAAAATATACACTACGTTAACGCCGTTTTTCTTGCAAAATACATATTAAAAAATATGTATTTTAGCATTGTTAAGTTGAAATCGATAATTTTTGAGTTGAGTCTTTTTTCTTCCGAAGTAGCGATATTTGCTCATATTTGAAAAGCCAATTTTGTTAACTAATGCTAACTAATGCTTATTTTTTTTCTTCCGAAGTAGCGATATTTGCTCATATTTAAAAAGCCAATTTTGTTAACTAATGCTAACTAATGCTTATTTTTTTTCTTCCGAAGTAGCGATATTTGCTCATATTTAAAAAGCCAATTTTGTTAACTAATGCTAGCTAATGCTTATGCATCTGAAAGGATATTAATCGCAAGTCAATGTCAGCTCTTATGGACAACATTAACGACCTATCCGATCCATCGAGACATTCCGAACTATGAAGAATGTTAGGGAGGTCTGCTGTAGGTAGATTTGTCTTTTTTAGAAATAATCAGGCTGGCCACAGCGCATGCAATGAAACACTAAAAAGTTGTTTCCTTGTCTAAGCGGGTGGTTTTCGCCATAAGCCCAACAAAGTCATAAAATCAAGCTATTAAGATCAAGTGCGCAGAACTTACTGCGTTGGAGTTCTATTGTCAGCCCTGCCTGTTAAACTATTTATTATGTTTTTCATTTGTCTAATTTTTCTTTTTTTGCAACCCCACAGGAAACATTTCCTATGACATTTCCCCCTTCGTTTGCCCGCTATTGGCCATACTTAGCTTATGGCTAGGCGCCATCTATTCTATTTTATTATCGCAGGAAATAATGGACTGTTTGTTTTACAGACTCGACGTCGTATTCTACGCCGGCATACCCCCCTGCAAAAGCTGAGTATGGCAAGTACCCGACCTACTGACATGTGAGTGCCATTCCATGTGTCGCGCCTGCGCCGAGTGCAGCCATAGTTTACTCGTACGCCTCCGTTTTGTCAGCATTTCAATTTCTGCGGATCTAATTAGGTTAACGGTCAGCTCACATCTGTTGTAATATTTCACAGTATCTACCAAGTGTCAGCATCAATTTTTGTGCCATATTACCATATTTTAGCATGGTAACATTTGTTAACCCGAAAACAAGTCGGATTTCACAGAAGTCTGCCTACGTACTTTAAAATTTTTGTATCAAGAACTGATGGTCGTAACGTCTAGTCTACACCTGAGAAAGTTCTTTTGAAAATTTCAACACTACTAGATTTTTCACTGCCTCCCGAGCAAACCAATTGGAAGTTAGCAAGGTGTTAATAATTTATATTAACACTGTTGCATGAGTTTTCACAATCTTTAAATATTACATAATAAAATTACACAACTGTTATCAAGGAGTACTAAAATTTATTAATAAATTTTGCAATACTTGACATAGTTGTGTTTCAATTTTATTAACTAATCAGTGACGAAATATTACAAAGTGAAAGCAGAAAATATTGTTGAAATATTTAATTATTTATTTTAAGATTTGAGCTGACATTTTGTGTTCTCCATTTAACAGATACTTTAAGTCTCTCCCTCATAAAATATTATTTGACTCAAGATTTTTTTCAATTCGTAAAAAATATCATATCGTTTTATTTGACACGTCTTTATGTTATCCCAGCTATACTGGTCTCTTGTGAAGTACATAGTACTGGG
Source organism: Psococerastis gibbosa (assembly GCA_963971405.1). Classification (NCBI taxonomy): domain Eukaryota; kingdom Metazoa; phylum Arthropoda; class Insecta; order Psocodea; family Psocidae; genus Psococerastis; species Psococerastis gibbosa. The sequence continues at coordinate 31,465,897 of OZ020489.1, read as the reverse complement.
GCTGGCGTTGTTGTTAACTAAAATAAAATACTTAATAATCTTGATGTTTGACGTTCTAGAATGATACATGATTGGAGTACCTATTTGGATTGCTGTATATTAGTAATATTTTAATTTTTGACTATAAACTGTGGTTATCCAGGAAAAATATATTTTGCAAAAGGGTTGGCCTTTCAGATAACAGATTCCGTTTGAATTGTAATGCCTCAAATATATTTGGGATTTATTAAAAATCCGTAATTGTGTGAATATTGGAGCATATTTATTTACGACACAGTTCCTTAAAAGTGGACTTCGTTGGCGCTGCTTTTCTAATTTATTAATTATTACAATAAGATAAAAATATTTAATAATTCAGTTGGCCACTTGCCAGAAAATATTGCGTATATTATTTGGTTGGTTGAGTTTTCCTTTTGAACTATACGCTTAATTTATACGTTTTTTTTTTTACTAAGAAATGACCAAAGCTAAAATTGTTCAAATTTGAATTTTAGTAGCTTTAGTAGCACTTTTTAATTTATTTTAATTCAGTGGACTAAAAGTAGCTAGCCTACTTTTATATATTTTTAGAATAGGTTATTGTTTTATTGTATATAGGTATATACTACCAAATTTCGTATTTAGTACGAGCGCCATATATATATATATATCCCCCGTGTTCTACAACTTTGAGAAATGGAATAATGCGTAGGCATTATTGGAAGTATTGGAATTGGAAGATTTCATTGTTTTTAATGAGTACAATATGGGTAACTTTTTTATTAAGCTGGCTATCCGTTTGAACACACCAGAACTAGTGTACGATCATTTAAAACTAAGGCTCAGATATTAACTGTGTACACTATCAAGATAACCGTTAAAAATTTGAGATCAGCCAGCACGAATCTTGTAGTAGTTTCTGAGTTATTGCAAAATGCCTAGATCACGAAAGCGATGGGCATTTTTAGTGAATCTACAATCCTAGTTGGGTTTGGTTTTAGAAGAACTGTTATTCATGCAACATGGCAATTTCTTCGCGATGAGAATCAAAAAGCATTTCACTAAATGCTCTTCATTGGATTGTGTAATAAGCAAAATGGTTTCATTCTTGGATCCTTCACAAATTGATAAAGTTGGTACGTAATTCAAGTATAAAAGATAGCAGGATGTTTAAGATCGACCTTCTGTGACAGTCACTGCCAAATGCGCCCAATTGCCAGCGGTCGAATTCATATTAAATTGATTTTTAAGGTCTTCTGTAAAATAAATGTGAAGGTATTTGGTCTGCCATGAAGGACGCAGCTTTTCCTATGCTACTTGCGACAAGTAAGGGTACACAGGCAATTGAACCCACCTTTTAATGTGTTGATATTAGTTGTTGTACATAGTTGCCGCAGTTAAATACTCGAAATATGCGTTCGGTAAGCTAATTAAAGACACCTTCGCTTCGACTGGATGTCGCCACTCGGGAACTGCTGATTTGCATCCCTGAAAGCTTATCAGGCTGAAATGTCAAAATATTATGTAAACAATTTGGAGACTAAATTATTATGACAAAATTCATTACCTCCCACGGCCAAAAAGAAACTATACAAAATTGGTCTTATTAAAAATGTACTAATTATTCAAGCTTTCTCAAAAAGCAGTCTATCTCTATAAAAACAGGCCACGTTCTCAGCAATCGTAAGTGTGCAAAAAGTAAAGCCATTTAAAGTGGTCAGATATAGAAGTTGGACAAGTTCTTTATAAAAGAATATTTATTGAGAAGGCTTATTTTTTTTTCAATCAATTTTTCATAATTTCATATTAATTACTTAACAGTTGTGGAACGAGGAATTAATTACTTTCGTCAGAATGACCTGTTCTCAAATTGTTTCCAAAATATAATGAAATCTCTGCTCTGCCTTAATACATACGGAACATAACTATGTTGGTCTAGTAGGTACCTAATTTCTCATTAATTTAACACGTTGTTTGAATTGGTTGAAATCCTCAATCTTTTTAGCCTGACAACAGGAGTAATGAATCAAAAATTCATCATTGCGTGGATTCTGATAGAATTTGCAGGAAGCATTGTTGTTGAAATTATAATTACGGCTATTCATTTGTTTTTAAGTGAATTATATAGCCGGAGATAATTTGAATATTACCTAACAGTTGATTTATTTCAAATTCTTAGCAGTGATACATACTTTATGTCTCAGCTAAAGCTTGATTATGACCATTATATTCGTTTCATGGTGAAAGATTCACAAGAAAAAAAATGATACATTTCATAATATGCTCGTTCCGAAATCGTATGAAACTGAGAGATGGAAATAATTATTAAGTGGGCTGTTAAAGAAAACAGAAACACATCATTTGAAATATCATTTTATGTTTCGGTTCATAAAATTAAGATTTTCCATGACATAATTGAAGCCTTTGACTGTTGTTTGTACCTGTGATTATGAAAATCACTGACTTCAAAAAATGTATCCATCATGAAAACAGAATCGTCGTTAACAAATTCAGCATGTACTGTCGCTGCTGGTTCCACCAAGTCTGTAACTTATTAGTTACAAAGAATATTATTATTACTGTTTTCTAGAAACTAGCACAATATATGCACATTATTGCAGAACCTCTGCGTAGGTATCGTAAGCATACCTTACAGTTAAGACATTTCGAATTAGGATTTTTTTAATAATTGATTTAATCAATGAAATATACGCATGATGCGGTTACAAATTGCTATTCAGATATATTAGGTACTCCTAAAAACATGGGGCACTTATTAATTCAACAAATTACATTAACTGAAATTTATGGCAGTTTGAAGTGAATAATTGGTTATGGTAAGATCTGAGAAGTGAAAGCTTATTTCAGTATGATTCTATTTTATTGAGTTTTTTTATAGAAAAATTTATTTGAGTACCGCATAAGTTAAGATAAAATTGATTTTATCAGAAGTTTGCACGAGAAAGCCTGGACCACAGAGTGTAAACAATTTTCTATTATGTTGAGCCAACACTAATTTGCCTACTTGGTATAATTTGGCCTATGGAGGGCAATTTTTAAAGGATAATCCTTAGTCAACAACAGCTGGCACAGTTTATTTTTGACTTTGAGTCCATTTACAATAAAGAAATGGGAGAGACGTTTTAACTGGCAATTGACATGGAGAACATTTTATGCAAATAGAATTTTAGGGAGGAAGTAATTCACTGAAGGGCGCCTGCTCGGTTGAAGATCACCTCGGAACATGCTAAGCAATGCCATTAGGTGAGTGTCTTCTGTCTTATGTTTATGTCTTATGACATTATGAACAAATAATAAAGAACCGGTCCGAGTTTACTCAAGAATGCTTTCCTATTTATCACTTAGTAGATAGATAATATGAGTACTTCCATAGTAAATAATTTTTCTATGGTTAAATTTCGGTTGCCACACCTTTCCCTATCGCAAAGCACTGAACTGATCGATGGGACGATTGAATAGTCTACATTCTAGAACGTGCTGACCAATTAAATACAACACAGTAATAATGGCAGGGTATGCAATGTAACGGGGCATGAATTTTCTATAATTTTTCGCACAGAACCAAATCCTTGTTTGAGAAAACAATCTGTTGGTTTTTTTTACTATATTTAACACCTAAAACATACCCGAAGAGCATCCATAAAAAGTTCCGCAGCATGCCTAATTATTATTTAGTCATTTTTCATGAAAATTGAGTGGTAACTTAACTGCCAAGAGGCAAGCGACCCATTGCGTTTTCTTAACATTACTACTGACTACAATATATGTGAATTATGCGAACCACTTTTTTGGGTGCCTGGGACCTCAAAACGTGTAAATCCGTTGAAATCTCTGACTCGAACATTTTGACCATTAGAAAGCTTTCCTTATAAATTTACTAGGTAAATAGGAAAGCAATAAAGCTAAATTAATAAAACTTGTTATGTAAACGAATATGAATGGAATAAACGTTAAAAAATTAATTTTGAAAATAAAATCCACTAACATTAGTTAAAAGAATTAAGCGGAACCCACTTGCACCTTATCAACGATTTGAGATATGTTCAACCCGAAGAGAAGATGCAAATGCAATGCTCAAGCTCAGTAATTTTTTTACTAACAAAGCACTTATTTATTGTTTGTTCATTAAAATGAAATATCATAAAGCCATGAGTAGGTAACTTAATTATCTATTTGTTAGCTTGATATTTTGACCTTATAATTATAAGGGATCCATCAGCAGTGTGTGCAAATGCAAAACATTTTCCATTCACTCATCAGTGGCGGTTGTCAGCAAGGCTCCTTTAAATCAGTGGCGGCTCGTGGTAATTTTTTTGGTATTGTAAGACAATAATTGGTGTTTTATGTGTCCAATGTTCCAACCAATTGTAAAATAATCTCTGCTAAACCTAACCAGCGGGTCTACCATGTCATTTAAGAATAATACTTAACCTGGGGCTAAAAATGTTAACAGAACAATTTTATAGTAGCACTTTGTAGGGATGGCAGACGTGGGTTCTATTTGTCAAAAAATTTCTCTCTAAGTGGATGATTGCATTATGTATTAGGCGGGGTTTCCACCGACCTCTCATTGGAGAATGGACTTACGTTGACGTGGTATAGCAGACATTCAAGCCTTAGGCGGGGTTTCCACCGACCTCTCATTGCAGAATGCAAATGACACTGAATTATTCTTTTTATAGAAATCTATTAAAATGTTTGTACTTAACATATCCCATGACGCCATTTTTTAATTTTAGTTTGTGATTTTACTCTATGATCATTGATCAATTTTAACAATGGCATAGAGTAAAACAAAAATTTCCGTCAATGTCATGTGCATTCTGCAATGCGAGGTCGGTGGAAACGCGGCCTAAGTCTTGAATGTCTGCTACCACGTCAACGTAAGTGCATTCTGCAACGATAGGTCGGTGGAAACCCCGCCTAACATCATGCGTGTCTGAAACATTGCATTATTTGCATAGCGACCAACACTGAATATAAGACTAAGAATACCATTAAATTTTCAGGTGTTGTATGACACTTAACACCAGCCGCCCCTTTATACCCAAGGAGAAGATACCTGCACATGTAATCCCTTCAGGTCTGCGGTATGCCTTTCAGTGGTAAGTAGACCTTACCTTGCCTGCATATTGCCTTGAATCCGGTGTTGGTTGACGTCTCAGTCACGTACCTGTGTGCCAGCGGCAAAAGCATACAAAAGCAAAACAAACAACTTATATAATATATATAATGGCTGACCAGGAATTAGCCATGTGTTCTTCGATTTTAGTGTTTTTTTGTTTTCGTGTTTCATGGTGTCTCAGAGTAATGATCGAGCACCATTGGGGTGTAGAACAAAGCACTTGCAGACTTAAGCTACTATATGATTAAAGTACTTACTAACTTACTCCTTGGTGAAGGGCCTTGGACTGCTCCGCCACGGGATCGCCAGATTCACCTCGACGTCGTCCAGCCATCGCATCCGTGGTGGTCCCACTCGTCTTCTCCCTTGGGGCACATTGTGTAAGGCTGCTCTTGTAGCCCTATTGTCTGGCATTTGTTCTAGCCTCCTGATATGGGCTCTCTTGATTTCGGCTACAATCGTAGGTTCATGGTAGCCTATAGCTCGTAATTTTTACGGATACGCCACTCTCTCTGTCACTCCCTGTCTCCCTGATTGTCACTGGTCCATACATCTTTCGGAGTATTTTAGGCTCCAACCTTTCAAGCAGCTCGTCGCTCTTCCCAGTCGTATAAAATATATGATTAAAGGCTTTGCGGAAAACAAAAATAAATAAATAAAGCCTATCTCCCACAACGTTGTATGTATGCGTTCATGCGTATTTTCGCAGATGACGTCGTTTCCATCATGCTGGGTCTATTACGTCGGTATCTCATGGACAGGCTATTTTCATTGCAATGAAAGTTGCCAATTCCTATTAGATAATTTGCAAAAAAATATGTGGTATAACCACAAACTTGCAGGCGTTGAACCTCTCCCCTTACACCAGTGCCCAAATATTCAGGCTGAGAAGTTTAGTAGCTCTAGATCCATGTTTACTTGCTGTATGTACGGGTATTTACAATTTTGTTGTTTTTTAGGCATCCAAGGAAGAAAGGGGCCTGGATAAATATTTTCATAGGACGTTACTGTTGCGTTTTAGTTTTTATTTTATACGGCAACCAAATCAAAAAAAAAAAAAACATAAAAGATACCTAATTATTTGCTTAAGACAACTTTCTGATTGCTGCATACAAAAATTATATACTGCACCTGGTGATGGGCACTTCCCTCTCTGTTTCTTGTGTGTACGTATAAATGTATCAATAGTATCAAGTATCAATATTTTTTCTCGTTTTGGAGTGGCGAAACTGTTTCCGTGATTCCAAAACGAGAAAAAATATTGACCCCTCAATAAGCTACTATATCTGCGCTGTCATAGAAAATAATTCCTTCCATAAAACGGACATATAAATCAAGATATTTTAGCCCATCTCATTGGCCTTATTAAATTCTAATCGCATATAAATCAAAAGATATAAACATTGTGACTTTTTGGGCTCGACTAAGCTGATTGGCTGTCATCGAGCCATGCGATGATAAACTCGGCCGCGGGTAATCCCCCTACAAAAGCGCCTTTGTCCGAAAAAACTTTAGCCCTGCGTCAATGTTAAGCCCCCGCGGGGTACCGCTGTCGGTACATCTGCCCTGTCTCTATTTGTCATCTTCCAGGGGCGTAAATTGCCTCTCATTTCTTTCTTTCCAAGATTCAATTGTGTTGAATTGGCCACGCGGCGCGAATGTGTGGGAACTGAGTGGTGTATTTCGTCTGATTGATAGCTATAATTTTAAATTTTCTATCTAGTGTCATTGTATCGATTTTATTTGTGTGGTCTTTAAATTTGAAAGTCCGTTTCTAGTTTTATTATTGTACTGTATGATATGACCCTTTTTTTCTTTTGCTTGTCTACTTACACTTTAGTATAAAGAACGGGTCCGAGTTTACTCGAACTTGCTTTCCAATTTATGTCCACCTGATGTCACTGGAGGTAAGGTAAATTCTAGATAGGTCAAACCCGTACATTACCGCACATTAATAATGGCAGGGCACGCAATGCATTTGAGCATGAATTTTCTATCATTTTTTCAAAGAATAATTTTTGCACAAAACCTAATAGTTTTTTGGGAAAGCAACCTGTCCGGTTTCGTTACTCAATTTAACACCTAAAACATGTCTGAAAGTAGAAATCATCGATAGAAAGGTTTCGCAGAAATTTTTTTTTTGTCATTTTTCATTAAAATTTAGTTATTTAGTTATTTTTATTTTTTTTTTAACACCAAAAGCAAACTATCAAGGGCAAGCGACCTCCCGCATTTTGTCAACATTAATAGAGCGACTACAAATTACAATATAATATGTGAATTTAAAAGAAATAGTTTGAGCCGTTTTTGAGAAATAATTTTTGAGGCGTTTTTTTTTTAGTTTTCTGAGAATAAACCCCTCCGAATTGAGTAAGCCCTAAATGAAAAAAATGGTCCCGAGGTATGATTTTTGTGAACCTACATGGCAAATTTCATCCAAATCGAGTGAGTAGTTTGCCCGGAAATTGATGTACAGACAGAGCGACAGACAGACATTTCATAAAAACCCCTTTTTTTGGTTCCCAGGACCTCAAAACGTGTAAATCCGTTGAAATCTCGGAATCGAAAATTTCGACCATCACAAAGCTTTCCTTATACTACGCATAAATCGGAAAGCAAAAAGGCTTTGTGATGGTTGAAAATCGAGATTTTACTGAGTTACACGTTTTGAGGTTCAAATAACCCAAAAAAGTGTTTTTTATGAAATTTCTGTCGGTCTGTCTGTTCGCCGAAGTGTGGGTAAGCTACTCGGTGGATTTTGATGAAATTAGCAAATGAGTCCCTGCATTTTCCGTTTTGTTTTTCACCAAGTCAAATATCTTCAAATTTCAATTCTTGAGTCATTATTGAGGTGTCGTAAAGTGGGAAAAATGTCCCTCTTAATTTTGATGCATAGTGCAATATACATGTGTGTGGCTGTAACCAATACCAATTGACCACAGTTTCTAACTTCTTCAACCTGTTTAAGACATCTCATTTATGGATCTACGATTATTACATAAGAAATTTGACTTTGCGCAAAAAATGGAAGTGGAGGGGCTATTTGCCCTTAGGCGGGGATTCCACCAACGTCAATAGTGATATTAAATGTAGTTTTGACGTGGTTTGACGTGGTAGCAGACATTTTTAGTGTGTCTTTAATGACTGCTACCACGTCAAAACTACATTTACTATCACTATTGACGTTGGTGGAATCCCCGCCTTAATTGTATATCAGTGACCTAGCCGAACAAGGTACAATATACATCTGTCAGTGGGTACTGCTGTGTTTATCCCCGCGATACGCAATCTGTATCTATGGCAGTCAGTACTGTCTAGTTCACAAAGACTTGCGTAGTCACGCCGCGGGATGCACTGGAATGTTAACAGCATTCCATATGAACAAAATATCCATTCTCAGTCCTCTAAATTATACATTTCTGATCGAAGCGGTCGTGTGCCTGTTGGAATTTTGATTGGGGGACCCCTCGCGAAAAAAAAATACGTCGAAACTTTGAGAATTAATTACTGAGGTTGCCCGCGATGACTTATGTTTCAGGTTGATTAATTATGTTGTCCCAGCCACTGTACGATACGAAATACGTGGGTATCTTGGTTGAGCCTTCGTGATTGTAGTAAACTATGCTCACGCAACTGGGATATATTGTAGTTTTACTTGAATTATTCATGATTAGTTTTATATTTATGGCTGTTTCAATGGTAAATAAATTGCCCGGGTGTAATTTAATTCTTTGTATATGTCCTCTAATAACTTTACTATTGAGTAATAGTTTAGTAGGAAGGTTTAGTGTAATTTTATCTGAAATTAACTAGTAGTGCCATGCCCAGAGGTTGGTTCTAAGTTGAAATTCAAAAAATTTAAACTCTTAACTGACAATGATGATGACTCGTACCTATATACTTGGTTAAGTCATACTTTCGCCTGTTTCATTTCGTCAATGGTAAGCTTGTCTCAGCTTGTCCATTATCGTTTGTAGCCGGTGTAGGTTGACATCGAGAACGTATACCAGTTTGCCAATGGCTAAATATTCGTACGGAAACAATACAAATAATGTCCGAAATCAATGGGGTCGTTGGCATTGGACAATGGACCTGTGGGCCACTATAAATGGGCCTGAGTCCATAACATGTCCTTCAAAAAATTACAATAAAAAACAGACAATGATTATTATTACAAGATGGCCCTCAGCAATCTCTGGCTGACTTGCGCTAATTTTATAGTTTAGATTATAAAATAACAATACCTACCTTTGCCTAAGTGAAACTCAATAACTAACAACAATGACTAACAACGGTTGTAGGTAGTCTATAGACTGGAATAAAGGATACTTTTGTCGATAATAATCTATTGTGCATTAGATCTCTCATATTCTTGTCATTGACATGCATTGAATTTTATAGGAAATGGTATGCAGGCAATTAACGTATGTATCAGCCTTATACTTACTCTTCCTTTTCTAAAGCCTCGTAATCTAATAGGACGATTTCCATAACTCCTACACCCATGGCCGTGCCCAGGGGGTTGGTCCAAGGGGTCCGGACCCCCCCCCCCACGAAATAAATTTTCTTATGTAAACCTGTATTGTTTGAAGAATTCATCCATTAATTCATTAATAAATTACGTTAAAAAATGTTTTGCTCCCCCCCCCCCCCCAATATCCTGGGCACGGCCTTGCCGACGCCCTCCCATCCTATTCCAATCTTGGCCAGACTTGTGGTGTAATGGCGAGCACACTCCGTAGTCATACGGGGAGGATTAGGTTCGAATCCTAACAGTCTCCTTGGTTTTTTCCATCTGATCCTTTTTCCTGATCCAAGTAACCTATACCTATAACGTACCTAGAAGTCTAGAACATACTAGTACTGGAGTACTGGTCATCTTATAATGGGTATTTTTTTCAAAGATATATGTCAAATTCTGAGGGACGGTTTGTATTTGCTTGATGGCTATAACACACTATATACTGTATATATATATATTTTTTTTTTTTTTCAAAAAGGTTAATCCCATTCAAACAATTCAATGAATGTATCCGATTGACCTCTTCAGTCGCCTCACTAAGTTACCTAATAGGTACTTGTGTCGAGTAACGACAAGTCTCCGATCCCATGGCGTGTAGAGACTCGCACATGTGCAAGCACGCTACCGCCTGGCCATCGAACTAGATTTAAAATATTTAAATATTACATTATATTGTTGATTTTATTTTAATCTTGTTTTTTACAGGATTAACAATACAATACACACAATGCAATGCAAATGTTTGAGTCCAGCCGGATCAACGGTGTCACAATTACAAATAATTAATTTGGGCAGCAAGTTCACTCAGTAGCTTTAAGAAAATAATTAAACAATGTATCTTAGATAACGCTTAAGACTCTCCGGTCCTGTAATGGTGATGACACAATGGCTCCTTCCCCCCCCCCCCCACATGTTTTATCATTTTTTTTCACTCTTCCTCTCTTGTTTCTTCTCTATTTCAATTTAAGCATTTATCAATAAAACAAAATTTTTGTCTTTTAGGGTTAGCATGAAAACTAGACTTTATAGTCCTATTGTTCGCCTTATGTTTCTTTTTCAGTAAAGTCGTTATCAATGCAATTCAATTGCAAGTAAAAATATAAAATATAATAAATAGTAAATAGCTACCCGAGAGGGTTTTGTACGAAAAAACAGGAGGGAGGCACTTAAACTTTCCAGCTCCTGGAGTCGTACTCTTCTAATCTATACAGTGAAGCGTCAATAAGTCTATGCTCTTTATAACTGACAAGCGGTTCCCGCAGCAGCCCAGGCTGCTGAATCCACCCCTTGCACCTGCGGCCGGCGGCAGCTCGCCCCTTCGGGGCTCGCATGTGACTGCACCATTACTATTGCGGTTGTCAGCGAGTGTTTCCTCGCTTTTTTTTTCGCGGTCGCGGATATGTGACTGATGTGCAAAAATTAGATAAAAACAATCCTTGATGCGGATTATATATCATGCTAAAATTTCAGCTCGATCGGTGCAGAACGTTTTGAGTTTTTGAAGCGTACACAAACGGAATGAACATTTATATATTTAGATATGCTCTTAAAACTAGCTGCATCTAACTGTCTTCCTACTAATGGCAGCTTATTGTATAGCCCACCTATAGGCAACCTAATACGGCACATTGATAACGATTACAGCTAGATATACAATGTGTGACATGCGTACACTAGCGGATCTAGACATTTTTTAGAGCGGGGGGGGGGGGGCTGAACTAGTGGATGGAAAGCCTATAGTCAGGAGGTCTATGATAGAGTGAAGACTTGTATAGTAAAATCACTTTAAGGCGCTTATTCCACCGACGTTGACGTGGTAGCAGACATTAAAGACAGTGTAAAAATGTCTGCTACCACGTTAATATCAGCAATATTTTGACTAATGACGTCTGCAGAATAAGCGCCTCGTATGTACAGGTATACCTGTACCTAGCATAAACGAAACACTTATGTAGACCCACCCTTTTTTAATGGGAGATCCAATGCACCAATGGTCCCAAGTTCGGAGAGAGAGAGATTCTTCCTACCTGTCCCAAAGCAGAAACGGAACAGTCTGACAATATCTGTTACAGGAATTGTGGGAAATCCCCCCCCCCCCCTTGTTTGGGGTCAATTAAGGAGATTGTGGTGAATGGGTGGCTTACGAAACAGCGGGGGGTAATGGTGATGAGGAAATGGGGGTCCCCAACAGTCAGCTATGGGAACCTCTCGAGTAAATGTGAGCAATCACTGAATGAATAGTGCGAAAGAAGGGCGATGCTGATTTCGTTTCCTGATTACTTTGCGCTTAAAAGGGAGTTGACGATGTGTAATGAGCAGATTGTTTTCAACTACCCCTTAAGGGATTTTTTCATTGTTGGGGGTGATTGCCATTAGGAGTTAGGACAGACTGAGAAAGAGGGGTAAGGAAGAAAGCCACTTATATATTTATCAATGATTGAATCTGTAAAATTGCTAGGTCTATCCGGGCATTTCGCGCTATAGGCAGTGGAAGTCCAAGATGGGGGGCGCTCCTCCCTTGGGCTAAAAAAATCCCTTTCGGCTCTGGCCGATCAGGTGTAGGGAGATTCCGCAGACCCTGTTTTTCCTCTAAGCTACCTACGCTATGCATGTAATAAAAAATAAAAAATACTTAATTCTTTATTTTCCCGACCACAACATAACACACAAAACACTCTTGTATTGTCTAATAATAAAACTTTCAGTCAGATTTTAATTCATGCCTCTGCGACCAATATTAACTGAGATATGAATTATATAAGGTTTCAATCGGCCGCCATCTTGCAACTAAATAGTGGATCTAGCTGGTTAACGAACTCGATCAATTTTTGTGCCAAGTTTCATCAAAATCGGATAATATTTACGAAAGTTAGAGTGTTTTTTTAAATCGATGTACATATGTACATACATTTTGAACGGAGGGTGGTTTTAGGCTCGAGGGGTCATGAAATGAAAAGTTGTGAAGAAATTTTCCGGAAGTCGAACATTGATCGCCATCTCAATAGGTAGATGAATCTCCCTAAAATCAAGTGTAATGCTCATTTGCCCGATGCTTAAATATGTACCTACTGAAATATTAAATTTCTATTTTGCATTTGTATTATCAATTTTTTTTTCCTGTGGTCCACCCCTGAATCCCCTTTGAGGGTTAGGCCTACTATAGTCACTTAGTAGCGAATGAAACAAAGATAATTATGTACTAGCAGAATAGATCGCGCCTAACCGTAAGGTAGTAGTAGTTGTATGTCCTGAAGGACTTTTTTAAGAACCTAGGCCTACTTATACCTGGCTATAGGTCCCATGTCCAATGCCAACGACCCCATGGATTTTGGGCATTATTTGTATTTTTTGCCATTGACAAACTGGTATACGTCCTCGATGCCAACCTACACCGGCTATCAGCGCTGATGGAAAAGCTTAAGAAAGAAAGAAAATTGTCTTTACTTTCCATGTGGGCGAATTTTGGGCCTTTCGGCCCAGTCTTACAATTTACCCACTGACGCAATGAAACAGACTTAACCAAGTACAGATACGAGTCTAACCGTAAGGTAAGTAATGCTGATCGCGGTGAACCATAAGGGGAAATGCTGAAAGAAATGGCAAAAGTTATACTGAGTTTGTCAGTTTCCAACATTGCAAAAACATTGCGGCAAGCGTAGGACAAATATACAATCCAGCAGGCAGGCTTGCGAACAGAATCGGGTGCCGTAAGTTACTGCGCACATGACTCGCAATCTAAATAAATTTATTATGACTGATTAGCTTATGGCGAGAACCTCCAAGCTCAATCTCAGTCACCACTTTTGCCACTTTATATAGGTACTGTACATTTTGTGGACGGTACGCCAATTTACCTTTGCCCTAGCTAGGGCTGGTTTAAAAATTATGCGATTTTTTAATGTTCTTTGTTTAATCAATGCTCAGGTTTGACCTGGTGACCAGTCAAAATCCAATGAAAGTTGTGAGTTACCCGACCACGATGGCACTTGGAACACTTAAAGCTTAATTATAAAGCTAATTATAAAAATCGAATAAACTCGGTGTTCCGCTTATGCAAGTTATCGAATAAACAAATAAACAAAGTGTCATCCTGTCGTAGTCGGGTACCATACACTAAGTTACTTTTACACAGGCTAGAATTCGGTCGCAAATCTGTCAGTGGTGGGTAGCAATTGTTATCATTCTATGATTCTAGTGCTATCAATCATCATTTACTAGTCTTCAATTTTAAAAGTAGCCTAGGGGTCTAGGTTATGGATACATCTATGGATTTTTAGCTTAAGACGATTTCTATTATGCAAGCCTATTAGAACTTGTTCCTTAGGCGCCCATTCCACCGACCGGCTAGGGCTATTTACAAAAACAGTGACGTGGTAGCAGACATTCAAGACTTAGGCGGGGTTCCCACCGACCTCGCATTGCAGAATTGACGGCAATGTTTATTTTCTTCTATGCCATAGTTAAAATTGATCAATGATCATACAATAAAATCACAAACAAACAAACTAAAATTAAAAAATGGCGTCATGGGATATGTCAAGTACTAACATTTTAATAGATATCTGTAAAAAGAAAAATACTAATTTCCGTCAATGTCATTTGCATTCTGCAATGCGAGGTCGGTGGAAACACCACCTAAGTCTTGAATGTCTGCTACCACGTCACCATTTTTGTAAATAGCCCTAGCCGGTCGGTGGAATGGGTGCCTTAAGAAATGTTAACGGGCCCAATTAAGCCAAATTCTCGTTGTTTACATTACTATTAGAAGCACAATTTAAGCTATGTAAACATGGAACTAGTCAATATTGAAAATACAGTCAATACTTACATGACGTAGCCACAGAGCTGCATCAGAAACGATGCTATCTTCCATAAGCCCATTTGTGTAATAAAAACTATTGAAAATTTCCAAGCTTTATGAAACAAATTTTTCCCGCCGTTTTTACTGCAGTGGCACCTGCAGTCAAGTACGTGGAACTAAACCATGGTTATGGTTATGGTAAACAAAAGTCATAAACAGTCCGGCATGGCGTGTGTTTTGTGAAGTGTGTGTTAATTATTTCGTAATTATTTGTTATTTTACAATAAACTAATTACCTTACGTAGTGAATGACAATGTAGGAAATAGTTTCACGAAAGTCCGGTATGTGCAATAATTGAATCATCCAAAGAATAATGGCTAAAGTATAATTGAAATATAAGAATATTACATTATAATCGTGTCTGCGCGTTCTATGATGCGAGTTGCAAGTTTGAAATGATCTCTCCTCTTTAGCCTTTCGACTCCCTTCTTAAACCAAATCCCCTATGTTATTTCTTAGAAGGGTAAATACTTATTACCTATATAGCCTATACATACATATTACCTTGAGGGGCCTACCGCGGGAAATTCCAAACGGTGTCCCTCTGAAGTTCTGAACCACTAATGCTAAAATTGTATAAATATTAAACATGAAATGAAGATTTACTTCACTATTTACTTTACCTATTTTGGTAAAGGCATATTTCAGCTACCCCGCGGCACACGGTAATACTAATAAGTGTGCAAATGCAAAGATTCTATATAAAATGGGCTGTAAGCACCTAAATAACAATGCTTCGCCCAACTTTAATTCTTTGAGCAATGAGTTTCTCTTTTAAGAGTGTACGTCCCAGTGGGACCCAAAGTCCCAAATATTTTGTGACTTGGATTTTGTGATTTTCAAGGTAGGAATCACAGGATGACCTATACTGATTAGCGTTCTATTGTAAATATTTATTCTATGGTACGCCCCGTAGGAAATAGGGTAAAGTTCTATTTGAGCTACCCCGGCTGGCTATAAATAGAGCCAGACTGTTTAAACTTTAAGTTTAAAGTCAGCCCCAACGGGATAGGAAAGTGGTGGGGCTTTGGGAAGGGCAAATATATGGGGAAGAAGCGAATTTGAAGCATAAAATTAATATATAATTTCCACAAGTTTACCTTAATTATTATTTATTTTAAGACAAATTGGTAATTATTGCATTTGCGTCAAAATTAGCGGATGAATAATATACAATCATCCTGTTTTGTTTACCTTTTGGCGCATTCTGAGGTACATACCCAACCAATAGGCGGAAGCAATCTATGAAACAATAAATGTAATAAACGACGCAAAAGAGAAACATAAAAACTGTCTGGCGACATTCCTAGATTTAAAAAAATGCTTCGACACAATCCCACACAACATTTTAATGATAAAACTAGAGAAAATTGGTATCAGAGGAATAGGGGGAGATCTAATACAAAGCTATCTAACAAATAGAATCCAGACAACAAAAATTGACGAAAGAAATAGTGATATAGGTAAGATAACGATAGGCCTTCCCCAAGGCACAATTTTAGCTCCAGTTCTCTTTAAAGTTTATCTAAATGACTTGTTAAACCAGCCACTCAACAGTGAAATCAGCGCTTTTGCAGACGATACAAAACAAATACATATCGCTGATACCATAACCGAATTATACAAACAAGCAAACGAAGATATGGAAAAAATTAAAACTTGGATGGAAAGCAACATACTTACAATAAATCTACAAAAAACAACTTACATAGAGTATAAAAATTCAAAACCTTTCACAGACAAAACAGAATACAAAATTGATTCCATCCAAAAATCTAAATACACAAAATATCTAGGTATCGTGCTTGATGAAGAAAATAAATGGGAAAAACACATAGATCTCTTAGCGACAAAAATACGAAAAACATTTTATAAATTTCTCCAATTAAGACAATGCCTAAATACAGAAATACTAATGATGGTATACCACGCACCAGTACAATCTATATTATCATACGGTATAACCGCATGGGGATCAGTAAACCAAAACGTCATAGAGAAATTAAACGTAATACAACGGAAGACGTTAAAAATCATTCATAGGAAACCAAATAGATACCCCACCGAAGACCTATTACAACTAGCAAACGTACTATCAATCAAAAAGCTATACATAAAAGAATCTATTTGCAACACCTACAAAAATATACATAAACAAGACAGGCCCACACATCAACACAACATTAGGTACAAACAAACAAACCCACTATCCATACAAACGGTCTCGACAAGCTACACGCAAAAACAAACCTCTTATATAGGCAAAAAGTACTATAATAAACTTCCTCTGAAAATAAAAAACCAAACAAACTATAAAGTATTTAGAAAAAATATCAAAAAATGGCTTATTGATCTCGAAATTACATAATAAAAAATAATAATAATTACAAATAAATAAATAATAATAATCTTCCATATACCACCAACACACACATATACACACCACTACACTTACATACATATTCACTATATTTTTAAACTTGACACAAAATTTGTATTTTAACTGCATGCATTCATTGTATATACTAGTATTTTAGAATATTGTAAAATTTCCACCCTAAAACGGGCCTAGCCCATAGGGAAGTGACAAAAAACTGTAAAAAATTTTATTTTGGAAATAAAATAAAATAAATACACTGGTATTTGACGTAATTTGGTAGCAGACATTCAAGACTTAGGCGGGGTTTCCACCGACCTCGCATTGCAGAATTGACGGAAATGTTTATTTTCCTCTATGCCATAGTTAAAATTGATCAATGATCATACAGTAAAATCACAAACAAACAAACTAAAATTAAAAAATGGCGCCATGGGATATGTTAAGTACAAACATTTTAATAGATTTCTATAAAAAAAAAATAATAATAAATTTCCGTCAATGTCATTTGCATTCGGCAATGCGAGGTCGGTGGAAACGCCACCTAAGTCTTGCATGTCTGCTACCACGTCACCGTTTTTGTAAATAGCCCTAGCCGGTCGGTGGAATGGGCGCCTTAGTCTAATTTCGAAACACAGAGCGTGTGAGTTATTGAACTCGTGAGGGGCCTGGGATTTTCCGAGAATCCTTTCTCTGCCCCATATCCCAGCTGTAAATCTTGTGTAAACAAGTTATTAAGATGATGTTTTCTGAATTTCTCTGAGGTAGAAGAAAGGCGAGGGCGGACCCCCACCTGAGGCCACCTTTTGCGAAAAACAATAAAAGTTTATTAAGACTAGAAATTAATATATTGAAGTCGGGTGCCATGAGGCGGAGTCGTTGCTCGCTTCCGAACCCGTAAATTACAATTAAAACCCCTGTTGTTAATTAGTAAATCCTGATTTTTTTTTATCACCTTCGGGGCTTTGTTTTCTTCCAATTTTGTGTGAATTATAACTCAATTAAACTCATAAATAAGGCAGGGGACATTGCCCTCAGAAATTTGAAAAGATGAAAAGAAACCAGATTAGGCCACAATACTTTGAATACTTGAGGAGGCTATTTACAAACATGGCCAACTTCAAGTTGTAGAATTTTTCAGGAGAGTGGATTTTCTGTTGAAAATTGCATTAAGTTTATAGCTAACCCTAGACTTCTCAGCGCTTCTGTGCGCAATCTGGCTGCATTTGTCACTTTATTTTACAACGTGCAGGTGGACATTACAATTTTCTGCAAGGTCGGATCAAAACCCCATTTTGTAAAAAAATGGAGTTGGCCGCGTTTGTAACCAAGCTCCTCACTTGTGCTCAGCCTTTGCGACGTACCTGGGCAGGTAAGGTAATGCCGTATGAAGCTTAGCTGTCACAGCTACTTACCTGAGTTAAAGAAATGTGTAACCAGAGAGACTCAGTGTGAAACCTCAGGTAGTAGGTGACGGGTTACAATAAAGCAGAGGCTGCAGTATAAGGGCTATCAAAAACACTACCGATTTTGACCTTACATTTAAACAAAACGGGGACACCCACACTTACAACACGAGGCAACGGGGAGATCTTGTAAGGCCAGCGCCACGCACAGCCAAGTGTGAGTGACTGGATCCTATACTACAAGGTTTCGCCTACCTTAGAAAACTCCCGTTTGAACTGAGAGCGGCGAGAAATGCTTCTAACTTCCCTAAATTCCTTAGAAACCATCTCTTAGAGAAAGCTTTCTATACACTGTCACTTGAGGCACTAACACAATGACAATGACAGAACTACCTGATTTTGACTATTTTATTTTATACCCCCTTGTACTTGTACGGTATTGTACTAGTATAATATAAAAAAAATATATATTTTTATTTATTTATTTACAGTAATACTACTAATATAGTAATAACAATAATAAAAAGCGACAATGGGTAAGCCATGACATGCTTACCGTTAACACATTATAACAAGCGTGAGCCCGACTTAACTGAGTTCGGTGTTTCATTATTTATTTTATTCTATCGTATTCATGAACGAGTAGAACTGCGAAGCTCGACATCAGGACATGTAGCGTAGTGGTATGGACTCTGGCTTTCACCCGAAAAGTTGTTGGTTCGAGTCCCACACTGGCTTCATTTTCTGGCCATGCTTCGGAGGGCATGTAAAGCAGGCGGTCCCGGGCCTTCCTAGTTGAGTGTAAGAGAGGGCTTTATAGCCCTAACTCCGCTAGGTTGGCTTAGTAACAGAAACAACAAAAAGTCTTTATTTATTTATTTATTTATTTATTTATTTAAGAAGATACATTTTTCACTGGCCTAGGTCCCCAATTTCCTAACTAGTGTTCGCCCGTCTCGGTCTCGGAACGAGACTTTTTCCGAGATTGAGACTATTTCGA
This sequence comes from Psococerastis gibbosa, assembly GCA_963971405.1. NCBI lineage: Eukaryota > Metazoa > Arthropoda > Insecta > Psocodea > Psocidae > Psococerastis > Psococerastis gibbosa. The sequence continues at coordinate 31,446,605 of OZ020489.1, read as the reverse complement.
AGTCTCGGACGAACACTATTCCTAACCATAATGGGTACCTTACCTTCACTGCTGGGAGGGGAAAAAACTGGAGCAGCAGTATTGTTTTACCACCGATGTAGCCCGTACCTGAAATTTTTATTTATTGAAAAGCTGTTTCTATCTGTAGGGGACAGGGGTTTGGTTGTATAAAAATTAATATATGTATACAAATATCCCCATTAACCTAGCTTACCTATTTTATGCCCGAATTCATGGAAAGGTAGAAACAGATTTAGCTAGAATTTATAGAAGTCGTAAGTGCCTTCATAACCAAACTGATTTATGACTTCTCTATATATTCTTTTCTTTCCTATAGTTTTTTTTATTTGAGCCACTATTTTTTATTGTTGTCTATTCATTTTTCTTTCTGTCATTATAGCAGGGGGTTGATTGTTGTAGGTGTCATCATGGACCGTCCTGAAATCGATCCCCCACTGGTTTTTAGAATGGTCCGAAGGCAATAATGTTTTCAGATCATTTCTGCGTCTTAGCCTTTTGTTCTCATTTTTTAGGCTTATACTATTGTATAATTATTTACGAAATTTATATACGAAGGGGAGCCACTCAGCCACTAATGTGCGGCAGTCTTAAATAGCTTTTTTACTGTTTTTTAAAAAATTATGAAGAGCAAAATATATTGTTGGGCTGGATGTTTCTAAAATTGAAAGTAGATTGAAAGGTCTGACTATGGAATTTGGGAGGCAATTAAGGAGGACTGTACGTTGTGCTGAGTGTGATGGGCATTCTAATATAATATGCTGTAGGGTTTCAGTTGACCCCGGACAAGTGTCGCACATGCCACTGGGGTCCATTTCTGGGTTTATTGTGCACACCATAGTTGAAAAAGCACAAAAAGTAAAAAATTCAAGATTTTTTTTATTGTTTTGTTACTGTGCAGTGTGCCCCAGACGTATTTTTGTTAGCTTTAAGCCTTTCTCGTCGAGAGGAATGTTTTCATCTCATCTTCACGGCATCAAGATTGGTTCCTACATAAATTTGTTCTAATATTGTATTCGCCTCCATTCCATTCCATTTCTTATATTTTTCTTAAAATAGTTCCATAGCTCCATTCCATTCCATTTCTTATTTTTTTCTTAAAATAGATGAGAATTATGAAGGTGGTACTTAGTTAACATAATTGAACCTTGCCTTTTTGGACGTTATATTGGTTTTGTTTCTGCATGATTTATTGACCATTCATTTGGCAAAACTAGTACAGGTTCTCGATGTCGGCTACCAGCGGTAATGGACAAGCTGTGACTTGTTGCTTTCCAATTTATACGTAGTATAAGGAAAGCTTTGTGACGGTCGAAATTTTCGATTCCGAGATTTCAACGGATTTACACGTTTTGAGGTCCCAGGAACCCCAAAAAAGTGGTTTTTACGAAATGTCCGTCTGTAGTTCTCTCTGTCTGTCTGTATCGATTTGCGGGCTCAACTCAACCGATTTTGATGAAATTTAGCATGTAGGTACACAAAAATCATACCTCAGGACTATTTTTTTATTTTGGGCTAACTCAATTATGGGGGGGGGGGGGGTTATTCTAAAAAAACTCCAAAAAAACGTCTAAAAAAATAGTTATTTCTCAAAAACGGCTCGGACGATTTATTTTAAATTCACATATATTATAGTCGTTATTAATGTCAATAAAATGCGGGGGTCGCTTGCCCCTTGATAGTTTGCTTCTGGAGGTAAAAAAATAAAAATAACTAAATTTTCATGAAAAATGACTAAAAAATAATTTTTCTGCGAAACCTTTCTACCGATGATTTCTACCTTCTGGCATGTTTTAGGTGTTAAATTGAGTAACGAAACCGGACAGGACAATTATTTTTTTTAAAAAAGTGATACAAAATTCGCGCTCAAATGCATTGCGTGTCCTGCCATTATTGCTGTGTGGTAATATGTTGGTCTGACCTGTCTAGAATTTATCTCCCCTCCAGTGACGTCAGGTGGACACCCCCCCCCCCCCCCCGAGATATCCGAAATTTAACCATAAGAAAATTATTTACCATGAAACTACTCATTTTCTGTATCTACTAATGTTGATGATAAATTGGAAAGCATGTTCGAGTAAACTCGGACCGGATCTTTACCAGGTGTGGGTGTGGGTACGAGTCTGAGCTACCTACAATATATTCTTATTTCTTAAATATATGCGTACAGTATACCCTCAGGGCCTCGGTCATGGGTTAGCAACTAGAAAGAAAACAAAAACTGTAAATGAAAGCTATGAATACAAATTTTCTGCTCTTCATTCCATAGCAGCAGTTAAGGAACTGAAGAGGCTAGAAGCATTTGAAATGTGGTCTAAAAGTAGGATGTTTTGGATCAGCTGGGGGGATGAATGAAGGAGTGCTAGAGGCTGTTGGAGAAGACAGACAGCTGCTACCAATGGCGGATCCACAGGGGTGGTCAGGGGGGTCAATTAGTAAATTCATATGACAATAAAAAAATTGAATAAAACTCAAATTTTCAGCAAAAAATTACCTTTCAAATTTACATACAACTTGTGACCCCCCCCCCCTAAATTTTCTACTGGATCCGCCCTTGGCTGCTACCTCATATAAAACGTAGAGGAGCGAGATGGGTAGACACGAAAATATGGTACACACCATCATTGAGGGCACAGTGGAAGGAACCAATTGGAGATGGCCACCGAAGAAGGAATTCATGGATCAACTGAAGGAGGACGCAGGAACTCGAATGTACCAACCACCAAGAACTGAAGGGAAAGGCGCAGGACTGAGAGAGGCGTGGTATGATATGCAGGGAGTTGCTGCTAACCAATCGCTCAGATTGTGACCTTAGAAGAAGTGTTTATTACTTTGCTCTGAAGGTCTATTTTAATGACTATTCAAATTCTGCGGGCGCCTCAGGGGAAGTAGCACACTTCAAAATTTTAATAAGCAAAGCTGCAACTACCAAAAAAGATGGCGGCAACTTGACAAATGGCGGCTGTTTAAAAAAGCATGTCCACTTGCCGCATCTCGAGCATGTTTTGTCCTATGGAAGGGGTGTTTACTGGAACAGAATGAGCAGCCTACTGTTATTAATGCGACAATCCACCCGTGAACCAATTTTATCCTTGTTACGTTTGAATTAACGCATTTGTCGCATGTATCCCTTAATAATGGAATGTTCTTGTTCGTTGTTGCTGTGTCTAACCTTCCTATAGCCCTATTATGCGCTATGAACTATGTCGACGAAAGGTTTATATTTTTAATGCTTCATCGCAGAAATGCTTGTATATTGCAGTATTACAGTTACCTGTATATGGTAAATTTAACACTGACTTTAAATTAACTTTGGTTCAAGAGATAACATACTCGTTATAATTGAAATTGGAGGATATAGAAAAAACTGGACTTGGCGGGATTCGAATCCACGTTCTACGCGCAGATCGTTATCTTATCTTCAACCAAAGTTAATTTAATGTCTGTGTTATTTATTTTTATACCATATAATACTGCAATATTATGAATAAAGCATTGCCTTTATGCAATTAAGTAAGCTTACAGATCTGTTCGGCTATAATATAGTTGTTTAGCTGTGCTGACCTGTCTAGCAATACGAATCAAGTCAATATGAGCTTACACATATGTAAACTGAGGATTTAGATAAACTGTAAACTTGTGGAGCAGAGGTTAAGACGACGCCCTGGTTAGGCGTAGATCGTGGGTTTGAATCCCGCCAAGTTCAGTTTTTTCTATATCTATATATATAATTTCGGCAGAAATGATGATTTGCTATGTATAACCTCGTTCTTCGTGTCGTGATGCTTTATATAATATTGAACATACTTTAAAATCGAGTTTAAAATCGAGTCCCACACTGGCTACATTTTCTGGCCATGCCTCGGAGGGAATGTAAAGCAGGCGGTCCCGGGCCTTCCTAGTTGAGTGTAAGAGAGGGCTTTATAGCCCTAACTGCGCTAGGTTGGCTTAGTAATAGAACTAAACAAGTCCTTATTTATTTTATTTAAAATTACCGATCAGCTGAATATTTAGCAATAGTTTTACGTCATTTGAAATGTTAGTAAAAGTAAGCCTCTATGTTAAGCCGTTAAAGAACTCGTACCCAAACTTGGTTAAGTCCAGAGGCGTAAAGTTTTAGAATGATGCGGGGGCAAAACTAAGTAGACATTATGACGTCATCAGGCAGGGTAAGGAAAAATTGAAAATATAAGAGCAAATAGTAGGGTTTTACGCATTTGAATAGTTCTAAAGTATAGCTGTAGATTTTACAAAGCTAAAAAAGGAATGCTTATATTCATATTGCTACAAAGGGGACCATGAAGTATGAACCGCGTCTTACAATGCTCGAGGCTGGGGGGCAAGTTGGACCGTGCCCCCCCCCCCCCAACTTTACGCCCCTGGTTAAGTCACCCTTACACCTATTACATAATGTTGGACAGACTGACATTTCGTAAAAACAACTTTTTTTGGTTCCTTATTGGACCTTTAAACGTGTAGATCCATTGAAATCTCGAAATCGAAAATGTTGACCATCACAAAGCTTTCCTTAATACTTAACGTATAAATAGGAAAGCAAAAATAAGTGTATAACAGGCTCAGGGCAGGGAGGCATGGGCAATGGAGAACTGAATCAGTAAATTTGAATGTGATGGATATACAGTATTGGCCAAAAATCCTGGAACAAACACGTTTATCGCTTTTCATACTAATGTATTTCACATATCAAACTCTACATGATATTGTAGCATCGTGGGTAGGTTGGTACCACACAATTTCACCAAAAAACTTTGACATTAAATCAGTGGTTACCTGCGATGCTACAATCTCATGTACAGTTTGATACGTGAACTACTTTTGTATGAAAAACAATAAACGTTTCTTTTCATGGGTTTTTGGCCAATACTGTATGGGTTATTCCGAATTTCAAAAATCCAAAATTAAAAATGATGTGTTTATAAACCATTTATCTCATCTTCCCTTTGCTTTTCCTTCAGCCTATTGCCTCACGATGCTATCTTAACTTATCATCAAGGAGATTCCAAATTTGTGTTAAAATGTTTCATAGTTACTTTAGAGTTGCGTGTCCTATGGGCCCTCACCGTGGCCTGGGACTTTGCCAAAATCTACTACTACTACTTTAGAGTTTAAATGGAAAACTGTAACTCCAAGTCTCTTCATCATTAATTTTCTAATTGAAGGCTGTAAACATACTCGTTTATATGCATCTTTGGAATAGCATACATTTTGCACTTTATTCCCTGCATGAAAGTGACGCACTGAGTGCTGCTGTGATAACCGAATTAAGTAGGGACCACACCTCGCAGCATGACATATCCTTTTCCGTTATTAAATAAAAAGCTTTTCCTCGGGAAAACATTAGGACCCAGAGGGGGGCTAACTCCGGAGTAATGTTACTTCTTCGCAGTTTCTCTCAGCACTTAGTTTATCCACAAGGGCGAGATCTTTAGAGAATAACACTTACCAGGGTGTCATATATTAAGCACTCTGCCACCGTTGGCTGTTGGCACGGCCAACGTGGCAAAGCCAATACAATGTGGACGTGGCTGTAGCCATGGGCGGCTGAGCCAACGGTTTGCCGCAGAAAATCGCAAAATTGCCGGTCTCCATCAAAGGAAGCCAGCGAGAGCGGGTAGTGGGGACGTGCCAACCGTTGGCTCCACGCGGCACGCAGGTATATCGTCCGGGTATATCCACTGAATGCTGAATGCCAACGGTGTGTATGGGAGGCCAACAATCGGATTTGCGACGCATCAGAACGCGGCATAATGTGGACACCGCTTTAGACTATTTTATTCCGCAATTTCTTAAATGTGTAGTAGTAGTAGTAGTAGTAGTGTTCGTCGGGTTAATAACGACTTAGGCCTCATATTTGGGCCCATAGAGCGACTCCGACTTGACTGTCCTATGCCAGCCCATAGGACAGTGGACCTCCTGATTATAGTGGATTCCGAACCACTTGGGAAACACAGTGAAGTCACACGATTAGTTCGGAGGTGACCAGGACAAGTCCTACCATGTTTCCCTACCGGCACTGTGCACACGACCAAGTTATCTGCAGCTTTGAACCTGCTCTGGTCCGCTGGATTCAACTTGGTATGGCGGCCGGCTTCTCTTAAATGTGTAGCCTAGCTACTTGTTAAAAGAACCAGTATGAGTGCGCCCGTACATGTTTTCCTATTTGTGAATTAGTATAGGTACCGTAATAGTTCCATGGTAAATAAATGCCCCTTGTTTAAATATCGCCCCCCCCCCCTAACACGATGCCGAAATCTGCTGGCACCCTTGTGTACTCATCATTGAAAATACGCGTTGAGAAGCGCGGATTATATATTTGGTGCCAAAAATTTAAGTAAATAAATATAGACTTTTTTGTTCTATTACTAAGCCAACCTAGCGGAGTTAGGGCTATAAAGCCCTCTCTTACATTTAACTAGGCAGACCCATGCCCTCCGAAGTATGACCAGAAAATGTAGCGAGTGTGGGACTCGAACCAACAACCTTTCGGGAGATAGTCTGAGTCTGTACCACTAGTCTTCAGGTCCCACACTTTATACGTTGCGTCTGAAATTTCCTCGTGTAACCCCTGTATGAATGGGGCAATAAAAAGGCAATATAACGCCAAACCAGAATATGGGTCCAGTGTTTAGCGCCGAAGTTGGCGAAGTGACCACATCCATCATGTCGCCAGTAGTCCATTCATTCCTATTGTAAACTATATTCATAAAAATATCAAAGACCTTCTATACAATTTTTTGAAAAGTTGCTCCATAAAACTGAAACAGTCTCGAACCAAAATGAATTAAGTCCTATTAATTAGTTATATTGCACGAGTATTCTTGTGAATGCTGAAATCTAAAAAAAATGCCTTAATATTCGACAGTAATGTTTCTCTAGTACTCTATTATTGTACCCTCCGTATCAGTCAGGACATGTAGAGTAGTGGTAAGGACTCTAACTTCCCCCCGAAAAGTGGTTGGTTCGAGTCCCACACTTGCTACATTCTCTTCATGCTTTGGAGGCCATGTAAAGCAGACGGTCCAGGGCCTTCCTATTGGAGTGTAAGAGAGGGCTATAACTTCGCTAGGTTGGCTTAGTAAACTACTTGATGGATTTTGATGAAATTCGGCATGTAGGCTCACAAAAATAATACACAGGGAATAATTCTTTTATTTTGGGCTTACTCAATAAGGTGGTTTTACTCTCCAAAAAAATAAAAGGGCTAAACAATTGTTCCTCAAAAACAGCTCCAGTGATTTTCTTTTAAATTAGCATATATTATATTGTAGTTGTTATTAATGTAAACAAAACCCAATAGGTTTCTTGTCCCCTGATAGTTTGGTTCTGGGAACACAAAAATAAAAAATACTGAAATTTCATGAGAAATGACTAAAAAATATTTTTTTTGTGGAACCTTTCTATTGTTGCTGTCTGACTTCAGATATGTTTCAAGTGTTAACTAGAGTAACATAAAACCGAATAGGTTGGTTCCCAGGTTTTGGTTCAGGTTTATAACAATTTTTTTTTTTCTTTTTTTTTTTCTTTTACGGTTCATTCATGTTGTATGATATTGGTCTGTTCTTGGCTATGCAATCGTCCTATCAATCAATTCAGTGCTTTGGAATAGTGAAAGTCATGGCAACCGAAATTTAACCCTAGGACAATATTATTTACCATGCAACTACTCATTATTTATCTCGGTACCTATATTCATTGATAAAATTAATAGAAAAGCATGTACGGGGTCACGCGAACTGGTCCCTTTTATTTATTTCAGAACATTAATGTGATATTGTTATTGGATATATTACATCAGTAGAGTAATAAGACGGTAACAAGCGCAATTTATGTTATCTGTTAAAGCTAAAGTCAAGCGATAATTATTAATGTTTTATTGCTTTCCAATTTATACGTAGTATAAGGAAAGCTTTGTGATGGTCGAAACTTTCGATTCCGAGATTTCAACGGATTTATACGTTTTGAGGTCCCGGAAACCCAAAAAAGTGGTTTTTACGAAATGTCTGTCTGACGCTTTGTATGTCTGTCTGTCTGTCTGTATGTCTGTCTGTTCATCGATTTCCGGGCAAACTACTCGGCAGATTTTGATGAAATTTTACATATAGGTTCACAAAAATCATACGTCGAGATATTTTTTTTTTTTTTTTTGGGCTAACTCAATTTGGGGAGGTTTTATTCTCAAAAAACTCCAAAAAAACGTTTAAAAAAATTATTTCTCAAAAACGGCTCCAACGATTTCTTTTAAATTCACATATATTGTAGTCGTTATTAATTTTAAAAAAATGCTGGGAGTCGCTTGCCCCTTGATAGTTTGCTTCTGGGGGTAAAAAATACAAATAACTCAATTTTCGTGAAAAATGACTAAAAATAATTTTTCTGTGGAACCTTTCTATCGATGATTTCTACCTTCAGGTATGTTTTAGGTGTTCAATAGGGTAACAAAAACGGATAGGTTGCATTCCCAAAAAAATATTTGCTTCTGTGCAAACAATAATCTTTTTGTGAAATTATGGAAAATTCACGCTCCAATACATCACGTGCCATGTGTGTGTCATTGCTACTACTGTTACAATGTATTGGTCTGTTCGTTCCAGAATATGCAAAGTAAGTTTTAAGGGGTTTTTAATACATTGAGGTGGACCGTCCCCCCCCCCCCCCCCCCCCGAGGGATCAGAAATTTAACCATAGGGAAATTATTTCCTATGAAATTACACATGTCTATATCTATATCTACTAATTTATAAATTGGAAAGCATGTTCGAGTGAACTCGGACCGGTTCTTTTTATATGTTGTATTGTACTGTATTGCAGGAATAAAAATCAAATTCAATTGAACTATTCCTCGCAAAAACATGTCAATGCGAAGCCAAGGATAGATACTGGGGGTAGGTGCTTCCCCCCCCCCCCCCCAATTTATTTGAGATTTTGTAGTTTTCCTCTATTTAACCGACCGGAGCCCCTTTACCAAAATAAATTTTTGTGGATTATTATTGCCTGTATTGCTATCATCCTGGAAATATCTTTGGACTTATGTCGTTTTTATGGTGAACAGGAATATAAAAGTTATTGATACATAACTCATGGAAACATGTTTATACCTGGCTTATGACAAGGAGTAATAGAGATTTTAGATAAAACAAATGACACCTTCACTATTGTGCAATAATGGCTCATCGTCTACTTTCTGTTTAGTCCTTACAATACCCATTGTAACTTACTTTTGCAAAATGTAGGTACTAACCTATAGGCATGAACTAGTTCTATGTTCTATGTTCGGACCCTTATTCAGAAGTACTCCGGTTTCGACCATCGTGGGCTATTGTTCCAGAAGATGTTTCTATATCGAATATTCCTATGGTCTGTATTTTAGAGGGCATTGTGGCACCTACGTGGCCAACGGAAGCACATCTAGCCTAGAAGTGCTTCTATTGGCCAATAATTTTATCGTGGCTGGTCGCAGGCCCGTAACGATTCTATTTCGGGGAGGAATGCGACCCTACCGTATGTAGAGAAATGTCGCACATCTGGAAAGTTCAATTCTGTCTAGTGTAAAGTCAAAATACTTGGGGGAGGCTGCAGCCCCCCTGGTTGCGCGCCTGTCAAGTGTCAGGGCATATAGTGTAGTGGTAAGAACTCTCACACGATTGAAATTTCCAGTGAAATTTGACTTTGTACAAATAAAAGAAAATGCGGGGGTTCATTGGCTCTTACGAAGACTAGTATAGGCTGAGGGTCGCGTCACCGCAAAACTGGCAGAATTCCGGCTGCTTTCCCTAGAAATTTTTTTGGTTCGAGCCCATACCGGCTAGCTGTCAAGCAGGGGGTACTGAGTCACCCTGGGTCAGTGTTAGGCCCGTAATGAGGGTTGCAGCCCCTCCCCTCGAAAGTTCTTGGCTTTAAACTAGATATAGACGGGAGACCTAGATAGAACTAGATATAGAATCAAAGAACTTCTAATATAATATACTAGAAGTACCATTGGCGCTATTGTCGCATGGTCATTTGATTTCCGCCATTTTTGGGCTCACAGCAGGGGGTATTCTATATTTTATTTAAAACGAAGAGAAAATGCCTTTTTGTTGCCCTGTTATTATTGCCTATAATTTAATTTTGCATTTGCTACATTTGAAATTTCATAGGGTACAGTACAGTTGCTGTTTTGGAAGATTGAACTTATTTGATGCTATTGTTTATTTTAAATCCACATAATTTTCAGCTATTTTGGGAAAGTATATTTATCATAATAGTGAAGTTAGAAAGCTTAAATATTTAATAAAGACACATTTTTTTTAGTTTTAAAAATCTTGGGTTAGGTACCATAAGATAACTATTGAGTTTCATTTGGCGCGAAAATGTGAGGCCAAAATATGGCGGATCTTCTATTGGTCCCCTGCTTCCGCAAGCAAATCATATGGAGGTGTAGGGGCTCGGATAGAATACAACTTTACAGACGTGCGACATTTCGCTACAAATTATTGGTTTGAGCCTGGCTTGTCTCAAATGAATTGAGCAGTATTTGACTAACACTCTCTCTCCATATATTTATAATAGTCTTCTCCTGCTGGCGCTTTTATTTCGTAAGGCGGGTATTCCAGCACAAACGTCAATCGTCAATGAAAAATTGAAAAATGACGTTTTAGCAGGCATTAAAGACATACTAAAAATTCTGCTACCACGTCAATTTACGTCATTGTTACGTCATTTTTCAATTTTTCATTGACGATTGACGTATGTGGAATACCCGCCTAAGGGGGTCCTCTCTGCCCTCTACATCGGCTTCGATGGCAAGGTGGTAGCGTGTTTGTACTTGTGCAAGTCTCTGCGAGCCTTGCGATAGGAGACGTGTCGTAACTCAGCACAAGTATTAATTTACTCATTGAGGCGACTGAAGAGGTCAATCGGATACATTCATTAAATTGTTTGTATGCTATTAACCTTTAAAAAAAAAAAAAAAAAAACCTTCGTTGAATGACTAATATCGACTACACTTACATTTGTTCAACTAATTATTCTGTTATCTAATGTAAAGATCCTACCTCTCATAAGTACTGTGTATTCGTAACCTTTAATATAATATCCCAATTCAACCGCAATAAAGCTAGATAATGAATAGCAAAGCAGCGTAAGCGTTTACAGCTCAAAGAACAATCGTAATAGAGGGTGGTAGCCCACAATCCATACAGAACATCCCCATTCAAGAATGATTCTCCAAACAGCCCTCGAGACGTTGAAGGGGCCGCAATCTTCTATAAAACGGCTCTTGAGTCCGAGTATTTTCATTTCCAGAGTGTGGGTTTTCACAATGATGTACACGTTATGAAAGCCCCTGATTTCACCGCCCCCATATGTTCTATCAGTCAAACTAAATCAGTCGGTGGAGCTTAATTATAACACTAAATAAAATGGACTGTTGTAGATGCCTGGCAAGTATTCACTGCAACATAAGGGTTAGATTTTATCTCCTTCCGTGAAAATTAAGTTATATAAGGTGACTAAGCCATATTATTATTTATTTTTAGTATAATTTAAGGCAAGTTTGGGCAAACAGTAGCGTATGGACCTTGACTCGTATCTGTACTTGGTCATGCCTTCGTCGGTTTCATTTCGTCAATGGTAAGCTTGTCTTAGCTTGTCTATTATCGCTTGTAGCCGGTGTTGGTTGGCATCGAGAACGTATACTAGTTTGCCAATGCCCAAAAATTCATACGGAAACAATACAAAATATAATGTCCGAAATCCATGGGGTCGTTGGCAATGGACAAGGGACCTATGTGCCACTTTAAGTAGGCCTGGGTCCATAAAAAGTCCTTCAATAATTACAAACAAACTGCGTATGGGCCTCTGAAAATTTTGTCAAGCGCTCTAATGCAATTTAAAATTATATTTCTGCCCGCGGATCAGCAACTTTAGATATATTATAATTATAATATAATATAATATATTATAATATTTCTTCATTCCACGCCAAGAAAGTTGCACGCCGAATCAGTAACAACATTCTTGGCACTCACTGAAATGACACCACCAGTCCGCCACCACTGTTTCAAAAAAAAAGTCACTATGTAGAAGTTCCATTTCACTGAGCTCCAGGAATCACCCAGCAATACTTCTCCAGCACCGCAGAATTCATTACAGTTGTCGGCAATGGACCGTTAAGAAAATGTCATTGGCCAACATTATTGGAGAGCAGGGGGCCCGCGGCGCAGAGAAGAAAGAAGCAAATAGCGCAATCATTGTGCTGGCTTCCAGACCATCGGCGTTGGTAATCCAGTGTGAAATGGACAACCTTCCAGCGGCCCTGGAGGCGTCTTGGATGGGAAAAGAGGAGGAGCATTGGACGGATCAACTGGAAGAGGTGTGGGTTGCAAAGACAAATGCCTGGATTATAGGCCCAACGATTGAGATTGTATAACTCAAGAACAACTAAAAGACCTCTGACTGAACCTGTAGTCTTCCAGATTTTCTTCAGCCTGCAATATAATATTTTCACAAAAAGGGCTTACGACTCTAAAATAATTTTTAATAACCTATAAATCTTATCTGTAGATATGAATGCTTTATGGTTTCTTTAGACAAGTAGAAATATTTAGCGTCTCCAATACTCATCATTGCTATCTCTACAGTTGTAGAAGTTGTAGAAATGACTTGTCATTCTCATCAAAATGTTGTGTGGACAAAAGTTTCTCGCTCTTCACCACGTTTGTAATATCCTTTTGTCTGATTTTATTTTGTCGAGGTTGGTAATGCAAATGGTGGTCGTTGTTGGTCCGGAAATTGTGGGATGGTGCAGCGAGATGAAGTACTTGCTCATTATATCATGGCATTCGGATTTGATATCATTTGTCTCTAGGATTTTCCCATGGTACGCTCTAGCAGGATTTCATTTGTCAGGTGAATTGTTTTTGGTTACATTTGATTGGATGGATGTGGTTTGATTTGATTTATTGCAATGTGTACAACACTATAAAACTATGATGTGGCATCAGTGCCGGATTAACCCATGGGCACTTGGGGAATAGGCCTACGGCCCCTCCAAAAATGCCCGAAATTCCGGCCGCCACAAACGATACTTTTTTTTTAATAAGCAAAAATTGAAAGTTGAAAACAATTTCCAAACATTTTTGAAATTGGCGGGAAACTAAGCAATTTTTTGCTGCAATGTTGGTAGACAGAGTGTTCACCCACGGCTCCGGGACCCCACATATCTTGCGCCGACAGTCCCCACAGGGTAACAAAATATACGAAGCATACAGGGACGACCTCGGTACCGCTGGAAGGACGAATTAGAAACCGACCCTCGAGGCAGTTTATAAATAAATAAGGCCTTTTTATTGTTTCTATTACGAAGCCAACCTAGCGGAGTTAGGGCTATAAAGCCCTCTCTTACACTCGACTAGGAAGGCCCGGGACCGCCTGCTTTACATGCCCTCCGAAGCATGGCCAGAAAATGTACCCAGTGTGGGACTCGAACCAACAACCTTTCGGGTGAAAGTCAGAGCCCGTACCACTACGCTACATGTCCTGACTGAGTTTGTAGAGGATGGAGTGTTGTAGACCAGGCCAAACCCCACCAAGGGTTGCAGAGCCGGAAGAAGTAGACTAAGAACAAATTACAATAAATAGGGAACCGCACTATAGCCATGCTAACATATAGTCAGTGGCGGATACAGCTTTTTAAATACCAAAATAAGGTTAGCATGAAAACAAGACTTTATAGTCTTATTGTTCGCCTTTTGTTTGGAATAAAGTCGTTTTTTTTTCATTTCGTTTCATTTCATTTCACCTCAGGTATAAACTGAGAATAAAAATAATATGGTATTTGATTTAAGTAACTGATTTAGATTTTCTGAACAATTCTGGTTGAACGAAACAAAACCATTTAAAGGAGTAGTACATTACCACTTTCATACATCATGTTTTTTTTTAAAATTAAGTTAGCATTTTGCCGCCTTTTTTTAAATTTGGGGGGGGGGTCATGGCCCCCGTGACCTCCCTCTGCTTCCGCCACTGCACATAGCATTGCATTTTGTGCACCATACGTGCAAATACTTAAAATACTATGGAATGCTATGGTGGCCATCAAGGTTGTTTCCATGAAAAAGCCAATAGGCAACCTAACGGTGATTTATTGTTGTCCCATTCACGCTCATTTATGGAATCGGACCCTACGCGACTTAAATTGGTATTTTCAACTTTACAAAAACATTATTAAATTATTATTATTATTAAAAGAACGCGGAAATGGGCAGGAATTCTGGAAAAACATTTCACGAATTGTTAACCCTGAAACCCTCATTCATTCTCGTAGATAAATTATGTAAGCTAGATACGATAATAAATAATAAGAATGTCCTGAAGGAGTTTTTATGGACATACCACATACTTATAGTGCCCATAGGTCCCTTGTCCAAAGCCAATAACGACCCCATGGATTTCGGACATTATTGCTTTCCAATTTATACGTAGTATATATATATAGTATATAGTATATATATAGTAGCTTTGTGATGGTCGAAATTTTCGATTCCGAGATTTCAACGGATTTACACGTTTTGAGGTCCCAGGAACCCCAAAAAAGTGGTTTTTACGAAATGTCTGTCTGTCGCTCTGTCCGTCTGTATGTCTGTATGTCTGTCTGTGCGTCGATTTCCGGGCAAACTACTCAGTGGATTTGGGTGAAATTCGGCATGTAGGTTCACAAAAATCATACCTCGGAATGATTTTTTTATTTGGGGCCAACTCAATTTCGGGGGGTTTTATTCTCAAAAAATTCCAAAAAAACGTCTAAAAAAATTATTTCCCAAAAACGGCTCCAACTATTTTTTTAAATTCACATATATTGTAGTTGTTAATAATGTTGATAAAATGTGGGGGGTCGATTGCCCCTTGATAGTTTGCTTCTGGGGGTAAAAAAATAAAAATAACTGAATTTTAATGAAAAATTAATAAAAAATATTTTTTCTGCGAAACCTTTCTATCGATGATTTCTACCTTCAGGCATGTTTTAGGTGTTAAATTGAGTATCGAAACCGGACAGGTTACTTTCCCAAAAAACTATTTGGTTTTGTGAAAAAAAAAATGTTTTTTTTTTAAAAAATTGCAGAAAATTCACGCTCAAATGTATTGCGTGCTCTGCCATTATTGCTGTGTGGTAATGTGTGAATTTACCTCACCTCTAGTGACGTCAGGTGGGCAACCCCCCCCCCCCCTTCCAGATATCGGAAATGTAGCCATAGGAAAATTATTTACCATAAATTACTCATTTTCTCTATCCACTAATTTTGATAAATTGGAAAGCATGTTCGAGTAAACTCGGACTGGTTCTTTGTATTGTTTTCGTATGCAAATTTGGCCATTGACAAACTGGTATGCGTCCTCGTTGTCAACCTACACCGGCTACAAGCGATAGCGGACAAGCTTACTATTGAAACAGGTGAAATCATGGCTTAAAAAAGTACAGATGCGAGTCAATGTAACTCCCCTATAAGTTATTCGCGATAATGGACAAGCTGCGACAAGTTTACCATTGACGCAATGAAACAGGCGAAATCATGACTTACAACAAGTACAGATACGAGTCAATATAACTCCCCTAAGTTATTCACTAGGTCATTTGCGATAATGGACAAGCTCAGACAAGCTTATCATTGACGCAATGAAACAGGCGAAATCATGGCTCAAAACAAGTACAGATACGAGTCAATATAACTCCCCTAAGTTATTCACTAGGTCATTTGAGATAATGGACAAGCTCAGACAAGCTTACCATTGACGCAATGAAACAGGCGAAATCATGGCTCAAAACAAGTACAGATACGAGTCAATATAACTCCCCTAAGTTATTCACTAGGTCATTTGCGATAATGGACAAGCTCAGACAAGCTTACCATTGACGCAATGAAACAGGCGAAATCATGACTTGAACAAGTACAGATACGAGCCAATATAACTCTCCGAAGTCATTCACTAAAGCCGGGTTTATACGCTACGATAAATCGTAACGATGTGAATCACAATTTTTCGAAAGAGTGGATACTGTTTACATGCTACGATTTCTTGTCCAATATTCTTCGTCTTCACTTTCCCTGGCCATCATCAGGTTTCTGCATGGAGGAAGTACTGTTGTGGTCGTTATATATCGTTTATTTAGCGAAAAAAGCGAAGAAGTCGCGAAGACCAAGAACAAAGTGGAGCCGCAAATGGTTGCTGCGGAAAAAGGGAGTTTTCTCAAATAAATTTATTGCGAGAATCACGAAATGAACCCAATGACTGGTGGAATTACGTAAGAATCGGTTGTCAACGTCAAAAAATTGTCAACGAAACAACAAACTATACACAACCTCCGAGAACAGCCAATGCAAACTAAATCAAATTGCAGCGATAAGTGGTTGCTACATGTTTACACGCACCAACTTAACCAACTGTTCCAACTTGTCATTACGATTTGCAGAAATTGATGCTCGTCGGCATCAATCATCCAATCCCAATAAATCGCTACAACGACCTGTTCACGTGAAACGATAAATCGTAACGATACAATCGTTGCGACACATTGCTTTAATGTATCGTAGCGTGTAAGCCCGGCTTAAGTTATGATTCATCATTAGTGCTAGGTCTGCTGGTTGTGCAAATTAGCACCCTTGTTTTAAAATTTGCAGCAAATTGGTCTCTGTGTGCTTAATGTCTCAATGTTTATTGCGTTGCCAGCCAGTAAATTAAGAAATAATAAATGATTTTCCCCTTGTCCCCGAGGCATGCCGCACAGTTTGTTCCCAAGGGCGGATTTTAGGGGGGTCAGAGGATCCGGACCCCCCCCCCCCCAAAATGAACTTACACTAGATAACAATGGGTTTACAGTGGGAATTAAAAATATATACATACAAAGTGTCCCACTATAGCCGTCTAATAATTAAACGTTACATTGATTAATTTGGTAATGTTTTATAGTATTTCGTCTAGACAAAATTAAATTAATTAAATTAGATATTATGCTAGCTAATGCAGGAGTACTGCGTAGCAGAACTAGCGAGAACAGACAATGTGTAACCTCGCAACTTCCCAAAACAAATTAATTAAAACTAACCCGATGTTCATAAGCTTTTGCATTTTAATTTAAAACCAACTCTAAATCCTTGCCTTGGGTAACTTACCCTTCTCTGCTCATGCTATGTCTGCATGCTATGTCTGCATGCTATGTCTACTAAGTTGAATACATGCAGGCTTAACATTCGCAGCTCAGTCATTTTGCCATTTCCAGATTTGCCCCTGCGCTTCACTGCTATCCGGAATAATTAGCTTATGGTTTAGGGCCGCTATTTTATTATCTTTGAGTTGAATTCTATTAGACTATTTTTTAGTATTTTTAATATATTAAAAGATCCCAAATAAATTGTATTCTTCACTTATCCTTTAAATAATGTCACTATCAGTCTGTCTGTCTACGTCCTCAGCTGCCGCAACCCTCCCTCCTAATCATTGACAAAATTGTTTTAATTTCTGGATTACGGCCCTGCATATAGTAATATTAATAGATCGTGTAATTGAATTGGCAACGCCGATTTCATACATGACTTTGTACTTTGAAAGTAACTGTGAACAATGCCAAACCTCCTGTTGATTCGAATTCCGTTAGTTTGCCGGCGGACAGGAAGGGGCGTGTCAGCAGATTGGATGCTGACACTTTCCCAGCCCTGCCTGCTCTGCTCCGTAGGGGCTCAACGGGCAACGTCTCCGGCTATACAGGTGTTATAATACACGGCTTTGTTCAAAGTTTGATAACGAAAGGGTGCGATATTGTTGGTAATTTGTCTTTAGGCCTATGTCTTTTTGTTTTCCTAAAGCGGCGTCCACACTATCCCGGTCAATACACAATTATTATTATTATATAAAACAAATTTGGGCGCACCCCCTCACGTTTCCACCCCCCAAAGTCGAACCCCTTGCCCTATCACATCAAATATAGCACGGCCTGAAAGAGGAAGAATGGACAAAGACACCGATATAATTTAAATTGAGGTAGGCCAAAAGGTTTGCCTAAAACCTTGCATTGAACCCGGGGTAACGGGAAAATGGGACAATGAGCTTAACAAACAATGAGCGTAACACTTTTTCGTGTATGCACCCAGTATTCCAGCCAGCGCTCATCGATTTATTAGACGTTGTCTCGTCAAAAGTTTAAAAATTGCAGGAGGTGGTAAAATATATATTTTGCCAAATTATCCACTGTTGAACGAGAATTTAATTAATTAACGTTCACGTCATGTTGTTGTCCAACAATTTGGAAAGATTCCCCTTTAAATTTGTCCTAACAACTGCTAGTATCCGGCTGTCTAACTAACAAACTAGCAGTCTTTCTATGTAATAGCAGGACCAAAAATGGAATCGCCACAAACCCCGAGGTTCATTATTCAAAAAACAAAACGACCGAATAAAAACAAAATATATTAATTCGAGAAACTTCAGAATGGAACAAGAAATCAAAAAAGTTGGTTAAAAAAATCCAAACAATTTTGTAAATGAATTATGAAGTGATTATTTGGCTTTACATAGGAGTTATCAGTATTTGAATCCCTGTTGATTTTTTCGATCTTCTTAGAGTTTAAATAAACAAAAAAATTCTCGAAATATAAGATGGGGATACTGAATTTATTGAAAGGAAAGGATTGGAGTTTTATTTAGTTTGCGTGGTTAGTTTATGATGACCAGTTACATGTGGCCGGGGCAAGACAGGCCTCGTGCTAAGCAATGGGGGGCCGTGCACTGAGTCATATTTCACTGGGCGCATTCTTTTCGGTGACTGGGAGCTAGCTGGGCCCTCTGGCACTACTCAATGAAACCATAGGGGCCATAGTAGCCCCTCGTTATATAATGTGTGACCAGTGGCAATTTCATTGACTTAAAACCAAAATCGCCTTTTGCTCCATACCAACTTAAATAATTGACTCGTGACTTCGTGGTATTTCATTCTAATAAACAAAAAATAACAAAAACTTAGAGTTTTAGAAAAACTTGTTATAACAACCCGATTTAGTAAAACCCAAATAATCGTTAAGAAATTAACTTTGTCTAAGAAAGGGTTGTTATAACAAGTTTTTCTAAAACTCTAAGTTTTTGTTATTTTTTGTTTATCCATACCAACTGTTGCTTCAGTTAGGCGGGGTTTCCACTGACCTCTCATTGCAGAATGCAAATGACATTGACGTGGTAGCAGATATCATTAATAAGTCTTGAATGTCTGCTACCACGTCAATGTCATTTGCATTCTGCAATGAGAGGTTGGTGGAAATCCCACCTTAGGGATCAACCCAAGAAAATACTTCTGTGTAAAATGTATCTTAGTAACTTTTCTGGTGCTGTTGTATTTCAGTATATGCATGTGTTTCACCTGCTTCCTGTTGGTGCTAATACCACGGATATAATGAAGGTTTTATTTATTTTTCCATCTAAGAAGTTTCCTTACCATGCATTTAGTAAGCTAGCCTATGGGCATATACAGTACTATACTATTTTGTGTCCGGGGTAGAGACTCCATGTTTCTGGCCTCAGCCAAACCGACGCCATCGTCGGTGCATACACAAAAGAAGAGGAAGGTCTCTTCTCGGTGGTGAAAGGATTAGCCGCTAGATGTTTCCACTTAACGTTGCCCGGGGTACGCCCGATCGGTTTTTGTCCACGTGTATAAAACCGATCTTCGTGGAGGCATATACAGTATACTGTATCGCTACTTCGGAAGAAAAACTTTAAATCTATCAATTAACAGAAATTGAAGTTTTATTTAAAAATGAGTTAAAGGGCCAAATAGAAAACGACACATTTTACACTCGCGCGGAAAATATACACACTACATTAACGTAAAATAGACTTTTTTATTTAAAAACTAATTCAGCGTTATTAAGTCGAAATCGACAAATTTAGAGTTGTGTCTTTTTTTCTTCCTAAGTAGTGAAAATTGTAGGTTAATGGCAATTGTGTAATATTATTTAACAAAAAGTTAGTTGTTAATAAGCAAGGTTTTTTTTTTTTTTGCTTGAATGCTTGTTAAAGAAACATGGAACAGGGGAATCCGTGCTAAGGCGCCCATTCCATTGACCGGCTAGGGCTATTTCCAACAACGGTGACGTGGTAGCAGCCATTCAAGACTTAGGTAGCATTTCCACCGACCTCGCATTGCAGATTGCAAGTGACATTGACGGAAATATTTGTTTTTCTTTTTATAGAAATCTATTAAAATGTTTGTAATTAACATATCCCATGAAGCCATTTTTTTTTCAGGATCAAAACATTCCATGTCCATACTTTTCTCATTTTGCGTGGACTGTAATAGGTTGCTCGTCTGGACAGTTTAATTCTATTTACATTTAACAGGTAGTGTAAAGCCAAGAAATTGTGTTTTCCTAATAAAGTAACAGCAAAGGCTTTCACGGCTGGAGTCGATTGAAAAACAAGTAGAATCCGGACTGATGGACCGTGAAAATGAAAGCGAACTTCCAAACGTTTCGTCAACATCTGCGGTCGACATCTTCAGTGGAATCACTGTTGCTGCTGAGCCTCCAAGATACAATCTTAGAAGTCTACGCAGTTCCACTGAAGATGTCGACCGCAGATATTGACGAACCGTTTGGAAGTTCGCTTTCATTTCGACCACGGTCCATCAGCCCGGATTCTACTGGTTCTTCAATTTCCTAATAACATTTAATGAAAAATTGAAAAATGTAATTTTTTGGTATGCGTGAGACTGGATGAAGCCCCACCCAGTCCAGGAAATGGAGATGAATGGTTTGTGGCCACGCAGTGGACGGCAGGTTCAAATTCATCCAAATTAATGGACTGCCATCAGCTATGCAGCTGTGGGCGGCCTTACTCCTTCGTCTTTCATAGACATGGCGCCAATATTATCTTTTATAAAGTCCCCTCATCCAGCATGGAAAAGCACCAGGGGTGGATTCTGGATTTTCATGGAGGGGGGGGGGGGCACCAACAGGGTCACTGGTCAAATACACAACTAAGGTAGACTTGATAGTTCTCTTTATATAGTCCGGGGGTCTCCCCTGGGGAAAATTGTGAAAAATCATACTGTACAAACAGTAGTATGCAGGGTACTAGATTTCAGAAGGCTCAGTTACCGACACCTGAACCAAAGTGTCATTATCAAGCTTGATTTTAAGGCGCGACTTTAAGGGGGGCAACCACCCAAAAACCTGGAATTTTTTGAAAATGTGTTTCATATACTCTTTTTTTATTGCTCTGCATAGTTGGACTTCTTGGGCTCTAAAATACCATCTAGTGAGAGTGTTTAATATTCAGTGTCAACCCCCCTCCCCCAGAATCAGAGGCGGACGCAGCGACCGGCACTGCGGGCAATTGCCCCCCCCCCCTTTGGACAGCAGTTATATTCTTTGCCTCTAAAATCTAAGTGTTACAGCACTCAAAATGCGCAAAACCTCACTATTTCAGCCCTATTTTTCAAAAAACTTTCTCCCGGGGGAGACCCCCGGGCCCCCCTTGTCCACAATTATATTGATTCTTTATAGTATATAAGCCTTATTGCTCTCAAAATGCGTAAAACCCCAATATTTCAGCCCTTTGCTCGCTCATGAGCAACTTTTATGAAAATGAGTGGAGAGACGCCAAATTATAACACCTTCGAAAACCTATCGTTACGCCACTGACAAGTGCCTCCCCCTTTTATGAGGTCTGGGACCGCCTCTGCCCAGAATTGAATTTGTTTTTTAAGAATTAATTCCATTGTAACTGCAATGTGTCGTCAGGGGAGTCCGAAGTACGGTATCCACACCTAGTTACAGGATACATATCGTGAATAGTGGTGAATTGGGGCAAAACTTACATTCTGCATTTGTTTGGTTCTAAGCCCGAAGGCCGTACCCAGGAATTCTGAGGAGGGGGGGGGGGTTCAATCGAAATAACTTTTAATTAGTTTTAGTGTTAGTTTTAATTGTTGAGTGCTACCCTCGCACGCCGCAGTTTTGAGCCGATTCACCATCATTCACGGTACCAGTTATTATTGGGCGCGACTTGTATACCTCATCAAAATTGTCACTTTTTAAATGCTTATTAATAATGCTTGATCGAATCGAGTGGTAGATCCAAGCAGATTAGGAATAAGTTATTATATTAATAACCCAATGTATGAACTCGTTAATTTTGTGTATAATCAAAACGTTCTCACGGAAGTCAAACGAATTTGCTGCTCAGAGAGATTACTCGCCTTAACTTTTCAAGTGGGGATACACCAACCTGCTATTACCAGTATTGTTCTTCGACGTCCCCTCGTGCTAAATACCGCCCTTCAAATTGTGTTCATTTCAATTCCAGTGGAAGCTTCCGGTGTGTACATAAAAGGAATTTCAACCCCCTTTGATTTTGTCATTTCTCCTTGGAGAAACTGTTGTCTAAAGTCATGTAGCTGCGGGGAAATCGGACTATTGCACAAGGGGAAGCCATGGGAATATGCTACCAAAGTTGACGGTTGACTTTTTAATTTTTTATTCCTTGATAGGCGATGACGTGTAATTTGAGCTTTGCGACAATGGCCCAGACTACAAGAAATGTAAGAGGTAATTTTTTTTTACATATGTATTAATCCATGGAATATACGTATATATATATTTAATAAATGGATATTTTTATAGAGAATAGTAAGTTCTATATTGAAGAAATGCTGGGACATTTGCTTCCCGCCAAAAATATTTTTTTTAATTTCTGGGGCCACCCGCCTCGTCTCCTATGACCAGTCATAGTAGGACTCAAAAAATATATATTTGGCAAGCTCGAATGTAAAATCTTGCCCAGGCCCGCACCCAAGATTTAATTTTTTTTTTTTATGGGGGGGGGGCAAGAACAATTTTTTTTATAAATGATAGGTACATCCGTAGTGATTTTAGTAGTTTTAGCTAAAACTGTTACATTATGGCTTTCCAATTTCTACGTAGTATAAGGAAAGCTTTGTGATGGTCCAAATTTTCGATTGCAGGATTTCAACGGATCTACACGTTTTGAGGTACCAGGAACCCAAAAATGAAATTTGGCATGTATGTTCAAAAAAATCCTCGGGACCATTTTTTTCATTTTGGGCTAACTCAATTTGGGGGGTTTTATTCTCCAAAAAACTCGAAAAAAAAGTCTAAAAAAATCTTAAAACCTGCTCCTACGATTTCTTTTAAATTCACATTTATTGTAGTCGTTCTTAATGTTAACAAAATGCGGGGGGTCGCTTGCCCCTTGATAATTTGCTTCTGGGGGTAAAAAATAAAAATAACTAAATTGTAATGAAAAATGATTAAAAAATAATTTTTCTGCGAAACATTTCTACCGATGATTTCTACCTTCAAGCATGTTTTAGCTGTTAAATTGAGTAACGAAACAGGACAGGTTGCTTTCCCAAAAAACTATTTGGTTTTGTGCAAAAAAAAATGTTTTTGAAAAAATGAAAACTCACGCTCAAATGCATTGCGTGCCATGCCATTATTGCTATGTGGTAATGTAATGTAATGTCTGACCTATTTAGAGTTTACATCACCTCCAGTGACATCAGGCAGGTGGATCACCCCCCCCCCCCCCGAGATGTCGGAAATTTAACTATAGGAAAATTATTTACCATGAAATTACACATTTTCTCTATCTACTAAATGATAAATTGGAAAGCATGTTCGAGTAAACTCGAACCGGTTCTTTATTATTTTTTATCAAATTTAGGGGGCCTGAATCTCGCCTATATAGAACTGTAGACTCTAGCTAGAGCAGGGGTTCCCAAACTGTGGTCCATGGACCATGGACGGAGCAAAGTAAGAATTAAGAAAATAAAACAGCTGAGTTATTGGAAATTAGAAGTAAAATACAGTAAGTCTTAGCACTGAACTATAAAATCTAACCGATATCAGTCCCAAACATTTAATCCAATAAAAAGGCTAATCGTAGGCCCAAACTACTTGATCTAGGTCCTAGAATTTGACGGGTTTCTCGTCACAGCCATGGTGGTCCACGGAAAATCATAAAATAATCTAGTGGTCCACAGACAAAAAAGTTTGGGAACCCCTGAGCTAGAGTATAGAAGAATTGGGCGCCAAATATTACTGTGTCTTAGGCATTATATAGTATTATACGATAAGGGCGCCAAACAAACCTTCCACAGTCCTGTACATAGAATTTTCTTTAAACAAAAAACATCATCACGGAATCGGTTAATTAGCATTTTTGTTATCCCAGAGTATAATAATATGCGGGGGTGATCAATATGAAGTGACCCATATTTCTTAAGGCCCATATGTCCCCCAGCATGGGGCCCCAAAGGTGCCCACTGGGGTGCTGCCCTCGGGGCTCCATCGCGCCGCCTTCAACCCCTTACTCGCACGGATAATATGGGAAATTGTGTTCGAGATGATAGGGTTATTAAAAATGAAAACGCATTCCTATATAGTTTCTAAACTTCTCTTTCTTTGTTCTGAGAATTATTTCCTAGATTCGGATATTTTTTCATATATAGGCTACTGTGCATATTGAAAATCATTCCTTTTAATTCTGCATATATTATAGAATTACACAATAGTGCGTTCAAGTCATCGTTCATGCTGCAAATTTTTGGTTTGTCGGAGCGAGCCTTCCTAACTTTCTGATATGAAAAAAATGTTGTATACTACACAGATATTGTTTCCAATTAAGTGATGTGACATATTACTATAATATTGCATTATTTTAGTTATAACTCATTTTGTATTTATCTCTTAGTAGTTAAATTATTGAGGATGAGAATGATGAGATATGTAACTTATATATTATTATATCTTTAAATAAAATAAAATGACGTTTTTCAGGGAAGAAACGGTGCCTCAGTCAAGCCCAAATTAAAGGGCTTTGGGAACTGACTTCCAATAATTTAAAATGGTTGTCCTTTACAACTTATTTCTATTCGCTTGTATTGCTATTCCGGATGTTTTGTTGAACATATGCACCTGGGCCTACGGGTAGTAGGCCAGGAAAAAAAAATATTGAAGAGCTTGGGGCTAATAGACCGTCGTCCACCTAAAAGGGTACTTTCAAACGATTACTGTGCAATATTATGATTTTCGATTGGATACCCGATCACTCAATGTGGGCAACTGCAAAACGACAACCATCTTGTTGTGTGCTCGAGTCTTGAAGCTGTCCCAAGCGGATCTTTTAGAAGCCTGTGACCAGTGGCGTAAATAACTTTTGCTGCACCTGGTGTAAATTGTTTTCTTGAGAACTAAATTGCAACAATATTAGGGGTCTTCACAGTGTTGGTGTTATCGAGTTAGATGTGCTATCCAAGTTAACACACAATCGTGAGTGGACCTCGGGAGTGAGTTATCATGCTATATATCGACAGAGTAAACAACGTGGTTGTAGTCCGACGTTCGTGGCACGGGCTTAAAGAAAGTGGCAGAACTCTATTCTAGTGCCACATTTGTTTATATTTTTTGTTCATTTTGGTTATTATAATTTTAAGCATTTCCGGTAATTGCTTGTGATAATAGATTATACAAATAAATTTAAATACTACAAAATTTTGGACGCGTGTTTCAAATCAATCAACAAAAACAAAGATGGCGGCGATCAAATCTGAGCGCAAGCTAAATAGCACGTTACCCAACTTGGAAGTGCGTTTAGGATATATATAGCACGCTGGTTAACTGGTTATCGGTGTGTTAACTTAGCTTGATATAACACTTTTAACTAGGTGTAACTCGATAACACCAACACTGTGAAGACTCCTAGTGTATTTTTCTTGTATACCTAGGTTTATATGATAGCATAGCCACATAAAATGACAGTTGAGTGGGGTCTGTGACAAGGCCATCCAAGGCCATTTTGGAGCAACGTGTCGTAGGCCCGGACACGTTAAGTAAATAAGTAATTGGATACTGAGAGGAGGATAACCTTTTGATTGTATAATCCGAAAAGTAACCTAATGTTGGATTATGACCTTTAAGGCCATTATACATTGTCCGGGATCAATGGCTAGCAAAACCTCAAAAGGATCCTGGTAGACGGGAGCCAAGCCAGCGGCAATAAACAAAGAGCTATAACATACACACTATCAGTTATCTCGTCATGTCCCGTAGACCTGAATGAACCTGACATTTGTAGACAATGTGGTCAAATTTGGCTCGTTTTCGGTTCGTAGAACGTGAATGGTGTGTGTGGGCTCGGAAAATGGGATTAGGCGCCACTGTAGCGCCGGGTCAGCCAGGCGCCCCTTCATTAATTTGTAATGAACTTCCTAAATGTTTTCATTCAACAATCTGCAGGTATATATCAAGCCCCAAAATTTATAGCTGGAAGGTTGAGGAAGAAACAAATATATTAATGCTTGTTAAACTTGTAGAAACTGATTAATCCTCAAGTTAAAAAAAACACAGCAAATATAACAAAACTATGAAATGAAATGAAAAAATAACTTTATTGCAAATAAAACAAAAGGCGAAAAATAAGACTATAAAGTCTTGTTTTCATGCTAACCTTAAAAACTAAAATATTGTATTATAGATTAATTAAAATTAAATGGAGAAGAAAAGAAAAGAGAGGAATAGTGAAAAAAATAAGGATAAAATGTATACGGGGGGGGGGGGGGGGGTAATCCATTGTCATCACCAGCCGCGGATCTAGAATGAGAACAAGGAGGGGGCTAAGATTAAATACGATTTTTTTTTTAAATATAGGGTTGAAATATTGGGGTTTTACGCATTTTCAGAGCAATGAGGGTTCTATATTATGGGTAATTAATACAATCGAGCACAAGGGGGGCCCGGGGGTCTCCCCCACGAGAAATTTTGTGAAAAATAAGACTGAAATAGTGAGGTTTTACGCATTTTGAGGAACCTAATGGGGGGGGGGGGGCTATAGCCCCCCTCCCCGTACAGCCGCGCCTGGTCATCACCATTACTATAGTCAAAATTTGTTGCTGTTTTTGCAATATGGCGTAGACTATGTCGGAAAATCTCAACATTATAGGAGCAACAAAAACTGTTTTATTCGTCCACATCGATCCAATTTCAAAATTGGTTTCTAAGCCTTTTACCAAGAAAGTACATATGAATGCATGAATGAATGTATTAAATATAGAACAATTTAACACAATAGTTGAAGACCTATAACAATTTACCCTACTCTAAAACTAAAGAAAAAAGAAAAAATTCAATTAGACTTAATCTAACTTATTAAACTACACTTACATATTAATAACGGATCTCTCGTAAATACATAAAGGCTTCTAGTCCACTATTTCAAATAAAGATTCCACCTCTTCCCGTCTCATCAGCCATTCCCGGACGAATTTGGAAATATTTCATAAGAAAGGGCATCATTTGGGATCCCAGGGGATGTTCGATTAAAGAAAAGTAAGTAATAAGGAATAACGAGGAAATCGTTAGAACCTTGTTAAAAAATGTACCTAATTGTAATTTTGCCCCCCCCCCCCCTGAAAAATATTGAAATGATAGTCCTGTTCAGAAGCTAAACATACCCCAAGTGCCAGTGAAATTAAGTTCTTAATGTTGGCAAGAATATTCAGACAAACAGATTACAGTAATTGAAGTGTGGAAATAAAAACCGGGCTAACTACCTAAGTCATTATTTTGTTTTGAGTTATCACAATTTTTCCATACCATAATGTATGACATCATGATATGTATGACACACTTGCCTTCTATTTACCAACTGCAACTACAATTTTGATTTTTGCCACTGTCACTTGGTGCCGTTTCCAGGACATAGGCCATGTCACTTGGATTGTATTTAAGTGACAAAACTAATTTCGAATTTTTGGCGGTTAACCCGGTGTTCATTTCCACGCTTCAATTGTATTTAGGATAAAATGACGTCACATGATTGTGGCAGGGTTGGGCCTGAGGACTATTAGAGAATCCTCTTCATTGACCTCTTCATCTTGCTCTATTTGGGATTTTGTGGTCAGCAGCATGTCCGGTGTAGCCATTTCGCGATGTGTAGTAACTTGAATAACACTTTAAACTCGATAACTTTAACATTGTGGATACCCTTTGCAGTGCTGAGTAGACTACTTGTGCTACTGTACAAGACTATTCCTATACCCTCAAATAAGGCAATTTTCTCTCTTATTTATATCGCAATTCACTAAATCCTTATTTCTCTTTTTATGAACCTTTAACAGCCTTGAAGTCAAGCATATGAATAAATTTATTATGTGCAGCAGATAACCAACAACCACATTTCATTGAGCGGAGCTCTTTGAAAATCCAGCCAGCATACTGAGCAAGTAACGAGCAATAATTATCAATAACAACAAAGCTTATTGACTATAAGAAGCATCCAGTAAAATATCAATAGGCCTAGATCCGTGAGATAAACAAAATGGCTTCCCTCTAGACGCTAAACCCATTCTTTGCTTGGGAAACGAGCTATCTCGTGTTGATCGTGCGTTAAACAGTTAATGGTCAATTCATTTGACTTTTATTTCATTAGCCGCTAACCAATCAAGTTTTAAAGTCATTGCCTTGCTTTCTCGATAAGCTAACTGTGCGATCAAACCCCATAGGTAATTATACGTATTTCTTTCTAGATGGTGGAAATTGCAGTAATAATATTCTATAAAATAGGTGCATTGTATTAATGTGATTTGAAAATTGAAAGGTGTACCTGCAGCCCTATTATGGCGGTTTGGGATTAACATAATACAGGCGTTTATTTTGTAATCTCGCAATAAAAACAAAATAAAACAATTTTTAATTAATTCTTCTGTGCTTATAGTTTATAGTATGTAGTTTTTTTTAAATATTTATTTATCGTATTGACTATATATGTATTAGACTATGTATTACATTTAAGGGGCAATGTCCTTGTCCTGTAGTAATAATTTTTTTTTTTTTTCTTCTTCTTCGGCCGGTACTCCCCTGCGCCGAAGGAATATATTTATAAATTAACAATTATACCCTTATAATACAAATAACCTGTGGGCCCCCAAGTTAATCAACTTGTCGGGGGCTCGCACAGTAAACGCTGTAGATGATGCAACAACATGTTTTCTATTTCACGTCTGTGTTAGCAAAAAAAACTTAGTATAATAATAATAATAATAATAGCGTGTATTGCAAGCAACAGACAGCTCCAATATAGGTTAAATTACAATATAATACAATCTTACAATCTAACATTTAATCAATTATGGCTAACAACATTGTCTTAAATACACTCAGAGAGGTTCCAAAAGGGTCAATTTCTATAAAAGTGTCTAGTAGCCTAAGAATTCTGCCTAGTTGAGGCTCGTCATTGTCATACAAAAATAAATTCTTTAATCGAGAATTTGCCGTGTTAACTCTAAAACGTACCCCCGATAATAAATCGGGGCAGTCAATAAAACCATTAAGTAACCTAAAACCAAAAATACAGTAATTAATTTTCCTCCTGGATGCTAACGATCTCATGTCAAATTCAAGTAACAACTGATTCGTGGACACTGGGTGAAGCACGTAATGAGGATAAATGCCATGTCTTCTATAGTAGATATATCTTAAAAACCGCTTCTGCACTTTCTCGATTTCAGTGTTTTAAGTAACGTGCTTGGAACCCCAGACTACACTACCATATTCGACTTTAGATCTAACTAATGCGTAAAATATGCGGATTATGGTCGAAATGTCTCTGAAGAAGTGTGATATTCTGATAGTGAATCCTAAAGTTTTTAAAGCAGATGTAACCATACTAACAATGTGCGCTTTAAAATTAAAATCATTCCTAAAAATAACCCCTAGGTCTTTGATTTGGACACTGCATTTAAGATTGCAACCCAGTAGTTGATAATCATACAATAACGGTTTCCGTTTGTGGAATCTAACCACTTCGCATTTTCCGTTGTGTAAAGTCATACAGTTGGTGTTAGCCCAAGCACTAATGTTATCAATATCGGACTGTAGATTGTAGCAATCCTGTATACTCAGAATAGTGAGGAATATTTTTAGGTCATCCGCATATAAGAGGACTCTGGCGAATTTAACGAGAGGCGAAATGTCATTGATAAAGAGAAGGAAGAGGAGCGGACCCAAATTACTTCCTTGAGGCACGCCACTATGAGCAACGAAGGACTTAGAGGATTTACCTTGGAAGTTCACATATTGCTGCCGATTTTGTAGATATGACTGGAGAAGTCTAACTAAGTACTGCGGTACATTGAAGTTTTTACACAACTTAAGGATTAAAAGAGAATGATTCACCGTGTCAAAGGCGGCTTTGAAATAAAGGTATACAACATCTACCTGTTGTTTTTTTGTTAGCCTATTAGTCACATAATCCGAAAAGACCATAAGATTCGAGACAGTGGAACGGTTTTTTATAAAACCATGTTGAGCTTCTGATATTGAGTTGCTGACAGAAGCGTACAACCTGTTGTATAACAAAATCTCGAAGCATCTTGAAACAGCATTAAGGACAGAGATTGCTCTATAATTCTCGCCCACTCCTTTATCCCCTTTTTTGAAAATAGGGCATACCCGCGATTTTTCCAGAGCTCAGGATACGTATAACTCTTTAAGCAAAGATTAAATAAAAACGCAAGAGGCTTTATAAAATGTTCAGCGCATCCCTTAATGATAAATGGGGGTATTCGATCGGGGCCACAAGTTTTGGAGGTTTTCAATTTGGTTATGCACTTGGACACCTCTTCCTCTGTAACAAAGTTCGATTGCACTTGGGAGCAGATCCTAATGCATCTTGCAACTGAGCGTCAAACCTATCATACTGTACGTAGATTTTTTCGAACATCCTTGCGGAGTTGTCGGCAATTTCACTGGGATCACTATACACCTTCCCATTAAAAGAAAGTGCTGAGGGGAAAGCACCCCTTTTACCCAATTTATTTGTTGTAAATGACCAAAGTTTTTTGGATCCACCTTGACCTCATCTTCATTCTTTAGCATATCTACTGTAGGCTCTTTCAATTTCTGTCTTAATTGTTTTCCTTAACTCCTTGTATTCGGTAACTTTAGTAGAGTCTCTAGCACAATACTTAAGTTTTTTAAAAAGTCTGTTCTTCTTATTTAATTTATTGAAAATACTGATGGTGAAAAAAGCCGGGTAGCGAGGATTTAGGGTGGTACACTTTTTGGGAACAATTCTATCTAAAGTGTCATAGACAATCGAGTAGAAGGATTGACACGCTTCATCAACATTAGATTTAGAATAAAGTAACTCATAATTGGCATCACGTAGTGCCATATACAGTGTGAGACTATTAGCAGCAGCAAAATCGTATTTCCGTGAATCCGGCTGAAAGGAGCAACACTTATTTTTACTATTTTTAAATCTCCAAGAAATGTCTAATGATGGATGGTGCCCATCTTCAGAAACTAAAGGACAATGAGCCTTCGCAACTAAAACGTTAAGGGATGCTGTAAATATGAATAGATCCAGAATTCTGCTGCTATTGTTCAAAATTTTATTACCCTGCGTTAAACTATGACTTCTCATAAAACAAAGCAACTCAGCAATTATTTTGTCAGTAATAATGCTATCAGAGTAGTTGGTGCACTTTTTAGCATATAGTGGGATATTAAAATCCCCACAACATAGAAACTGACGGCTAGGATCATTATGTAACACGTCAGAACAAAAGTTATAAAAGTTCGCATACTCATATATATCATATATCATAATATTTATTATTAGAAAAAAAAATAGTAAGGCGTCATGTGACGGTGTTAAAATATGCGCGGGAAATTAAAATTAAAAATTATTCGATTACAAGAGAATGGTTGCATTGTTTTATAATTGAAGGAAACATATAGGTAGCCTACTAATAAACATTTAAATGTACCGCTAGAATATTGAAATATAATAAGAATTTTAATTAATGTGTCTTAGGTACATCTAAGGGAGAAAATATTGGAAACTCCGGCCGAAAATATAGCCCAGGGTTAATTTATAAATTGGAGTTTCCCGCGCATTTTGTACTCATTTGGTTAAAACAATTGGATAAACCCCGATATTATTTTAATCCCAAATCGCCATAATAAAGGGCTGCTTCCAGATACTTTTCAATCGATGGTGCACCGTACAATCGTACATATTACAACTATAGCGCGCTTTCGAGTAACTGCAACTAAAGCTGCGCGCTTGCGCAGTGTGTACTTGGATTATAATGTACCTACTGTATAGGCACTGAATATATATGTTCAGAATGTTTAGTAGTATTACTTTACTGCTGTCTGGTTTATACAGCGCCTACGCCATGTACTTTCGTAATCGGGCTTGCCTCATGAGCACAGCAGGAGGTTTTAATCTTTTTATGGGCTATTGTCTCCTGATGCTATACAAGGATGACTCGGTCTCGAGAAGTCTTCGGCAGCTGAGGTACCCTGCGGACACCTACAGAGTCATTCAAGTCAAGTGCCATAGACGCAGGCAGACGGCAGCATGGGCGCAATCGTTTGTGCTCGAAGGCACCCTGCTGGTGACAAGAGTACGCCATGCGCTCACTACACTGAAGGGCCGAAGTGTCAAGCGTAGTGGTACGGACTCTGGCTTCACCTGAAAGGTTGCTGGTTCGAGTCCCAAACTTGTTCCATTTTAAGGACATGCAAAGTAGACGGTCTTGGGCTTTTTTAATTGAGTGTAGAGATGGCTTTACAGTCCTAACTCCGCTTGGTTGGCTTTGTTTATTTATTTAATTATTTAAAAACCAGGTACTGATGGCTAGTTACTGTTGCTTCACGAAGAACCTAATGAATGTTATGTATCAGTGATGCGACGACTTAATAGAATACTGCAGAAGACTTGGCGCAAAGCAAGAAAAAAATAGCATAATAATCGACATACACCACTCTTGAGCCATATTC
This sequence comes from Psococerastis gibbosa, assembly GCA_963971405.1. NCBI lineage: Eukaryota > Metazoa > Arthropoda > Insecta > Psocodea > Psocidae > Psococerastis > Psococerastis gibbosa. The sequence continues at coordinate 31,413,729 of OZ020489.1, read as the reverse complement.
TACCCCAGGGCCGTACCTAGGGTTTTAAATGGAGGGTTATGAAAAAGTTGGAAAAGTTTTAAATCATTATGACCCCATAAGTAAGACTAGGGGGGGATTCTAGATCTTCGCCAGAAAGGAGCGAATGGACGGAAAGGGGGTCCAACTGGGGGGAAATTTTGAGACTGGAGGTACGGAATACAGTAGAAGGCTTTTAAGCATGTTCAACTAGTGTATTTCAAATTGATAGTTTCGATTGTGAACATTATTTTCTGTTTAAAAAAAGTTCCCAGCCCATGGAGCTACTCCTTGGGTCTTTTTCCCTTCAAAACCCAGCTAGTAATGAACTAAACAAAATAGTATATATTTAACTAGGCTACCTACCTATAGCCTGTTGGCCAGACTTGGCGTTTGCGTAATACAAACCCTCATTAGGTAATATGTATTCACGCACCCGTCAATCATTGACTCTACATCACGGCAGTGAGACAAAAGTCGGCGCAAATTAACCTCGAAAACTACCCCTGATGAAAAGAGTGCTCTGACATAATATAGCACCGCAGCGGGTATGACCCAGGGGTCCCGCAGCAGAGGGGCCCCGTGGGGCGCCAAAGGGGCACAGACCCCACGTGTGTTCGCTCATAATAGTTATGTCAATTTCTTGGCTGACCGTGGGGGTCTGTACAGTATACCTACCGCACAATTTCACACTTGTAAAATTCAAACGGTGCAACCCCATTGAGATGATTGTTTTGAAAAAGCGGCTGTGCGCACTACAAACCTTGTCAGATGGCTTTATGATTTTGTTCGTATAATAATAATTGCGCTGGCGGGGGTTGGCAGGTCATTAGCTCCGCTACCGGTTTGTGTATTCGTTTTACGTCAGCATTTTGAAAAAAAACTGAAAATTATCTACTGTCTACTAATATATGCTCAACGGTGGCAATTTCAATTATCAAGACTACTTACTACTGTATGCAGTGTTTGTTTCAGGCACCTCTTCTGAGGGGGGGGAGTAAAATTCCCCCGGAGCCAAAAAGTAACCCCCCCTCCCCCCAACCTTCATTAGCCAATGCCCTCTCAGCACAGCACAACCAGTTATGTCAAATAAATAACGTTTTCTTAAAAAATAAATAAAAAAAAAGCAGAAAAACTTGCTAAACACTTTAAAATTTGGCGGCATTTGAAGTGACAATTCGATCAGTCAAACAGTTCTTTTGGTGTTTCATATTTCGACCTTATAACGTAAACTTCTCTCTTTATGCCTAAAAGCCTGCTGTAAAAAATAAATGAGTATGACAAGAGCATAAAATAATGCCGGAATAAGCTACCCCCCCCCCCCTTCCCGGCCCAGACCCCTCAAATACTTCCCCCCCCCCCCCCCCCGGGGGGAACCCCAGCAAGAAACCCTGACTGCATGTAACTTACTCTTACTTTGATTAGCCATGGCTTATACATTATTTTAATTCGGATGATATGGAGAAGCAGAACAACCACGTTGAGACAGACGAGAACCTGAAAAAGCCCAAAGAATTCGATATCTTTGGTGGATTGGGCAAGTGGAGCTACTGGATCCGCATCGAGCTCCAAACTCCGTACATACAAAGCGAGAATGGTGGTCATAAGGCGGAAAAGTAGGCAACGGAACCGACGGCGAGACGAGGTGGTCACCTAAAATCCCTTTGAATGACTTTGAAATAAAACCGACAACCAAATGTGATATGAGAAGCACAGCCTCGTCAAGGGTGTTATTTTGATAATCCTGTCAATCTCAATAGTAAGAAAGAGCCCCCATTTTTTATGGCGAAAACGGTCCACAAGTAAATCATTTATATTATATTATATTACCCACCCGATTCAGCCACCCAGCCCAAGGTATAGTGCATAGTGCAGAATATTCATTTGATTCAGAAACCAAAAACGAACATTGGAACATACGAGTAAGCCGTAAGTTTGTTTACTTTCAGTCATGCCAGTGTATTTGAATAAAAATATGGCGGACACGATTTACCCTAAAAAAAACCGGGGCCCAGCTCAACGGAGAAGATGAGTCATGCAGACCTAGTTGTAATGCGTACGAAAGAGACACAAACACCCCTCATTTCACCCCCCGTGTCTTATCAGATCGAATTGGCCACCTTTATTGTCATAGCCCCAATATACAGAGGGAAACCTATAAACGTATTACAGAGAAAGCGCTCCCACCCCCCACAACGCCTCACGAAAAACACCTGACTCCCCCTTCCACTGCAACCCCTTCTGCGCTCCAAAATTAATTTTCAAAATTAAAAATATAACAATTTGTGGACTCCTAGGGCGCTTTTCTTGGGGGCGTCTTTGGAGTTTCATCCATGCTGTGTCATTGTACGCCGGTGGCAACACATGGTGTTCATCGGGTTATTATTGCTGTTATTATTATTTGACGCTTCATTTCTTGTCGGGGTATGACAATGAGGATGGTGAGCGTAATGGAGATGGTGTCGGCAGGCAAAGGGAACTGCGCTATGGGGGGCGGTTGGCCCGAGTTTGAGCAGAAAGGTACTAGGAAAATTCTAGGAACATTTTTGTTATGCGGGAAAAAGGTTGGTAGGTTATTGTAAGCCATAAGGTTATTATTAGTGTTTCGGCTACCGAGGCTACTACTGAGGATTCATTTATTGCTTATCCGCGCTACTGTATTCGAGTAAACCAGAAATATTGTCTATGGCATGGCTTATTAAGTGCATTAAGTACCTGTGTGCGACTATAAGAATAAGACATTCGTATGTATTTTATGGCATCCGTTGTGGCACAAACTTATGTAGCCCTATTGGATTATAGATCTGTGTATTTTGTGTGATGGAGAAATTTCAAAATTAGAAATTACTAATATTTTGTATTCAACGAATGGCCGCCTATGTTTGACGGAATCATGCAATTAATTAAATAAAATTAATTTCATTCCACAGTCGTAAAAGACTGAAAAGCTGAAAAATTCATTAATAATGCAATCTTTCTAAAAAAAAAATTGCTTGCCTGGAAAGTCGGTTTACGGACGATAGTTTAACGTGACAACGTCATAACAAAACATTGATGAAATCACTGCATACTTTTATGAATAATAAAATTGAATTATCATCATTTTGTAAGAAGGAGTGAAATGAAATCTACAATTTAATTGATCCATAGGCTCGTCAGGTTTATCAGCCATTGGGTATTAAATAAAAATAAAAAAAATTAAAATAAATAAATGTTGTAATAAGCAATGAAAACCACACTAAGATGCGCCGTCACGGATGAGCGTCACGTCACGCATCGGCATAACTTTTCGTGTATGCACCCAGTGTTCCAGCCAGCGCTCATCGATTTATTAGACGTTGACGCACGTCAATGAGCTGTCTATTTCCCTGAATGATTAACTGGTATGCTATAAGATCTGTTTAATGCTCTTAATGGAGGTTTTCGAAGTACTGCAAAAATATTTCAGGTGATAAAATGTAAATTTGCGGCGAACGCTTGTATTTATCTGACTGCTTTCATATCTTTGAAGTTGTTGAACGGAAAATTAATGAGTTTTGTCAAAAATTCATGCCTTGTTTACAAAACATTTTGAAATCTGTCCCTTAAAATGGTGTATTTTGTTGTGAGATTCCACTGAAGTTAAATGTATATTGATAAATTTGAACAAAAGATTTATTTATTAATTATAAATACGTACTGATAGTTGATTTAGTATATATTTTAATTTTGTTACACCTTTTAACATCTTATCAAATTTGGCCACAGTCCTATTTTTACGGTTGTTATATTGCAGTACCTAGTATATGGTATAATTTGCATATATATAACACTGACATTAAATTAACTTTGGTTGAAGAGGTAACTTCCTGGTTATAACCGAAATTAGAGGATGAAGATAGATATATCTATATCCTCTAATTTTGTGTCGTGTTTCCTATAAATAGTGCTGCCAAATTATCCCCCAGGAATTATTTTCGGTAGGGGAGGGGGTTAGACAACGGCTTAACCAGTATTGTATTCTCATCCAGTGTAAGGTGGCTTCATTTCCGGGGGAATATACATACAATATGTACACGTGTGTTGCCATCTTTCGAATTTCATGCATAGAGCACAGGGGCGTAAAGTTGGGGGGGGGGGGGGCACGGTCCAACTTGCCCCCCCCCCAGCCTCGAGCATTGTAAGACGTAGTTCATACTTCATGGTCCCCTTTGCAGCAATATTAATGTTAGCATTCCTGTTTTATCGTTGTAAAATCTACAGCTATACTTTACAACTATATTAAAATGCGTAAAACCTCTTATATTTTCAATTTTTCCTTAAATCCTGCCTGATGACGTCATAAGGTCTACTTTTTTTTGTCCCCGCCATCATTCTAAAACTTTATGCCTCTGCTCTATTAGAGCATATAAACAGGAGAGCGAATTAGACAGGGTTCCTAAAGAAATTGCGCTTCTTAAAACTTATCTTACTCAGCACAATACAATGCTGTACACATAGTAGCCTAGTCGGGAGACGCGGGTGTACAAAGGATTCACGAAGTATTATAGAAATATTCCTCGTAATAAATACAATACTAATCAAAATCAAAATGTACAATCATCCATCACATGAATATCAACCTATATTGAGCATACGGTCTGGTATTGCATCTTCAGATCTTGTAAGAGTATAATTTATTTCTATTATTGGCGCAGTGGCGAAGCTAATGTAATGTTGCGGAGCTGTCATTGTTCCCTGCTCCGGCTATTTCTCAATGCGGGATGTTGTAATGACTATTATCATTGAGACTGCCATCATCAGGTGTGAAGGATAAAGTTTGATACAAATTACAAAGTAACAAATAACTAATGCAATTCGAGGATTCCCAATTTATGACGTTGAAGCGAATCCGGGTGTCCAAATCTGAAGTGAAATAACGATTAAACCTAATGAATTTTTCGTTTAAAGCAGGAAAAGAAAAATATTCGGTGGCCCCCCATATACTCGTATGTAAGGGGGAGGGGCGTTGCATGCAAAGCCGTAGCTATAGATTTGCGACGGGGGGGGGGATGTAGGTATGGGGGTAGGGGGATGTAGGTATGGGGGGGAGGGGGGATGTAGGTATGGGAGGAGGTGGATGTAGGTATGGAGGGGAGGGGGATGTAGGTATGGGGGGGAGGGGGGATGTAGGTATGGGATAAGCTAGCTTAAGGCCTGAGGCTACCATAGTAGTGTATACCGAGCTTAAAAAAGCAAAGCTGAATTTTGGTAAATACAACAAGTATAGAAGTATGGAAAGATCAGAACAAATTTATTTTTTATTAATTTACAAGCGACCTTTTGAAGGGACTGGCAAAGAATAAAAGTATACGAAACTACTATGTGGATGATGGCATTTTTCACACGATGGGGGGGGGGTTCCGGACCCCTGGATCCCCCCTATAAATACGGCATGTATGTATGCAAGAAGGTGATTTATGTAATGAAGAAAAAAAAGTTATAAGTATAAAACGTTTATTTAGTCAAAAATTCCCTTGATAGAATCTCGAAGTTTGGCATTATTTTCAACTTATTTTGTCATAAAAGCAATAACATATTTTTGCGCATGGCTCACCCATGGCTCCCCAGGAAGAGGCCCATGACTCCCTGGGGAACCATGGCTCACCATTTGAGAACCTCTGGTTTGAAGTAAACAAGGTAAAAGGTGTGGTAAGTAAATATTGTTCTGCAAAGTGCTGCGCTTTCGCGATAATTTTACATGGAGGGTAAACAAATCTGACAAAGTTGCTGGGGATTCCTGGTTAGTATCTGCTGCATTTACTGTTCCGGGATGACACTATTTAATAATTTTAGTCAGTTCTTTTGAAACATAACATCTTCTTCAGTTCTTCCTCCTCTTCCTTAAATGCTTCTATCGAAGCTTGGCGATTATCATGGCAATGTGGAGATGGCTGCTCTGAAAAAGGAAGTTGTGCTCTTGCCATTTCCTCAGGTTTTTCAACCAGAATGTTCATCTACGTTCAGTTTTTCTATCTTTCCTTGGATTATTGCATGCAGAAAGCAATACTTTCCGTGCCTCATCACATGGCCGAAGTATCTTAGTTTCCGTTTCTGATATTCGGTTCTTCGGCGGCTATTCCACTTGTCAATATTCCGCCTCTATGCATCAATAATAAGTCTCTACCATATTATAATTTAATTTATAATAGATAAGTTAAGTATCTACATAATAGTCTCCTTAAACAAACATCTCATCAATTTTTGATGCACATATGACGGAATATTGACAAGTGGTATAGCCGCCTTCCTAATGTGTTAATTTTAGATCAAAACATACTACCAAAAACAAACAAAGTCCCCTTCCTTCCCCTACCTTCGAGCTACTACTTTTCAGGTAAGTGGGACGTCGCCAATGTCGGTGCGTTTTGCTTGTATCTTATACGGTATCTCAGGTCAGGTATCAAACACACGAGGCCGGGTTGCCAGACAACCCCACCATATCGCAGTTTTTACCCTTAAAGTTAAATTATATTATGCCCTTACGCAGATATTAAAAAAAATAATAATAACAGGTTTTGACAAAGCCAAGGAATTTTTTTTAAATACTCGTATAAATAAATATACGTGATGTGGAAAATCAAACCAAAATTTCTTAAGTTATGTGCCTTATGACTTATGAGTGTTTCTAGATACTAATTTTACTAATCGCATAGTCACTGTTTACATACAGTGCTTATATCAGGTACGATCCACGAACGTTCTTATGTACGATGTACATGTTGAATACGACGTGTTAATACTCAACATTGACCATGTCCATCTAGCGAGACTCAAGAGTCTAGTCTAGCTGTCTAGACGTAAAACCGTGAGGCGCTACATAGTACATACCTGAAATTGTTCCCAAAAACATTTCCAGGTATATCTCCCCGTCTATTGGAAAATCTTGGAACTTCTCCTGTAACCTTTTCTCGGTTTCTCCATTTATATATTATATAGTGAGTGTTCGCCCTGGACTGAACCAAGTCTCGGTAAGTATTGATGTGATAGTGATGTATTTCCGAATAAGCGGACTACGCGCTCGCCGTAGAGGTGGCAAAATTTTGGGGATAAATAATAAATTTTTTATGTAGGGCCCACAAAAATTAACATTTAACAAATTATTTTGAGTTTTTAAAACGGTCAGCACTATGCAGCGGAAGCGGCATTGGCTAATAATCTTTTAAAATAAAAAATAAAATAAATAAATAAAAAATTAAAATAAAATTTAAAATAAAATTTTTATTTAGATATTTAATAATAATTGTTGAAAGTTGAAAGATGAACAAAATTAATGTACTTGCAGATGGTTGTTCTCTTACTATGTATATGGTGCAGCCGCCAGCCTTTCCCGAGCTCGGCACCTGACGTTTACCTTCTTGAGTAAGATTCTTGCATGTACAGTAGTGGTGCAGTAGCAGTTGACGATTAAGTATGGCTGATGCCAAAAATTTGTTATTTTAGTTAGAATTTATAAAGATTATAAAAGCACTGGCAGTTGGTTTTAAATATGAAGAGTGACGAATCTCCAACGAATGAAAAGATTGGCGCCAATATTTAAATTGTGACTACCTTTCTACATAATCAGCTGACGGGGATTGGGCAGTCTTAGTGACTTCGGGGAGAGCGCCGATAGGGGGGGGGGGGGGTTTCCTAGTATAATACAGTAGACAGTATATCCGAAGGCGGGGATTCCACCGACCGGCTAACAGGGCTAAATACAAAAACGATGACGTGGTAGCAGACATTCAAGACTTAGGCGGGGTTTCCACCGACCTCGCATTGCAGAATGCAAATGACATTGACGGAAATGTTTGTTTTACTCTATGCCATAGTTAAAATTGATCAATGATCATACAGTAAAATCACAAACTAAAATTTAAAAAAAAATGGCGTCATGGGATATGTTAAGTACAAACATTTTAATAGATTTCTTTAAAAAGAAAAATTCTAATTTCCGTCAATATCATTTGCATTCTGCAATGCGAGGTCGGTGGAAACCCCGCCTAAGTCTTGAATGTCTGCTACCACGTCAACGTTTTTGTATTTAGCCCTAGCCGGTCGGTGGAGTCGGCGCCTTAGAAACCAATATTATTTTTGAGACCGGTATCGGGACCCAGTCACTCGGGGTGGACTTAAACCGTCGCGACAGAACCAGTACCGTTACATGCCATTACGATTACTGTCCCGGCCGCAGTCTTGAACGCTGTCGCTATGATCCAGGGCTGCCAAATGACTTCAGCCGTATTCCTCAGAATTTTTAAAATGTTGGTCCGCTTTATATTATATGATTTTTTAACAGTCATGTCTATGTGTCCATGGCCCTGGTTCCTAACCTTATCTGGTTTTTTTTAATTGTAACTTTAAATTGCAGCCGATAAAATACCTATATCAATATAATATCAATAATATCAGCTTCAGCTGCAACCGTCACAAATTAACATGATTCCATAAATTGACATACAAATAAATGATTACGTAAGCATTTCCCCCAAAACCGCAAAAATTGGTGATCCCGGAAATTTCTCGGAATAGAATTATTTCCCACGGAATTCTGAGGTAAACCAGGCCCTGCTATGATCATATTTTCTCTATATTACATTACATTTCATTTCAATAATATGTGGAAAAACGGTGTTACTAGAACGTAATATCAATTGTGCTAAAATTGTCCCTACAATTTTTGTGCACCTATAACTCACCCCCTGGAACCAATTCAAAATTTTAGACTCGAATATATAGTACATTTTCATCACCCCCAAAATTACTTCGCCGCGTTGCAGATATAGCTTTCCCAAAAAATAATAATAGAGCTTCTGGTTCACACCCTTTGCTCATAAGACAGCCCTGTCTTGTAGGAAGCAATTTTTGCGCAGTGGGGGCCTCTGCCGATATGCTTCGTGTTTGAGCGCTGAGGGGAGTCAGCAATAATGTGTGATGTATGAGTATATTGTCGCACCCTGTGGTGCCACTTGGGAGCATCTTGAAAACTTCCATACTTTCTCTAAAATATGTCCAACAGAAATATACATGTAGCTGATACCACAATTTTTTTTTTCTGTCAGCAAACAACTAAAAAATAAAATAAAAAAGATGTGAGTGAATTTCAAATAGCAAGTGCAGTCCCCCTTTATCATTTTCGCTAGTCGCATAATGCGCCGTCCTACTTCGGCCACTTTACCAAGATTTGGGTAAAAATAAAATTGTCAGCTTCAAAAATCCTGTGCTGTCCTTAATAACATCAACATTTTCATGGGTCTACTGTCATACAGGGAGGTTGAGAGAGGCACAGTGGAATCTCTAACTTTTGAAGAAAAAAATAGTAAACATACTGTATGTTGTGTTTGTTGTGTTGCGGTATAGCCTATAAATAAATAAATAATGACTTTTTATTGTTTCTATTACTAAACCAACCTAGCGGAGTTAGGGCTATAAAGCCCTCTCTTACACTCAACTAGGAAGGCCCCGGACCGTCTGCTTTAGATGCCCTCCGTTGCATGGCCATAGAAAATGTAGCCAGTGTGGGACTCGAACCAACAACCTTTCGGGTGAAAGTCAGAGTCCGTACCACTAGTCTACATGTCTTGATAGGTCAGAATAACATTACTAGTAGGTGCGTGGTAATGGCATATAGAAATAACCATGGAAGGTGAAAAGTTCTATTTAGTTCTAGAAACTAATAGGAAATTTGCATTTTTCAATAGTTCACCCCCCGCCCCCGCTCCCTCCATCGGTCGTTGACTTTAAAAAGGAAAATTTGTAATGATGCTCCTCAGGTCAAGTCTGTGAGCTTACTTAATATTAAACTGCAACAATGTGTAAAACATTGCCTTTATGGGATTATGGCATTAAGTAAGCTCACTTGTTCGGTTAGATATAGTTGTGCAGCTGTGCTAACCTGTCTAACATTACGAATCATGTCAAAATACGAGCATATAAGTAGAGGATATTCATTTACTGTTCTTGTGCGGGCTTGTGGTCGAGCGGTAAAGACGACGACGGTTAGGCGTAGATCGTTGGTTCGATTCCGGCCAAGTCCAGTTTTTATTTATTCTCTAATTTCAGTTATCACGTGGAGGTTGCCTCTTCAACCAAAAGTTAATTTAAAAGTCAGTGTAATATAATACTGCAATAATGTGTCTACAATATGGGGGAAAAATAGCGGAATCGCTATGGAAAACTAAAAGCGAGCGCAAGACGCACGTGATCTATAGACATCGTTGAAAGAGACTATAGTACGTAATACTCCATAAATTTGTTGCCAAGTAACTTATTTCTTGCAACTAATAATCGGGAGACTGCGTAGAGCAGATTCACGGAAGGCTGAAATTCATCAGAGTTGTTTTGACACCGCCTGCCTGTAATCACGGTAGACGAGCCCGCCTCTTCCACGACAGTTGAATTCATTAGCGAAGAAATATGAGGAAACCACAACAAAACTTAAGTTGTTTACACCATACCACTTTCCAAACTTCTTACAATATCACCGAGAAAGCTTCGCCGCATGAGTCCCTTGGAGGCTTTTCCCAGAAAGCTCAGACTTGTTTACTCGCACTCTCGCTGGGGCGTCTTGTTGCTTTGCTTAATAAACATCCTTTTTAACCCTCCCCATTTTCCCTCCCCCTGATGGTATTTGAATTAATTACGAGTATCATTCATCGAAATGAATCAAGTCCCGGGTTTGCTTGTAGCTGTCGCAGGGTCGTGGTTAGCTGAGAGATTTATGCGGGCGATATGGTAGAAAAATGGTGCGGGTTAATTGTGTTGCACAGAAAGATAAACAATCATGTTAATTATAATAGTGAAATTATTTATATTGCCGGGGTCGGCGTTTTTCTTTCCGCTACAAGGTACCATGAATATTTCTTTTTTGGAGTTTTGGTTGGTGTTTGAGGCTGATTCTATGAGGTGGTTTCTAGCCAACGGCATTACCATGTTGAATCCATTAGAGCAGAACTTGTTTCAAACTGCGGCAAACAGCGTTGGCAGGGGAACCTTGTGGGACATGATAACGCGCTGAGACTATACCGGTCAGTCTAAGTGGCTGTCGAGTCCTGGTCACCTACGAATTAATTGTGTGACTTTACTATGTTCCCCAAGTGGTTCAGAATCCACTAGAATCAGGAGGTCCACCCTGTCAGTCAACTCCCCTTTCCCTCGATGTGAAAGAGTCTGCCCTTAGGGAGCCTCAAGTTAACAAACAGACTCACTCCCCCCTCCAGGCTGACAGGGTTGCTTAAAGCAGAAATGCTGAAAGCAGGCGTTAGAAACAACAGCAACATGAGGTGGTTTCTTTAAAAGGAAGCTGATCGTATAGGTATTAACTTACCCCAAAATCTGTTATTTTAATAATAATAATATTGTAATGATCTGAAAAGGTGTTAAGAGCACTATACTGGTTCGGTAAGGAGAACTCCAAGTAGACCTAATTGACAAGTCGCTTTCCCATTGATTACGAGGAGGGGGGATGAAATTTTCTTAGCAAATCCAAAGAAGCCACCTAAAAAATATTTTAGTTATATGAGTATGTCATTTTCTGCCCGTTTGGTTCCATTTTGCGTTTCGAGCATTCTAATTGAGCGACTTTTAGATTTAGGATAAGACAATCCGGCTCGTGGCATCAGAAATTATGATGAATAGTCGAACGGAGCAATCCGTACAGTGGCGTAGCGTGCCTTGACCTCTGTTTGGAAAGGTAAAGATTTCTCACAAAACTTGTCACTTTCTCCAAGAAATTTACAAACAATTCAAATTAAATATGCACACTCCTTGCCTTTTTTTCAGTAAACTGATTTATTAAATCATTTTTAGCTGCTGATTACTTTAGTTTTTCTTTAATAAGTTTCTGCCTCTATGGACAGGGACGCCGACTTGGGGGGGGGGGGGGCACGGTCCATCTTGCCCCCGCAGACTAGTTTCTGGGGGGCAGCGCCCCCCCCCCCCCAGAAGCAAAGAGCACTCACAATGAAGAGGCACAAAACCTTGATATAAACTTTAGTCAATAAGTCAGTCAACGTTTTCTGCATTATAGTTATTTTAAGTAACCATTTACCAATGCATTTTCTTAATACTTTTCAGAGTACCGAATTCTTGCCCCTCCAGAATTTTTAAAACTTGGCGTCCCTGTCTATGGACAATAGTGACTATTTTTTATTCATTTTTGCTTACGCACGTCGGGGGGGGGGGGGGCTGATACGGTGGTAGCAATGCCCTTGAATCCTTAGACCTCTATTTTACCTGTGGACTGGTACGTGCTTATAGTAATTGTTCAAAATTTCGCAAATAGGGAAGTATGTGCGAAATTCACAACTCCTAAACTAGAACTTCAAAGCATACAAACTGTAATTTAAAAAATAGATTTTAAATTTGAGGGCGTAGGCGTGCTCTTTCCAGCAAGCTCCGCCTTTATGGAAAGGGTAAACTCCAATTTTAAAGCTCAATTTCTGTGCTTCTGCAAAGACATTTTTGGAATTTCTTTTGTGACTCGTTAGAAATGAAAGTTTATATTATTGTAGAAAAACGCTTAAAAGCCTGTTTTTAATATATTATATAATATATTAAATGCAGTATTTCGGACTTTCATCCCTCTTCGCAAAATTAACCATTTATTTTACTTAATTTCAAATTACGCGTGAAAATTTGATTGGCTTTACCAATAATGGTTCCCAGTTTTGTTGTTTATAGTATTGTACAGTACTTTATACTGTGTTGCAAATTAAACGCTATTTAGCAATTAGTATAGATAGCGAAGTAGATACCATAATATGACTAGTTCCATGGTAAAATATAATTTCATAGGATTAAATTTCGGTTGCATAGATTTTTTTCCTATATCATAAAGCTCTGAATTGATCAATGGCACGATGGAATAATCTAAAACCGGATCTAGCTAGAACTAGTGTAGACCGGTACCACTCAGTACCCACGACATGGATTATCCATAATTTTTTCTAAAAAAAAAAAAAAAATACTTGCTCACTATTCAGCTAGTATGTGAAACAAAAACTGTATTGTCATGTTCCCCAAAAACAATTTTTTTTTCTTCGTTCCCCCATTAAGTGAGAAAACCCTAACATTACTATAGTACTATAATGAACTTCAAATTCTTTTGACTGAGTCAAATCTTTTTGTTACCTATAGGCACCAATAATCGTACCTTGAACATTTAAAAGACATTTATGAGTTTTGTCTTTTGTTTGTTGGGTTTCTCTTTACAGGGGTGAGTTGGCAGAGTAACACAAAAAGTCATTGTGTTGTGACACTGACCCATTGGTATTGATGAATTGGTATCTCCAACTATCTGGGTGGTCGGGCATTCAGGTTTTTGGAGCCTCGTAAATTTCCCAAAAAAAAGAGGAAAAACACATTCAAAGCTGACTTTGAGAAATGCCAACAGTTGATTGCTTTGCTAACTCTTGGGGAATTCTGTAGTTTCATGCAAGCTTTTGAGAAATAAGTCATGCCTGTTACACTGCGCCAATGGTAAGCTTGTCACAACTTGTCCATTATCGCTTGTAGCCGGTGTAGGTTGACATCGAGAACGTATACCAGTTTGTAATGGCCCAAAATTCTGGTGGAAACAATACAAATAATTTCCAAAATCCTCGGGTTCGTTGGCATTGGACAAGGGACCAATACCATAAGTAGGTCTAAGTTCATAAAAACGTCCTTCAGGCCCTATATTCTGTTAACAAATAAATTGCAATGTGACGGGCGAGTGTCACTTCTTTCTGAGAAGATGCACCACACTATACGTTTTAATACAATGTCAAATTTTTCATAAAATATTAATCATAGATCCATAAATGAGATGCCGTAAAGTTGAAGAAGTACTTCTCTACATTTTAATACATAGTGTAGTCAGCACTAACTCTCAGGACATGTAGAGTAGTGGTACAGATTCCGACATTCACCCGAAAGGTTGTTGGTTCTAGTCCCACACATCCTACAATTTCTGCCCATGCTTCGGAGGACATGTAAAGCCTTCCTAATTGAGTGTAAGAGAGGGCTGTATAGCCTTTCTCCGCTATAGGCTGGCTTAGTAATTGAACAAAAAGCCATTATTTATTTATTTATTTATTTAGCAACGCCGTTTGGCCACCGTTTCCGAAGGCTTGGTACTAACCCAAATTTTTAGTTTTTCCCGCCCTCGGCAAAAACTGAAGCCAAACGGTGTTAGTGGGTTTCGTCTACTTTTTGTTAATTATGGCTCTGGTTGATATGTGAGTGATATAGATACAAAACGGGCCATGTCCACTGCAGCTACTTTTACAGGAGAGCCAAAAAACTATAGCTAATTGCTCTGTAAATGCTTCTAACCCCAATCTTTCAACTAGTTTTAAGCTGGACTATGCCAGAATTATCATCTGATAATTAATTCATTGAATAGATTTCATCCAGATGAATCCATCGGCACCTAAATTTCTGAAATTTGTGGACTTTACTCGGTTTGCTTCTATACCAATCATGTCATGAGAAATTAAAGTTCGTACAGCAAACGTGTTGTTGCCGACTTGCTCTTGAACCTAAATGATGAAGCTTTGAATCGAAAGTTTTACTTTTTCATCGTATTCGTCCTCTGCTTCTTCTTCCCTCCAATTTCAGCTTAAGGGGCCACCTGTACCCAAGGACTTCGTAAACTCCACTCGGTTGGCCACCTTCTCCGCTGTAATACAATGTCTTCCAGACTTGTTCGGGGTATATCTATCTTCTCCCCTGTGACCTCGCCTCTGCTTTCCTCCGTCGGAGTGGCAATTGGCATGCAGTTGGTATTTTTCCTGTTTTTCTGCAAAATGAAAACCTACCTACACCACAGAGTGAATTACTAGAGAAAAAATGTCACTAGATAAGAATAACGTGAAACTTGATGAGAGATGAAGCATGTCTCAGAATGAATTAGTTGACTGAAAATTTAAAAACCTTAAGGCGCCGTAATTGTAACACTGTAAGTGATAAAGAGCTTAAATGGAAGGCGCAGGACTGAGAGAACTAGAGGATGATATGAAGGGATTACCTGCCAACCAATCGTTGAGATTGTGATCTCAGAAGAAGCGACAAGAGTTCTAAATATTTCTTTCTGTTCACGGGCCGCAGACGTTGAATAAAATATAGGATTAAAAATAATAAATAATGACTTTTTGTTCCATTACTAAGGCGCCTAGCAGAGTTAGGGCTATAAAGCCCTCTCTTACACTCAACTAACTAGGAAAGATCCGGACCGCCTGCTTTACATGCCCTCCGAGGCATGACCAGAAAATGTAGATAGTGTAGAACTCGAACCGACAACCTTCAGGGTGAAAGTCAGAGTCCCTTCTTCATTACAATGTTTAAGTCTTAAGAAAAAAAATGTAACAATGTATAAATGTATTGTATTCTATTGAAGGAAATAAATAATTATCTTATCGTTCCACTACTCTATACATGTCCTGACGAGAATTCGACGAGTTGTGATTTGTGAATACCCCTTCCTAATTAAAGTCGTCATGCCTCCATTTTGACCACCCAAATTCAGTAGCCGTGTCCTCGAAATAGCCATGAAGTTGTTGTAACAACCAAATTAGGGGAGGCTTCTATGCGACATGCCGGGGACGCTTGTGCAAACAAACTGCTCAGTGGGGAGCTCCACGTGTGGGGTGCACGTGTCCCTGGACCCCCAATGGCCAGGTTAAACCTTCCGCGTTAGAACAAAGTCAGGGTTCAACCTTTTAGTTTCTATCTTGACGCAATGCACCGATACAAAAAATAGCTGAATGGGGCAACCATTCTTGTACTACTCGCGGCAAGGCTTTGGAAGTTGAGATGTTGTTGTCCCAGAGTCCCTAAGCCCACTGCCCAGGACAATACGCAGATTACGCTACCTACTACGGCCCCTAGGGCTTACGTTCATGCCCTAGGGCCTCTAGGCCGGGCTTCAAAACTCAATATTCCTCATATCTGGTTTTAAATAAATTAATAAATATCGACTTTTTTTGTTCTATTACTAAGCCAACCTAGCGGAGTTCTCTTACACTCAACTAGGAAAGCCCGGGGTTCTTATTATCAATTTTTGTCCCAGGAATTTTTTTTTAACGAGGGACCGAAATTTCTCGGTGACCTTTGCGATGTAAACTTCTCCTTAGCATACTCCTTGGGTATGAGCGTGTGGTACATAAATGAATTGTTCTAAAATTCAGTTTGTCCACTTTTAACGTAGTAATAGCCTATATGTATTTTTGTAATCATTTTTATATTTCTTTTTTGAATGGATTAAGTGAGTCCGGACTCAGAAGTCAGGATAGACAGCCGTCGCGTTGGCTCCATAGAAGCTATTGTATGATTGTAGCCAAAATTAGTTGCATATTTTGAGATTTGTACATATAGGCCTACATATTGTATATCTGGTAGGTAATTGAAATATAATATAATGAAAATTTATTGATTTTCACTGCAGCACTTGCATCAAGATATACAGTAGGTATCATGCTGTCATCAGTTATAATAAAAGAGCGATGCTTAAAAGCATATATAGCCATAATTGTTAACAAATTATTATTAAAAAATAATAAGCCCTAGGGACTATTAACTAGGATATTAAGTATATAGATTATAGGCTAATATCGGTGACCCACGTAGGTATATATAATATATTTTGAATGATTAAAGTTTGAGGGGGAGTTCTGGATATATTTTGAAAAATGACATCGTGTTTTAAACCTCTTTTGAACCTTTGACAGTCCTATTGCCTCGTCACGCTGCTAACCTTTTCTTTATCTCTAGATAAGTCAATCTATCTCATAAACAATAACAAGTTATGGCCATATTGTTATCCCAAATTATACGGAGCCGGTGCGGAATTTTGTCCTTTTCAATCTTATATTGTCGGCTAAAAAAGGTCTTTTTAGTAATTTTTTTCCCTTTGGAGGCAAAAATTCAATTTTATTCGACTAATCTTTTGGTGATCTTTTGGTGGATTTCATCATTAATATCACCCTGTCGCTGTCGCAGGGGTATTGTGTTGTGACGATTAATTTCTTGTGTTGGTATCTGTTTTGTATCTACCCATGTTAACATGATACTATGGCTTTATTTTTTACTCGCCGAAAGTGAAGAAGGCTTCAGCAGTGCAGTGCCTAATAAATGTATGATTTCATTTCTATATATAATCTTCAGCATTCTACTCAATCGCAGTAAGTCACACAATTCGTACTTTACTTTGGTATACGATATGTATATCGCCATTCTATGTATTGTATACCTAGCTAATATAACTAAAATTTAAAATTATTACCTTTTTCCGGATAAACCGGAAAGAAAGCTTATTTTAAAATGAAAATAAATAAATAAGGACTTTTTATTGTTTCTATTACTAAGCCAACATAGCGGAGTTATGGGTTATAAAGCCCTCTCTTGCACTCAACTAGGACTGCCTGCTTTACATGCCCTCCGAAGCATGGCCAGAAAATGTAGCCACTGTGGGACTCGAACCAACAACCTTCCGGGTGAAAGTCAGAGTCCGTACCACTACGCTGCTTGCTTGACAATAGACCGGAAAGAAAGCTTATTTTAATAAAAAGGAAACTTCTTGTTCAACGCCTTTCTCAACTGATACTAAAATACGGTATTAAATAATGACGCCATTTTTTTAAACAAGGGCTGTACCAGTATATATTTATTCTATGGTCTGTACCCAGAATTATGTATAGATAATAAAGAGGAACAAGAATAAATTGTTTCAATACTAAACCAGGTATTTCCCCTTTAACCAAAGAAATATTGTTTAAAATTTTGATCAGGTACAATATGCCACTGAAATAAAACTATTTTAAATTTTTAATGAGGGCCTTTTCAATTTTTTTTAAACACTTTATCGTAATTTACATGCGAATGAAAAATGAGTGTAAAATTCAATAATGACGACATTTCTTAAAACAAGGTCTGTCTGTACCAGTATATATTTATTCTATGGTCTGTACCCAGAATTATGTATAGGTAATAAAGAGGGCCAAGAAAAAATTGTTTCAATACTAAACCAGGTATTTCCTCTTTAACCAAAGAAATATTGTTTCCAATTTTGATCAGGTACTATACAATATGCTACTGAAATAAGACTATTTTAAATTTTTAATGAGGGCACTTTCAATTTTTTTTTTTTTTTTACACGTTATCGTAATTTACCTGTGAATGAAAAATGTGTAAAATTCAGTATTTCGTATTGTTTTTGGAAGCTCTGTGATTATATCAGAATTTGGTCAATTTCGCGCATGACCACCTGGAGTTATGCAACATGAGGATTATTGTATTGTTTTTAATACTGATTATTTATAAGTTTGTTAGCTGACATAGGTCACAGACCCTTTGAACAGCGTATAGACATTGAGTTCATTTTTATTACATTACATTTTAACTATTGTATTAGTTCACATCAGTCCATTTGGTTAAGCCGGCAAGCTTTGCGAACCGCACTATGACTGGAAGCTTTTAATACTGATACAATTACAATGTTTCAACTTAAGAATTATGTTAAGGGAGAGATTTAAAAAACATTTTAAGAAATTAATTAATTTCTCGTATCACAGCCACATACGAGTAGTTGTGTGAAAGTGGTCAGATGAAAAATTTATTTAAAAAAAAAAAATCATTCTTTCGATGAAAACTTACATATTACCCGATTTTATAGAATAGTTGTAAATCAGTCGGGGAAATTATCGGCTTGAAGATTTCATCTGACCACTTTCATATCTTAATTTTTTTTTTCGTCAAAAATACTTTAAATTTAATTCGTATATACAAAATATTTTGAAATCTGTCCCTTAATTAATGCAATAATAGATTTATAGCTTATTACACTGACATACTGTATAGTACTAGTAGTATATGCAGGGCCAAAAATGAGCTATAATTTGTCACTTTCAACTTGTAAAATTCGCACCTTGAGACAATTTTTCATATAATTTTTTCCCCATGCGCGAGATGGTCTGCGACGGGCCCGGGGGCCCCCTGCTGTCTCACAGATGCGATCATAGTTGGATTCCTAAATGTAGACAAAGGTTCTAACAAATGAGGGCTGCCAACATCTAATTAAGGTTCCGCGAATGCACCAGGTGCTTCATTTTTTTTTAATAGTTTTGGAAGGTTAGGAATTTTAGCCTGTATTTTCTACAGCTCCAGCCAGCGTGGCGTCTTTTTTGGGTGTTAATTACAGTATTCAGTGTTATATAAGTTATTATGGGTCGTTGATGGGGGTGTGTAAAAGCTGGAGATTTAAAGGGATGTTCCTTACTAAATGGTCATATTTTAGCTTTGATAGCCTGAATAATGAAATAGGGTAATTAGGTAAATAAGGTTGCATCAACTGCTCTATCAAATTTGCTTGACAAACTTACCGACTAAATCAAGTTATTCTAATTTCTATTATCTACTTACTAAAATTCGGCCCAAAATTCGCCCACATGGAAAATAAAGACAATTTTCTTTCTTTCTTTACTATTATATTACACGACACTATACTACTATTGTGTGTGTGTGGGGGGGGGGGGGTGAGCCTCTTCCTTTTTGGCTTGCACTGATGCCCGTCGGTTATTAGTCTTGCAAATAGAAATTAACGCAATTTTTTCGTGCATTTTAATGTAAAACCCGTTTTTTTTTGTAAAATGTAATAATTACTTATATAATTACATTTAAATTATTATTATTATTTTGTTACATAATAAATGGAATCTGATATAATGTGGCCACCTTCGTACCCCAAGGGCGGACGGGTCCCTCTGTATCCGCCACTGTAGCCAAGAACCAAAATTATTTTGCGTATTCCCTACCTGATAAGCCGAATGTTTCATATCATGTACCTACAAAATAGTATGCCTAAAAGCTCTTCATAGTCATCTCTGCGCAGGTCATTACACTAATATCACTATCTTTACCGCTTCAAAAATGAGCAGGTTGTCAAATTCTCATGTCAATAACAGTAAATTTGAAAATCTGAACTTGGCTGTATAAATGGCTATACAAAGCTCATTTGCTTGACGATTATTAGTTTCCGTCTCAACTCATTTGTATGATGGCACTCCTGTATCCAAATTTATTATGAACCTACGTTACTTGTTGCCTTATAACTGGCATTTTTCTCGGGTGCTTGGTTTTTGTTTTGACAATAATACTCCCAGTTCGACCATATTATATTATATGATAGTTGACTCTGATTGGACGAATTCTCCGACTTGAAGGCGCTTCTGGGCGCCTCGTACTGTATGTCATTGTATCTTTAGGCGTGTAGGCGTACGAATAGTCGAAAAAAGTTGCTTGTTTGTTCTGTATGTATGTGTATCAGGCCAGTAACCAAGGGGGGGGGGGGGGTGCAGGGGGCCCGTAGTCCCTCCGAAATGTTTTGATTTACACTAGATATAATCAGGCCCGTAACCAGGATTTTTTTTTTGGGGGGGGGGGACAAGACCAAATTTTTTTTATAAATGATACATCCGTAGTAGTTCACCTGTGTGGCTGTCAATATGACCATCCAACCAAATTTTTGGGGGCATGGCGCCCCCCCCCCTGTGTTCGGGCCTGGATAGAATTGAACTTTCCTAACGTGTAACATTTAACTATATTTAACTATATCCTATAGGAACGCAGCCCTCCCCGAAATAAATTCCTGGTTACGGCCTTACGGGCCTGATATGCATACTTCCAGCACCAACGACAATTATCAGATGCGGTTATTTATTGCCCTCGAAAACTACATTTTTTTCCCCCATAAAATTCAGCAATTTTTTTTGGAATGCATCCTGGACTCTGATTAGCTCGCTGTGAACTCAAATTGATTGCCAGTCCGTGATTGTTTCGCTGCTAAGTCTTGATTTCCGTTTGATGACGTCACTTTTTTTTAATGCAATGAAAAACGTACCTTTAAATTTAAGCAAGCTTTAGCCTCGAAGGGCTACTCTACCGGCTAACCAATTTTTGTTTACATATTTGTGTAACTTTAAAAACAAATCCTGCAGAAAAGAAGGAGAGAAAATAATAATAACACAATATATCGGGTGAGGGGTGACCATGGCCCATCTGTCCGAATTCTACTGCTTCATCAGCTATTTTGATGAAATGTAAAATAAATTGCTATAATAACTAAGATATTTAGACTATGGGAGTAATAAAAGACGAGGTGAGCCAGAGCGTTATTTCCCAATGGCTTGTTTGAGAAGAGCCATTAAATCATGGAAAATTACATGAAATCCGTTGAAATGGAGATCACTTTGACAATGGCAGTCGTTAAACGGCCTGTCCATCATAAACGCGCATCAATCATTTGTTGTTAAGATGACGAGCAGTTAAAATATTAACTATCTACTACGACTTTTGTGCTTCTTATATTGGATTTCCGTTCTAAAATCCATCTTTTTAAATGCCACTATTACTCTGCGTATATATTGACCATCCCACAATAATGGCCTATACGGCGGCCGTATAATAAACTAATAAAAAATAATAATAATAATAATGCTTAGTAATTATTGTGTATTGGTAGTTTCATATACGAGCCGTCTATCTGGCGGATACTATAGGTATCTTCCCGATACGTGGGTTATCAGCATAGCGCCCTTTTTGACGTAGGACGACGCTTGCCTGATTCGTTGGGAGTCGCCATGGAAACATAGTTTGATGCATGCAGAACAGTGTCTATGTGCTACTGGAGTTCTATTGAGCCAAAAATAATTTTTTTGGGTCGTGGGGCCACCTGGCACGGTTTTTCAATGGCAGGTATGAACGTTCTATATGATACCTATTTGAGTATTTTTATTCTAAAGGACTTTTTATGGACCCAGGTCCCTTTTCCAATGCCAACGACCCCATGAATTTCGGACATAATTTGTATTGTTTCCGTATGAATTTTTGGGCCATTGGTAGACACTAGACTGGTATATACAGTACGTTCCTAATGTCAACCTACACCGGCTACAAACGATAATGGACATGCTGAGACAAGCTTACGATTGGTGCAATGAAACAGGCGAAAGCATGACTTAACCAAGTATACAGATACGAGTCTTCTATATGCTGGTAAGGAGGGTGGATGTTGACACAAGCTATGGAGAACAGAATCAGTGCATTTGAAATCTACCGAAGTACCGAGTAGTGTGCTCACAAATCGATGAACAGACAGACATTTCGTAAAAACGACTTGTTTTGTTCCTGCAGCTTGATCGGGGCGTTTATAATACCGGTATTTATTTAATCCACTGGTAAGCAAGATAATTTTATAATGGAAAGTGCTATTCAAAATTTGTTTGTTTACAGTTATAATCCTAGGGTATTTATATAACCCCGGTATTATAAACGCCTCAATCAGACTGCAGGGGCCTCAAAAGGTGTAAATCCACTAAAATCTCGGAATCGTAAATTTTGGAATCACAAATCACAAAGCTTTCCTTATATAGTACAATTGTTTAATGGGATAGACATAATTGTCTCTTTAGTAACTATGTAAAATTTGCTGTCACTCATTAAAAAATTAACTTAGTAGTGTTTTAGCTTGCATACCGTTTTTGTTTGTTTTTCAATTGCACTTGACGATGGCGTGAGCCGAAACCGGTTGTGTATATTTTTTAATTTATTACGTAAAACTTTACAAAGTTAATTTTTAACAATGAGTGTATAAATAGGAAAGTAAAAATATTGGGAGTCGCTAAAGCACGTCGCTTAATTAACATGCGTTGTTTGTGCGGTCGACCACATACCAGATACTGGACCTCCCCCGAAAGTTTTTCTGGCTACGCCCTTGCATATAAATTATTGTCAAGTGACACCGAAGAGTGAAGACACCCTTCCAAGATCTTTATTAGATCATGTGGTAACAAATAAACAATGAATTAATTGGTTTATTTATGTGTCACATGACCCCTATCACTAGGCATGCCTCTTAATTTCTGAAATGCTGTTCAATTGATACAAACAAAGACTTTAAGGGTTTGATTATCCTTTATATGGCATTTAGCTTTTATTATAAGAGGTTGCGACGAAATGAGTTGAAGCCACTTGCCCCTTGTAAGCTTGCGATTACTTTTTTTGACTTGCTAAGGGCCCGTTTAAAGCAGGCAATTGCGGGAGCGGGTCAGGCCTCAGGCGTAAAATAAAAATAGCATAAACTTATCATTCCGTGTTTACGTCGGACTAAGTGTTTTCTTCTTACAAACAGTATGAAACTTATCATAATAAGAGAATACGTTCCATGTAAATAAGCGAACTTCATGTATACTCATGTTTATTTTACGCCAGACCCGCTCCCGCAACTGGCTGCTATAAACGTGCCTAAAGAGACAACGGGGAAACCCTTACAGGTGTGAAATTCAGAGGAAATACTAATCGTAGAAGAGCCATAAATGAGATGTCACAAAGTAGAAGAAATGTTCTACATTTTGATATACATATATATTAGTATAACTTATTACGTAACCTTCATTAACTCCAATTGGCTACAACTCTTGGACTTCTTCCTCTGGACTACCACACCTATAGTTTTTTTGTAAAGATGAAATTCAACAATTGTGGCCAATCTGTGTTTGGAAGACTGAAAAAGGTATTTATCATGTATCAAAATGCTCAGAAACGTTCCCCCCCCCCCTATAATTGGCACAGTTTTTAATATTAATTAAAATTTAAATCAACAACTACTTCTGTCTTCAGTCAGGTACAAAAAGGCCTCTTCGTTAGTGTAGTGTAGTATCCATCTTATAAATCGTTGAGTGCACTCCAGTAGCTTTTTTTCCAGTAGGCGAAACTGTCAAGTGCCAGCATGAGCCTTCCAGCATTCTCCAGTGAGTGGCCGGAGAACAATACGAACATGGATGATGGCTTGCTCCTCCTCATCCGACCAATCACAGTCATTTCTGGCTACCGTCGCCTTCCCTTCTCTCCCATTGGCTACTTTCTCCAGCCCGCCACTTCTTGTTTCCAGTACTGGTAAATGTTAAGTTTTTGTTGCATAGGCGTCCTTCCCTGGGGGCTACGAAAATTCCAGTTTCTCTAATTACTGTATAATGACGGATTTCGGAACTACCTTCCTGTTAATATTTTTCACATGAGTTTTCACTCTTCTTATGTTCCTAGTGGGCAAATTGTAATTTTGGTTCTTTTATGTAGGCCTGCTTTTTAGCCCAACTTCTTCAGGCTCTCCAGCCGTTGTTGGGCTATGGCCTGTCCAACAAGTCGAAAAAACTCCTTCAGTTATTTCGGTTTTCAACGCTCCTCCATGTACAGATTCCCAACTCGCAGAAGTCGGTTTCTAAGTCGCCCGTCGAGCTGTTCCGTGGAAGTTCCTGCAGTCGTCTTTCCGCCATGATTACTGTATGCATTGCATGCGGTGTTCTGACATTCTTACGATGTGTCCCAGCCATCTTATAGACATTAAGCTTTCATAAAATGGACTGTATCTTCGCCATGGGTTTTTGTATATTCAGGCGATGTTTCTTGTACGCCACTCTCCGTTTTAGTAGAGGGGTCCATAGATTCTTCTTATTGTCTTGTTTTCCAGTGTATATTTTGTTGATGTCAAGGTACCCGGTTTTTTGGCTTTGGCTTAGCCATTGCTAAGTTAAGACTTACTTACTTTAGTTACTTTTTCCGCGCCATTTCCTCATGGAGGGTCGGTGGCAGAGCTGCGGCGTTTCCAGACGTTTCTGTCTTGCGCGTCCTCCCATGTGAGCCCGGTTTCTTGCAGGTCGCTTACAATTTTCCTCTCCAGGGTGAGCTTTGGGCGCCCACGTGCTCGGCGTTCAGATACCATCGCCTCTTCCACTCTTCGTATAAGCGCTGATGCCTCTCTCCTTTATGCACGTTTCCCCACCTACTGTTCATATCAAACTCAAGTATTTGCCACAGTTGGGAAGTTTTGTTTGCAATTTTGTCTTCCTACCGTATTGTCACTAACAATGACATATTGGCCTTATTTAATTTAGTCCTAATGGAAATTGCCTGCAGGAATATGATTATACAAAAGTTCGTAAATATATCTAAGTAAACTGATAAGGATTTTTAGTGACAAGCAACAGGGCATACTAAGGGGCAGCTTTTTGCAGTGGGCTAAATTTTGGGGGAGTTAATGCAAGATACTGTATGTTCAGTTGGTATAAAAGAATTTAAAAAGTGGGGAGCTCTTTTACTTGAAGTACCGTGAAATATCAATCAAGTCTTATGTATACCCCTGTTCAGGAACCCCCAAGAAGAAATTGAAATGACGCCACTGGTGAGGTCTGAGGGGGGGGGGGGGCAAGTGAATGTAATTATACACGTTTTTAGTTAATTTAACTGTTTTGGATAGATTTCCGTATTGGACGCCCAAAAGCGACACTGTAATTTTCACAATATGTAGTTTCTTTAAATGATTAAAATTCTACAATAAATATAAGAATTTGGCCTAAAAAATTTGAATTTCACTTAAAATTATTTAATAGGCAATAGGTAAAATTAAAAAATTGCATAAAATATAAAATCCTGGCGGTATCACATTGTCACTGTTTGTGTCACATCATGGCAGTTGGTACATCCTGTTAATTAAATAATATTTTATTAACATTGGCATAATTAATTGAAACACAAACACTATGCACCAAATGTTTAGCGTATTGCAAAACAAGTAGTGTAACACCTAAAAAGTCAAAAACTTTTGATAACACAACAGTAACAAAATAGCACCTGTAGACAAAACTCCCCGGAAAGTTTTCAACATTTTTCCCACAAGTGGAACTTGAAACAGTCTAAAAATAATTTCCCTAAGGGGCAATTCTAACAAGATGGTAATATTTTAGAAGAAGGAATGGAACACATTAGTCTTTTATGGAGAGGGATGGTCGTGGGATCAGACTAAGCTGGAGACGATGCACATGTTGCGCTTTTGGTGGTTGGTTTTTGTTGGGCGTGCGAGGCGCATGGGGCGGGGCTTCAGTTGAGCAACGACTGGCGTCTTGCAGAGGGAACACAACAGTCCCGCTGTGGTATCCCGCGTGTTATGAACGTCTCATACTGTGCTCCGGTACGTGTCCCGCTCGCTGGAGTCCCGCAGAGATAACGTAGTGGCCCGGGATGTCTCACTTGAGTCTCTGTTGGGGTCCCCGTGACCCCCACGACTACTGCTAAGCAATGGTACTAGTTTGTGTCTGATTGGTTTTGCGTCCCCCCCGAAATCATATTTAATGTCTATTTTATGCCTGAGTGGCGTTGATTAGCTATAGGCTCTATATAGCTGCTGGAAATTTTCGTGAGTCGTTCTGATACATGCTGAAAATATGATTGGGAATACTGCCGGTAAATTTATGGCTCATATTTTTTAAATAAATAAAATACCTGATGAAGAAACATTTAGCCCTTGATCCTACGCGGCAGAGTTCTAGAAGCTACAAGCGTTTATACAAGATCAAACTTGGTTTGATACATACTATGCAACCTAATATATCTGATACTGTATCAGTGTTACATTAGTGCAGTGGTCGTCAACCTGGCTCCGGAGCCAACTATGGCTCCAAGCAGCTTTGGGTCTAGCTCTACCAGAACGCCACGGTAGAATTAAAATTGAAACTATACTAGAAAAAATCGAAATCTAATTAATCTAAATTACGATAATGGAACTTAAGAACAAAAGTAGTAGTAACTGTCGTCTAACTGTGTGTAAAAGCATTAAAAACAGCTATAAAAAATTAGATTTCTCCTATCTATGTACATAGTGTAAGCATTATTGTACGTTTGGCTCCTCAAGCTTCATAGGTCTCTGTGAACTCTGAAGTCAGAATGTCTCCGTTGTGCAAACTGGTTGACGGCCACTGCAATTGACTGCATAAGTGCTGAAGTCGAAGTCGAAAATACTTGTGAATATTAATTCATAGCGATCTGTTGAGTGTATCTATCCAAGCAAGATAGTTAGACAACTTTCGAAGCTAAAATTTTTAAACATTTTCTAATTTAAATGAAAAAAAAAATGAAATTGAACAAAATGCTTTAGGTTAATTGTAGCATCCAGTAATATTAATTAAGTAGTATAGTAATATTAATGAAGTAGTAGTTAAACAGTATATATGTATATAATATACAGTAGTATCAGCAATCAGCCGATTAAAATTATATAATAGGTTACACAGAAGGTATGAATTGCACTTGAACGGTTCGAACCTGTACTAACCCCATTTTCCTATCCCAAAGTTTTAAATAACTACCAGCTGGCCTGGTGCCTTTTATATAAATATAATAAAAATAGAAAACCGGTTTAGACTACTGAATGCAGAAAAAAAACATAAGAATAACGTTTCAGCGAGCATACAAAATAAAATAGTAGATAACGGCCAAGGGTTATTTTTTTATCAATTTGGGGAGGGGACATTGCTGGGTGTATGATGATAAAATAGTATTAACGTTACAACTTGCATGTGCAAAGTGTATGTGTACATAATAAGTTTTAATAAATTAAAAATCCTAGTAAGGCAAAGAACGCTGCCGTCGGATCGCTAACAAAATATTCATGCAAATCCTTTGCAAAGCATAAGTATATTCCATCGAAATGAGAAGATAATTTCTTGATAAAGCCACCTCAAATTTTGCTTGATGTATTTGAACCTCTACATAAATAAAAAAAAAGTTTAGGTCACCATTTAAAATATAAAAAAACGTTTGCATACTATTCACAGCCACGCCACGCTGACAAGTTTTATGCGTATACTCTACATAGCTATTTTAGTTGTTGACGCTGTGTTTTATTATAAACTAAAATGCAACTGAAACGTATTTTCACATGTTAATTTATTACAAAAATTATATTACTTGTTCGATATTAACAACTTCGATAGACTATTTTTTTTTTAAAACTTGAGTAGCAAATTAAAATATAAAAGGCAAAAATTCAGGCATTGGGGTGATTCAGGGGTGACCAAACTAAACGTGCAATAATGAAATATCTTCGTTTGACTGAATAGGCTGAATAGCACTGAGTACTGAGTAGTGAGTTCACTAGTTACTGAGCTCTAACGACGCAGGGGCGGTCGTGCTCCCCTAAAATTTTACGAGATATTTCGACTATAAGAGACTTATTCAAACGCAGTAAGTACGGCTGGCTCAAGTAGCATTAGATAACCCATCTCCGACCCCCAAAGCGCCTTCTTAGTTTTACTCCAACTGCACACTATTAAGTTTATTTTAGTCGGAACATCTTCGCAAAACTCATTTGCTTGGGCATCACGACTGCATATTTTTAACATAGTTTTCATTTGTTGACTAGGTTTGGACGAAAAAATTCCCCTTCCTCATGCCCTAACCAATCGTTTTACGTGTGTGATACAAAAAAAAATGCGGACCAAGAAAAAATATTTAGTGAATGTGTGAACTCGTTTACCAGAAATGTTGAATGCTTTTATGGACACTTCGCATCACCATCTGGCGACAATGGGTATTAAAATGTCCCCGCCCGGGTCGTCAATGTCTGCCACGAGCCCAACCATGCAGGACCAAGGTTACAGCAACGGGTACCAACACATGGGTATGCCCATGGGTCACCACGGGTACGCAGCGAGAGATTTTCTACTGCGAAGAGACCACCATGATTTTGGGACCTCCGCGACGGGAGCCGACCCTTGGGCTCTTCATGAGCAGAATCATCATCACCATCTTCACCACCCCATGCACCACGGTTACGGTAACCAGTTTATGTCCCATCACCATCATATGTCCCCGCATCATCCTCCTGGTCATCACGGTGGTGCTTTCCTACGATTTATGCGTCCCGTAAAGCAAGATTTGACTTGCATGTGGATCGACCAGGAGCAGCCGTCCCCGAAGAAAATTTGCGCGAAACATTACACGTCTTTGCAAGACATGGTAACGCATTTGACGGTGGAGCATGTCGGGGGGCCAGAGTGTACGGTGCACGCGTGCTACTGGCAATCGTGTGCGCGTAATGGCCGTCCGTTCAAAGCCAAGTACAAACTTGTGAACCATATTCGGGTCCACACAGGGGAAAAGCCGTTCCCCTGTCCATTTCCTAGCTGCGGAAAAGTGTTTGCGAGGAGTGAAAATCTCAAAATACACAAACGAACGCATACGGGTAAGTGTCTCTCTTTGTCAAATAGTGCCTTGTATAGCCTAGTTAACTGTAGAAGCAATGGCGGATCCACGGGGGGCGGGGGGGGGGGGGGGGGGGGTCAGTAAAGTAAATTCATAAGATAATTATAAAAAAAAATTGAATGAAACTCAACTTTTCAACAAACAAATTACTGTTTAAACCCCTAAATTTTTCGCTGGATCCGCTGTTGTGTAGAAGGGATTAATAGTGCCACCGCCATAGCAACAGATATTGCAGGACGAAAGCGCTTGGAAAAAAAAACACAGTACCTATAAAGACGTATAACCCGACCACGTTACGAAGACAGTCGTGTTTACCGACGGAATGATTTGCTCTGGTCCATGTGACATGTTCTGCAGCCCGATCATGGCGATCTTAATACCGGGGTTAATGTAATACAATGTCACATGATGGTATTAATTCAATTGTTTAAAATAATAATGAACAGTAAATTGCAGAAATGTTTAAATTGTGATGTTGGCAATATCGAAGAACTGAACTGACACGACGCAAATATAAATAGCAAATATATCGCCCTAGAAATAAACAAGTTTTAATTTTGAATTAATATATTCATAATTATGATTTATGAATTTGTTGTCTAAATCTAAGGCAGAAAAAATTAAGAATGCCACCAAAAATATGCCCGAAGATCATTCAATTGTTTAAATACACACCATTTGAATTATGGTGATTTGGGGTTAACATAAATAAATATTGACTTTTTTGTTGATTTACTAAGCCAACCTAGCGGAGTTAGGGCTATAAAGCCCTCTCTTACACTCAACTAGGAAGACTCGGGACCACCTGCTTTACATGCCCTCCGAAGCATGGCCAGATAATGTAGCAAGTGTGGGACTCGAACCAACAGCCTTTCGGGTGAAAGTTGGAGTCTGTATGCCACTACTTTACACTTAACACCGGGGTTTAAATAATACCTGAGTTAATTTTTTAATACCGCATTGGTAAGGTGTCACGTGACGGTGTTAAAATATGCGCGGGAAATTCAAATTAATAAATTATTGGAATACAAGAAAATGAATGAATAACGAATTTATTGCTACAATAATTAATTATAATTGAAGGAAATACTAGTAAACATTAAAATGTACAGATAGATTTTGGAACTTTTGGAACATCTATGGGAGGAAGAATTGCAAATTCACCAAAAATATAGCCGAGGATTAATTTATCAATTTGAACTTCCCGCGCATTTTGCACTCATCTGTTTAAAGTTACGTTAGTCCCAAATCCCCATAATAGGGCTGGTGGCCTACACTATAGTATATATTTCTGTAGAGAGGCGCCATACCAGATTCTCATACAAATTCAAACAGTTTCTATATTTCTGACTATTGACATGAGACTTGGTTGAATTCCTATGCATTGTCTAACTATTGTTGGTTTCCAGTGACTGAATCCAAAAGACAGCTCCAAATAACAGCGACCTTTACTCCATCCCTTTTGCTTTAAAATCGATTTATCACGCTATCATTAAAGTGTCGCTAACGTTAAAAAAGGTCCAATGATATAGGTAGCAAGTCGGTGCCTTTTTGGCGTTAAGCTTGTTTTCTCGGAATATTATTTCAGAAGTACTATACGAAAAGGAAAAGATGTCGATAAAGGAATAATTATATCTTTAGTATATTATTGTATTATTGTATTATGACCTAGTTATTTTCGGTAGTAATCTGGGAATCTTTTTGTTTAACAGCCTACAAGATTTTTTTCTATTTGCCAAAGGCGTCTAATTCATTCTTTCG
Source organism: Psococerastis gibbosa (assembly GCA_963971405.1). Classification (NCBI taxonomy): domain Eukaryota; kingdom Metazoa; phylum Arthropoda; class Insecta; order Psocodea; family Psocidae; genus Psococerastis; species Psococerastis gibbosa. The sequence continues at coordinate 31,382,904 of OZ020489.1, read as the reverse complement.
TTGTCATATTTCTAACTATTTCTCCTAACTTGTGGTACCGTATCTGAAATTATTCCCATAGATCCGGCAAGCAACTTTATATATATCTTTTTTTTTTTTTTTTTTTTTGCCCGATCCGACTACTGATGCTTAAAATGTAAGAGACGCTTATCTTTTTATTATTATTTTTATAATAATTATTGAACATAATAATTAAAAATATGTTTATTCAAACATTTTTACTTTTTTAGAAACCCCCGAGCCTCCCTTGTTCGCAGTTTTTACTAATAAGTCTCTGTTAAGATCAAGTTTTTTTCAAAAATTAAAAATATCACTATTTCGACACTATTAAAACAAGTAGCCCTGCTGTTTGTGGTCATGCCAATAAGTATTTACTAAGTAATTGGATCTGCGTTTGAAAAAATGCGCGAACCCCACTATGCTTCAGAGGGCATGTAGTGCAGGCGGTCCCAGGCCTTCGTAGTTGAGTGTAAGAGAGAGGAACTCCGCTAGGTTGGCTTAGTAATAGAACAAAAAAGTCCTTATTTATTTATTCCAGTTTTTTTTTCAACAATTTTTCTCCTAGACGTCGCTCGAAATTTTCGCAAACATGCTTACATAAATTCATAAACCATCCCCCCTGATCTGTCTGATACTTGGATAAAACTGGCATCCTTAATTAGCCTCCCTAAGGATGGCTCTCCCCAACTTCCAAAATACTTTCCTTCGGTAAATGTTAACATCTTGGTCATATCAACATCCAGTATAAACACAATTTTACGGCTTTGAAATTGCTTGCCATTTTCCATTTAACGAAGGTCTTATTTTTGAAAGTTGGTGGTAATCTAAAATAGCGTGGCTATTTTAGATTTGATTAGATTAGGGCTGCCGTTGTCCGGGAATAGTCCCGGAATTCCGGGAATTTTTTAAAATTACGGAATTTTTCCGGTCCTATCAATTTCCGGGACTTTGCCGCAATATGAAAAATTGCCCTAAATCGAGCTAGCACGGCAAATTTAAAAAAAAAAAAAAAATGGCTTAAACCTAACCTACAAACGTGTTTTTAAGACAAAATGCAGTAATTTCTGAATACTTGATACAGCAAAAAACGTACAATTACTCCAAATAGCCGAAACATATTTTTAATACAGGTTTAAACTAAAAAAAAAACTCTAAATTTAAAAAAAACTTCTTGGTTATGATGTTAGTGGAGCCGAAATTTTATACCGGTTTGTTGGTAGTACCTTTAGGCAGCAAACTTTCGAATTTTCTGGGAATTCCGGGACTTTTCAAGCAGTGATTCCGGGAATATGAAAATAATGAAACGGCAGCCATGTTAAAAAATAAAAAAATAAAAAAAGCCATGCTTGAAATGCTATAGTAGGAATCAGGGCGTATATTGGGGTTGCCCGCTATAGAGGCGGTCTCTTGGAAATTAAAATCATGAATATCCACCCTGACACCGTGTAATCGGTTTTACTCGGCACCCATATCACAAAATATTAAGTTTCCTGTGAAAATAATTACATAATTTGATCCAAAAGGTTAGGGTGTAAGTTCTTATATGAGCCTCGCCTTGGCTGGGTACAAAGGGTTACTGGTTAAATAAAAAAAAATCATGTCTCAATTTATTATGCTTTAGACTTGATCGTCATGGAGTTTTGTTGTAGTCATTTGTTAAATACAGACGTAGACAGGTGTTAGACTATATTGGTTTTATTACGAGTTACATTTTTAAATAATGATTTTTTTGAAATGGACGAATGCATTTCTGTCCTTTCATTTTATTTTGTTGTGAAGGTAACAACTTTAATGTTGGTGAAAGGAAGTATTTCTCTTTGGAGATTTTTCTCCTGAAATACCGTAATTATTGTGTTTTTATACTCTCAATCGCAATTTAGATTCCCTCCACAAGTCGCTATGTATTTTATATAGAAACTGATGGCATTTCGTATGATGGATACGCGTGAATGTAGGGAAATTTATCCTAATTTTTTTAGACGACCCATAAAATAAATTTCCAATTGGCACGTATTGTACATTTTTGGTTTCGAAAAAACGAGGAATGTCTAGAACCTAGATACGGTAATTGCATTTTTTAATTATGCAAAAATTAGGGAAAACCTTTATATCTATAATGATAAGTACTGTGGGCCACATGTCCTTTTTCCTTTTTAAAAAAAGGTTAATCCCATATAAATAATTCAATGAATGAATCCGATTGACCTCTTCAGTCGCCTCACTAAGTTACCTAATAGGTACTTGTGTCGAGTTACGACACGTTTCCGATCGGATGGCGTGTAGAGACTCGCACATGTACAAGCACGCTACCACCAGGCCATCGAAGTCGATTGGGTTGTAGGGTTGCCAACTTCTTTTCTTGGAAATAAAGTACATCTGCATTTTGGGAAGGTAGAAAAAGAGTACAGTATTAAATAAATAATAAATAAATATATATAATGTGAATCACAGTTGTCAAGACAAACCAAAACGATCACATTTACAAAAATACAAGGTCACTAAAAATACAAAGTCAAATGTAAAGTCACCCGATCTGTCATACCTTATGTAATAGCTCATTTTTAAATAGGAAGTATTACAAAAAAAGAGTTCCCAACGTAGACAAAGTTAATTTTTTAACGATTATTTGGGTTTTAATAATTCTAACTATTATTATAACAAGTTTTGATAAAAAAGTTTTTGTTTGTTTATTAAAATGAAATACCAAGAAGTCACAAGTAATTAATTTTCCTATGAACAGTCTAATTCAAATAAATTTAAAAAATTAACCTAAGTATTTCCGATTTTGGAGATGTTTGAAATAATGAAAATTTGTAGGAGTAAACTAAAGTAGCCTAATTTCTGTTTCCAAAGCCTTTTCGCTTTCCCGGAAATAAACTTAGCTACGCTACTGTAAGTAGTAGTGGATAGGTATACAATAAGCAAGACAGATTAAACCCTGTGCAATGCTAATCGATAAACAGCTTAGAAACCGGACTAGAATGCACAAAAGCCTGCAGCTCTTTGAACAGAGAGTGGCACAGTTTTCGGACCAGCTGGTACTGTTGAATATCCGATTAATGTAAGCAATGAAGGGCTCATGTAAGGATGGGGTGCGGATTGAGATAATATTAGAAAATGGTTGCTACAGGGAGAGTTGTATCCAATCGCCGAGCGATGAACTACTTGCACCTTTTCATCAGGGTGGGATACTGAGGCCGCATCTGCTTTTTTTTTGTGCCACCGAGGCTTTTTAATGAAATGAAAAGTACTAGAATCCTATTAAAACACATGTACCATTTTGGCGCTTAGATATAAAATGCTACTTTAATTAATAAGGCTGCATATAAATCTGATATCGGTTCTAAATGTTTTTTTTTATTACCGTCAAACCGCCTATATTGGGTCAGAGAGTTAAAATGTTTAAAAAAAATTATTCTAGAACCACCGACAAGCATCATGGCGATGTTGATGTCTGTAAACACAGTACAATAACTAAAGTAAATAATTTAGGCAAAAGTGAGGCACTCCTATAATGGTGAGTTAGTTTATTTTAATTCCTAGTTAAATTTGAAATATTTGAATTCCAAAAACCCTGAAAAAACTTCAGTTGTAGGCAATTACTGAGAAAAGCTATCCAGTTTTGCCGCTAATATTATTGAATAATGTTTATTTGGATATTCTCAATAGTTTTAAGAGTAACCTAAATAAGACGCGTATAGCGCTTAACTGTGGTACAAGAGGGAGGGCACTAGTTAAGTTCAGTGACCCAAATTACCTACCCTTATAGTCCAAATTGGGTCAGTCTTTTTAATTTTTTATTCTTAGTGGGACCATTCTATTCGAAAAACTAGACTCCTGCTAAATCTCGTGTGCGTGCTGCTATGTATTAACGTCAATAACTGTGAAATATTACAACAAACAATTTCAAGAGTTGAAAAATGCACTGAAAATTGACCCAATTTAGGCGGTTTTACGGTATATTTTTTTATTAGAATATTGAATTATGGACAGATTTACCCAGCCACCACAACCATTTTTTTATTAAATCAAATTTCCCTCCAGCACTGCGTGGCCAATCATTGTCGTGACAGCAACATGTTAAAATGTAGAGGAGCATTTCTTCCCCAAATATTTCCTGTGAAATTAGGTTTTGTACTAAATGGAGATGTGTTACAGTGTGAAGGGTCCGACGCCTTAGATTCTCATTACTATATTCCTACTGTATTTCAAGTACAGGATACTATATATATATATATATATTTAGGGTTACCAGACGTCAGGGATTCGCCCTGACAGTCAAGAATGCCAGAAATTTAACGAGAAATATGGAAATGAAAAAGAAATGGATTTCGTAAGGTTAAAAATGTAAAATAAAGTTTTTTACTAAAATGAAAAACTTTTTCGCGCTTTAATTTTATTTCAAAATTTGGCCGGAACTTATATTATAATATAATATTGCAATTTTATTTATTTTTATTCCCGCTTAGCAGTTTTTAGCAGTGAAATATACAAGTACATTTATAATAGATATAATGTGACACTTCAGAAGGAAATTGACACTATATACTAGAATGACACTTTGGTTCAGGTGTCAGGAATTGAGCTTTCTGAAATCTGGTAACCCTATATATATTCCTGTCTGATAGCTTTATTTTCATGAAGAACCAGTAGAATCCGGGTCGTGAACGTGAAAGTGAACTTCCAAACGTTTCGTCAACATCTGCGTTCGGCATCTTCAGTGGCGCTGCGTAGGCTGCGAAAGTTGTATCTCGTTGACTCCGTAGCGAGTGTTCGACTCCGGCCGTGTAAACCTTTGCAGTTTCATCTTTATTTTCATCTATTGTCGAGCGATGAATCAGTTAATTTCGTTATAATAAGCTAGTCTCAAGTTGTTTACAAAATATTTTGAAATTTCTGCCTTAAACTGGGGACTGATCATTGAGCCTGCAAGAAATCCCTTTGTATTGTGTGCATTTTGGGTATTTAAGCCAGAGAAACTTCAATTCTAAAGCCATTAATCATAAATTACTTTAGCTATGGCCCTGGTTGAATAACAAATGGCGTACTATGTTGTCCAGGGTGTGTTAGACGACAGTCCATTGTTCGTTAAAATAAGTGTAAAATTAAAAGGTTGTTTTTCGTTTTCTCTAGATAGTCATGGTCAAACTAACGGAATAAGAAATCTCAAAAAGGTCGTTTTTGCCGTTTTTGTTTGCTTTGGCCTTCCACGGGGAAACAATAGGTAAGATAAGGCGTTGTTGATGAAAATTCTGTTCTCACGGGGTTGAAATTGTTGAGCAGGCACCTATTGTGCGACACGTACCTTAAATTTGACAACGAAATAACATGCTATAAAAAATATTTTTTAGTTGTGATCATTAATTACAGCTCGGGACTGGCAGGGGTGTCTTCCCTGGCCTACAGTTTTGACGATAAATTGTTAACAATTAGATTTTTGATTGGGGATAAAATTATTAATGTTCTGATCGATCGTCGATTTAATTTTTGCATCTAAAACTCAATATACTGCTTGTTCCACCAATTTTTCAGACACATTTAAGGTACGATTGACTTTTTGCCCGTTAACCCTTGCCAGTGGCGTAGCAAAAATGGGGAGGGGTGTACAGACCTATTTTGGCAAAACAGCAGATTTTTCCGATATTTATTTTAAAAAAATTCCCCCGGGGAGACCCCGGTCCCCCTGTTTCCAGTTTTCTTAATATGCAAAAAGTAGTATGTATGGCATGGTCCTCTGCTAATTGAATAGAGTTGTGGTTCCCAAACTTTTAGGGCCGTGGCTTACTTTTAAAGAATTCCATTGTCATTGTTCGTGCCCCCCCCCCCCCAACCAGTTTGCAAGAAAAAAACAGAATACAATGCTGTTTTTTAATGGGATAAATAAATGTGGCTGCATTTCACTGACAATTTTTTTGATGTTGGAACGAATATTTTGCGAAATAACTACTCTCACTCCTCGTCGAGGTCTTGTTGTTTGTTGCGGCCCTTCGATTTCAATCTAAGGGAGATCGAGAAGGACCGTTCACACAGGTAGGATGTCGGAAATGGAATCAATATTTTCCGAGCCTTAGGCGTGTATACCAGTATTTCCACTGGTCAATATTCCGTCATTTGTGATTAAAAAAAATCTCAACTTTTTTTTAATCACAAATGGCGGAATATTGATTGGCCAGTGGAATACACGCCTTAGCTCCCAATGTTGGGCATGAATGCCATACTTTTCCCGAAATTCATAAATGTTTCCTCCCGAAGTCCTATGGCCTCCCTGACGAGTTGCTGTGGCCCACAGTTTGGGAACCACTGGAATAGTGCAAATACTAGTAGTTCCAACACTTCCAACTTAAGTATTAAATATTAATAAAATAAAATATATATATCAACCTATTTTGGGGTAATACAGGGGTGGCCAAAGTCAACGGGCCAGCTAATATTTATTGTATTATATTATCATGTTGGCTATAGTTTGATGTTACTCAAGGGTGGATCCAGCAGAAAATTTAGGGGGAGGGGGGGTCACAAGTTGTATGTAATTTTAAAAAGTAATTTTTTTGTTGACAATTTTTATTTTATATAAGTTTTATTCATTTTTTCTCTCATTTTTTTATAATATGAATTTACTCATTTAGGGGGGGGGGGTCATGACTTAGGTCATCCTTAGTACATACAATACTTAAGTAACTGTATGCTGTTCGACACTACTACCGAATCGTATACGGTTAACTGATTTGCCAGACTCACATAGTATTATTTCCAGTGCAATTGTTCATCATCCGGTCTTAAATTTCAAATAGGGTCATTATTGTCAATAAAAAGCCACCCTTCTCTTTGCCAACACAATGGTCTGAAATCAAAACTTTTTAACTAAATAATTCCGGTCTCCCCGCATACACAAGCATAAGTCTTTGACCAAACGCGGGGCCAGATATATTCGTTAAATGAAAACAGTTAGTTTGGAATTATGGGAGAGAAATTTCATTAGTGCATGGCAAGGATAATAAAAAACGAAATTGGATTTGGGGAGGGGTGGAGGGGCGCCGGCCAGAGAGGGGAGGGTTGATAATCCTGTGTGGCGTCGCACTGCCTGTCGTCTGGTCGGCGCCCCCGATGCTGACTAAACTTGCTGAAAATCTGCTGCCATGATCGCTGACGCAGCGCGGAAAGGATGTAAAGTGAAGAAAATAAAATAAATGCCGTGGCATGACAACTCGTTGGGGATGAGTAGAGGATCCGTTCTTTTGGGATTTTGTGGTCAGCAACATGGTCGACGCCGGTTTTTCCGTACCAATGAAGATAAAGAGACCTGGACCAGTGGAGTAGTGGTACAGACTCTGACTTTCACCCAAAAGGTCGTTGGCTCGTGTTCCACACTGGCTACTTTTTCTGGTTATGCTTCGGAGGGCATGTAAAGCAGGCGGTCCCGGGTCATCTTAGTTGAGTGTAAGAGAGGGCTTTTTAGCCCTAACTCCGCTAGGTTGGCTTAGTAATAGAACAACAAAAAGTCAAGAATTATTTATTATTTATTTATTTATTAGGGTTGGGTGGATTTTTCCTTCGTTTCATAGTCTAGGTCTTTATCAAGTGGTCACTGGACTACTCCGGACTGCCCAATTCTCTCTCAGATCTGGTTTTTCTTTTCAATAATATCATCAATAATTATTCAGCATAATGGAAATTTTTTTTCTGGGCTTCTGTTATGAAATTGGTTGTATTGTATCGACTGAAGAAGAAATGTTGATATAAACCCTACAAATAAAAATTTTACTGATTTTCTTTTAAAGGCTAAATCGCGTACAAACAATTTAATGAATGTATCCGATTAACCTCTTCAATCGCCTCCCTAAGTTACCCAATAGGTAGTTGTGTCGAGTTACAACACGTCTCCGACCGCAAGGTGCGTAGAGACTCGCACAAGTATGCAAGCACGCTACACCTTGCCACCGAAGTCGCTTATATTTAAGGCCACCCCACTCATCTTAGGTATTGGAATTGCCTGCTTAACAATTGACAAAAATAGATAATTTTTTGGCATGCATAATATTTTTCTCAAATAGTGGCTTATGCCTGTAAGGTCTATAATACGTTCTCCACATAACTACATCTCGATGCCCATTCATGCGCTCTTTATATATCGCGGACGATGTCAAATTTATGTTCTATGTTCTGTCACATGCAATATTATCCATTATGTGCAATAAAAGGGATATAAAATATGAATGCAAATAATGGTAGTTATGGCTGTTTTTACCTACGAATTGAACCTGGCATTAGATGGTATCGACTCATATGATATTTATGTGACAACGCTCATATGCTTTGCCATAACAAATGGCATTGTATCAGCGGCTCGTAATCCGTCTGATGTAGAGGTGCATTACGATATTGACGGATTATGATGTGACTTGGGCAAATGCTTCGATAAAACATTGGTCAATCTTCCCAAATGGATTACATTTCGCTGTTAACTTCATATTTTCACCACAAATACTGAAATTAAAAAATTGAAAGTATACGGTGGGTCGGTGGCAAAAAATAAAATAAAATGTGATCGAATTTTTTTCTTGAGCCCAACATCGAACCCACGACCTCTGGCAAACTACAGTATCTGGGATACGATATTTCCAAAGATATACCATAATTAAATGGTCTTTGAATATTCTATGAGGGCTCCTAGGCTGTGCGTTCAAGAATTAAAAGAAATGATACCATAAGTTTCTTCTTTACTTTCAAGAATGTTCGTATTTAAATTTATTGCAAATCTGTTTAATTTATTTTAATAATTTATTTCATTGTCCTTTTCTAATTCATGATTTTATAATTTAGACTTAGAAATAATGAAACTTAACTAATCATCTGTGAATTTTATTTTATTTATTTACTTAAAACGTGTCAAAGAATGGCAATTGTTAATTGTTATACAATAAAAACCAGGGTGATTTTAAAACAATTAAAACTGAACTAGCCCTGGCCGCAGAACACCATCTGTACACCATTGAGAATAATCCGCATTACTATTTTTTTATTTTTATTTTTTAAACCCGGAGACCTTGTAGAACTGTTCCTATCACACACACTAATATTTCTCGTTCCTATTCATCGCTTGTAGCAATAAAGCAATATTTTTAAAAATTGTATAATAATTCAAATAGTTGAAATTGAATTTAATATTTTTTGCGGTTTTGGCGCCCTTTGGCTCCGGCGCCCCTGGCATGGACTGCTCTGGCCACCCGGTTGCTATACCACTGACTACTATTCCTATTGTAGAAGTATAACAATTTTATTTCAAATTTAAAGTTGCCTGCTTTTAGGTGGATTGTGGATTGGGCAGTGGCTGGAGATGGAAAAAAGTAGATTTGCAATAAGTGAATATTGTATTCTTTTAAATGGCGTTCCGTTATTTATTCATTATTTAAGCGAGCCTAATTGGCTTGTCTCGTTGGCCTGCGCCACTACGTGATTGAAGGAGCCCTTAGCACGTAGACGTGGACAAACAAATGGGTTGTTCCGGCTCAATAACAATCATTTAATTACAAGATGGCCGACTGATCTCTCGACTCTGGAGCTGAATAGATTACAATTTGGCTTGTCTCGTTGGCCTGCGCCACTACGTGAATGAAGGAGCCCTTAGTAGGTAGACGTGGACAAACAAATGGGTTGTTCCGGCTCAATAACAATCATTTAATTACAAGATGGCCGACTGGTCTGCGACTCCGGAGCTGGATAAACCTCTAGATCGCGTGAGAAACGAAATTACACTAAATCTAATGATAGTGGCCCATTCCAAGATGGAGTCCGATGTTAGGTCCCCTTACTTAACCGCGGCACTGCTCGCTTCTCTTATCTAATACCCATTCACTTTGTATTGAGTTCCTTGTAGAACTTCATATAGTAAGGTAATATTTTATTGCTATGAGTGTCCATTTGCCATGAATATTATTTTTTGCTTTTCGTGCTTGGGCTTGGGATGGTTTTTGACAAAGTATTCATGCATGCATTCATGATGGTATTGGTTAGCTGTCTCATGATAGTTTACTTTTACAGTTATTGGGTATATTCGTATATTGGTCACCCCTGGATCACGTTCATGAGTTTTTTTTTTAAATTTAATATGCAAACTATAAAGGTTTGGTCTTTGTAAGTTGAATATGTTTCATACTATCATACACAGTAGCCTATCATACGTAATTTTTCCTTTTGGTGCTGCCATTTTTCCATAAAGTTTACAATGCGTGAAATCTCAGTCCTCCGTTTGAGTTCATTAAGTTATTACAATACCAAAAATTACTAATATTTTAAGATATTTGGATGAAGTAGTCCTATGCAACTTCCATGAAACCTTTATAACTTATACGTAGTCAATTATATAAAAATAACTACCGAATAATCCAGTGGTGACCAATATATACAGTACGTGTCACATCCTCTTAAGAAATTATAAAGGTACGGTACAATATATGAAATATATCATTTTCCCTGCTATTGTACAGTACCTATAGCTGTAGTCAAGACAATAAAATAATTCTTATGACTTCGGTTTTATGAGCTGCATATAACATGACATAATTATAATGTCTATTATCTTTAAATTTGATGTTAAAAATAATTTAATTTTTTTATCGATAGTAGTAAACGCTTAATATGAAAAATACTCCTGTATCGTTTCACCATGAGAATGGAGAAGGAATTCTTCAAGAAGGTCCGTAACGGTCTCTCGAATTGTTTTTCTAACATTCTTCGCCTTTTGTATTTCTGCGTTTCTCTCGAGCCATAGATATGGGTGTCCCACACACGATTTATATTTTTTTTTTTGTACTATTTGCCAGAGAAACTTGGCTATAGCTAGCATGGCTAAATTAACCGAACGACGATAATGGATTAAGTCGATTGTAGCGTTGTTTGTGCGCTGTCCCTGTCATTTTTAATATAATATATTAACCAGACACGGGGGATTTTAACAGGCACCCTGTGAAATTTAAAGGTCTAATGGTTTTTTAAAACCCTACTTATACGTGAAGATAACAGGAAATCTCCAGCAGACAACACCGATGTAGATGAAAATGAGAGAACGTATTAAAATACCGGACCGTTTGTATACATGAACATAATTAATTTTTCAAAAAATAAGTACATTCCATTCGCCACTTAAACTACATTAACCAAGTCTGAAATGCGTTTAGCTAACACGCTAGTTTGCTTTGTTTTCAGTTTTCATGGGGGCTAATTAGGGTTGCCAACTGTTTTCCCACGAAATATAGTATTTTCTAAGCCAATATGTATATAAATATAGTGTAGATCAGGAAAATGTCTAAAAAAAATATAGTAAAATAATTTAACATATTTTTTATTAAATTGACTTATCCTTAAATTACTTATTGTATCTACTTACTACTGTTTTTTAATCTTATTTTTTGAATGATATTTGTTGCTGCTTGCTGCTTTATATTTTTTATGAAAAATTCGAAGCTCTCCTGGCATGTTTCATCCACATTTCAATTAATAAATAACTCAGCTTTTAAAAGCTCAATGCCGAAGACCCAAAAATATAGTAGTTTCGCCTACTATATATTGTAGTTCGACATGAAATATAGTAGGATACTATATTATATAGTAGGGTTGGAACCCCTGGACCTTGTAAGGCCCGCACCACGCACAGCCAAGTGTGAGTGACTGGATTCTATACTAAAACGTTTCGCCTACCTTAGAAAACTCCCGATTGAACTGAGAGCGGCGAGAAATGCTACTAATTTCCCTAAATTGCTTAGAGACCATCTCTTGGAGATAGCTTTCTACACTGGCACTGATGCACTAGCACAATGATAGAACTAACTGATTTTGACGATTTTACTTTATACTTTCTTGCCGAATACTTATTGATTACTTGCTTCTACAATTTATCAGAAATATATATATTTATTTATAGGGCTAACTTAACACACTTATCTATAGGGAGAACTCGACAACTTCAACATTGTGAATTCCTTTACAGTATACAGTGCCGGGCCGAAGTACTTTTGCGCAGGTGGCAAGGTGAAGAATTTGCGCCCTCCAATATATTAATATAGTCTTCTTCTTTTAATGCCTCTTCTATCGAAGATTGTCGCAAGAAACGTTTTGCGCCCTTTCAGTTACTTTTCCGTATTAACTTATTTCCAGTCTTCCTTATAGAGTTTTTTTTTCTGAGAGCGCTTCATACCCATAGGAAAATGGAATGTTTCCAGGGGTCATTTTTGCACCCCTTGGGGCTGCGCCGTTGGCGCAGGCCCAGCTCGCCACCCCCTATGTGTATATATAATTGATAGTATATAATTGATGAATTTTCATTCGTTACGATATGTTAGAAGGTTAGATAGTCCAGAAGTTCATGTGGATTTTCTTGAGAATATAATGAATGATCCGGCTGGGTCCATGGTATAAAGTAGGCTAACAAGAAATCGCCAGGTTTCGGTAGAAAATCCTATACTCGCACCTGCACCAATTAGATAAAGCACGCTGTAACTTCTGTAAAAAAAACTAATTATTACTCGAAAAACATGCATTTCTCATAAGCTAAGTATATAAATTAGTAGAGCTGAGAAACAAGTTCCTAGACCCTTGCTCCTACCATCATCTTGCGCATGCCTGGAGGATGTTCGTACACCAGCCTCTTTTTCTATACCTACCTTGGATTTGAAGCCAACCAAACATTGATTTTCCTCCGACCTAATGCAATTAGGTACAGGCAGAAGCTTAGTGCCCTAAGCTTTTGGACCCTTATCGTTATTAGTCAGGTTTGTTTTTGTTTTCGTAAATGATTCCTTGCTTCGGGGGATTAGTAGGCGTTCCGGAGCTTCTGAAGGATTCGTTTAAATTATACCTTTTAGCGACTATATTATAATAGCGCCCTCATTATGACAAAATTTATTATAGCTATTTAATTTCTGCACGTACATCTTTTTCACTTGGTCACTAGTGTGGAATACGAGGCTGTGGCTCTCTGTATTAAAGTAAAGTAAAGTAATTTTTATTTCCTTCAAAATATAGATTCACAATTATTTTATAAGTGTAATAGCAGTAGGAGGGAACCCTTTAGGACGAGCCTGTGCTGGGCCCCCTTTTAATATAATAGCTAATAGCTAAAACTGAAAACTAAAAAACTAAGATAAGTGAATAATAATTATTAAATTTTAGTTGCGATAACTAAACATACAATACAATAAAAAACATGCTGACATTCTGGGTGGCTGTTAGGACAATAAAGGACGGTTTTTGTATATTTCAGGGTATTGGCTGAGTTGTTTTTTAATTTTATCTTTGTAAATAGTTAGGTTTAATGCTGATTTAACTGATAGAGGGAGCAAATTGTAAGCTTTTACTGAGAGAAAGGAGTGTGAATGCTGAAATAAAGTATTGCAATGCCCTTTTGTCTCACGAGGACAAATTCTTGTTTGATGTTGATAGCTTCTTCTTCTTCTTCTTCTTCTTCTTCTTCTTCTTCTTTAAATGCCTCTGAAAAGGTAAAGGCTGTGGTTTACAGCCTCAGGTTTTTCAACCAGGATATTCTGAATGAATGAATGAATAATTATATTGAACCCAACACAATGCAATACAGTACAATTATAACTAAACTAAAAACACTTAAAATCTAACATTTAGCTTAAATAACTAACAAGAATAAAAATAAAGATAAAAATTTACAAAACGAAATAAAATTAGTCCATTGTAAGAACAATTACAAAAATTTATTTTACGCATTCACCAGAAACTCATCAAGCTAATAAAACACTTTCTTCTTCCTTCTATACCGGGAGCCCTCAGTTTTCCCTAGGATTATAACTAGAAATAAAGACTGATTTTTTTGTTCCATTCCAAAGCCAACCTGAGTCCAACTAGGAAGGCCCGGGTCCACCTGCTTTACATGCCCTCTGAAGCATGGTCGGAAAATGTAGCAAGTGTATTTAAATAATATACTACGCCCAACGGCTCTCAAGGAAGAAATCTGTGGCCCGCTTGAAAAACATTACGGACTTTATAGGCTACTAACCTACTGTATGCGCATTTAAAGATATGGCGTATAGCCTGTACCATTTTATATCTATTGCATTAAAATTTTGTAATTCGCATTGGCAACCAGCAATTGAAATGCGGTAGTTGGCAAAAGTTTTCATGAGAAATATATTGCAGTGGAATTTTCTTTTAGAAATAAAAACATTAAAGTTGACCAAGAAAATTTATTGGCGAACTTTATGAGTTATTGTTGTTGCAGTTTTTTTCGCAATTTCGAGTATATTCCCTTTTTACTTGGCCAGCCACCATGGAAGTTGGTAATGTTGCAAAATGGTAGCACCCACTCCCGAAACGTCGCTCCCTTCCTCTGACAATGGGCTCCACCGTAATTGTTCGATGACTGACGCCCATGCCTCTAATGACTATTAACACAACAGACAATGTAAGTCCAACTAACCCTTTGTTAAATAGTATTACCAAAGAACTTCTAATATAATATACTAGAAGTACCATTGGCGCTAATGTCGCATGGTCATTTGATTTCCGCCATTTTTGGGCTCACAGCAGGGGGTATTCTGTATTTTATTTAAAAACTAAGAGAAAATGCTTTTTTGTTGCCCTGTTATTATTGCCTACAATTGAATTTTGCATTTGCTACATTTTAAATTTCATAGGGTACAGTATAGTTGTTGTTTTGTATGATTGAATTTTTTTGATGCTATTGTTTTTTTAATCCACATAATTTTCAGCTATTTTGGGAAAGCCTATTAATTATAATAGTGAAGTTAGACAGCCTAAATATTTAATAAAGACGCATTTTTTTTTGTTTTAAAAATGTTGGGTTAGGTACCATAAGATAACTATAGTTTCATTTGGCGCGAAAATCTGAGGCAAAAGATGGCGGATCTTCTATTGGTCCCCACTGCCGCAAGCAAATCATGTGGAGGTGTAGGGGCTTGAGTATTACAACATTGCCAATAGATCGTTCGGAAGTCATGTGCCCCGGGCGACAAATTCCCAAGTGCCAAGGTTACCAAATTGGCTTTGCCACAACCTAGGTGACTCCATTCTCTGATGCAGGTAGCCAGGTACCAGGTAATTCCTCCCTCTTAAAATTGAGGTAGAATAAGCGAAAAACAGGGCTTAATGAAGCTATATCATGAACCGTTTCGGCCTATTGATTTTTCTGCCAGATGAGGTTGTAGGAGCTGGTGCAAACGTCACTTTTTTGATATTAATTGATGATTGAGATTGCTTTCTTCTGGTTCTGAATGAAGTATATTCGCTGGCTTAAGACGGTCTATGGACACTGTCACCTCCCTCTGGTTAATTTGCAACGTAAAATATTTCGCAGAAGCAACGGCGGAATACAATACCTAGTATCGCTACCCTGCAAATATTTATTACCCAAATAGGGCCCCAAAATAACAATGAAACACTAGTTACTAGCTGGTTCGCTGCCTGGCATTGGCAGCCCTTGCGAATAAAATTTGGCGTGACATCGGGTACCTGCTAATCGCGTGGTCAAGTTACCGGAAATAGCTGGGTTGAGGAATGGCTGCACAATGCACAAGCGCACTTCGGTGGCAACTGGCCAGGTGGTAGCGTGCTTGTACCGTACTTGTACGAGTCTCCACACACCTTGCGGTCGGAGACGCGTCGTAACTCGTCACAAGTACCTATTAGGTTACTTAGTGAGGTGATTGAAGAGGTTAAAGAGATACATTCATTAAATTGTTTTGATGCAATTAACCTTTTTTAGAAATAAGAAAAATGTGTACTGCAGCCAGAGGAATATTTTTGACCAGAAATTCCTTCCTTAATGCTTTGGCTGCAATAAATGCTATACTACGTAAAATACGAAAGCAAGGCTGAATCCATCAGCTGAAGGCTGATAAATTTGATGATTACAATGTCAATAAATGTTGGGGTGTTACTCCTGAGTTTCATTAAACGGAGCTTACGGCAGTAATCCGCGGAAGACGGGTCTCCGTTAATATTGTTTTTATACAGGGTGATTAAGGAGCAGCCCACCCCCTAGCATCTGCATGACAATGCGAGCCCCCTTTTTATGGCTTTCACCCCATACTCTGACACGATCCATCTGGTAACTGCGCCTTGACGTACGCCTGTCTCTAACTTGTCCGATGCCTATCTTAACCGCTTAAACTTTGGTTTCGTATTGTCGGATTTAATGTTGAAAGCACATTACTTATATTTATTGTCGATGTCAACTAACTTAACTCTTTTAAGGGGTTTCTCTATATTGTTTATGATAGGTGATATGACTGGCTTGTACCTACTCATTCCATTGGGGAGGGAGTGAGGGCGCGAAGCTCCACCATGCTTCTGCGCACCTCGAATCTAATTTGAGTATTGTCTTTGGCTGTAATCAGTGCCGTGTTTGGCCTTGTAGGCGCCCCTGGGCCGGAATTGGGGGGGGGGGCTTTCTCGGGTAGAAAAGTCTTGCACCCTTACACAAATATTCTACCATCATTTATAAAATAGAAACACAGGATGCTAAATGGAAGGGAAGAGTAAGGCGATTTATCATTAATGCCACGGCACGTTAATTTCCCGCCAAAGTTTATTTATTTGAATTAGTTTGTTTTTGTTTTTTAATCTATTACTATTTTGAATTTTGTGGTTTCTTGTGTGGGCCCTGAGGCCATGACCTTCCTAGCCCCACAGCCAAACCGGGCACTGGCTGTAATTGCCTAGTTTTCTTTCATTTTTGGTGGACGTAGATACTTAACTTATCATACACTCAGCCTTTAGTGTCTAATTGTGCCCCTACAATGCAAATTAATATTTGTGCTGAGTGGCGACACGTCGCCGATCGCATGGTAAGCAAACACGTTACCACCTTGCAACCGAAGCCGATAATTCCCCTACTCTCGTTAAGTGGTTCAACTAAGTTCCAATTTTCGCTATATCTATATCGCAACCACTCAACAACCGTCTGACAAACTTGCCAACTTCCGAGATTCGAACTTGTTTTGAACAACGCTCCACCATCTCCGGACTCCCAACTCGCGAAGGTCAGTTTCCATCTCATCCATCCAGCGTTTTCGTGGACGTCCGGCTAGTTGTCCAAGCCATTTTATGCTTTGGCTTTTATGAACTGGACTGGTCTTCTCCGTTGAGTATTGCATCTATTTCAGCGTTGTTTCACTCTCCGTCTTTAGTGCAGAATATGTATATATGAAAGAAAAAAATAAGCAAGCAATATCAAAAGCAAATGAAAATCAACACACTGAATACAATATTGGTAACTAAGGCGAAGGGATGCATCATATAGACACCGAAGAAAATAATTTACAAGTGGTCGAGATAGCATCTCCCATATACGTCCAATATGAAGCGATCATAGGATCTTTATCTAAAATCTAAAATCCCCCTGTAAATCCTGTATATTTACAGAAATCAATCACGCCTATTGAGATGGGACTTGTGATAGCATTACTGGGCCTATTCAATCTTTTTTCTCTTTCGAGATTCATCTTTGCTTAGTCGTGTTGCCTACTAAGTAAGCTTAAGCTACCCTCAGGGCTTGTGTTTTTTACTTTTTAATTCATAGATGAGCGTTCCATAGCATAGACGAACAGGTCATTTTAAGGGTTGTGCTTACTTCTTAGGTTATTTTTGATAATCTAGTCTGGTATATAATACATAATCAGATACAGCAATATATATAAAAGCAAAAACTAGCACAGCATTTAGTGACGAATGGTGGCAGGATGTTGTTGCAGTGGCTATAGGGTTCTTCAAGAACGATAGTACAATGACGATGGCAGTCCCAAGTCTTTACATATATAAATAAATAATATAAAATAAATATTGACTTTTTGCTCCATTACTAAGCCAACCTAGCGGAGTTAGGGCTATAAAGCCCTCTCTTACACTCAACTAGGAAGACCCGGGACCGCCTGCTTTACATGCCCTCCCAAGCATGTCCAGGAAATGTAGCAAGTGTGAGACTCGAACCAGCAACCTTTCGGGTGAAAGTCTGAGTCTGTACCACTACTCCATATGTCCTGACTATAGATGCATTTTACATATCATATCTTAAAGCCTGAGGTGTGGTGGGAATTTAAACAAAGTGGGGATACCCACACCTACAACACGAGGCAAAGGGCAGACCTTGTAAGGCCAGCACCACACACAGCCAAGTGTGAGCGACTGGATCACTATACAAGGTTTCGCCAATCTTTGAAAACTCCCGATTGAACTGAGAGCGGCGAGAAATGCTACCAACTTTCCCATTAGAGACCATCTCTTGGGAAAGCTTTCTACACTGTCACTGAGGCACGAACACAATGACAGAACTTTACTACCTGATTTTGACGATATTTTGCGAATTTAATTTATATACTGTCTTGTCGATTACTTGTTGATTACTTGATTGTATAATTTAATAGAAATATATATTTATTTATTTATGATGGTGATGAAAAACTAGTACGTTGGTCTGCACAGGAACGGATCCAGCCCATTTGAGGGGGGGGGGGGGTAGTTGTGGGTCAAAATAGGAAAAACATGTACTGTATCGATTAAATAAGAGCGTAATATAACTTACAACAGATTTACTAAAATTTGGGTAGCTGCCCCCCCCCCCCTGTATCCGTCCTTGGGCCTAGTGTTTTAGAATGAGCCAATAGGTTGTTTTGGGCAGTAGCATTGTATATTACTTTAGAGATGAATACCGTAGAGACTTCGACAATTCCTTGCTTAGAGTTGTTGACGGTTTGGAATTTTCGATGTGATAAAGGGCATCTAAAGCCTGAGGGACCAAAATGGTTCCTGAACATCGAGCAAAAAGTATACGCTGCAGTTATTCAGCTAAATTCATAAAAACAAGTATTTACTTCTAGATTAAAAACTAGAAGTAAGAGGTAATGGTGTTTTTTTCATGTTCAGAACTATTTACTTCCACATATTACAATTTGCTTCCGGGCAATAAGCAAAAGGTACAATGCGATTAAACATAATTTATCAAGAAAGAGGGGCCTCTTCCAGTACTCAAGCCTTTTGGGTTGTCATGTAAAGGCGCTTTTCTTATGTGAGTTTTCCCTCAGAGTTGTAGCTCCCTTGCTCAGGCCAAGGGGGAATTCAATCAGTCGCGAACCACAGCATAACATAAGGTACAATGCGATTAATCATGGCAAGAAAGAGGAGCCTCTTCCAGTACTCAAGCCGTTTGGGTTGTCATGCCACGGCGCTTTTCTTATGTGAGTCTTCCCTCAAAGTTTTAGCTCCCTTAAACAGCTAAACGACAGTTGAGTCAAACAACATAAGCCTTGGACTAAGAAGACGAATGGTAAAGTCCCTGGTTTGGAGCTCTTTAAGGATGTGAAACGTGGTGCATAAGTGAGAAACAAATAAAGAAACTCGAAACATTTGAGATGTGGTGCTATCGTCGCATGCTTATACTAATACCTTGGCAAGCCCATGTTGCAAATGATGACGTTCTATCCAGAGTAAGCGATACAAAAACTCTCGTTGCATCGATAAGGAAAAGAAGAGCTCGCTGGATTGGCCCTTTGCTTAGACACGAAAACATAGTAAGCTGCATCATAGAGGGAACAATAGAAGGTGTGAAACCGACCTGGGCGCCCAAGAAACGATTACCTGCAGCAAGTTATGGAGGATGTAGGGGCCAAGACATACGTGGAGCTGAAGAGAGCGTGCCAGGATCGAGGGGAGTGGAGGCATCGAAGTCACATGTTGCTGCCAACCAGTCATCCGGCTGTAACTTGAAGAAGAAGAAACAGCGAGGTAAAGGGCCACAGCTTATCCAGTACCAATGCCATTGGTAGTGCGGTATTGAGTGCGTTTGAACTTTCATAAATCATAATTACGGCTCCATATTTCATAATAATGGCCATGATATATTCGACAATTCTGTGGGCTCTAGTCGGTGGAGACCTTACAAAAGAAACTGCGTATCTATTATATTGACTGCTGGTATAGTGCCAAATGTGAATGAATTGTTTCGACTTGCTTAGTGCTATTGACGGTTAGTTTTAATGTTAAATTAATATACTTTAGATCAATAAATTTGAAGTCAACCTTACTGCCAATAATTATGCTTTAGAAATAGACTTCAGAGATGGCTAATTACTTGTAAGATCATTACTTGTTTTTTATACCCGAGTTTTTTTAAAATTAATTATCTCTAATCGTTTATAGATAACTGTGCCGTCCTGTAAAATCTATATTCCTATTTGAACGAGGAATAACGTTACTATGTGAACCAAGTCAAAATTTCAGCAGTTTTGGTGATTTGGTTGCTTATTTATTTCTTGTAGGAAATGGGAACCCCAAACTCCGTTGTTTTTACAGACTTTTTACTTAATTGAAAAAGCAAGATATTAAACATTTGGCCCATTTAAGTTATCGAAGACTACTTCATGCATCATGCCTAGAATATTTTTGCTTTCCAATTAATACGTAGTATAAGGAAAGCTTTGTGATGGTCGAAATTTTCGATTCCGAGATTTCAACGGATTTACACGTTTTGAGGTCCCAGGAGCCCAAAAAAGTGGTTTTTACGAAATGTCTGTCTGTCGCTCTGTCTGTCTGTTCGTCGATTTCCGGGCAAACTACTCAGTCGATTTTGATGAAATTCGGCATGTAGGTTCACAAAAATCATACCACGCGATCTTTTTTTTATTTTGGGCTATCTCAATTTGGGGGGGAGGGTTTTATTTTCAAAAAACTCAAAAAAAACGTCTAAAAAAATTATTTATCCAAAACGGCTCCAACGATTTCTTTTAAATTCTCATATATTGTAGTCGTTATTATTGTTGACAAAATGCGGGGGTCGCTTGCCCCTTGATATTTAAAAAAAAATAAAAATAACTAAATTTTAATGAAAACTTACTAAAATATAATATTTCTGTGAAACCTTTCCATCGATGATTTCTACCTTCAGGCAAGTTTTAGGTGTTAAATTGAGTAACGAAACCGGACAGATTGCTTTCCCAAAAAACAATTTGGTTTTGTGCAAAAAAAAATGCTTTTGGAAAAATGATAGAAAATTCACAGTCAAATGCATTGCGTGCCCTTCCATTATTGCTGTGTGGTAATTTGTTGGTCTGACCTATCTAGAATTTACCTCACCTCCATTGACGTCAGGTAGACAACCCCCCCCCCCCCGAAATATCGGAAATTTAACTATAAGAAAATTATTTACCATGAAATTACTCATTTTCTCTAGCTACCACTTGATAAATTGGAAAGCATGTTCGAGTAATCTCGGACCGGTTCTTAATTTTTGGTACCGTAACTTTTTCATAAAACAGATGCCATAGAAAAACTGCAAAACCAAAAGTTAATGACGCCCTTTTACATGATTTATAAAGTAGTCTTCTACAACTAAAATGAACCAATATCTTTATAACTTGCTTAGTTAATTAAATAAAAAGATGTATTAAATTTTGATGTCAATTTCCTATTGGACGTACACTCATTTAAGCATGACTGAGTCACTGAGACGTACTGATATGGCCAGAAGTACGTACTGACAAACAATTGAAGATAACAAAAAACAATTTGGTTTTGTGCAAAAAAAAATGCTTTTGGAAAAATGATAGAAAATTCACAGTCAAATGCATTGCGTGCCCTTCCATTATTGCTGTGTGGTAATTTGTTGGTCTGACCTATCTAGAATTTACCTCACCTCCATTGACGTGAGGTAGACAACCACCACCCCCCCCCCCCCCCCCGAAATATCGGAAATTTAACTATAAGAAAATTATTTACCATGAAATTACTCATTTTCTCTAGCTACCACTTGATAAATTGGAAAGCATGTTCGAGTAAACTCGGACCGGTTCTTAATTTTTGATCCCGTAACTTTTTCATAAAACAGATGCCATGGAAAAACTGCAAAACCAAAAATTAATAAGGCCTTTTATATGATTTATAAAGTAGTCTTCTACAACTAAAATGAACCAATATTTTTATAACTTGCTTAGTTAATTAAATAAAAAGATGTATTAAATTTTGATGTCAATTTCCTATTGGACGTACACTCATTTAAGCATGACTGAGTCACTGAGACGTACTGATATGGCCAGAAGTACGTACTGACAAACAATTGAAGATAACGAAACACTGGGTTTATTAAAACACATAGCTTTTTGTTATACTATACTATGCAGTACCAATTCTACTTGAAATGAGAGTTGCGTAAATTTGCTAATATAGGTTTCATGTTCTTTAAATGGTAAGAATGCCTCAGCTTGTCCGTTGTCGTTTGTACACCGGTACCCGAGGGGGGTTGGCAACCTGTCACCGAGAACTTGTGCTAAAATTCACGGGGATACAACATTAAGAACCGGTCCGAGTTTACTCGAACGTGCTTTCCAGCAATTTATCAAAATTAGTTAATAGAGAAAATGAGTAATTTCATGGTAAATAATTTTCCTATGGTTACATTTCCAATATCTCGGGGTTGGGGGGGGGGGGTGGTCCACCTGACGTCACTGGAGGTGAGGTAAATTCTAGATAGGTCAGACCAACACAATACCACACAGCAATACTGGCAGGACACGCAATGCATTTGATCGTGAATTTTCTATAATTTAAAAAAAAAAACATTGTTTGTACAAAACCAAATGCTTTTCTGGGAAAGCAATCTGTCCGGTTTCGTTACTCAATTCAACACCTAAAACATACCTGAAGGTAGAAATCATCGATAGAAAGGTTTCGCAGAAAAAATATTTTTTAGTCATTTTTCTTTAAAATTTAGTTATTTTTATTTTTTTACCCCCAGAAGCAAACTATCAAGGGGCAAGTGACCCTCTGCATTTTATCAACATTAATAACAACTACAATATATGTGAATTTAAAAGAAATCGTTGGAGCCGTGTTTGGGAAATAATTTTGAAGTTTTTTCGAGAATAAAACCACCTAAAATTGAGTTAACCCCAAATAAAAAAAGTGCTCTCGAGGTATGATTTTTGTGAACCTACGTCCCGCATTTCATCGAAATCGTCCGAGTAGTTTGCCCGGAAATCGACGTACAGTCAGACATTTCGTAAAAACCACTTTTATGTGTTCCAGGGACCTTAAAACGTGTAAATCCGTTGAAATCTCGGAATCAAAAATTTTGACCGTCACAAAGCTTTGCTGCGTATAAATTGGAAAGCAATAATATCGTAAAGAACAATGTGGTCGTTGACTAAGCAAGGTCCACAAAAGGTTTTCAGAATAGGAATTTCCTTCGAGCGAAGTAGCCCGGTCAAGATAGAAATTCCAAATAACAAAAATTCCGGCAGAGCCAAATTTTGGCACATACCTTGGTTTTACCATTATTAACAAATTGTCAAAAGCCCCCAATGATCCCATGTGTGCGATAAAAGTTATTTGGGGGTCAAAAGTCACAATTTCAGGTTTTTTGTTTTTTTCTCGAGTACGGTACGTTTTTTCAAAAATATCTATGCTCCAAATTTGTAGATCTTTCAATTCTCAATAAAAAAGTGTCATTTTTTATTGCAAAGGCCACCATTCCTGAGATATTGCGCTTGTATAAGAGTCACGCCCCACCTAATATGCACGGCACTACAGCCACGTATATGTACATATTTATACAATATTGTTCAGCAGAAACTATAATAGTAGACGCTTGTAACAAATACGTATTGTTTATACACTTTTTGCCCCCCCCCCCCAGACTTTCAAAACTAGGCGCCCCTGTGTATAGATGAAAGAGACGTGAATAGGCATGCTTAAGTACCTAAATATGTACCTATATATACGTGGCTGTGTGTGCATATTAATGTGGGGCGTGACTCACAAGCGCGATATCTCAGGAATGGTGGCCATTGAAAAAAAAATGATTGACGCCTTTTTTTATTGAGAATTGAAAGATCTACAAATTTGGTGCATACATATTTTTGATAAAACTTACCGTTTTCGAGAAAAAAACACAAAAAAACCTGAAATTGTGACCTTTGACCCCGAATAACTTTTATCGCACTCATGGGATGTTTGGGGACTTTTGACATTTGGTTTATAATGGTAAAACCAAGGTATGTGCCAAAATTTGGCTCTGTCGGAATTTTTGTTATTTGACCACTATTTTCATGTCTATCTTGACCGGGCTAAAAGTTGTCAAGTAGAGAAACGCTAAAATTGGGCCGTTAGAAACTTCCCAATACTATACTGATAGACACACACTAAACAATGAATTTAAAAAAAGTTGAAAATAAAATTGTTTAAATTCAGAATTCCATGAAATTGTAATATAGGTCATTCGAATTCCTGAACACTGCCCTTTTGTTGTGCCATGTGCACGAAGGGTGCGCAAGAAGTGATTCTTGGAACTTGGAAAGATTCGGTGACTGTCCAGCACGGTTGGTGGGTGGCACGCGGGTGCTGAATGCGTTGGGGGTTTCTGTCTGTTGTTTGACACTGCATTAGCTTTTGTTATTGTTACATATTTACTCCCCTACAGCTGATGCGCTGCTGCCTGCCACTCTCATGTCAATGAATGAACAAGCTGTTACGTCAGCGACAGTATATTGTAGTATTTGTAGCAACTATTAGTTGTTGCAATCCTTTCTATTTTGGACAGCCCTAGGAACTATGTTATTTTAGTGAAATTGTCTTCAAACCCTCTGGAAATGTACCCTAATGGCATTTCTCACAGCTTCAGTACTCTAATTTACTTACTGTTAGATTTTTGTACACTATTCTACTAGTATATTTACTGTTCTTTTTTTATATTACAAGCAACACAAGCAATTTAGTGAAAACATATCCTAATAACCTTTGCATTCGGCGTAATACCTGTGTTGGTCTCGAAAGATCTCCGATCTCATGGTATGCGGAGACTGCACAAGTACGAGCAAGCTACCAACCATGGCAATGAAGGCCTGTTATATTGGATATTTGAAAAAGGTAGATAAACCTTTAAGTAAACTAACTGTGATTGGCTGTCGCAACTCGGAAACAGCCAGTTAGCGTACAGTTCGAATTGTACTCTTATAAAATTGGCATTTATTTATTTATTGCTATACGCCTGCTTTGCACTGAATAATAACAAGACCACGACTTGGGTAGCCAATAAGCGCGAAAAAACCTCAACTTACAAACCTAGAATCCCCCTTCCCACCTGGCCCTTACATTTACTTTGCTACAGTGCTTAGTGGTTACCTATGCCATGTTCTTCTTAAAAACTTTCTTAGGTGGATAGTAACATTGTCCTCTAGTATATTAGCCCAGTCAATTTGGACATTTCAAGTAACAAAAATTCCGACAGAGCCGAATTTTGGTAAACCCAAGGTCTGTACCAAAATTTGGCTCTCGGAATTTTTGTTATTTTGTCACTATTTTCATGTCCATATTGCCGTGGGAATCAAAATTACGGTGGATTTTAAAATATTTCAACATTGTCATGAAAGGGCTTTTGAAGACTCAAGAGAAGGTTCTAGACGAAAAGATGATTGTAGAAAAATCCTCAGGAGTGCTTGAGCATAGCATAGCGCATATTTGTTGTTACCATTTGTTATTTAAATTTGTTTAATAATCTATAAAAGGTGCGAAAGTGAAGTCAACATGACTGAGAAGAAATAAGCTGATATGGCAGCAAGGGTGGCGGTGTATCGCCTAAACAACATGCAGTATACAGATACTAAAAATAGCTCCCTAACTTTATCTGAAGAGGTATCTGAACACCTGATTAAATGTCACAAAGTTAATCAACTAACAGACCTCCCATCTCAACAAGAAAGGGTAGGTTTAAGGTATAACTTAGGTGTCAGACCCATACCTGGCAACACAGAGGCAAGTTGATTCCTATCACGATGGGTATCAATAACCTTACAGCATCTTGAAATGTCATCTTACAAATATAACAAGAATAACTGATAAATTTTTATACGATTGAGGCCAAAATCTCTTAACTTTTTGTTGGAGATATACCCTTATTCGGTCTCTGTCCCGCCTCACTTTTGTTCCCTTTTGTCCTTTGTGCCTAAGGTCATATTTCTTTGGGATTTTGTTTGTCATGGATGAGGGTTGGCGTTCTTCCTCTTTCCAGCAATTTGACGTCTAGTTTTATTACCTGGACAATGACTGGAGTGCGCACCTTTGGCCCATATGATTTCTAACTTTTGGTTTGGGTTCCTCGTTTGCCTGTTTTATTGCATTCTTTTCGAGTTTAAAGGTTTTGAGGAGTTTATGATGATTACGTGCTCGTTAATCGCGTTGTGGGATCCTGTGACTGTGACACACTATACAAATTTACGGGATTTTATTAATTTGTACTCATTTCTACGTTATATAGGCCTACCTGTAGGCATGAATATAAAAGTAACTGCTTAATAGTTTCCTGGCTACAAGAAATAAGCATATTCAATTATTGTAGTAAGGCGCGTTTGAAATATCTTGAAATATCCAGCTTGCAGATTTAAAGTTGGCTACACCATGTGGGGCTATAAAATGGACGGATCCAGCCCATTTGGGAGGGGGGGGGGGTAGTTGCGGGGGTCAAAATAGAATAAACTTACTAAATTGGGACAGCAACCCTCCCCCTGTATCTGTCCTTGGGCCATGATTGGGTCTTACAACTCGAAAACTGTCAGTTAGCTAAGTGCAGTTACAGTACTTAAATTAAATTACCAATTATTTATACTGTAAGCTATAATTTTTTGTTATTTACCCCTGTTTTTTGTTTATTTCAGGTAAGCAAATTATAATGTGCATGTGGGATTCTGAATTGGATGGTATCGTACCTAAGCTGTGGGGTACGGGCCGGTAAGTGATAATAATTTCGATAAAATAGGTTATTTTTTTGCATTTGATCTTGAGGTTTGCCATATTCGACTCCGCTATTTAAAAGGTACCCAACCTCTGAAACCCTGTAACGTAGCTAGGGCCATAATTTCATTACAGGGCATTTTACTTGCTAACTACTTACTATCAGTAAGAAGTAAGAACTCATCGACTTTGCAATATACTATTTTACGCCCATTGGAATAGTGGACCTTGAATCCCCACCTGAATCACCCCAAAGTCAGTGTTTTATTTTAGTTTAAAAATTTGTTATTACTTTGATAGTATTTTAGAACTAAAAATTTGTCATTTTTATTTTTAGTTAATTCGTTACACAGGTAACTAAAAATTTGGTTTCTTTAAGTTGTTGAAGTACAAAATGCTGCATGAAAATGAAACCGTCTTCTACAACTCGAATAATACCAAATCTTGAATAAATTTCATAGTAAGTTTAATAAAAATTTAAAAAAAAAAAAATGGAAGGATGATTTCCTTCAGCTCATATCGTAATAACATATTATGATCAGGGACGGATCCAGCCCATTTGGGGGGGGGGGGGTAGTTGTGGGTCAAAATAGGAAAACATGCGTAGGATTAAGTCACAGCGTAATAAATTAATTTACAATAGATTCACCAAAATTGGGGAGGGGGAACTACACCCCCCCCCCCGTCCATGAATATTATTTCTCAGTTGAACTGTATACTGTAGAATGAATATTGACTGATGCTGGCGGGATCTTCCTCAAAATTTACGAGATGTTGATTTGCGCCAAATTGTAAGGGTGGAAACTGAGCCACCCTCGTACCCCTCTCTTCCCTTCCTTGTGATTGCTTCATCCCTTAGATCTGCTGCTGACACTTTGACCATCCCTTGCAAGTAATGCCCGGCCCATATGTACTGTATAGCAGTATCTCTATGGACTATAATTTATCGCCTCACTGAAGCCAAGCTCTTTAATACTGTTCGGATGCCTCGTATCCGCACTTGGTTAAGTCATGCTTTCACCTGTTTGTCATGTCAATGGTAAGCTTGTCTGAGCTTGTCCATTAGTAGTCCATTACTTGTCCATGTAGCCGGTGTAGGTTGACATCGAGATTGGAGAACGTATACCAGTTTGCCCATTCGTACGGAAACAATACAAAAAATGTCCGAAATCCATGGGGTCGTTGGCATTGGACAAGGGACCTTTGGGCCACTACAAGTAGGTCTGGCTCCATAAAACGTCCTTCAGACAAAAACCAAACCTATACTGTTCGGATAGGCCTATAGGATAGAACTGCTGAGAACAATGAGATATTTAAAAGGCCTTCTCAACACGCTGTTTTAATAAGAGAAAAAATGTATATATATAGCTGCTCACAAAAAATGAGTTTACGTCTTCTGGTACTTTTACATACGTTACAATGTCTATTTTATTTACTCATACTGTCCAATATCTATGATGTAGTGGAATCTGCAGTTTTGCACCGGGTCTTTAGGGGAAGCTGGTTGTACACATTGGCCACCCCTGGATCACACCAAAATAAGTTGGTTTATATTTTTTATTTAAGTTATGAAGATTTGGTCCCCTGAATTGGTAGAGTATATTATTAATGTTTAGTTTAGTTAGAAAAAAATAAATATTGACTTTGTTCTATTACTAAGCCAACCTAGCGGAGTTAGGGCTATAAAACCCTCTCTTACACTCAACTAGGTAGACCCGGGACTGCCTGCTTTACATGCTCTCCGAAGCATGGCCAGAAAATGTAGCAAGCGTGGGAGTGTGGGACTCGAACCATCAACCTTTCGTGTGAAAATCGGAGTTTGTACCACTACTACCTGACACCTTTCACCCTACTTTTTAAAAATGTTACAATCATATCTATGGTATCGTAGAATAATTCTTTATAAAACTATGTTTAGCTACTAGCTAGCTACTAATAATTATAAACGGCAAGCCCAGTATATGTACACACCATCATACCTTCATTGGCCCTGATTACCCATTTAAAATATTTATTCGACCAAAGAAATACTTGGAATATTTATTTTAAAGTAGGCCATATTTTTTAATTTGAATTTAGGTATAACACTTTCCAAATTTTTCTTATACCCATATTTATTGGATCGAATATTGTAACAATAATCGAGTGTGTAATGGGGGGGATTGCATTGCCAGGACATTTCAAAAAAACTTTTCTAGTAAAATTCAACCCAAGCACTAAGGCACTAAAGATTAGCAGCAGGTGCTTATGTATGGGTTGAATCTGGTAATGAAGTAAGTTAAGTCAAAACGATCCCAAGGGGGGGGGGGGAGGGAAGATCTCACCTCACTTACGGTACCCCCAGTGGTGGCTATTTGGCTGGATTAAATAAAGGGTACGTAACCAAATTTGACTCCAACATCTGTACCTCCCTAGACAGCCTCTCTCCTCACCCTTTCCTGCAGAGAAGGCGCATCTTTCCCTCTGGCCCCTTCCCTCCCCCCCCCCCCCCTCCCTGGCCCTAGTGACAATGAACGGTGGGCTGGTGTTCCGGCGCTGTACAATCACTGTCTTCCTTCCTGCCCACCGGGGGTCGCACCTCGCTTTATTGACTGCCCTCTATCCCTCCCTCCACCTCCCCAGCCTCCCACCATGACAAACGACCTGGGGGGGATGGGGGGTGACTTCAAGTGCACCCGCTATGCCATTCACGTTTGCAACACTCCCCCTGGCATCAACACTGCGAGTGTTATTGCTTTTTTTTTTTTTTTTTTGGCTCTATATATTTATTTTTAGCTGTCACCCGCAGTGTAATTTGTTTTTATTTTGAGAATTATTTATTTCAAGTCTTGTAATGATACTAGTCTAGATAACTATTACGTTTAGGCACCTACCCCATAATAATAATAAAAATCTTTGTAACTGCAAAGGCTTTCACGATAAAAAAAAATAGTAGAATCCAGTTTGATGGGCCGTGGTCGATCTGAAAGTGAACTTCCGTATGAAACTTCATCAATAAAAATCTTTGTTGAAAAAATAAATGAAATGAAATGATATAATAGGACATTATTACCACATACAGTACAATATAGATATAAAGATACAGTACAGATACAGCTCGGCACCGTCAAAACTACAATTAGATCTACCATATATACATAATATAAAAACATCAAATCTAGACTATATTTTGGCTATTTAAGAGGCAATATTTTTGAAAAACAATGAGAGAAAAGTCCATATCATCACATGGGGTTTGTTTGTGATATAAAAGATTATCCTAAAAATAATTTTAGTTTGACATTCTAATGTTTAATAAGTTTAACTAAATCATTTCCCATTGGCTCTTTAAATTATCAGTGATAAGATTGGACTTAATATTTTACCAAAAATACTAGTTTTGATAAACACGAGAAATTATTTTTGTCGAGTTCCTATATTCAAATTAATAAATTTACAGATTTGAAAATAATAATTAATGTTAAATTTTATTTAACATTATATTTAAATAAATTATTTAATATACATGGCATCGTACATAGATACAGTGAGACAGTGCCTAGGCCTCTTTCTTCCACCTAACTGTACACAACAACTAGTTTAAATAACATATTAAATATTAATAATAAATATAAATAAAAATTACGATCGGACTCCTTACTATTTTACAGTGGGGCTTCTAAAGTCAATATTTAGTTATAATTTTAAGAAGTGAGTATTTGTTATAAAACAGTGATCACAGATGATGAATGACTAGTAGTAGGAGTAAGAGGAGAAGAAAGGTTCCTCTACATGGCTACATTTTAATACAGAGTATGTAACCGTTGTTCTACACAGTATGGTCACAATTTTTGGAGGAGTAGACCTAACCTAACTTTGTATTTTGTCACGCCTTGAAAAACCTGTGGCTAAGCAGTGCTATTACTATGAATTAAAAAGTAGATGAACATTTCTTCTACTTCGCTGTTACTTTCATTTGTGGCTCTCTATGATCGATATTTTCTGGGAAATTTGATTTTATATACAAAAACGTGTAGTGGTGTAGATGGCGGGGTCGTCCAGTATTTCTGAGTTACTTTGCAAGCGATGGTGGGGCCCGGCCTTAAATGCTACTGCTGCTGACGTCTGTATTGAGTCGAGAATCTCCGTTACTGTGTATGCGGACAATGTTTATCGGCGCTCCATTCCATTTGTCTCTCTGCAGTTGTTGTTATAACAATGGGCTTCTTTCAGCTTATTTGTTTTTCTAGAGCTCCAGAAGAATGTCTGGCCCATGGGAGGTCCGAGATATTAACGTCATCAACGTTTCTTATCTGTCCATTCATAGTTTAGTCTCAATCATTTCGTTGTGCTACTTCTGATCGATACCTTTTACTCAGTTTATACCACTAGTAGCGTACCGAATCGCTGGTCATTTACTATGCATGAATTATTAATTGCTAAATGTATAATAAAATAATAAAGAAATTGAAATAAAACCCCAAACAAACCGAAAGGGATAATGAAAAAAAATAATGTCCTGATCCTAATTATAGTGAGTGCTGGCCCATATACCTTTGCCCAATGCCAGCGACCCCATCAATTTTCGGATATTATTGGTATTGTTTCGGTATGACTTTTGGGCCAACCTGGAACGTGTCTTACGTGTCCTCAATGTCAACCCACACCCGCTACAAGCGATAATGGACAAACTGAGGCTTTGACACAATGTATTGAATTGAAAACGACTTTGTTGAAAAAAACAAAACAAAAGGCGAACAATAAGACTATAAAGTCTTATTTTCATGCTAACGTTAAAAAACAAAAATATAGTATTAATTATTGATAGATGCTTAAATTGAAATGGAGAAGAAACAAGAAAGGAACAGAGAAAAAAAAAGAAGGATAAAGGTGGGGGGGATCCATTGTTGTCTCCATTATGAGACCGGAGAGAGTCTCAAGCGTTATCTAAGATATATTGTTAAATTATTTTCTTAAGGCGGGGATTCCACGGACCTGCTAGTGCTAAATACAAATACGGTGACGTGATAGCAGACATTCAAGACTTAGGAGGGGTTCCACCGACCTCGCATTGCAGAATGCAAATGACATTGACGGAAATTTGAATTTTTCTTTTTATAGAAATCTATTAAAATGTTTGTACTTAACATATCCCATGACGCCATTTTTTAATTTTAGTTTGTTTGTGATTTTACTCTATGATCATTGATCAATTTTAACTATGGCATAGAGTAAGAGAACCGGTCCGAGTTTACTCGAACATGCTTTCCAATTTATGAATTAGTAGGGAGAAAAAATGATTAATTTCATAGTAAATAATTTTCCGATGTTTAAATTTCGGATATAACGGGGGGGGGGGGGGGTCGTTCACCTGATGTCACTGGAGGTGAGGTAAATTATAGATAGGTCAGACCAACACATTACCACACAGCAATACTGGCAGGGCACGCAATGCATTTGATATTGAATTTTCTATCATTTAAAAAAAAAAAAATTTTTTTTATACAAAACCAAATGCTTTTTTGGGAAGCAACCTGTCCGGTTTCGTTACTCAATTTAACACCTAAAACATACCTGAAGGTAGAAATCATCGATAGAAAGGTGTCGCAGAAAAATTATTTTTTAGTCATTTTTCATTAAAATTTAGTCATTATTATTTTTTTACCCCCAGAAGCAAACTATCAAGGGGCAAGCGACCCCCCATATTTTATCGACATTAACAACAACTACAATATATGTGAATTTAAAGGAAATCGTTCGAGCCATTTTTGGGAAATAATTTTTTTAGACGTTTTTTTTAAGTTTTTTGAAAATAAAACCCCCCCAAATTGAGTTAGCCCAAAATAAAAAGAATGGTCCCGAGGTATGATTTTTGTGAACCTACATGCCGAATTTCATCAAAATCGACCGAGTAGTTTGCCCGGAAATCGACAGACAGACAGACATTCCGTAAAAACCACTTTTTTGGGTTCCTGGGACCTTAAAACATATAAATCCGTTGAAATCTCGGAATCGAAAATTTCGACCGTCACAAAGCTTTCCTTATACTACGTATAAATTGGAAAGCAACAAGCATTTCCGTCAATGTCATTTGCATTCTGCAATGCGAGGTCAATGGAAACCCCGCCTAAGTCTTCAATGTCTGTTACCACGTCACCGTATTTGTATTTAGCCCTAGCCGGTCTGTGGAATCCCCGCCTTAAGCTACTGAGTGAACTAGCTGCCCTAACCTCCAATGGCAGGCAGTTCCAGTGGCGAATATAGCCTATATACTGTATTACTGTAACATGACTTCAAGTTCGATACGAGTCTACCCGAAAGGGATTGTATAAATTTTGATAATAGTCTAGTTATAGGTGGGAGGCCTCTCTGGTCTCTTCTACCGTACAATAATCAATACTATCGAATATCAATATACATTGAGCACCTATCTCGATTCTCAAAATCTGAAAATTAGTATGGATTACTTGGTATCTACAATATGGGTACAATCATAGCTGTATGACAGTACGAGCTGTTGTAGGAGGCAGGGCAGATTGCGGCCTCAAGTGCTCACAAGCAAGGATCTCACATATCGAATATCACCTATTATTTGTTTGATATATAATTCGGAGTTTATAAAAGAAACGTCTCAAGTTTGCGGTTAATTCGGGGGTTTACTGAATCTGATACTTTTTGTAATATTGACGACCCGATATGATATTTGTAAGTTCATGGAAACCTATACGCCGTACAGCCTTTTCAAGTGGGGATTTGGGATAGGATCCTTGATTTTTTTTTTCATTGATCTTGCGTGTTTCATAAAGTACGTACGTACCTAATACATACAGTATTAATTTTACATTAGTACAACCGGTGTGTTTTTCGCGCTCGAGATATCGAGATCCTTATGTTTTACGATGATTCAACTACTATCTCAAAGGAGGGGAGTGGAACGCAAAGTTTTCTATCTTACTTTTTTAGCAACTAACTCATATTTTTAAAAATGGGAATTATTGTATTTTTTATACTTTACGATACAATGCTGTTGAGCTGCATAATTTTTGTCATCATCAATAAATCTTTTTACTTTC
Source organism: Psococerastis gibbosa (assembly GCA_963971405.1). Taxonomy (NCBI): domain Eukaryota; kingdom Metazoa; phylum Arthropoda; class Insecta; order Psocodea; family Psocidae; genus Psococerastis; species Psococerastis gibbosa. The sequence continues at coordinate 31,349,101 of OZ020489.1, read as the reverse complement.
TGCCAATATAAAACCGCTCACGAGTCACGAGGTTAGCCTCGCCTTGCAGTTGTTTCTCTAACGTAGATTGCTTATTGTTATTTTTTATTATTAGGTAGGTCAATGTCTTGTAACGTATAAAAAATACCTTCTTCTTCCAAGTTACAGCCGGATGGCAGCAAAATGTGGCTTAGATGCCTCCTCTCCCCTCGATCCTGGCACGCCCTCTTCAGCTCCATGTATGTCTTGGCCAATACATCTTCCATAACACTTGCTGCAGATACTCTTTTCTTGGGCGCCCAGGTCGGTTGACGCCTTCTACTGTTCCCTCTATGATGCAGCTTACGAAGTTTTCGTGTCGAAGCAAATGTCCAATCCAGTGAGCTCTTCTTTTACTTATCGATGCAACGAGAGTTTTTCTTTCGCTTATTCTGGTTAAAACGTCCTCATTTGTAACATGGGCTTGCCAAGGTAGCATGCGACGATAGCACCACATCTCAAATCCCAATAAAGAAAAACAATATACACTGTTGCAAGTCTTCAATTGAACCGTAATGATTGTCGTACTATTGTGAATTATAGTACAATATACAAATACAATGTACAAATATACAGTACATTTTCTTATTTTCTATTCTATTGTGGCAATATATGCACTCTGGTAAGGCGGGGTTTCCACGTACGTCAATGGTCAATGAGAAATATGAAATTGACGTGGTAGCAGACATTTTTAGTATGTCTTTAATGTCTGCTAAAACGTCAATTTCATATTTCTCATTGACCATTGACGTATGTGGAAACCCCGCCTTAGGGAAGTCGTGCTCTTGTCAAACCACTGCCGCTCGTTTTTCAACCAGGATGTTCTTCTGCCGGGAGCCCTCGTTTCTATCTTCTCCTGGATTATATCATGCAAAAGGTGATATTTTTCGTTCCTCATCACATTACCGCAGTATGTTAGCTCCCGTTTCATAAACATCAGCAGCAACTCGGTTTCTGTATCCATTGAGCTCAGCATTAGGGACGACACGATCCCTCATGATATGCGCAGCATTCTTCTGTATACCCCCATTTCAAATGCACTGCTGATTCTGTTCTTCATAGCTTAGGCCAGCATCCATCCCTCTATAAAATACAGAACGATCGGGAACGCATAACATTTCATCAATCTCAATCGAAGGTACAAGCGCAGATTCCGGCACCGAAGTACTTTCGGCCTTTTTTTTGTAAATTTTACTGCAACTTAAAATAATCCTCTAGTATATCGTTAAATCTTTTTTGGTTTTGGATAATCCAGCACCTCTGCGTTCTTATATACGATTCCAAAATTTGTGCTTGGTCATGCGGGACGTCTTACGGTGCTGAAATGTGCGGTTAATGGCGATGGTTTGAGCGTAAATGCAAGAAGCATATGGCTGAGATTGGTAGTGAACCCCTCGAGCTATGTGCAATATGAAGGGTCCTTAGGGTCACCCCTCCAACACGTACTTAACGCTTTTCATAACCTCATACGCGCTCTTTATCCCCGTCCCAGTTGTGAGTAAACACATTGCCCCTTTAGATCCGCATTTCATTCAAGTACCATTTACTGTATTTATCATTTACTTAGTTTTGGAATGCTTTACTCGAAATGATTCTTGTGCTAATTAAATTATGTAGGATGATTTCACCTAAACCATTTCTAAACTTACTTTTGGAATGCTTTACTCATAAGGCGGTTCTAAAGGAAATGATTCTTGTGTTAATTAAATTATGTAGGATGATTTCACCTAAACCATTTCTAAACTTACTTTTGGAATGCTTTACTCATAAGGCGGTTCTAAAGGAAATGATTCTTGTGTTAATTAAATCATGTAGGAAGATTTCACCTAAACCATTTCTAAACTTGCTTTTGCGGAATGCTTTACTCATAAGCCTGCTTCAAGTTCCAAAGGAAATGATTCTAGTGTTATTTACAGTATGTAGGATGATTCCACCTAAATAATTTACTTGGTTTTGAAATTATTTACTCATAAGGCGGCTTTAATTTCCAAAGGAAATGATTCTTGTGTTATTTATAGTATGTAGGATAATTCCGCCTTAAGAAACGACTTATTAAGGGCATAGAAACGCATGAAAGACATATAATTCCAACTTTCACCCAATAGGTTGTTGGTTCGAGTCCCAGACCGGCTACATTTTCTGGCCATGCTTCGGAGGGCACACACAGCAGGCGGTTCTTTCTTTTATACTAAAATATAGCAATTGCATCGTGTACTTTTCCTAGTGGAGCGAAAAATTTGCAAAATAGTAACTTTCCTTGGAGACATCGGTCTTTCTTCCCCCACCTCAGCTCTGTGCACAGGCAGGTATTAACATCATTTAGACGTGAATTATATCTTGATATCCTCCATTTATGAAGCAAAAACCATAAAGAGTAAATAACTTGATTTACCCCTTCGGTACATTAATTATCTACAAAAGGACTATAGTACATGCGCATTTTCAAGTTATCATCAAATATGGGAAAACCAGTATTGGCTCTTAAAGTATACAGAAATTTGAATTAATCACGATACTTGGGTTTTATATCCTGAAAGCTACCATCTAAATCAGGCTACCACATACAGAAAGGCAAACCTCGACGTTTATGTACCATAAATCCACCTGCCTTCTCACTGAACCTGTAGTTCATAGGTTTTACGAGACTTTTAGTGCGACTCCGCCTCTAAAAAATATAGGGAGTACAGCCAAAACATGTGTTTTATTTTATAGTGGTGTGAAACTATTTCTGAAATTAACTCGGCCTACGTACTTACTTATTTATAACATCATACAAATCGATATTTTTTATTGGAGATGTTTTCTAGTACCTAAATATTTTTGAAATCCAGACTGCTTATTCCGCTATCTCTTTGTGGAGCTTAACGCCTACCTTTAGCTGTCACAATGTTCAATGATTTGAGATCAGAGATTTAATGAACAAAGTGTCAAGTACATAATCATTAATAAGCCAGTAGACTGAATTACAATAGGAGTACACATATCCCGTAGTACAGTGAAAAACTCATTAAAATTATAATTGGCAAGTAAATAATAAGCATTTAATAATAATGGCAATATTGTGTATTTATTTACTTGTTATTTCTAATTTACTCTATTTATTTATTATTTATTTATATTGACAAATACGGGGATAAATTAAATAGTATAACCAAAAATTTTAATGAATTGACAATACGACTTAAAAAAATGACGAAAATAAGAAGAATAAAAATAACAAAATGGCTTTTGAACTAAAATACATTGCTTTACAATTAATCTTTAAAATTTACGGTAATTTTACTTTAATTTATAATTTTAAATGGTATGAAATTGATTTCAAATTAAACTAAATTCTTTGCTAACACAGACGTGAAATAGAAAACATGATGCATCATCTATTGCGTTTACTGTGCGAGTGAGATTTTATTAACTTTTACCCATAGGATTTTTGTGTTACAATGGTACTATATAATTGATAACTTATTTAGAAATATATTCCTTCGGCGCTGAGGATTACCGGCCTAAGAAGAAGATGATTATATTATTTATAATAATTAATTAATTGTTGTTTCTAATTTAACATTAGTTTCCCACTGTATCATAGGTTATTTGAGGACAGTCGGACTTGGAATTGAAACCAGCAAATTCGATTTTACTAGAAAATGTAGCAAATGTGTATGGGACTCGAACCAACAACCTTTTCAAATCTATTGAAAAGTTAGTCCAGCCTTGCGTCCAGACATTATATTAGACTTCAACTCTGAACATCTCGATAGAAAACACCTGCCCAAGACAAAGACTCCAAAACTCACCGCCCTCTCGAATGGGAAATCACCAATGCCCAAGCTCACTTGATATTATCATTATCTGTACACTTTCTCTCCTCACAGAACAAAAGGACAAGTAATGAAGGCAGACAGACAACCGTACGTGCAATTAATCATTTCTACGTTAACAATAGAATAATAATAAACCGACTAATTATCATACTGGATCGTAATTAATGTGGCCCAACCCAGTCCGATCGATAGACTCAGGTTTCGAGTCCTCCCTGACAGGTTTTAGGCTCTCCCTTATACCTTACAGCACCTGGGTGTATGGATATTACACAATGGCATTTAGAATAAGGTTGTGGCAACACCGCCTTCACTTTTCAAGGTAGACACTATAAAGGCTCTGCAGGTTGATTTAATGTATTGTTTATGAATTATTATTAAGTACTCACTCTAGCAGTAAAAGAACTTAGCAATCAACTATTGTATAGTCGTCACCTTCCGGCTCCTTGATTTTGATGTCACTTCTTCTTGAGTTGCAATCTAAGGATTGGTTTGCAGCGAATGTTTTATTTTTCTCCTCCACTCTGATGTCACTAGTATTGCCGTGTGTCCTTGTTTTGTTCTTCAGAATTTCCATTAGGTCACTAACATAGGCTTCCAGCTAGAGTAAATGAAAGCCCTCAAGCACATCGCTATGGAAGTGAGTATCATCCACGCCCAACCGGCCGCCATACCATGTTGAATCCAGCGGACCAGAGCAGGTTCAAAGCTGCAGATAACTTGGTCGTGTGCACAGTGCCGGTAGGGAAACATGGTAGGACTTGTCCTGGTCACCTCCGAAACAATCATGTGACTTCACTGTGTTTCCCAAGTGGCTCGGAATCCACTATAATCAGGAGGTCCACTGTCCTATGGGCTGGCACAGGACAGTCAAGTCGGAGTCGCTCTATGGGCCCAAATATGAGGCCTAAGTCGTTATTAACCCGACGAACACTACTACTACTACATCATCCACGCCCTGTCTTAATAATAAGTAAATCCTAAATAATTTCCATTTTCCTTTTCCTAACTTTCCCCACTTTAACACAGGAAACTGAGAACCTCTAATATGTCATTCAAAGTTTTGCTATTCCCAAAAAGGCACTTAAGGGTGCATTTGATACGTCAATTAGTGATATACGTAGAAACATAATCTTGTTGCCAGCAACTCAGTCGAGTGTGCTTGATACCTGATGGTTACAACCAAAATGGAACTAGTTTTACTACTAAACGATTTATATTAATCATACCGCATACAACCATACAGCATAGCACCCAGGTAAAGTGGAGATTAGGGGGTTCAAATCACGTTCCAGTCCATGTTGGCATATCTTCCTTTCTCTAGTTAATGTAGTATGTTTATTTCACCCCAGAGGCGCTGAAAGCTATGTAGAAGTTGACGAGATGAGCCCGTATCGGATCTGAAGCATCTCGAAGGTGAACATCATCAAAAGGCATTCAGGTAGTCAAGGTACGTTATTTCTGGGCTGACCGCAGAAGAGGGGACACTACCAGTAATTGTGCTGGTGCAATGGACCGTGTCTGGGTAGGCCTCCCGGCATTTATATCTACGTATGCTCAGTGCACATGAGCGCCCCCGGCACTATCGCCCCAAAACGCTAAAATTATATACTTCTTGCACATTGACTGTTGTAATGGAAATTGAAAAATACTTATTTTGGGGTGTTTTTATTCATGGAAGATAGTGGTGGTCAAATTGTCCTGCATGTACTCTTTGAGGAAGCAATCTGTTGGGTTTTGTTACTATATTCTCACCAAAAATGATGCCTGAAGTTAAGTAGCACCGATGGAAAGACTTCTCGACAATGTTGGCAGGGAAACATTGGGGCGGACTACCAGTCAGTCTAAGTACTTGTCTGAGTCCTAATCACCTCCGAATCAACTGCAGGGACTTTACTATGTTGCCCAAGTGGTTCAGAATCCACTATAATTAGGAGGTCCACCCTGTCAGTCCACTCCTCTTCTCCCTGAGGGAAGGAGTCTGACCTTATGGTGCCTCAAGTTAAGAAACCGACTCACCCCCTCCCCTTACAGCAGAAATGCTGAAAACATATATATAAAATTAATACAGGAGTTAAGTAAGTAAGTTAAGTACACCCCTGAAACTAGCTCAAAAATAATTTCCCGTAACGTTCCAAGTCGAGAGAGCTGTAATTTCCCTACAGTTTGAAGAATCACCTTAACCCTCGCCCAGCGGCAGATCGTTAGATTGTTATCTATTTAGCCACGATAGCAGAGAAAGGGTATATCTAATGTGGTCTCAAAATATTGAATTAACCGTCCTTGGGTAGTTGTAATCACCCTATACAACAGTCCCCAGTGGCAAAAATTGGAGGAATCATGAGGGGTAAAAATCACCCCTAGAGCGATTTCAATGGTGTAGGAGGGTGGAGTGATACAACGCGATATACCGCATCTCCATATTTACTTGTCTGCCCTACCAAATATTTATTTAGCCTCGGGTGACTTGAAAAGTGTCAACATCTTGATCGCTTTGCAACAATCTTATATTGTGCGCTTCTGATAATATTTCTGAGGTGACAAGACGAATGCCTTTTTAGCGTTTTCGCTGCATAGAACTAAAAATCAGCTCTGGCTGATCAGGTGTAGGGAGATTCCGCAGACCCTGCTTTTCCTCTATACGCTACCTACGCTATGTATTCAATAAAAAATAAAAAATTCTTCGTTATTTTCCCGACCACAACATCAACACACAAAACACTCTTGTGTTCCAAACAATGCCGACTATGAACTTTTACTTAGGCGTCCATTCCATTGACCGGCTAGGGCTATTTCCAAAAACGATGACGTGGTAGCAGACATTCAAGACTTAGGTGGCGTTTCCACCGACCTCGCATTGCAGATTGCAAATGACATTGACGGAATAGTTTTTTTTTTTTAAATGGAAATCTATTAAAATGTTTGTAATTAACATATCCCATGAAGCCATTTTTTAATTTTAGTTTGTTTGTGATTTTACTGTATGATCATTGATCAATTTTAACTATGGCATAGAGGAAAATAAACATTTCCGTCACTTCTGCAATGCGAGGTCAGTGGAAACGCCACCTAAGTCTTGAATGTCTGCTACCACGTCACCGTTGTTGGAAATAGCCCTAGCCGGTCAATGGAATGGGCACCTTATAAAATTATTTTCACTTTGACTGGATGCCATCTTATAATGGTTGATTTGTCGTAAAAAGTGTTGATTAGCATTATCGTAGATAGTAGAGTCATTTGGTGCTAAAAAATGAGGTTACCTGAAAAGTTTTCCGGGAGTTTTGAAAATTGGTGATTTTATAGATTTCGATGTGCTTTTTACGAATTTCAACTTTGCACCCTCCTATCTTTGCCGCTCGAGCCGCCATCTTGGAAAAATGGCGTATAAAAACAGTTTTTTGACAATACAGTAGAATCCGTTTATTATGACTCCGCCTATACTGACCAACCGCCTATTATGACGTAATTACACAAGGAAGTTTGGTTTACATTAAGGCTTTGTATATACACTTTATATACATCTGCTGATTATGACGTGCTTGTCCATTCCCTTCGATTTCATAATAAACGGATTCTACTGTATCTCCTTTTATAATAAAAATACCCATACAACAAATTAAACTCGAGAAAATTTCCTATAATTTATGTGTAAATATTTTTTTTTGTAAAATCAATAGTTGAGGAGCGTCTGAGCAAACGCGAACAAAGGACTCAAATCACATTTTTCGCAATTGACGAAAAACCATTCCTTGGCTATATTAGTTTTTGCTTGGACCATGAGTTTTGAACAATTAAAATGACTGGCTCATACTTTTTTTTTTTTTGCTCAGTCTCACTCAAACCTGTGAAATATACCATCTTCCACCATCAGCATCTAATCTTATCTCAATTACCGATTTTTGTTGTCCTTTTTCGCGTTTGCTCAGACGCTCCTCAGTTTTAGTCTACTTCAGCATTCGTTCTGGCCAAAAACTCATTTCCACATCATCATGAGATAGAGTAAGGAGAACGTTTTTTGACGTGATAACGTCTAATAAATGGATGCCCGCTTGCTGGAATACTGGATGCATGTACGAAAAAGTGTTACTCCGATGGGTGACACTCATCCGTGATGTTCATCCGTTACGCGGGTTCCACTCGTGTTTATTGGGTGAAGGGGTGATCTTGAAATTATGTTTTTATACTAGTTTGAACTCTTATTTCATACTGCTTCTAATGCGACATTAAAAATTCATTGAAAATTGCAGGCTGTGGAATTTGTTTACTCTATGCACGTAATTGGAAAAGTACCTTTCAACCTGTTTTCCGCCGAAACACGGATGACTTATATACTCACTGAGCCTGAACTAGGAGACTGATAGTAAAACTGAATATATGTCTGAAAATAGTAAGAATAGTGAGAAAGAACTAAAGTAGTCAAGTTCTCAAATTGTTATGAACACCCCCAAAAAAGCGGCCGGAAAAGGCCTATTTTCGATGAAAATCGTCAAATTTGGGCGCACCTCCTCATGTTTCCACCCCCGCGTAACGGATGAACATCACGGATGAGTGTCACCCATCGGAGTAACACTTTTTATTACATGCACCCAGTATTCCAGCCAGCGGTCATCGATTTATTAGACGTTGTCATGTCAAAAAAACGTTCTACTTACTCTACCTCATGGTGATGTGGAAATGAGTTTTTGGCCAGAACGAATGTTGAAGTAGACTTTACGGCGCTCGTACTGTAATAAAATGTCCGTAGGTTATCAGCAATAAACACATCTGTCACCGAAACAAGGCATCATGCAAAGCGCGCTGCATATTATCTTATCTTGCAAGTCAAAGTCCGTATATGTCCGAGAAAACCACAAAACTAATGACCGGAAATACGCATGTGGAAAATGGGAGGTGATTAGTGTTGAGTACATTGTGTGTTTTAATTTAGTTGATTTTTGTTTGTTTTGTTGGCGATGGTGACGACATGATTGCGGGCAAAACCATCCTTCATCCTGCTGACAGCTCGTTACCTAATTATGGCACTCATTTTATTTACTAGATGGCATTGCTTTGTCTGTCTGACAGCAATCTCTATCTAGCTTAGGTTCTGTTCGTATAAGGGGTGCATTCTACAATTTTTCCAGTAAAATATTCTTTAGATATCTCTCAATGGATCTACTAATCTTGCCGGGAACCGAATGTCAACTTGTAAGAGCTGTGATTTTTAACTACACTATAACATTTACCTGTCACTATATGTAGTCTAGAAAGAAGCCCATATACCAGGACAGGGCAGGAGTAGTGATACGGACTCCGACTTTCACACAATAGGCTGTTGGTTCGAGTCCCGCACTTGCTACATTTTCTGGCCATGCTTCCGGGCATGTAAAGAAGGCGATCCCGGACCTTCCTAGTTGAGTGTAAGAGAGGACTTTATACCCCCGACTCCGCTTGGTTGGCCTTAGCAATACAACAAAATGTCATTATTTATTTATTTATGTACCGGTATTTATTAAAAAATAGAAAAAATAATGACAATATTAAGCTATAACATCCATGATGTATTATTGTCTAAAAAAAAGAAAAGGTTTGAACATCAGAAGAAACCTGGCGCACATTTAGTGCAACTGTATGCTAATATTTTTGAATATACACCACTATGTACTACAATATAATACTGTATGAAATCTTGCTAACTAGAATTATGTGAAAAATAAAATTAATTGTAAATTGGTTAGCTTGTAGAGTAGCCCTTCGAGGCTAAAGCTCGCCTAATATAAAGCCGTTTTTCATTTCATTTCAAATTAATAATGTGCATGTGCAAATGTAGAGCAACCTTTCTTCGATTCAATGAGACTCCGTTTGTAGCCCTACAATCTATATTTCGTGTGAATTTTCAAACAGAAAACGGACGCTTAAAAATCCATTGTTGCACTTTTATTGCAAATATTGGCAAAATGGCTATAAATAAACATAAACTTCATTGTAAAGTTAATGGGCGAATCAAACACTTGAACCTACGACCGATTTTATCTTTTACAAAAGTATAACATGCAGTGTCAAAACAAACAGCACTTGTAGCCAAAGAGGACAGGGCTGTTGAACATTTCCCATAGTCCAGTCTGTTTGCTCTGTGGCGATAATCCCGCGTCTTGGTGTAATCCGGGATTGGGAAGCTGTCCGCACTGTCACAAGGTATTGTCGCCCCCACTTGAGATAAGCCATCTGGCTCTTGCCCTTTGTTACCATCAGCATATTCCAGGTGCGAGTATCAATGGTTTTCTGCCTTCCGCGTCCATTCTTGAGGAAACCTCATAGATCCTTGTCTTATCCGCCTGTTATTGTGTTTTAATACCGGTAGTAGGAAACCATGTTTTCAATTTTATTCAAAAAAAGGTAGAATTCCCGGGCGTTTTTTTACCTTTCGGGATTCAAAATCGAACTTAAAATGTTTTCATTGCATAGGTGTGGTTTCCACCGACCGGCTAGGGCTAAATACAAATACGGTGACGTGGTAGCAGACATTCAAGACTTAGGCGGGGTTTCCACCGACCTCGCATTGCAGAATGCAAATGACATTGACGGAAATTTGAATTTTTCTTTTTATAGAAATCTATTAAAATGTTTGTACTTAACACATCCCATGAAGCCATTTTTTAATTTTAGTTTGTGATTTTACTCTATGATCATTCATCAATTTTAACTATGGCATAGAGGAAAACAACCATTTCCGTCAATGTCATTTGCATTCTGCAATGCGAGGTCGGTGGAAACCCCGCCTAAGTCTTGAGTGTCTGCTACCACGTCACCGTATTTGTATTTAGCCCTAGCCGGTCGGTGGAAACCCCACCATATTACTGTGCATCTTTTCCTTTTAATACAGTATAACAGTGTGTAATTTTAAATAATGGCGGGAATATTGCGGTGGAGTCCGGAATCAGCAGATCCATCCTGCAAAATCTGTCGCCTATCTTACTTGAATCAAAGTTAAAACTAACATTATTGTTATAAATAAAATATTGGTTCTCGTCATAATAAAGTGGCGTCTAAATCTAGCAATTGACAAAGCTTGCATGTGTTGGATTGTACATTTCATTTGCCGTTATTTCCTTTTTTATGTTTTAACCCTACAAACCCGGTCACATTTCCTTTGACCACCTTTGCCAATTCCCCGGCTACTTCCTCTCGTCTAATCATTCATATACGTTCACGCCTGGATGTTGACACACCGATGGAGTGTCATGAAGAAGCACATAGACCAGCAGATTGGTGGCGACTGGGGAGGATTTTCCCGAGGAAAAAACAAAGTTGCGAAGAAGTGGGGGAAACGAAGGGAGGCTAATGAAGAATAGTTGGACAGTTTCGAGTCTTGCAAAAACGAGCTGAACATTACTTCAAATTCAAAGTTGCTTGCACTCAAACCTTCATTTTCCCTTTTTCATTTTATGTCGTGAACTTGAACACGAGTGGAAAATGAAGAGAAAAATCTACCCTTGAACCTAGGACCGGCTTTATCTTTTACAAAAGTATAGCATGCCGTGTCAACACAAACAGTACTTTTAGCCAAAGAGGACAGGGACCAAGGCTGTTGAAAATTTCCTTTTTTTTTTTTTTTGTTAAGATTAATCGCATACAAACAATTTAATGAATGTATCTGATTGACTTCTTCAGTCGCCTCTGTAGGTTAGTACCTGTGTTGTGCTACGATACGTCTCCGATCGCATGGCGTGTAAAGACTCGCACAAGTGCAAGTAAGTTACCACCTGGCCATCGAAGTCGATATTCCAGTCTGTTTGCTCTGTGGCGATAATTCCGCGTGTTGAAAACACCCCATGGCTGCAGACAGTTATCAATATGGCTGCTAGTGTAGCCTGCACAAGATAAGTACGCAATTTCGCTGGGAAAATAGCTTGCACAAGCTAAATACAGAGTTTTGACCGGGTCCAGGCATCCGTTCTGCTATGCAGTATGCTGCAATGTGTAAGACTTCGATATTTTTTACGTTGGTACTTATCTCTGACAGTTGGATTATGGTGAACGGGTGCCCCGTAAGGGATATTATGGCTCCCGCCGTTCGAGTTGATATATAATGTATTTCTATGGTTGACAATAGTTCCGAATTTCTGATGAATTCCAGACTAGACATTACGCTACTGTATAACTAAATAATGACCAAAGAAAAATATAGCTTCGTGTCTGATTTGAATCTTATATAAAGCCTAAAATATATTCGTGGACCGACAATATAATATCCTTGCAGGTTGCTCTCATCAGAAAGTCATGCTCGGTTCTTAATTTAAGATCACTCGCTTTGATACGGATCAACATTATAAAATGCTCATAACTCTTGAAGCCCAGGCAAACAAGCGCCACTATTCATTTGACAAAATCGTCGGGAGATCGTTGGGCGCCAGAAAAATGTAAATTGAGCCTGCTGCTTGGGCACGCGAGACAACCACATAGCTGAGCGTCTACAAAACGGCCCCTGCCTGGTATTTTGGGTACCTAATACCTCCATAAGGTAAACAGGTCAGGAAAGCTGGGGAAAGCCGGTCCAGATTGGGCTGGAGGTGAGGAGGTCAGTTTTGGAATGTGCTGGACTGTATATAGCCACTCCATAATCTTGTGTCACTGATATAACTAGCCTGTCCCCTATACCTTCTCATTCCTGGACCTATATTGCCATTCATTCCTCCTCCATTCTCCTTTTTAGATATTGTGTGTGACGTTGGCTATTTATTGTTCCTATAGCCTATCGATCACAGTTTTGTAGCCTGAGCTGTCCATTAACGACAATGGGTGAGTAAATTTTTTTTATAAAGGGTTTACCATTCATATTGGTTATTTTGGCCACTCTCGAATGCTTCCTTTGTTTGTATGATTTATAAAGTAGGAAATAATGTAAACTCGTGCTGTAATGTCGTTTTGGCGGTGTTTCCACATACGTCAATGGTCAATGAGAAATGTGAAATTGACGTTTTAGCAGACATTAAAGACATACTAAAAATTCTGCTACCACGTCAAAACCATATTTCTCATTGACCATTGACGTACGTGGAAACCCCGCCTTTCTGAATTTCACTACTGTCTTCCTAAATCAGGCAGTCCTTGGACAGTCAAATGTTTTTCGGACAAATAGCAGAGAATGGTTTTACTGCATTTACAAAGTATGCTGATCATTACTGTACTGTATGTATTTATTACAAAGGCGAGTCCCATGATCCTAAATTGCTTAGAACCCATCTCTTAGAGAAAGCTTTCTACACTGCCACTGAGGAACTATCACAATGAAAGAACTACCTGATTTTGACGATTTTATTTTATACTTTCTTGTACTTGTATTGTATAATGTAACAGAAATATATTTATTTATTTATAAATTCGATAAACAAAAAGTTAATAATTAAATTAAAACTTAGTATCGATGCTGCGCTCAACTAGGTACTGTATTACAGAACGACCTCAATATAGAATACCGTACTTGAAGAACAGGCTGCTTGACATTGTAACAATAAAATAAACTAGATAATGCCTAGTTTATAGGTTAACAATAATAATATAACAAAGAGTTTTTTGGATGAAAAAAATGGTGTGGATATTAAAAAGTAAATAAATTTTGGTGTTTTAACTGTGAATTACAAGAGCCGAAACGCCGAAGAAGAAATTGATGGAGGCAGGAGCTCGAACGTATGAAGAGCTGAAGAGGAATGCGCAAGACCGAGAGGGCTGGAGGATGATATGCAGTGAGTTGCTGCCAACCGATTGTTGATATTGTGACATCAGAAGAAGTAAACCAAAAAAAGGAAATAAATCCCCAAAACAAAAAAAAGTTACTGTACTCCTCAATTTAAGCATTGGGTTTTGAACAGTTATTAATTTTATTAGGTAGTTTTAGCATTACCACGGTGGCCATTTGGCTGAGGGCTGCAGTTGTCGTTTACCCGTCTGACATGAAATTCGATAGCCTCGGCGAGGTACAAGCTGCAGTGGATCACTGTCTACCTATTCCGTACAAAACGGGACTTACTCCTTTCGTAATCTTCATTAGTTTCCATAGTCCACACTGAATTTGTTCTGGCACTCCCATTATAAAGAACTAGTGAACCCGTACTCTACTATTTATCAATAATTATGAGTATAGATATCGAGATAGATAATATGAGTAGTTCGATGGTAAATAATTGTCCTGGGGTTAAATTCCGGTTGCCTCGACTTTCCCCATTACAAAGCACTGAATTGATCGATGGGCCGATTGCATAGTCTAGAACAGAATGTAATACAATAATCAGTCTACGAAGTTCCACTGAAGATGTTGACGAAACGTTTGGAAGTACGCTTTCAGAACGACCACGGTCTATTATCTCGGATTCTACTGATTCGTCGCATATCTCTCTTGTAAAATTTGATGATAGCCTCCTAGGTTAGTGATTCACACAAGGTGAGAAATTCAGATTTCTTGCATTGCCTTGCGTTTTCCTCTTCTTACCTTGCGGGGGTTAATTGTCTTTCCTTGCCAGACTAATCTTAGTTTCTTGCATTGCGCAAGACAAGAAGCAAAACTTTTGCGAAACACTACCTAGACATAAGAAAAGTTGTTGGCCTGCGTGTCTACAATAACAGTAAGGTACAGCGGTACAGGTACAGTAGGTATAAATTACTAAGCACGTGTGATTTCATCTCATAGCTCCTTTTCACATTGAAACCTTAATTTACTTGTCTTCTGCTTCTCTAAGATTCATTGCATAGTTTTTCTGTGCTCATTCTTTCCAGCCAGCTAGCTTCAAGGGGAGAACAAGCTTATAGAGATGTTACTATCGTATTGTATTCTACCGGGCTACAAACCTGCAATGTTTATTTTATAAAAACAATTATTTACATATGGAAGTTCACGCTGTTACTAATGTTTAACACTTTTTAAATATCCCATGTATTAGATAAGTTTTCCTTGTGTTTTTCGTAAATTAAATATATTTGTGTAGTCTAATGTGCAAATAAGCTAGGTTGCTGTACTACTATTTTAGGAAAAAGACTATTGCTTTCCAATTTTTACGTAGTATAAGGAAAGCTTTGTGATGTCCGAAATTTTCGATTACGAGATTTAAACGGATTTGCATGTTCTGAGGTCCCCGGAACCCAAAACAGTGGTTTTTATGAAATGTCTGTCGCTCTGTCTGTCTGTCTGTTCATCGATTTCCGGGCCAACTACAAAATTTTAATTGTATTTTGAATTTTTATGAATTTATTATTATTTACTTTTCGTGTCCGGGGTAGAGAGGCCTTGTTTCTGGTTTCAGCCAAACCGACGCCATCGACGGTGCATACACCAAAGAAGAGGAAGGTCTCTTCTCGGTGGTTAAAGGATTAGCCGCTAGATGTTTCCACTTAACGTTGCCCGGGGTACGCCCGATCGGTTTTTATTATTAATTTCTAATATCTATTTTTATTATTAATTTCTAATATCTATTTTAACTGGGTTTATCCATATTCCCATAGGATAGTGAGAAACCTATTAGCAAATTATTGCCCTAAATTTCCGCTAATCCGATTGTTATTGTCTTTATATATGTTCATGGCCGTGCCCAGGGGGGTGGTCCATGGGGTCCGGACCCCCACCCCGTTTTTTTTAAAAATGTAAACCTGTATGGTTTGAAAAATTTATTCATTAATAAATGTAAAAAAATGGACCCCCTACCCGAAATCAAAACCTGGGCACGGCCTTGGATATGTTCTAAGAATTTTTCCAGAAACTTGTTGGGCAAACTCTTCCTTATTTTGTAGGATCTGCCATTTCAGTTACATGATATAAATGAGAAATTAAATAAAAATGCTCCATATAACATAGAAATACCACAAAATAAGTTCTCAGTTTACCGGAAAGTTTGTCGAATCAGGTAATGTATAATATATAATAAAATATGGAATATTTGGAATAGTGAAGAATATCGGCGATTATACATACAGCATATGAGGAGCATTTATTCAAAAGGCGATTTGTCACTTGAGTCAGGAGCAGGAGAGTCAAAAAACTTCTAAAAATCCCAATCCTTCTCCATTTGGGTTGTAATGTTCTAATTAATATTAATACTATACGCGTTTTGCACCAAACTAAAATTTGTATTTTCAATTTTGTAGCAGTCAATGTAAAGATTCCAGTGATACCACCAACTCAAAAATTATTTTTTGTGACAAATTGCATACATGCTCCTCATATATACTAAATAACGGACATAAAACGTTATAGGGGTCATATTATGGAAGAATCCGTCCTTATTACAACTAGTTATTGTTTATTTGTATAGGATTCGTTGTACAAACTTTTGAGGCAGCCTGCACTCACGAGCTCCGGTACGGCGGTACCCAAGCCGATCGTGTCCATGCTATTTGTTGGATTAAACATCTCGGTACGGGTATTAACAACATACAAGACATCCACTGATTTAATGCTATTGATTCTCTCTGTGGTAGTGCCCCAGACATGAATTTAGTTACAAACATTTCAGTATTTTCAGTCGCATTTGATTTTTGAAAATACAGTAGAATTTGTATGGTTAATTGTTTAAGTTTTTCATTGTTGTTTTATGTTTTGATTTTTTTTTGTACGTTTGTAATGAAAGAGCACAGCTGGACCGCACTTCCATTCTCATGTTTTGTTTGATATTTTGTTATTTTTTTTGTATAGGTGTAACTGCTGTAAACTGTACCTGTACAAATATAATAATATTATGTCCATAATATTACTTGATTAACGAGATGGTCGTTCAGAATGAAATATAAATTGCTCAGACCAGAAGAAATGTTTCTCTACATTTTTATATGCGCAGTATATAGTATAGTATATTCTTCACCTTCAAATGCCTCTTCTATCAAAGATTGGCGATGTTCATGACAATGGTAGTCATGATGGCTATACTAGGGAATTGTAATGCAGTGGTTTTCTGTTGCCTTCTGCATCGTTATGCCGTTGACTCTTCGTTGAGTTCCTCCGCCTTCGGGGCCAGTTTCTCAACCCCAGGACAAAAGAGTGCCCTGCACAAAAAAGACTGTTTTTCGCTTATCCCGGCTCAAATTCGGTCCCATATCTGTTCAGTCGCCACCACGTGCTTCCATCTTCACCACGAGGAGACACAGATTAGGGATTTTTGCCTCTGAGACCACAAGGCATTACTCAGAAGCCCAGCTTCTTTGGAGACATTGCTGTCTTTACAACCGATTGGCGACAGTTATTCAGAACTCTTCCCACTGCTGATGTACCTCCCTTACTATACATTTGTTCCATAAAACACTTGAAAATCTGCCATCCTCTGCAAATTATATTTAATTGCCTACTTGCTGGGGGGGGGGGGGGGGGGGTTGAATCCTGGAAATCCTGGACAATATTTTTAAAATATTAGTTTTATGCATTTGCTAAATCGAAAATCTCTGGTTTTTCATTATTATATTCCCAATAATTTTTGTCTTGGTAAATTGCGGTCTAGTGAGGATATATACAAGGTCAAAGCAGAAAAAAAATTTCAAAGCTCCCCTGAAAGAATCCTAAAACCGCCTCTGATTGCCTTCCTTCATGTTTTCCCATTGAAAACTATGTTTGTTTCTAAACTCATAAAACAAAGGCGTTCGACCCATCATGTCATTTTGATGATGGGTATTTAGGCAAAAAGTCCGCAGTAAAGCTACAAAGAAAGCTATTCATAATAATGGAGGGGGGGGGGGGCTGGAGTTTCACAAGAAGAAAAGCGTGGGGGAAGGGGCGACTTGATGTAGTGGGGACTTGAGGGTAACCGTGTTGCGGGCACAACTATGTCCCGAACAGATGACACCCTCTGTAGGGGGGCTTAGGCGCAGGCGCGCGCTCCCCCTTGCCCCCCGACAAAGTCTGTGTATCACCAGGCAGACTGGCAAATATTATTTTTTGTGTATCTTGCTTTCATTGAATTCAACGTATTGCAGCAGAGCTTTGAACTTAAGTGCTGCAAGTTTTATACTGGTGGAGTCATTTGTAAGGCCCCCATTCCACCGACCGGCTAGGGCTATTTACAAAAACGGTGACGTGGTAGCAAACATTCAAGACTTAGGCGGGGTTTCCATCAACCTCACATTGCAGAATTGACGGAAATGTTTATTTTCCTCTATGCCATAGTTAATATTGATCAATGATCATACAGTAAAATCACGAACAGACAAACTAAAATATTATAAAATGGCGTCATGGGATATGTTAAGTACAAACATTTTAATAGATTTCTATAAAAAGAAAAATTCTAATTTCCGTCAATGTCATTTGCATTCTGCAATGCGAGGTCGGTGGAAACTCCGCCTAAGTCTTGAATGTCTGCTACCACGTCACTGTTTTTGTAAATAGCCCTAGCCGGTCGGTGGAATGGGCGCCTAATTATTTTAAGGATTTTTTTATCACCCTAGGCCTGCTTAAAGTGGCTCTTGTCCAATGCCAACGACTCCATGGATTTCGGACATTATTTATATTGTTTCCGTATTAATTTATGGCCATTTGCAAACTGGTATACGTTCTCGATGTCAACCTACACCGGCTACAGCCATTAACGGTCAAGCTAAGACAAGCTTACCATTGACGCAATGAAATAGCCGAAGGCATTACTTAACCAAGTACAGATACGAGTCAAAACTCAAGAGTTAATGCAGTCCCAAAATTTAGTCTGAGCCGATCAAGCTATTGTTATCTATTGGGGGGTGGATCTCAACATTTGTGACTAATGATTCTTTACAATTTGATCCTAATATCAGCAGTTTCTTTTAAAATATGCTGACTAACTCTCGGTATATATCCGTTGTTGATCTGGACTCAGGTGCTATAGCCCCTAGCAACGCCCAAATGTCATTGCAGGCATGCCGTACCGTAACTATGGTCTGTTGCATGCCTTCCTATACTATCTCCCCCATATTATCTCAGACGAAAAGGTCATTGCAAATGATATCACCTTGTTGTTACAAAACATTAAATGTCCAGGTGCATGTGTAAGCCCAACTAAAGCCTACAACAGTTTCTAATGGATTTAAACATATCTTACAGCCCTGTTGCGTGTGGCTTAAATATTTTCGGTGTTCTTATTTACTAAGGATTGCGAGTGCGAGGTCCCCCCCCCCCCCGGATCTAGGTTGTTTCGTCAGAGGGGGCAAACAAGGTCCCGGGCCTATGAAACATTAAATTATTTATTTTATTTTAGTTATGATAATATATTATATTTTATATTCCGTATTTATAGTGTTAGCCGCAATAACTAAAATCGCTCAAATTCCCTTTTCTTTTTGACTTTCAGCTACTATAGCAGCTCTTACTCCTGTTTCTGCTTTAGTTCATTCTTCAACTTTGTTACCCCCTCCTCAAGTAGCTCACTATAAATAACTATTGTATTGTGTTGCAAACCATGACAACTATCGCGGGGAAGGAGGTCTGGGGGTTTCCTCCGAGGATAAAAATTATTGAACGTACATGCGCGGAGGCGGAATAGTAGGTTTTTAAGCACTTCAAAATTTTTGAGGCGCGCCGCCCCCCACTTGATCCACATCCGCGTCCCCCAGCAAGCTGTATTGAGAACATCCATTAAATAATGTGGGAAAAATCTTTCGTCCTGAACTCGTAGAAGCAGAAGCTGTTCAACTAAGAGAAGGATTTCCCTCCATTTTATTTTTCTAACAATTAGGTTACTTACTCTATTGGTAACGCCGGTAAAGGTATTGGTAATGGTGTAATATTATATAACCCAGGGTTAGTTCGACTTACATTGCCTGTTGTGTCACAGTCATCGAACAATTACGGCGGAGCCCGTTTCTGGGGAAGAGGGCGACGTTTCGGGAGTGTTACTCCCATCATAATGTTACTTACTGTAAATTGCGGCCGTCCTTTGATAGCTTCAGAAATGCAGTTAATTTAACAATAAAAACACGTATCTTCAGTGACTCTCTACACAAAATAAAATTGGGTGAGTTTTGTACCTCATGAATATGTTGAGTTGATGGAAATAATTTTGCTGCGCCCCGTATGCAAGTCCCATTAAAGCTTAACTTTGGCTCCCTAACTGCCACCATCGAACTTGTAGCTGTCCAGTCTGGAAACCCATACCTGTCTGCTGGAGCCTTTACGTACATTATATATGGGCGGAAAAAACATGAGAAATATTCCCATCACACTGCAAGACTCGCTCTCTCAAAATTATTATCAAGCATAATAAATTCCCGATACCTGTGCATGAAGCTGCGTCCAATTGGGATTTAATTTTGAGACAACAGCCCTATGTATAATCCAATAATGGAGATTTTAATATGAGATTCACTGTGCCTTGTTGTCCATGAATAGAAGCTGATTTTTTATATGATTTGATTTGATCATGAGGATATCATGATTTTTTTCTTGTAGTGGATATAATACTTTGTAACAATGCTGGGTACAAAAAGAGGTTTTAAGCTGCCTGTATGTGCTTGTTTTAATTTTTTATAATAAGTTTTAATATTTTATTTATTGCATATATTTTTCAGATTTTAAGATACTGGATATTTCTTTTTCTTCTGCTTTAAATGCCTCTTCCAGTCTTCCATTCACTATAACGCAGGTGGTACATTATAGAATTCAGCAGTGAGTTTCTCATTGGGGGTCTAGTGCAAATAATGGCAATGTATACACGCGACGCCCTATGTTCATCCTTCAGAACTAATTTTGGTTACATTAGCAAACCCAGCATAATAACCTGTTTAAATTGCATGACGCCATTACTGGATTACAGGTATTTACGCATTGGGGGGAATATTATATTTTTGGCTCATCAAAGCATGGGATTTGTTAGGCGTAATTACACAAGCAATTAAGTTTCCTCACAAGCTCAACATTGGCATGGTTAATATCTTCTGGGTTATCTTTCGCAATGGTGTCCAAATAGGCTGTCAAGTAATGTTACATTAGGCTTACAATATGAAGGCATGGAAAATGTGATGCCCAATATGAGCAATTGTTTTCGGTCAATTGAAGTTTGCCTTGTTGTAAAACATAGGAGACCAGTGCGCTGTCCATGGATAATGTGTATGCATATAAACTATCTGCAGCCCGATCATGGCGCTTTTAATACCGGGGTTAATATAATAACCTGTTTAAATTGCATGACGCCATTACTGGATTACAGGTATTTACGCATTGGGGGGAATATTATATTTTTGGCTCATCAAAGCATGGGATTTGTTAGGCGTAATTACACAAGCAATTAAGTTTCCTCACAAGCTCAACATTGGCATGGTTAATATCTTCTGGGTTATCTTTCGCAATGGTGTCCAAATAGGCTGTCAAGTAATGTTACACTAGGCTTACAATATGAAGGTATGGAAAATGTGATGCTCAAAATGAGCAATTGTTTTCGGTCAATTGAAGTTTGCCTTGTTGTAAAACATAGGAAACCAGTGCGTTGTCCATGGATAATGCGTATGCATATAGACTATCTGCAGCCCGATCATGGCGCTTTTAATACCAGGGTTAATATAATACCATGTCTTGTGATGGTAGTTTAAAATAAATGAACAGTAAAAATTCTTAATATATTAATTCAAAATTAAAACTTGTTTATTTCTAGAGCGATATGTGTTTATATTTGCGTCGCGTCAGTTCAGTTCTTCAGTATTGCCAACTTCACAATTTAAAATATTCTGACATTTACTGTTCACTTATTTTAAACAATTGAATTAATACCATCACGTGACATGGTATTATGTTAACGCCGGTATTAAAATGCCATGATCGGGCTGCTGACCAGGATACGATGACATTTGGAACACTTTGTTCATTCGAAAACGTACATAAGCGGAACACCGAGTTTTTTTTTAGATTGTTATAAATGTTCCGAATGTCATCCTATCGTGGTCGGGTAGTACATATTTCAACGGGGCGTAAAAAATGTCTTAATTTAATTGAACCCAACTTAATAGTACAAACTACATTATCATAACCGATTAAAACAAGGTATGATGACTGGGCACAAGTTTCGGAGGATTTTGGATGTTATCTTGGTACCAAGGTGAAAAATTTCGTGGCACTGTCACCGACGGAGTGAGGCCAAGGTTTGAATTATGGTCCCCGGCCCCTACACTATATCTACTCCGACCTATCTACCTTTTTATTTAACTAAATCATTGTTCTCGTACGCAGGACTTCTCTGACATTTGGAACTTATTGAAAATTCCTGGAATTCTTTTAGGATTTTTGAAATATTGTGCTATACTACGTGCGATGGAGGGGAGCTGTCTAACGCTAACTTAAAGAGCGTCATTTGCCTCCCTCGTTAGGTGGGGCAGGCAGGGCCTGATTTAGGAATTTGTAGAATTTACTCCCCCCCCCCCCCAACCAAGTCTGATTTTTCTTTCATGTTTTTTCCGCGTGATTTTTTTACTTTATAGCGTTCAATTTTTTTTTTTATGAAAGTTAAATTTAATTATGGGGTTATAATTCTGATACTCCAGCGAGAATCTGCCGCCCTGAGCTGTAGCCCAGTAGGTAAATCAGGCCCTGGGGGCAAGCAACTGACCGTCCAACCCTTTAAAAAAATATCTTAGTTGGGGTTGCCTATAAACTTATATGGAAAGAATTGAAGAAGTGGGAAATTATATTTAGGTGGAAAATACCTTAAATGTTTAATATACCTCCTAATCAATGTTAGTTTACGTCCCCTTTTCCCATAACACCCCCCCCCCTCTTGTGGGCAATAATGGCATTTTCACTCAATTCCTCACTAGTTCTGCTGAATTTATGACATATTTCTTATTCAAAACTGTTATTTTCTTAAATAAATAATTACAGTAGGCTTCTTTCATGGTCGAAGCGCCCGAGAGATATAGGGTAGTTGAAATGGCGTATCCTTCAAAGTAAAGGCGACTTTGCCGACGGACGGACATAGCGGGATCCAAAAAGAGTACTCGTACTTTGCTGGACAATGTTTCGACTGGGCCCTATATACAGAAGTCCGGCTTACCTAGTAAGAAAGTTTATTGAAAAAAGAAGATATGTACACAATAATTGTAGAGTCCCAGGCCAATGAAAATGTTCCCTAGGGTTACCAGATTTCAGAAAGCTCAATTCCTGACACCTGATGAACCAAAGTATCATTCTATATAGTGCAAATTTCCTTCTGAAGTGTCACATTATATCTAGTGTAAATTTACTTGTGCATTTCACTGTTAAAAACTGCTATGCTTGAATTAAAATAAATAAAACAAAAAATTTTATATTATAATATAAGTTCCCGCCAAATTTTGAATTAAATTTAAAGCGCGAAAAAGTTTTTCATTACAGTAAAAATCTTTATTTCACAATTTTAACGTTACGAAACCATTTTTTTTTTAATAATGTTGTTTCTTGCCAATTTTCTTGACATTCACCCAGCAATTCCTGGCGGCAGCCTGGACCCCTGACGTCTATGGTAACCCTACCTAATCCTGTATGTAACTAATAAAATATAGTAATAAATAAAAATTCCTCTGTTTCAAACTGGCCAAAACTAGCAAACCCGAATAGGTCGACATCCGGATTCCGGGACATGATTGAGTATGTCAATTGCCAAAAACAATCCGGGAAAAAATGGCAGAACGGCCAACACCAATGTCATTTTTCTCATTGGTATAGGGCAGGGGTTGGCAAGACCCACACCTAACTAGGACCCACCTGCTTTACGTGCCCTCCGAACCGTGGCCCGAAAATGTATAGCAAGTGTGGGACTCAAATCCAAAATCATATCGGGCGGAAGTCTGTACTACTACTCCTGACATAGGTTACCTTTTAGTCTATTAAACCTATGATTCAAATGGTGTATTTCCATTATTGTCGGAACAGGTGATGATGACTAGTACAGGTGGGAGGCAGGGAAGTAATTTGTTGTCCAGGTGACTCGAACCGAGTGCTTCCTTCACTAGGGGCGACATCCCCGATATGCAAATCCGACACGTACGCAATGCTCATTCGAGTGTTTATATTGTCCTGCAGGCGCCGGTATATGCGTGGGCGTACATATAGGCACCATCTGCAGCTATTTATACCTTGCTAGTCTATTCTAGAGTTCTATATATGGGAGTTGCGACATTCGCTTCCCGCCAAATATACATATACATTAGGTATATATTTAATATATATACATAGATATTATTTTTTAATTTTTAACCCCAAGAATAAGCTAATAAACGGTATAGTAGCAGCTGGAGAAGTATATTAATCATAACAAAAACATAAAAAAAAACTACAATACAGCGCCCATCCCAAACCTTTTGCCTTTTTTTCCCCCAGCACTGGGAGCATATAATATAAAAATACAATACAATGATATAACAATAATCGTTTTTACCGGAATACTGCAATGTAAGCATCATAAGGGAGGCTTGTGGCAGGATTCACCAAAAGGCTACAAACAGTTGTAAACAGTTATAGGGAGTATGAACTACATTATTGCAAGAGAAAAGTGATATAAGTTAGTTAAGTTACATTACATTATCCAGTATAAAATGAAATAAAATAAATCAAAAGAATTCATCGCTATCATTTAAACAATTTATCAGCCAGTCCCCTAGATTTCGCTTTACAGCATGGTAGTTATCCAGCTCTAGAAGACTGACGAGAATCAAATTAAATACTCGGGGAATTGCTACCTTAATAATTTTTTATTTTTCTTCTTCTTCGGCCGGTACTTCCCTGCGCCGAAGGAATATATTTATAAATTAACAATTATACCCTTATAATACAAATAACCTGTGGGCCCCCAAGTGAATCAACTTGTCGGGGGCTCGCACAGTAAATGCTATAGATGATGCAACATGTTTTCTATTTCACGTCTGTGTTAGCAAAAAACTTAGTTTTAATTTCAAATCAGTTTCATACCATTTAAAATTGTAAGTTAACGTAAAGGGTAATTATAGTAAAGTAAGTTTTAAAGCGAAGTATTTTAATTCAAAATCCATTTTTTAATTTTCGTTTTTATTTCTCCTATTTTAGTTAATTTTTTAAGTTGTATGCGCAATTCAAATAATAATAATAACAATAATACAAGATATATAAGTCTCTATTAGCATACATAGTGCTTGGGTTGACATTTTAACTGTAGTATAATTTGTAATTACATTCTTACGGGTTTCCGTTTCGGTTGTCGGTTAATGGCGTTTGACTCACGTCAGTTCCTCACAAGCACATTCGATGAACATGGACTAACTGTATGTTTTGTGTTTTGTTTCAGGGGAAAAACCGTTCAAGTGCGAACAGCCAGGCTGTGACCGTCGATTCGCCAACTCGTCCGACAGGAAGAAACACTCGCACGTCCACACATCCGACAAACCCTACAACTGCCGCGTCCAGGGCTGTGACAAGTCCTATACTCATCCTAGTTCCTTGAGGAAACATATGAAGGTAACAATTTCCAAAAGATTAAAAAATAAAATAGATGGCGCCTATCCATATAAGATAAGGTCGATAGCGGGGAAATGTCAAACGAGATGGCGAATGAGACTCTTATTTTCATTTTTTTCACCGTTTTTCCGCTATACCACAGGAATTTTTTTATTTTATTTCTACAGTTCAGTTTTCCACCAATTACATTGTACAAAAAATAATATACAAATAAACAATGGCGTAGCCAGAAATTTTTTTCGGGAGGGATCCATCTGATGCCACCTCAATATTTTAAAAACTCCGTTTTATCTAGTGTACGCATCAAAGATTTCGGGAAGGGTTTGGACCCCCCCCCCCCTTCTGTCTACGGCCTTGGACGATATTAAAGTAAAGGAGTAGGTAATAGCTTAAAACTGATTAAAAACTATTATAGTATTGTTATGAGGCATTTTCTTATATAATTAGCAAAGCCGTCATGGATCAGGAGTTCCCAACCTTTTTTTGTCCGTGGACTATTAGATTATTGTGTGACTTTCGGTTGACCATGACCCGTGGACCACAGATTGGGAACCCCTGATCTAGATCGTATATAAAATCAGCATAAGCATTTAAAAGTTTTGCCAGCCTTAGATTGTATAGTTTGGTGTAACAATTCACACGGTGAAACGGTTGATAAAATTAATTTCTGGATCTTGTTGGATGTGAGTACTCCTAGCATAATTTCTCAATCCTTACCGCAGCATTTTCAATTTTTGATAATAGTAATTAAAATATTAGATGAACAATGATGTAATAATTGAATCTGGGTCGATTTGAAAGCGTACTTCCAAATGTACTTCCGTATTTCATCATGTAACTCTGGCCGTGAAAGTTTTGGTAATTATATTAGTATTATAAAAGCGGGTACGTAGAATGAGGCGCGGCCAATTACTAATATTTTTACATGTGTGATCCCCTGCATTATATCTGGTATATTTTCAGGTCCCTTTTTTGTTCCAGGTGCACAGCGGGATTAGCAATAGCAGTGGGGGTAAGTCCCCTGGTCACTGCTATGAAACTGAGGGTGAAGAGAGCAACACCTCCTCCGAGCGGTCAATCAGTGTTTCGGCCATGTCTCCCCTCAGGAATCAAGTAGATCCACTAGCCCTACCTGATCACAGGGTAAGTCAGCTATGTCTGCCACAGAACGGTATTCGCTACAGTAGGTACGTGGACTCCTCTGAGCGGTCCGCCTGTGTTGTAGTCAATTAGTCATTTCTTCAATCAGAACCCCTCAGGTTGGTCCCCTAGCCTTGCTTGACCACAGAGTATGTCTTTCGATAGAGTAGTCTCCGGGGCATACGAGGAGGAAGAAGATAGCGACGAGTGAGTTCGTTAAAAGCTTAAGCTGGGGTTTCGGTGGCTCATCTTTCATTCTTTCAAACCAGTGATGTTCCTAGAGTTTGTCTTTCGATAGAGTAGGCTCCGGGACACACGAGGAGGAAGAAGATAGCGACGATTGAGTTCGTTAAAAGCTAAAGCTGGGGTTTCGGTGGCTCATTTTGCATTCTTTCGAACATAATTTGACAGGTGTAGTAGACGGTTTGGGTCAAAAGTAAGCGATTTGGTTGGTATAATTCTACATATGTTATCTTCTGCTCGCAGTAAGGCGTGTCAATATTCCGTCATTTATGATTAAACAAAAGTTGAGATTTTTGTTTTAAGGAGACTATTGTGTAGATAAGTTAAGTATCTTTTTTTTAATCACATTTTGAATATTGACCAGTGGAATACTCGCCTAAGAAGTTGATAGCAAGATTCAATCTGGCCTTGCACCCAAAATAATTTATGTATGCGCCACTGTTTCAAACTAGTGTCCTACAATTTGTAAATTTAGCGGCAACTCCGTGTAATAATAGCCCACTTTCACCGCAAATATCGTACATTAAGAGTGTACAGCCCGTAAGAAATTGGCAGCCCGAAATTTAATGCTTTTTATTTTTTATTTAATTAACTAAGCATGTTATTAAAGATTTGGCTCATCAAAGTTGTAGAAGACTACTTCATGCATCATATAATAAGATATTTTTAGTTTTCGAAATTGTAGTTTTTTTTATAAAATCGATAATACATGAAAAGGTATTGTTTATAAAATATTTGCATGTTTCTGAAAAAACTAAAATTTCGAAAATTAAAAATATCTTATAATATGATGCATGAAGTAGTCTTCTACAACTTTGATGAGCCAAATCTTCAATAACATGCTTAGTTAATAAAATAAAAAGTACCTATTAAATTTCGGGCTGCCAATTTCCTACGGGCTGTACACTCTTAACGTTTGTAATTTTAATTTTTTATTTATTTATTTAATTTACCTATTATGGCGTTCCTTTTGTTTTCCAGCACCTGCAACAAAATCACCAAAACTCGAGCCTTACGAACCACAACACCCCTGTCCCCGACTGGTACGGGATGCCCACGCCCCCCAGCACGGACCACTCGCCGGTGGGCCACTTTGGTGTGACCCACCTAATGCACCATGGGGCCGCTGCGGCCTACTGAGCCAACCCCCCCGCTCCCTCCAATACCTCTCAGCTCAACCTATTCCATCATAAGCATTTAAGCTATCCTTGGGAATAACGATGCAGAATCGTTTTTTCCGGGATTAGGCGAGGCTAGGTTGACGACGAAGCAGGCTAAAGGGGGTTACCGGGGGGTAACAGGGCTAATGACTGACTATTTCATAATAGATTTATAGAATAAAGATTATTTATAGGTTATGCTAGTTTTCTTCAGGGGCGGATCCACATTTTTTTGTGAGGTGGGCTTAAAGCATTTCACGCGCGGCCTTGGTATCCGCCACTTTTTTTACTCTACTCGTACTTTAGGTATATTTTGTCTTTTTAATGTGATAAGCTTGTGGAAATGTTTTGTTTCAAGTAAATTTTTTCGCTTTCTTACTCTATCGAGACTGGTATATGTGCTTGGTTAAGTCATGCTTTCGCTTGTTGCATCGCGTCAATGTTAAGCTTGTCTCAGCTTGTCCATTGGCACTTGTAGCCGGTGTAGGTTGACATCAAGGACGTATATCAGCTTGCCAATACGGAAACAATAGAAATCATGTCCGAAATCCATGGGGTCGTTGGCATTGGACAAGGGACCAATGGGCCACTATGGGTAGGCCTAAGTTCATAAAAAGTCCTACTGGACATTATTATTGTATACTCTCTGAACAACCGTGTCCTACTTGAAAGGTTCGGTTACCATAATTGAAAATTCAATGGGAAAAAAGCATAATAATACTCTTAAATCATTAAATAGATATTTTTGTAACATTACAATACAAGATAATTAATTCGTGCAGTACGTATCGTGCAAAATTTACGCGTACGCTTAATATAGAGTATAACAGATTTCACAAACCTGAAGGTAAGGTCTGATCTATAAGGCTGTCGGATGAAGTACGAAAATATCTACTAGGCCTACACACATTTTTCCTATTCCAAATTCGTGTTTGGGGTACTTTAAAAGTTCTAAAGAGAAACGTGGAACCTTAAGCTACCATATAATGGGGTTACTGTGCGCAGACAAAAAACTGTTAATCTTATGAAAAAATATATCAGCGTAAGGGGGTGAATAGGTTTCATTTCGTTAAGATTCAGCAATCGTCACCTAGTTAGCTCGCCTTAAAGATGATCTCTTAACTTCAGTCAATGTTTAGTTTTATTATTAAAAATGCTTAGCTCTGGGTACTAAAGGTACCTGAGAAATAGGAAAAAAAAATAGCGAGCTGAGCGCTACTGGTGTGCACTCCCGCACGTTTTAGTGCGAGGGCCAGAGAGCGGGGGGTTGAAGTCACCCCTTAGCCCTATGAGTCAAGTCTGATATGGTAAGTATAATGTTTTAATTAAGAAATGTCTGCTATTTTATTAGAGGAGATATGCTTATTTCACCTTTTTCACTGCGTTACGACCCAATGTTGAAGTAAGGCGGCTATTCCACCAATGTCGTTTTTCAATGTGAATTTGCATGACATGGTAGCAGACATCATTAATAAGTCTCTACCATATTATAACTTAATTTATAACAGATAAGTTAAGTATCTACATAATATTCTCCTTAAAATATGGCAAAGACGTATTAATGATGTCTGCTGCCATGTCATGCACATTCACATTGAAAAAACGACTTCGGTGGAATAGCCGCCTAAATAATAATCTCATTAGAGATGTGTGCCGTTGCAAAGGCGCCCATTCCACCGACTGGCTAGGGCTATTTACAAAAACAGTGACGTGGTAGCAGACATTCAAGACTTAGGCGGGGTTTCCACCGACCTCACATTGCAGAATTGACGGAAATGTTTATTTTCCTCTATGCCGTAGTTAAAATTGATCAATGATCATACAGTAAATTCAAGAAACAAACTAAAATTAAAAAATGGCGTCATGGGATATGTTAAGTACAAACATTTTAATAGATTTCTATAAAAAGAAAAATTCTAATTTCCGTCAATGTCATTTGTATTCTGCAATG
Organism: Psococerastis gibbosa; assembly: GCA_963971405.1. Taxonomy (NCBI): domain Eukaryota; kingdom Metazoa; phylum Arthropoda; class Insecta; order Psocodea; family Psocidae; genus Psococerastis; species Psococerastis gibbosa. Next base: position 31,319,398 of record OZ020489.1, on the reverse strand, counting down.
CGAGGTAGGTGGAAACGCCACCTAAGTCTTGAATGTCTGCTACCACGTCACCGTTTTTGTAAATAGCCCTAGCCGGTCGGTGGAATGGGCGCCAAATTAAAGAGTGTTTGCTACGTAGAAAATTGGCACCCCAAACTTAAATACTTTTTATTTTTGAATTCATTAACTCAGCAAGTTTAAACAATTTAGCTCATTTAAGTTGTAGAAGACTACTTCGCGCATCATAAAATCGGGTATTTTTGCTATAATTTTTATTTTTATTTTTTTATTCCATTTTACGCGTAGTTTTAGTCCCCAATGGTTTTTATGAGAGAACTAAGGTAGCGAAAATTCAATATTTCCTATTATATGATGCATGGAGTAGTCTTCTACAACTTACATGAGCCAAATCTTTAATGACTTGCTTTGTTAATTAAATAAAAAGTCTATAAAAACAACAGGTTTTGGAGCTCCTCTTTAGGTTCCGACTTGCTGTACCCATTAGACTAGCTAGACGCATTTGATTGTCTAATGTGTCAGTGGTAAGTAACTCTTGCCTTGCAAATAACCGCTTGCTGTGGGTTGAAATAAGGAACAAGAGTCAGTTGGCCATTGACCAACATTAAGCGGAAATAATATCATTGGAGTCGTTGACATAACATAGAGCAAGAGCAAGAAGGCCGTGCCCAGGGGGGTGGTTCAAGGGGTCCGGACCCCCTCCGAAATAGATGGTTTACACTGGATATATTGGACTTTCATTAATAAAATATGTAAAAAAAATACAAATAAATTACCCCCCCCCCCCCCCCCAACAAATACCTGGGCACGGCCTTTATGGCCAAGGTGTAATGGGGGTCACTTCGAATTACGACTATAAAATGTCATTCAAAAATAAAATAGAAGATACCCAAGATCGGCAAAAAATGATTTCATTTTATGCCGATCCAACTTTCTGTTTGCAGTCAGAATTTCTTTTCGAATTTTCCTTATTTTCCCAATTTTTGTTTCAGGTTTGGCAACCATGATGAATAATCGAAGATAAATGTAGGAATCTCCCTGCTACACCATGCCTTTGTTCACAAAATATGTTCTTACTGTGCACAGGGCGGCTTTGCTCATTTGTCCTGACTTAACTCACTTGGTTATGAGGAAGCTGATCGTAGAAATTGGCCATCCTTGGATCACCTCAGAATTTTTATTTTTTTATTTACGTTAATTCTTAGGTTACAATGATTCACATCACATGGTAGAGGACTGTTTCATACCGAGTACTATAAGGGTGTTTTTTTAGTTTTGGCTTTTCCTTAAATTACAGTAGAACTCCAATTATCCGAATTAATGGGGACCGGGACCCATTCGGATAATCAAATATTCGGATAATCGGATTTTTTTAAAAAAAATTGCCATTGGAGAGAATAAAAGCTACGTTTTGAAATTGCACTATTTTTTTATTGAATTAAATGAAAGAAACATGAAATTTTCACATGTTTTAAATATAAATAAAATGTACTTATCTACAAGTTTAGAAATAAAAATCATTGTTTTTTAAACATCTCCGTCAATGTAAGCTGTTTTGCGGTCTTCAACCGTTTTCGGGCAGCCAGGTCACGCATTCGCTTGACGGTGAGCAGTTGCAAGTGGGCACACTCGGGCTGACGCTCCATCCACTTCAAAGCAGTCTCGAGGCCGGCAAATGCTTCACTAGCTGATGGTCCAGCGTCTACTTCAACATCAGCAGAAAGTTCTTCTTCCACTTCCACTTCAACATCTTCTCTCACACTTACAACAATTTCATCGGGGGAAGTCAGTGTAGGCACAACGGCAAGTTAAGACAAGTCAAGACTTGACGCGCAAACACTGGCTTCGCGGGGGGAAGAATAATAGCGCACTTAGACTTTTTTTGGACAATTTTTTGTGATTCGGATAATCGGCGATTCGGATAGTCGGAGTTCGGATAATTGGAGTTCTACTGTAATAGGGGACACCTAACATTTAAACAACAAAAAATAACCTTATTAATTTTTAATTTTTTAATATCGACGTCTACCTCATCTATATGCTATATAAAATAGTCCCCAACTAATGGATAGAACATATAAAAGTACGTTTTAAATTAAATAAAAAATATAAACTAACAGCTTTTAGGGTAATTTGGAGGTGGCCAATATCTATGGTTTCCTCTTAAAGCTGTAATTTTTTGACTAAAGAATTGAGATTTGGAGTAGTAGCGTACACACAATTTTCTAGCCACGAAATAACCTCTTAATTTGCCTTTAAACCAATTGAGCGTCGAGCAATGTCACCCCAGCTTACGGTATTTATTTTTTCGTTTAGCCTCTAGTTAAAGTACTTACTATCATTTATACATATACTAGATAATTTTATTGCATTCCCATAGTATACTATATTTAATTGTCGGTATCACATAGCCACTTTTTGTTTGCATGCTTACTATTTTTCCAATATTTAAAAACCTGAAAAGGTTATGATCGAGCGAAAATGACCCTAAAGGGAAAAGCACGTGATCTGTGTGGAAATTCGTATAACGCTCTTTTCAAAATTATGGCTATGCTATTTTAATTTGTTTACCTTATAAGCTGTGTAAGATAATGTAAGCATGGTTGGCCTTTAGGTGCCCATTCCATTGACCGGCTAGGGCTATTTCCAACAACGGTGACGTGGTAGCAGACATTCAAGACTTAGGTGGCGTTTCCACCGACCTCGCATTGCAGAATTGACGGAAATGTTTATTTTCCTCTATGCCATAGTTAAAATTGATCAATGATCATGCAGTAAAATCACAAACAAACAAACTAAAATTAAAAAATGGCTTCATGAGATACGTTAATTACAAACATTTTAATAGATTTCTATAAAAAGAAAACTTCTAATTTCCGTCAATGTCATTTGCATTCTGCAATGCGAGGTCTGTGGAAACGCTACCTAAGTCTTGAATGTCTGCTACCACGTCACCGTTGTTGGAAATAGCCCTAGCCGGTCAATGGAATGGGCGCCTAATCATGTCATCCAAGGCCGTAGCCAAGGGGGGGGGGTTCATGGGGGTTCAAACCCCACCCCCGAAATGAAATGGCTTCATACTAGATAGAATCGGATTTTGAGAGGAAAAATATAAAACACTACGTAACAGCCTATGAAATTTTCACCCCCCCCCCCCCGAAAAAAAAAAATCCTGGCTACGGCCTTGTTGTCATCACAATAAAAATGGTTCCAACTATAAACTGTAAATCTGGGCCATACCTTCATATCTGGTATAGTCCACGCAAAATGAGAAAAGTATGGACATGGAATGTTTTAATCCTGTGCAACACAATAAAAATATTCCTTGCACCATTTTGTGTTACGTTGTTGCAAGGCATAACAAAAATTGTGCAAAAAATATTTTTACAGAGTTGCACAGGATCAAAACATTCCATGTCCATACTTTTCTCACTTTACGTGGACTATACTAAACAACAGAATCGCACCTTGTAGCTTATGCCTTATTGATTGTAACTCGGTAATATGTTAAAATTTGTAATTGCAGCTGCTATAGTATTTCCAACGGTTTCCACTTTTATTTTTTTAAATGTATTTAGCCTAAGTTGACGATCCCGATTAAGAAATTAATTTTTTTTATTTTATAAGTTTTAAGCAGATTTACACCATAATAGGGGAAAATGCCATTGATTTAAAGTTTCTCATTGAAACCCGCTAATATCTGTATTGTAATTTCTTATTCTTATTTTGAAAATTTTGATTTCGATTACTTAATTTATAATTGAACATTATAACTGAGTTTCCCTAATTGTGATATGTGAGTATCCCCATTACTATTATTTATGTACGACCGGTTCGATGAATATTACAAATTAGTGTCAATTTTAACGGATAGGCTACTATGCTTACACAGTCAATTCTATTCTTCTTATTTTAGTTAACCATAGTGAAGAGTCTGTCTACTGTATATTGTAGCATTGAGATTCTGTTTCTGTAGCCTTGTTTGTATTAATGCATTGAAAAATACAACCACGTAAATAATGTAATTAATAACATCCAATGGATAATAAAATTCTTATATTGTATATATTTTTTTAAATCGTAGTTAGTGATCTATTACACCAAACCAAATATGTAGGCATGAATATTTTAAGGAAAAAAAAAAAATCTTCTGCTAGCCCTCTGACCATGGAAAAAATGTCAGAAAATCGCGACTGCGAGAATTGTCCGTGTGTACCCGACCTAAACCTCGGTCTGTTTTAGTTCGCTGCCATCCCTCTACTGTCTTTTTAATTCTATCATCTAGTTTATATATTGTGTATCGTAGCCCGTAGGGCTCTTTAAAAGCCGGTATTGTCATCCACCATTTTGATTCCAGTATTTTCAAGCTTGGTGTATATTTATACTAATATTTATTTATTTGGAAAACTAAAAACATAGCATTGTGTGTTAAATCACTTAAAATACATTTTTATTTTTAAAAATTCATCAGTTGTAAGGCCCGGTACGGTACAGCCCCGCCAGTTTTCTTGGGAGCTAAATATGGTACAACCGCAGTGCTTGTAATTGTGTGAGTCTATACACACCATGTGATCGGAGACGTGTCGTAACGCAGCACGGGTAGTACTGGCGACTGAAGAGGTCAATCTGACAAAAGAAAATAGGTACCCTAAGTCAGTCTTACCACATATTTACAACCAAACTAGATTGGTAATTTAAATAATTAATTGTTATAAAAAAGAACTACCGACTTCGCCTTTGATACATTCATTAAATTATTTGTATGCGATTAACCTTTTTGTTTTAAAATAAAAAGTCTACTGCAGTTTTGCCCGGTTACACCATTACCCAGCGGATCACTGGCGGACAATTCCGTTATGAAACAACTCAAATGCTACCGTTCTTTTTATTATTTTTGTATTTGCAATAGTTATACATAATACTTACCATATGGCGGGTTGGCGGCATACATGGATTCAAAATGGCGGATGACAATACCCGGGGATATATAGTGCCATAGTACATCCCATGCCTCCGATGTTACAATCCCGTTTAGTATGAACTTATTCTTGGGGTTGAAAATGAAAACAAATCAATTTTGAATAACGATTTCCATTCTAAATCAAAAATTATCTTGTTTATATTTTTAATCCCAGGTTAAGATTAAAAATAATTGCGATAGTATAACTCGAACTCTCAGCCATCGGGGTGGGTTAGTCTGCTTATAGTCAGCCTATACACGTAAACAAAAAACTCTTAAGTTTTTGTTATTTTGTGTTTATTAAAATGAAATAGGCCTACCACGAAGTCACGAGTAATCTACTATTATTTCTATACACGTACTGTAACCGTCAAGACTAATCGTAATCGTTGCTACAGACGAAGTATAAAGTCTGTAGATTAGGGGAATAGTGAACAAACGCAATTCACGTCATATTCTAAAGTACTAGTAACTTACCTCAGATCTGTTAAAATCGAAGCTCTTTAATATTTTTAATTATAGCTTTACAAATTTTACGCAGCATTTCTTCTGCTACGACTGTTGGAGAGCTAGTCACTGACATTATCGACTGCATTTTTAAAATTGCCATTGCTTTAACAGCAGTCATTATAGCGTGACAAATAAAAACCATATGAAATCAAAGAGGGTTGTCATGAAACCACTCCTTACCCCATAACAAAATAAAAAGCAGAAGAAATCCAAATAAATATTGATAAAACCCCGCAAAAGCAATTAAACCACTGGAAAATCCCTTTCTTGCTGCGGGGGAAGAAGTAAAGCTTGGGGTTTTTTGAATTTGGCGCGAAAAAAGGGGGAGTCAATGGCGCTTGATGATGAAGAGTTATGATGGCCACGTGACCATTGTCTTGACTCGATCATGTGAGTCAAGTGCCGGGTGCCACGTGGCAGGGAGCCTCTGCAAATAAATAATACTTTTCATCTGGATCTAGCTAACAGACTTATGTCAATAAAAGTCGTTGACTGAAAGAACTTGAACAAAATTTTTGTTTACTCTCAAAGGTAACATACATCTTCTTGGCTTGGGGGCGCCGCTTGGCCTGCTCGACAATACCTACATCTCGATTTTGTGAATTGTGTGACGCTCCACCATCTACAACTCGCGGAGGTCGGTTTCTAATTCGCCCTTCCTGCGGTTTCGTGTCATGTTTCCAGTGATGCATGCTCTGTAGACTTTGTTTGCCATGTCTTCTGACATTCTGACAACGTAGCCAGCCATCTTAGGCGTTCCGCTTTTTTATACATGTTATCATCATTTATTTTTTGTAAACAAAATAATGATGTACTTGCCATTCTTATAACGCATACTATTCTTTATCCGTCGTATGGTCAATACGTGATTAAGAAGATAAACACGTATCAGTAGCCAAAAGGTAGGCATACACTAATTTTTAATTAAGAAATACACATTTCCTACTTTGATTCCGGAAAAGAGTGGATTAATAGATAATAAGGGGAGTATTTTTGTGTACAAGACACAAGAGCGGACTCAGAAATATTTCTCGGGGGGAGGGGGGGGGCGGTTCCATGCTATGGTAACTATTTGTATTTTTTTTACGTGGCAAGTGTATTTTATCTAGTCTTCAATGGTTTTTCTCTCCCCCCCCCCCCTCCACCCCGTTGGGGCCGCCACTGACAAGACACTTGAAGTGAAAATAGATCCTCCATAATGAAATCAATAACAATAGCAAATGCCAATCTTCAACATTACGGTACTACTTCTTTTGTACCTACTAATAATATAGGCTATAGCAACTATTTTAAAAGAAAAAGTAAAGCTTGCAATCATACGTGATTTAATAGAAAAATTGAAATTTCACGTAACACGTTCTAAATGCTAGGTTGTAAAATCACTAATTATTAATCAGTGTAAGTGCGCATATGGACAGCCATTGGGCGATTGCAAGAAATAAGGTACCATATATTTTGTGACTAGCCAATCGAGTCTTATATGCAGTGATCTACATCAACCGAGCGCAATACTCGGGCTCCTGCTACGTTAATTAATTTTTCGTTCCACAGCCGCTGCAAAGATATGAAATTGAGCACAAATCATGAGGACAGTTTACCACACTGATTTACTATTTCTATAAAAAGAACCGGTCCGAGTTTACTCGAACATGCTTTCCAATTTATCAAAATTAGTAGATGGAGAAAATGAGTAATTTCATGGTAAATAATTTCCCTATGGTTAAATTTCCGATATCTCGGGGGAGGGGGGGGGGGTTGTCCACCTGACGTCACTCGTCACTGGTGGTGAAGTAAATTCTAGATAGGTCAGACCAACACATTACCCCACAGCAATACTGGCAGGGCACGCAATGCAATTGAGCGTGAATTTTATATAATTTTTTCAAAAAAACATTTTTTTGTACAAAACCAAATACTTTTTTGGGAAAGCAACCCGTCCGGTTTCGTTACTCAATTTAACACCTAAAACATACCTGAAGGTAGAAATCATCGATAGAAAGGTGTCGCAGAAAAATTATTTTTTAGTCATTTTTATTTTTTTACCCCCAGAAGCAAACTATCAAGGGGCAAGCGACTCCCCGCATTTTTTCAACATTAACAACAACTACAATATATGTGAATTTAAAAGAAATCGTTGGAGCCGTTTTTGGGAAATAATTTTTTTAGACGTTTTTTTGTAGTTTTTTGAAAATAAAAACCCCCAAATCGAGTTAGCCCAAAATAAAAATAAAATAATAATAAAAAAAAAATGGTCCCGAGGTATGATTTTTGTGAACCTACATGCCGAATTTCAAAAAATCGACAGAGTAGTTTGCCCGGAAATCAAGGAACAGACAGAAATTTCGTAAAAACCACTTTTTTGGGTTCCTGGGACCTTAAAACATGTAAATCCGTTGAAATCTCGGAATTGAAAATTTCGACCGTCACAAAAAAAAATAAAAGAAAGAATATAAATATTTTTAAAGCTTTCCTTATACTACGTATAAATTGGAAAGCAAAAATCTGTATTTTACACTTTATCGCGTCTTTAAGAGGACATGCTACGTAGAAAATTAGCACCCCAAAATTTGTTGTTTTTATGGACTCTTTATTTACTTGACATAGCAAGTCATTAAAGATTTGGCTAAAGGAAATTGTAGAAGACTACTTCGTGCATCATATAATCGAGTATTTTTACTTTTCGGTTTTGTAGTTCTTCCAAAAATCCCAGAATACGCATGATTTTAGTCCGTTCTGGTATTTATGAAAGAACTAAGGTATACCAACAATTTTATATTTCCTATTACATGTTGCATGAAGCAGTCTTCTACAACTTCCATGCGCCAAATTTTTAATGACTTTGCTTTGTTAATTAAATAAAAAATAAAAAGTCAATAAAAACAACAAATTATGGGGTGCTCATTTTCTACGTAGCATGTCCTCTTAAGAGTCATCATAATATCACGCGAGAAAGTGTAAGCTTACCGGGATTGTATTTTTTTTTACGTATTTCTTTTCACGTCATTTTCATATCTTTAAAGCTGCAGAATGAGAAATTAATTAATTTTATCAAAATTACATGGTCTGAAGTGGTTTAAAAAATATTTTGAAATCTGTCCTAAGAAGGGTATTCCACATACGTACATCGTCAATGAAAATTATGAAATTGAAGGACATTCAAATTTTTTCATTGATGGCGGCCATTCCACATGTTTTTTCAAAAATTGACAATTTTCTATTGAAACGTATGCGCCAAATTTTTGAAATTTGTTTGCATTTGTTTTTTGAAATTTTGTTTGTATTTTTTTTCTTCGCACACTTATTATTTTTAATAAAACCTAATAATAGTAGGAGATCCGAAGTAAGATCGACCTTCACCGATCTGTTTAATGGATGAAAACTGTTTTTAAAAAAAATCAATTAAAATAATTGTACTTGACACACTTGACATATCCCATGACGCCATTTTTTAATTTTAGTTTGTTTGTTTGTGATTTTACTCTATGATCAATTGATCAATGATCAATTTTAACAATATCATAAAGTAAAATTGAAATGTCCTTCAATTTCATAATTTTCATTGACGATATACGGATGTGGAATACCCGCCTTAGTATTCAATTTAAATATTGATTTCTACGAATTTTGGAGGCCACGGGCCCCCTATATGGATGCAAGCCACTCATCTCTTATGATTGGTTGGCGTACTCGAAGCAACGATGAAAGAACCAATCAATACAGAGAGCTCAAAAGAGGAGTTCACTGAGTCAGAATTCAACGGCGCTGAATGAATGACTGAATGATTGATTGATGAATATTATTTCATCACTGAGTTTCTTTGATATGGGCGATGATGTCAGATGCGCTCCTTGGTTGGAAGTACCTCGATGAGGCCCCTGCTGAGACTTCTAGCACAGAGCTACACCATGCTTATGTTGTTATATAAATGGTTGGATGTAAGGATGTCCGATACAGCACTTGATATCGATACCGATGCGGATATTGCTTTCCAATTTATACGTAGTATAAGGAAAGCTTTGTGATGGTCAAAATTTCCGAGATTTCAACGGATTTACACGTTTTGAGGTCCCAGGAACCAAAAAAAGTGGTTTCTACGACATGTCTGTCTGTCAGTCTGTCTGTTCATCGATTTCCGGGCAAACTACTCGGTCGATTTAAATGAAATTTGGCATGTAGGTTTATAAAAATTAAAAACCATACCTCGAGACCATTTATTTTTATTTTGGGCTAACTCAATTTGGGGGACTTTCATTCTCAAAAAACTCCAAAAAAACGTCTAAAAAAATTATTTCTCAGAAACTGCTCCAACGATTTCTTTTAAATTCACAAATATTGTCGTCATTATTAATGTTGACAAAATGCGTGGGGTCGCTTGCCCCTTGATAGTTTGCTTCTGGGGGCAAAAAAATATAAATAACTAAATTTTAATGAAAAATGACGAAAAATTATTTTTCTGCGAAACCTTTCAATCGATGATTTCTACCTTCAGGCATGTTTTAGGTGTTAAATTGAGTAAAGCGACAGGTTGCTTTCCCAAACAACTATTTGGTTTTGTGAAATTAAAATTTTTTTTATTAAATTTTTTAAATGATAGAAAATTCACGCTCAAATGCATTGCGTCATGCGTGCCCTGCCATTATTTGGTCTATTTTTCTGATATTTTGAATGTTCTGTGATAGTCAAGTGGTATATTTTGCTTTTAGGGCTGACAGATGTCCGGTTTTCGCCCGGACAGTCTGGGTTTTCAATGGTTTGTCCGGCTGAAATTTTGTTGACGAATCGGACCATGTATTGTCCGGTTTTTAGGGACTACCCAAAGAAGAATAAAATGTATTACTAAATTAGGTAATAATTAATACCGCAACATGGAAAATATGTTTTTCCATTTCTCATTAACTTCGCAATCTTGAATTTAGTCACTTAATTTTAAGAAAACATGTATTTTGTTTTACAGAAAATTCAAATTAAACTTGGTAAAACTGGGTCTCAGAAAAATTGATATTAGGTAAAATTTCAGGAAAAAATTGACACTAAGTAAAATTACTTTTGAGCTCTTGCCCGGTTTTGAACTTCGCTGGATCTAGCAGCCCTAAAAATAGTTTTACATTTTGGTAGCAATATAGGAATCTGGGAACTTCTAACGTTCTAAGACATGGTAATAATTATCACATAATGAGACACGGGTAAGAGGGGATTGGGGAGGATAGGGGCCTTCAGACCCAGCAGCCTTTAAGACCGCCCCAGTGATTAGTGGAGGAAAACCGATGGGTCCAGGCGTGTACTGCTGGTTTTGACAACTGACAGCTGCTCCCACGCCCTCCTGCCACTGCACTTCATTCTGCTGACACGACTCCTGTATTCATTATGTCCGCTGCAGCCCTCCGACCCTCTTTATACTTTATTCTTTTACCGTCGATTTTCTGCACAGTCGATTAAATTGCTTTTAAAATTTTGTTTGACAGTGTTTGGCTGTTGAGATTGGGGGAACAGTTTTTTTTTCAGACATAAGAATTTGCCGTGGTTTCAACTTTCAGTTGTGCTCCAATGGAAGGAATGTTGTTAAGTTAAAGTTAAACTATAGTGTTTAAAATGGCAAATTACAAGCTAAATGACCAGGGAAAAAAATAGATAAATTAAAATCTCCTTTTGTATACATAGTGTTTTATTGGATTGTGAAGCCATCCGGTATTGTTCCCCAGCCCTAGCTTTCAAGAAAGAAGAGAGCCTCTTATCTTTGGCCGGCCGGGGTGTAGGGAATAATTAATTCTAATTTTGCGTTCATAGTAGGTAACTCTAAAAGATCTACGGTACATTGAATTTTCAATTCAATTTGTATTTGTAATAGGTGTACTCATTCTCCTGTGGTAGCATAAAATGAGTAAACTCGGGTAATAGGCGCGGCTTCGGAAATATTTTTAGGAGGTTTGGACACTAAAAATTAAATTTTCGCTTTTGTAGGTCCCCTACCCACACTAGATGGTCTTTTACCACCAAACAGCTTGTGGAAATTTTTTTCAAAACTCTTCAATTCATGACCCCCTGAGCCTAACCCCCCCCCCCCTCCGTTCAAATGTTTATTAATGTGTATATCGATTTGGGGAAACACTGCAACTTCCATATATATTTTTCGATTTAGATATTATTTTCCAGGGTTGAGGACATTGAGGTAACCTGAAACCTCCCCCCCCCCCCTTAAGCCGCGTCTTTTGGGAATGTTGAAAATAGAAACAGAAAGTGTATTTAAATAAACAAGAAATTCATTCGACATTTGTTTTTATATTTACTTTTTATGAATAAAATCTGTTTTACACGAGTTTCCCCATAGTGAGTAGGTATCGGTGTACCCAATTATTATAACCATGACAAAGTAAACATTTCAATAGTCCGTTAATTTTTCATAAAGTACAATTTGCTTGCTGCATTACACATAACTATAGAAAAATATTATATGAACTGGAAACTCCCAGTGAACTTTAGCCTCTACGCGTAGGCTACCTACTATTTTTTTTTTAGGAGTGGCTGAAGTAATCCTGTGCAGAAATAGAATCGTCTGTTCCGCAGGTGGCAGTACACTAACACATAAAACACACATTATTTAAAATTCTCCAACAACGGGTTAGACATAGTCTTAACGAACGAGTCCGTTCTTGATGGATGGCGGAGTAACCCCCGCTGCGAGATTTAGATTAAGCCCATGCTGAGCGGCGAAGGTACGGCGTTCCTTTTTACTGGAGGCTCCAGCCATGGAAGACAGTAGCTTTGCATCCTACCGCGATGGTCATGCCCATACAGACACCGGAGAATCTTCAGAAGCTGCTATTTTTCGTACTAGATAAGGTTTAATTACAGGTTAATAACATTAAAACAAAATGTACCAGAACCGAAATTAGAGGATATGGAAAAAACTGGGCTTGGCGGGATTTTTTTTTTCCATATCCTCTAATTTCGGTTATAACGAGGAGGTTACCTCTTCAACCAATGTTAATTTAATGTCAGTGTTATATATACCATATAATACTACAATGTAATAAAAAAATGTACCAGTACAGTGCATTATGCAGTAAGTTGGTTGCCTACTCTATTTTTCGTCAGCTTACAATACTGGCTCATTTAAGTTGCAGAAGACAACTTTGTGCATTATATTAAAGGGTTGGTATTGTATTATTAATTGCAGTTTTTACATGGTATATCTATTTTATTTTAGCCCTCAATCATGGTAGGCCTAATGAAAAGCTACGGTACCAAAACTTAATAATACCCTATTATATGATGCATGAAGTACCCTTATACAACTTGAATGAGCCAAATATGTTGCTTGCTAATTAAATAAAAAATAAGTCTGTAAAATTACCTTTTGGGGTTCCTATTCCTTACGGGACGTACACACTTAAGATTTATCCCGACGGTAGGTACTTAGGCGCCCATTCCATTGACCGGCTAGGGCTATTTCCAATAACAGTGCCGTGGTAGCAGACATTCAAGACTTAGGTTGCGTTTCCACCGATCTCGCATTGCAGAATGCAAATGACATTGACGGAAATTAGAATTTTTCTTTTTATAGACATCTATTAAAATGTTTGTAATTAACATATTCCATGACGCCATTTTTTAATTTTAGTTTGTTTGTTTGTGATTTTACTGTATGATCATTGATCAATTTTAACTATGGCATAGAGGAAAATAAACATTTCCGTCAATTCTGCAATGCGAGGTCGGTGGAAACGCCACCTAAGTCTTGAATGTCTGCTACCACGTCACCGTTGTTGGAAATAGCCCTAGCCGGTCAATGGAATGGGCACCTTAAGCTGGCTTATAAGCTTCCACAATATTCCCGTAACATATCCTGTCCATAGCAATTTTGTAAAGATATTGTAAATTCGTTCGAAAAAAAAAAAAAATACGCTTAAGGGGATTTGGATACTGGTCACCCCTGAATCACGCAAAGATCAGTTTAGTTTTTAGTTTTTTATTTAATTTACTTCCAAAGCTATAAAGATTTCGTCTATCTGAGTTGGAGAAGAATACTTCATACACAATATCTAAGGGTTTTTTAACTTTACACTGCGTGAAATGTTGGTCCTCCGTTAAGTTCATGAAATAAATAATAATAACACGCAATAATTAAAAATCTTCTTCTTCTTCTTCCGGCTCTACAGCCCTTGGTGGGCTTTGGCCTGCTCGACAACACTCCTCCATTCTTCTCGGTTTTGCACAACGCTCCACCATCTGGAGACTCCCAACTCGCGAAGGTCATTCTCTAACTCGTCCTTCCAGCGGTTTCTTGGCCGTCCTGGCAGTCGTCTTCCCGTCATGCTTGCTTTGTACATTTTTCGTGGCATGCGTTCTTCAGACATCCTTACAACGTGTCCCAGCCACCTTAATCGTTGTGCTTTAATGAACCTTACTATGTCTTCTCCGTTGAGAGCGGCGTCGATTTCAGCGTTGTGTCTTATACGCCATTCTCCGTACTCGTAAAGGGGTCCATATATCCTCCTTATTATCTTTCTTTCGAGTACACGTAGTTTGTTGGCATCGTTTACAGTGAGATTCCAGGTTTCCGATCCGTATGTTGCAACTGGTAAAAAATAAATAAATAATTAAAAATACCCTATGATATTGTGTATTTACAACTTCCATGACCAAATATTTATAACTTAAACGTATCCCACGTGTATAACAACGGTTAAATAACTTATAATATATACAGATTGTATCAACCGATTAATCCTTGGCGACCAATATCTAGGTCCCTTATCCTATTAATTAAAGATTCGAAACTACCTATACTCTTCGAGTACTACAGTTAAATTCAGTTCCTAAATAAGCCGAGCTAAAAGTTCTCTATACGAACCGAGGTTCATTACTACTACTTACAGCGCTTGACGTTACCGGGCCTTCTCATAGCGCGAAATATGTTTGGGTAAGGAATACTGCACGGCACAGCCGTGTACCCATAGCCGTGCCCGGGGGGGTTGTCCAAGGGGTCCGGACCCCCCCCCCCCCGAAATATTTTTTAAATGTAAACCTGTATTGTTTGAAGAATTGGGTTACATTTATTTCAGTTTGAACACTGGATAAAATGCACTTTCATTAATAAATTACGTAAAAAAAATTGGACCCCCCCCCCGAAATCAAAACCTGGGCACGGCCTTGATTCTATATATACCTATAACTAATATATGCCCTAACTAGAAGGTAAAATTATTATGTTTTTCCGCGGACAGAATGGAATGAAATGTTATTTTAATATATAAAAAGGAAACTTCTTGTTCAACCCCTGATTTAAGTTATTTAACTGATACTAAAATACATTAATAAATTACGTAAAAACAAAATTTGGACCCCCCCCCCCCCCCCCCGAAACAAAACCTGGGCACTGCCTTGCGTGTACCAATGCATAGCGTCCAGTATTCCATAATGGGACTTTCAAGTGATGGTGGCATTAGGCCTTGGAGTCAATGGAGTCCGGGATTAACCCTTCACCTGCTGTGTGCAACTTTAACTTACGTCGGCTATACCTACAGTATTTAATTATTTTAAATATTTTCTCAGATTAACCGCTTAGCTCTAAAGAACAAACGGATGAGCAATAAGGCACGGGCAAGGAGATTACAATATGTTATCTATTATGGCGTACGGGGTAGATATCGATTGCCACGCCCCCCGCGGGGAGTTGCCATGGAGACCTGAGTGTTTCCTTCCAGCAGTCTCCCGGCTTGTCATGCTTACTGTTGGACCCCCAAACTACCCCCCCCCCCCACTATATTAATGGTCATCCTGTCTGCAGCAGCCGTCACAACTCTCCCCTAACCTCTGGAAACGTTCATATTTGCTTCAGGTTTAAATGTGTTTCGTTATTGATTTTTCAGGCTGGCTTCTGAGTTCTGGGTTAACTAGATAATACAATATATCGATACATGTAGAGTAGTGGAACGGACTCTGACTTTCACCCGAAAGGTTGTTGGTTTGAGTCCTACACTAGTTACATTTTCTGGCCATGCTTCGGAGGGCATGTAAAGCAGGTGGTCCCGGGCTTTCCTAGTTGAGTGTAAGAGAGGGCTTTATAGCCATAATTCCGCTAGGTTGGCTTAGTAATAGAACAACAAAAAAAGTAGTTATTTATTTTATTTATGTACTGTCAGTTTTCATAGTACCTCACGCTATTTAAGAGACAAGACGTAGGAGAAAAAGTAATAAGGTAAAAATGAAATGTCTTTCAATCGTAGAGCTGTACACAAATACATTGCAGTAATATATGCTAGGCCTATATAATTATAACACTAACATTAATTTACTTTTCATTAAATTAACTTTTTGATTGACAACAGAAATTAGAGGATATAGAAAAAATTGGATTTGTCGGGATCCGAACCCATGATCTGCGCCTAAGCTGTCACAAAATATATCAGGACAAACGAAATTTTTCTGAGCATTTTGAGACCTCTTTCTAACACAGAATGTTCACAATTATTGAATTTGAATTAGTACCAAAAACAATTGGTGTAGTTCGTACTTGCCTACTTGGTAGTGTCTAGGAAGGAGTGAAAAAACTGCGAACAATTGGTGTTAGTTAAGGCCACGTCCAGGGACGGTTTCAGAAAAAGTTTTCGGGGGGAGGGGGTGACCTGAAAAATATCGCGTTTCCCTTACTCGAGTAATAATTTTTCTTAATTTCCTACAAAAGTCCAATCTATCTAGTATAAAGGTATTTCCCTCGGGGGGGGGGGGGGGGGGGACCGCCCCCAAGGATCCGTCCCTGGCCACGTCATGTCATAATTGTATCAAAATGTAGGTATAGAGGAGGCAGGAGCATTGCTGCTCATTTAACGGATATTTTTGATGGCTCTATACGAACGGTATGTTATTTCCTCGGAAAATCGACTTTTTAAAAAAATCACGGGCTTGCCAAATGTAAAATTTCTTAACAACATTTTTTGAACGATTTACCTCAACTTAAAACTTTTTAACCGTATCTGTTACAACTTCAGTAGACAGCAACGTAACCAATAACTTAATTAACAGGCAGTGCCGGATTAACCCATGGGCACTTGGGGCACATGCCCACGGCCCCCATAAAAATACCTAAAATTCCGTCCGCCACAAACGAGATTAAAAAAAAAAAGTTGAAAACCAATCCCAACTCAAAACTGTTTTGAAATTGGTTTGCACTCACAGCCCCCACATATCTTGTGTCCACGCCCCCCACAGGGGTTAATCCGGCACTGGTGGTGTCAGGTATAGTCCACGCAAAATGAGAAAAGTCTGGACATGGAATGTTTTGATCCTGTGCAACACTGTAAAAATATTATTTGCACAATTTTTGTTATGCCTTGCATCATCCAATGCTACAAGGTAACCCAAAATGGTGCAAATAATATTTTTACAGTGGATCAAAACATTCCATGTCCATACTTTTCTCATTTTGCGTGAACTAAACTGTGTGGCCAATAGAACGGGACCGGTGACTGGTTTTTCGAACCGATTCGGTTCGGTCCCACTGATTGTTAGCATATTATAATAAAAGTTAACTTAATAAAATATTAGGCTTAAACAAATAAAATTATTTCGAAACCGGTTGTAATAATATATTATATAAGTTAACTTTTATTTTAATCCTGCTGTGTTCGAAATATTACAAAGGAGACAATGTCGTATATTGTTAGCATTTTCTGTCCAATCCATCTCCCTTCTGTCCTCGGTTCGGTACGATCAAAACAAGCCCGTAACCAGGATTTTCGGGGGGGGGGGGGGGGGGACTGCCTGACTGTAATTAACCGAACCCATCCCTAGTTCGTTTTCCTATTAATAATAGTAGAAGATCCGGCGATGATTTTGAATCTGTAATGGAGGTCATGCCGATCGAAGCATGGGTCATTGCCGCTAATCAACGCGAGCTTTGGCCTGTAATAGAAAAGAGTAAAATAAAAGATGGAAAGCCATTAGTCAATGGGTGATAAATGGGCGGGACCCCCTACCAGCCCGAAACTTAGCTCCGGACCTTTCATGATCATTAAGGATCCGAATAAAACAGCAACAGGTTGGATGTGAACATATACAGGTTTCGCTTGTACCTAACTTAACTATATACTGTAGACCTTCTCAGCACCGGCGTAGTGAAGTCGCCTAGCTCATTCATAGAAATATATTAACTGGAACGGCGGTAGACATAATATCCCTTACGGGGCTCCCGTTAGTCATAAAGCCTGGATCAGAGATTAAAAATTAAGGACTTTTTGTTCCATTACTAAGCCAACCTAGCGGAGTTAGGGCTATAAAGCCCTCTCTTACACTCAACTAGGAAGGCCCGGGACCACCTGCTTTAGATGCCCTCCGAAGCATGGCCAGAAAATGTAGGAAGTGTAGGACTGGAACCAACAACCTTTCGTGTGTAAGTCAGCGTCCGTACCACCACTCTACATGTCCTGACATTAGTAGAGTAGGTTTATTTAAGTACGGTGTTGTGATAGTACGGTAAATAAGTTACCTACATGCGTAGAGAAAATTATAATGCACTGCTTATTGTTGTGAATATTTAAACAATATTATTAATAAATCGAGTTCGATGGCCAGGTGGTAACGTGCTTGCACACGTGCGAGTCTTATTTACACGCCATGAGATAGGAGACGTGTCGTAACTCAACACGGGTACTAACCTACAGAGGCAACTGATGAAGAGGTCAATCGGATACATTCATTAAATTGTTTGTATGTGATTAATCTTTTATTATAAAAAATATATACATATGTAATAAATCAGTACGACGCTATACGATTCAATCTATAAAAGATATATTATATTGTTACATAATCACAATTATAATACATAATAGACCAATAAAAGATAAAAGAAGAAAGATGTTTTACATACCTATAAAAGAATTGAATAACAGTCATTTTCAACACCTCTTTAGGCATAACACCATTTTGTAAATCATAATGGAATAATATAATAAACTAAGCATAATGAATAATTATAAATATGATAATAATTTATAATTTACACATATATTAATATTATTGTTATTCGAAATAATTAAGTTAAATGGAAAAGTTATAGAATCTTTTCACACGATAAAACGCATTCAATAGAATATACTGTAGATATGATGCTGTAGAACAGCTTTTCCCAAACTTTTTTTAGTGGCGGCCCACGCTTCCCATAGGAAAATCGATCGCGGACCACGGTTTCAAACAAGCATATCATCATGGTTTTCATATGACCTCCATTAATTTTTAAAATTATTCTTATTTGTTTCTTTCTTCAGCTTACAAAGGATTCACGCACAATATTAATATGAAAATGTCATTTGTAAAACAATATTGTCATCAGGGTTAGGAACGGAATTGCTTCTTTTCTTCAAGAATTATGGTACTTTAATGTTTATTTTTTTTTAATTGTTAATTTGTAAAAAAAAATGGGTTGAGCAAACTCACAAATAGCTGTTAATCAAGTTTCATATCAAGGGAATTTCTGTACTTATTTTTAACACAAAAACAGAAGGTCGTGAATACATAAACATTTTTGGGCTCACCTGAGAACCTTTGGCGGCCCATAGTTTGGGAAAACCTGCTCTAGAAAATATTATGCTGATGGGTATTAGACATTTCCATGGACACGAGAAGTAAGCAGCAAGTACGTATTAGACACCCATCAATCATTATCGGCCTACACCTTAACATTTTCTTCGGTGGCACATGGAATGCGTTGCAACTCATCTCCTTAAATAAATAAATTAATTAATTAAAATAAAATGTATAAATTTATTTATTTATTTATTTATGCGTTGCAACTCATCTCCTTAATTAGTGATGGACCCAATACCTATAATTCATTGAAAAGTTTAACTTATAAGTTGGCTTGGAAACAAACCCCTATAACAATACAACGGGCATAAGTGTCTCCCAAGTCCCAAGATTTAAGGTTTTGGCTAGTTGAAAAGACCGTAAGATGACCATGTCCGAGTTCGACACCAAACAGTGAAACGGTTACAATTTATATTGCACCATTGGTCATTCCAACTGCTAATTGTTTCCACTGTACAGCCTAGGGTTCTATTTTGATCTGCCCAACTTACAATAAAATAGATAAATAATGACTTTTTTTATAACTGAGACCACCCATGTGGACTTAGGGCCATAAAGCCCTCTCTTACACTCAACTAGGAGTCAGCAACAAAACCAGTAAAAAATTTACAATACAATTTAAAGTCAACAGAAAAATTCCCTAAGACTAAAACATTCATTCACTCACTCACACACACAAGCATGGGCCGGTTCGAATAAATCGTAGCCTATATAATATTTGAAATTACATTACGATACATTTATCTCCCCTTCAATCCAAGAACCTAATGCGCACCAATGTCCAATATAGGCTACCTGATTACCAGTTACCTTGAAATCCAAGTTATATCTTACACTGCTTATATATTCAGTGCTGGATTAACCCTTGTGGGGGCCCTGAGGCCTACCCAATGGGCCTCCCCCCACCTTACAATTTTCATAAAGAATCGGTCCGAGTTTACTCGAACATGCTTTCCAATTTATCAAAATTAGTAGATAGAGAAAATGAATAATTTTATGGTAAATAATTATCCGATAACTCGCGGGGGGGGGGATTGTCCACCTGACGTCACTGGAGGTGAGGTAAATTCTATATAGGTCAGACCACCACATTACCACACAGCAATACTGGCAGGGCACGCAATGCATTTGAGCGTGAATTTTCTATCATTTTTTGCAAAAAAACATTTTTTGTACAAAAGCAAATACTTTTCTGGGAAAGCAATCTGTCCAGTTTCGTTACTCAATTTAACACCTAAAGCATACCTGAAAGTAGGTAGAAATCATCGATAGAAAGGTTTCGCAGAAAAACTATTTTTTAGTCATTTTTCATGAAAATTTAGTTATTTTTATTTTTTTACCCCCAGAAGCAAACTATCAAGGGGCAAGCGACCCCTCGCATTTTATCAGCATTAATAACAACTACAATATATTTGAATTTAAAAGAAATCGTTGGAGCCGTTTTTCAGAAATAATTGAGATAGCCCCAAATAAAAAAAAATTGTTCCGAGGCATGATTTTTGTGAACCTACATGCCAAATTTCATCAAAATCGACCGAGTAGTTTGCCCAGAAATCGACGCACAGACAGACAGACAGAACAACAGACAGACAGACATTTCGTAAAAACCACTTTTTTGGGTTCCTGGGACCTCAAAACGTGTAAATCCGTTGAAATCTCGGAATCAAAAATTTGGACCATCACAAAGCTTTCCTTATACTACGTATAAATTGGAAAGCAAAAACAGAAAACCGTAGTAGTTGGCTGCCTAACCACATTGGCTATTTGACCTTCACTATCATCCGCTATAAGCTTTCTTCATTGATGTCATATCATTGATAGTGTATATATATATATAGTTCAGTGGCTTTCATTTGAAAATTTTTTTACCAACTGAACAGCACAAAACATAAAATTAGTTTGTTGGTGATGCAGCTACTTTACGCCAACACACGCTCCCGTTTCTGTTCCAGTCCACTATCTATAAAAATCTGAGAAAACCCTTAATCCAGTAAAAAAAAAAAAAAAAAAAAAAAAAAAAATCGAACAAATAGACAAGGGCAAACTGTTGTAGACGGTACCTGGGCAACTCGTTGCCCAGCGCGCTTATAGCAGTTTGCCGGGAAAAAGAAAAAAAAAGAAGACAATAGTGCACACTACACCAACCCCATTAAAAACTACAGCATTGCAACACATAAACTTACAACGCGTAAGCCCCAAAGGGCGCTGCGTTATGATTTAAAATAAAATAAAATAAAATAAAATTAGTGCCACTTTTCCCCGCCAATTTCAAAAGCTTTTATAGTTATAGAAATTTCCTTGAGTCTATTGTTGGCGCCCTTTTTAACGGTTTTTGTGTTGGGGCTCTGAGGCCTGCGCCTCATGGTTGATCCGACACTGCCTATACTTTCAAGAGTTGAAATATGGTTGTACTCAAGACAGAATATTATAATAGTCTCGTAGGGAAATGTCGCGGGGACGGGTATCCAATCGCGCTGACGGCGGGGGGTGAGTCCCATCAACCCGGACCGGACCTGCAACCCCTTCTTTACCGGCGGTGTCTACTCAACAGAGCCATCCCCTTCATATTCCAGCTTCGCGACCAATTTGCTTTCTGGCTAAAGGCTCACTGTTTTTGACATTTCCATTTTTGGAATAAAATAGGTGTTGTAGGCACCTTTTTGAAAAATGAATGTACAAAATACTATCATATTGCATGAAATATATAAATTAACTTTCAAATGTAATATAGCCTAGGCCCTATGCAACGGGAAGTATTGTTATACCCAATAAAAGAACCGGTCCGAGTTTACTCGAACATGCTTTCCAATTTATCAAAATTAGTAGATAGAGAAAATGAGTAATTTCATGGTTAAATTTCCGATATCTCGGGGGGGGGGGGGGGGGGGGTGTTGTCCACCTGACGTCACTGGAGGTGAGGTAAATTCTAGATAGGTCAGACCAACACATTAACACACAGCAATACTGGCAGGGCAATGCATTTGTTGGTGAATTTTTTATCATTTTTTCAAAAAAACATTTTTTTGTACAAGACCAAATACTTTTTTGGGAAAGCAACCTGTCCGGTTTCGTTACTCAATTTAACACCTAAAACATACCTGAAAGTAGAAATCATCAGGTTTCGTAGAAAAATTATTTTTTAGTCATTTTTCATTAAAATTTAGTTATTTTTATTTTTTTACCCCCAGAAGCAATCTATCAAGGGGCAAGCGACCCCCCGCATTTTATCAACATTAATAACAACTACAATATATGTGAATTTAAAAGAAATCGTTGAAGCCGTTTTTGGGAAATAATTTTTTTTAGACGTTTTTTTTTGGAGTTTTTTGAGAATAAAACCCTCCCAAATTGAGTTAGCCCCAAATAAAAAAAATTGTCCCGAGGTATGATTTTTGTGAACCTACACGCCGAATTTCATCAAAATCGACCGGTAGTTTGTCCGGAAATCGACGCACAGACAGACAGAGCGACGGAGCGACAGACAGACATTTCGTAAAAACCACTTTTTTGGGTTCCTGGGACCTCAAAACGTGTAAATCCGTTGAAATCTCGGAATCAAAAATTTGGACCACCACAAAGCTTTCCTTATACTACGTATAAATTGGAAAGCAAAAATGTTGAGCGATACAAAGTTCACTGGGTCCACTAGCTTAGACTGCAACTTCAATTTTTTTTTTTTTAATACATCGAAAATTATCGTAGGTACTGGAATTCATTCTCGAAATGATTAAGGCCAAACCGGAGGGGGTCACGTGACTGGCCTGGAAATGTCTTTGCAAAGGGTTCGTAATATATATGTTTTAAACCGCAGTGGTAGAAAATCGATAGAAGGGTATAGTATACGCATAGACATGCTTACACTATTGACTAAACCAAAAATTACAATTACATTAGGTCTAAAATTTGTGTATGAAGCAATTAAAAACATACCTTTTAGAACATTTTTACGTGCCCCACAGGGAAGAAAAACCTCCAACTTTTGTAATGAAATGCACTTTAGTCAGAAGCTCAACACTTAATTTGACAGTAAAGTTCCAGAAATAGGTAAAACTGCAATGGGAGATATTTCTGATGCGCTATGACATTCAAGAAGGCTGTGAGAAACGTGAGTTGTTGTCATAATAAAAAGGGCGGTGGAACCCTGCGAAGCAAATGGCCCGGTTAAATGCATGTGGTGCCATAGGGAATTTGAAATAATTGAGTGATTTTTTATATATTTAACGAGTTATTTGGGTGTATATTACCTTGCATTCGTGTAAAAACATTCCATAAACGACTACCCACCATTTTGTTACAATAACTCCTATTATTAATTGTTTAAATACCCATAGGCGTAACGCGTGCAAGTTTGCATTTCATCGTCTTTTTTGTTTTGTTAATGGAGTTATGGAGCAGTTTCCGCATTAATCGCCGTTTCGTCGGTCAGGCAGATGTTCGTATGGGGTGTGCAAAAATAAAGGAAATATTATGTAAAACACTCAAACGTAGGGTGGCTAGATTTCCAAAACGAAAAAAGTTTATACAATACAGTACAATACAAGATCTATATACGTAAGAGCCTAGAGCCGTGCGGGGGGGTGATTGTTTGGGTCTTTAGTTATTCACCAAAAAATCCAAGGATAAGATTAATTATTCCCATACATAACCCGCCCCATAAAATTTTACTCTTACTAATAAGTAATAGCTACTTGAATAATAAAACTATTATTCCATTCTACCTTGTGTATTTTTAGCCGACCTAAGTTACTTGTATTTAGCGGAATAGTGCGCTTCCTCTTCTCCCCCTGCGTCAAAATTACAAAATACCGGTACTTTAAAAGAGTAGGATATATGATTAAAAAAAGAGTATATTTGCATCAAAAGCCCAAAAAGCAAGAGCATGTCGAATTTGGAACACAAAATAGTATAAATACACTTATGAAGAGTATATCTCGCCGCTCTACTCAAACTCCAACGCCGGTCGCCGACTAAAACAATGCAAAATGGTGGCTTGTTTGCTTCCCAGCAGACGAAAAATAGCCGATGAGATGCGCAGGCGCTAGTGTGACGTCATCAGAAATATCTCCCATTATTTGAAATAATACAAGTCAAAAACGGACAGGTACGAGACGCGGGGGCTTTGTTTATAAAATGGATATTCAACGATCCCGTTGGCGTCATTTTCCCTTAATTTTTGAAAATAACATGCAGTTCATCATTTTCCAAATAATATAGCAGTGAACTTCCCATAGAAGTACCCGCTATTTTAAATACAAAATTTTGATTAAAAGAGCCAGAAATAAATAAATTTTACCGCCTTTTCATTTCTAATATTTTAATTTGCGTTTGATTGTATAATTTAGCATTTTATCAGAACATAATAACACTTTGGAATATGGTGAATACCCTACTTAAAATAATGCTATAGATATTGACTAGAAACCTAATTTTTACGCAGTATGAAATGACTTACTGTTATTTTAACGATTAATTATTGGTAAAAACAACATATTTTAAATTTCAGAGGGAAAACTACCAGCGCGCGGAGGTAATATCCACTTTATAATAGTTAGCAGAAGAAGGAAATCATCGTTCATAATGAGCTGCTTGTCTATTGGTTTGGTCTATTGTATGTCCGACTAGGTCCAAAGCATAGAGGGTTCAGTATTTTCGTCCGCAGAGTTATCTGCAGGATCAGTCAGGCCCCCATTCCACATACGTACAACGTCAATGAAAATTATGAAATTGATGGTGGCAGCAGACATTTTTACATACTAAAAATTCTGCTGCCACCATCAATTTCATAATTTTCATTGACGTTGTACGTATGTGGAATGGGGGCCTCAGCAAGTATAATCTGACTACGTAAGCCAAAAGCACAACTTTTAATTATTTATAAATTTATATAATTTATAAATATTTATCTAATTTAGTATAGATTTAAATATATTTATTATAAACAATGACATTTTCTTCTTCATAATTTAATTTTTATGTTACCTCTGAGGACAATCAATGACTACAACCGCCATCTTCCTTGTCAAAGCACTGTTTTTTATAATAATACTTACAATTATAAATTGGTTATCTGAGTGGCTATAATATTTTGTATAAATTTAAATATATTTATTATATACAATGACCATTTACCAAAATTCAGGCTATATTTTATCTGAAAATAAAATAAACCAAACGAATAACCCATCCCGGGGCTGTCCCGTAAGGTCTATTATGGAGAGGGCCGTTAGGCCCCCATTCCACATACGTACAACGTCAATGAAAATTATGAAATTGATGGTGGCAGCAGAATTTTTCGTATGTAAAAATGTCTGCTGCCACCATCAATTTCATAATTTTCATTGACGTTGTACGTATGTGGAATACCCCCCTTAGGTGCCCATTCCACATACGTACAACGTCAACGAAAAATTGAAAAATGACGTCAAAATGACGTAAATTGACGTGGTAGCAGAATTTTTAGTATGTCTTTAATGTCTGCTAAAACGTCATTTTTCAATTTTTCGTTGACGATTGAAGTATAAGGAATACCCCCCTTACCCATATGTAACTTATAGGCGACACCAAGATGTAAAAAAAAAATCAAAATCAACAATATGGCAGCTGCAACGCTTGTTGTGTCGGTGGCTATCAAAAGTATTTTCATGTTTGAATTATTCTGTCTTAACTTTGAAGTTTCTTTATTAAATAACCACCATGTGGAAGGAGTGCAAGATGTGGGATGTAAAAATACGAAATGCCCGAGCCATGCTTATTTTCTCCGGTAAGTAAAATGCAATTTGCCATTTTTGCGCCAACCTGTTAGGGTTAGGCCAAGCATGTTCGCAAGGTTTTATTTTTAATGTATCCAGTTAAACTATATCTTATGTTATTAATACCGATTTAATGAAACCTCTTATAAAAATACAATTATGCAGATTCTTGACCATCCAGAGTCGAATCGACAGTTGCACAAGTTGCAGTGAGATTCAAAGTAATACAAATAGCCACCCAAGAAGATTGCAGGGGTGCTGCTACAATAACGCGATTTGTAAACTCTCTCTACCCTAACTCCTGAAGGTAAACTTAATCAGCCTGTACAAAGGTGTGTCAGTAAGACCGCCCTTACAAATGCTTGACTCATTGTATCACGGTTAAGGCCAAGCCCAGCTTATAAATGGAAAACTGGTCAAAAAGGAACGGAAAGGATTGACTAGACGTAGGATATTTATTAAGTACAGTATATGCAAGTTAACTCGTTATAAATTCCTTTCCTTGACGTCAATAACATTACTGCTGATTAAAGACTATTAAAAACTGCATTGGTACATACCGGATCCTAAGCCTTATGTCCCTGGGAATTGGTAACAAGTCGGCTTGTAGTTTATGAATTTGTTATAATGTTTACACATTTACTTTGCTTTCTACAGGATTCCAAATATGGGAACAAAACGGAGAGTCAGCTATGTATGCTCCCGCCACGTAGAGCCAAATTAGTTAATGTAGTTAGGAAATCGACGAAATTTAGTGGTACGTACCTACTACATTGTGGACTGTTCTAATATTGGTATTACAGCTATTTTGGGCTGTTAATGCCAGTATATTAAATTAAATAAGTGCATAATATCAGGCTAAACTAATTGTCTTCGATTATAGTTACACCTTTCATGTCCTACAGTAACCCACTATGTTTCGTTCACCATTTCCATGAGAGTCCATATTCTAAATTAAAATTAAAGAAACAAAACAATAACTAATTCATGCAGATACCTGTAGGTACAAAGTAATAGTAAAATATTAATAAATGCGTGGCCTTTTCAAAACCGAACCAGCACTTAGTAGTTTAAGTAGAAGCTTACTCCTAAACGCCCTCAAAACAATTTTCTTGTAGGACTATCAACAAATTACTGCACTTTGTACCTTTACCAGCATAACGTGCTTCAACTCTTATTTCAGAAGCAAGGAGTCAAGAGGTTTTTCTGGGTATTATATGTTATGCAGAACTTATTGCTCCTAAGTGTATAACTACTAAAAATGGCGAGGAGAAATCGTTCAAGGCGCAAAGCAGAAGCATCCAAATCTCTGCTGGACTGCATAGAACTCCGAAAGGAGCAAGCCTGCCAGAGCCATCAAATCGAACAAAAGAGACGCATTCAAAGACTTCTTGGGAAAACTTGATTTTAGAAAAGACGTAAGTAAAGCAACCCGTTTTGTATCGAGTCTGAATAATAATAATAAGCAACAACAGCTACCACTCCGAGGAGAAACAAAGATTAACGTCTCACAAGCAAATCGCAGATGCCTTATGCAAGCAATTTCAAAATTGACAGAAGGGCAAAAGCCAAACTAGTTAAGAGCCCCCTGCCTCAGTGCCTCGACAGAAAAATGACGTGCATCTGTCTAGAAAATTTTACATTTTTGGA
Organism: Psococerastis gibbosa; assembly: GCA_963971405.1. NCBI lineage: Eukaryota > Metazoa > Arthropoda > Insecta > Psocodea > Psocidae > Psococerastis > Psococerastis gibbosa. The sequence continues at coordinate 31,291,948 of OZ020489.1, read as the reverse complement.
GGTAGAAGCAGCCTTTGCTCAAACCAAGAAAAATAAGGCTGCAGGCATCGACGGCATTTTCCCTGAAATGGTTATTAATCTGGGCTATAGTGCTAAGGCAACATTACTAGAGTTTATAAACCTGACGTGGAATTCCAGAATTCACAGCTAATGGAGAAAGAGTGAAGTGATCCTACCTCTCTGAAGAAGGGAAAGGACCCATGGAGGCTAGGCAGCCATCTACCCATTTCGCTCACCAGCTCCTTATGCAAGGTCGCAGAGAGAATGGTATTAAGCAGGCTGCTCCTTCCATTCATTTACCTCGGCGGCCTAGACAATGCACAAGCTGGATTCAGAAAACACAGGAACACTATGGACCAGGTAGTGGACTTCACGCAACATGTTAAGGACGCTTTTCACCGAAAAATGTCCACTGTCTCAGTCTTGGTGGACCTAAAAGCAGCTTGTGACACCGTATGGAGAGTATCCTGCTCAAGATGGCCATAAATGGATTCTTCTTCTTCTTCCCCCTTAGTGCCGCGTGCGCACCGTGGGGGGTCGCCTCGAACCCATTTCCTGAAATCGCCCTGGTCGGACGTTAACACCTTGAGCTCGGCCATTGCTTTCCCTCTTGCTCAAGCGAGTTGTTCAATCCTTTCCTCGAGAGTTGTCCTCGGTCTGCCGATGGGTCTTCTTCCTTGCGGCCTTGCTTCCGCCAACCTCCGGGTGGTCCTGTTTTCGTCTATCCTTTGGACGTGGCCGAACCATTGCATCTGCTTGTTCTTGTCCATAAATGGCATCTCTAGTAAAATCTTCTACTGGATAAATTCTTTCTTGATAATGGCACTGAAGAGTACTTTTCCTCAGCAAAACATCAAAGCTCCGCTTGCAGCGGCAAGGACTAGCCAAGGGGCTGTCATCAGTTGTCAACTCTTCAACTTGATGGTAAATGACGTTCTGAACACCATCCGAGCTATGCCAGGAGTTGAAGCTTTGGTATATGCTGATGACTTACTCATCTGGGCATCCAGCAGCGACCTGAAAAGCCAGGAATCTGTCCTAAATTAAACATTGAGAACCTCGCGAAAGGGGCTACAAGCAACTCTGTCTCACCGTTAGCTCTGATAAAACGGTCAGCCAGGTACTCAGCCTGTCAACGAAACAGCCTGAAGTCAAACTTACCCTCTAAGACGCGGAACTGGAGCAGCAGGATGCAACGAAATATCTGTCGATTGACAAGAAAATGACGTGGAAATCGATAGCTGACAAAGCCTGATAGAGGTGCTGTCTATTTAAACGTCCAACAGCTACAAAATAGGGTGCCACTCAAGACGTGCTGACATCCACGTACAAAACCTATATTCGCCCCATACTCGAGCACGGTAGTGAAGCCACTGTAACAGCGAGTGCCAATACTACGCTAAAACTGCATGTTGCCCAAAATGCGTCAATGCGAATTATCACTGGTGCCCCAAAATCTACACCTAAGCTGCCACGGAAGTCCAGACCGGAATAGAACCCATGCAATGCCACAGAGAAAAAGCCGCACTTAACTTTTGAGAAAGACAAAACGCTTACTGCCCCTAAAAAGGACCCAATATACAAAAGCTGCTTCCCGGCTGAAAAGAAACTCAAGTTACTGATCATGGCAGACTCCATCAGAAAAAAAAATACGACATACTACTGGGTGAAGCAGCGCCTTCCCCCTGCCAACAATAAGCCTTTCTCTCGCTTCCAGCTGCTGAGCTGCACCTAGTCAATCACGATCTGCTAAAACACGTATCCACTGATGTTGCTCTGCTTTAGAGACCATTCATACTAGATACGCAGCAAAAGAATGGCTCCACATATACTGCAATGGCCCCTCCATCCTTTATCTGGAAAAAAAGAGCAGGGTTTTTGTCCGAAGCTTTCCAAGACGCAGTGCCTGTAGGTGCACCTCTGGGCTCTGACCAACTACGACGGAGATATTGCAGCAGCATGAGTCCGCTAAAAAATTGTAAGAAACGAGACAATAAAAATAAAGTAGTGTTCCTGATTGATTCTTGCTCTGAGTAGCAACCGTGCCACGGTTGCGAAATAGCAATAAACTGCCGCACGCTGCTATCAAATTTGCTAGAGGGTGGATGGCACATCGTTCTGCAGAGGATTCTCAGCCATGTAGGAATCGGCGGCAACGAAAAGGCAGACGAGCTGGCCAAAATTGGAGTAGCCGGCCAGTACACTGTCATACACCTCCGCTAAATCCATCATAGCCAGAGCTGTAAGGGCATGGGTCAGAAACCGCCACAGACATACAAGCGCAGGAAAAAACTGGGCCACCCTTATAGACTTGCCAATACTCCGGTTCCTGCCTAGGGCATTGAGCGTTGCTGTTTTCAGGACCACCACCGGCCACGACTACCTTCCTTCCCCCTGCATCGCATCGGGGTCTTTGCTTCGGACGTCTGTCCCCTGTGTAAAGGTGAAATGAACGCAAAACATCGACCCGAGTGCCCAGCCCTGTCCTAATGCTGTGTCGTCGTATATTCTATATAGCATAAATATAGTACTTCCTTTTTCATATCGGTATTCTCTGAAACTAGAGGTGGGGAATTTTTGCTTACTTTGCTTTTTGTTTCAGTCAGAGGTTACAAAATAATCTACTACGGCCAAGCCGGCAACAGTTCAAGCAGAGTTGGAGTCATTGTTGAAGGAAGCCTGTAAAATTCAGTAGTTGAGGTGACCAGGAAGAGCGACCGGGTGATGCATTGTAAGTTTCTATTTACTGACGAAGCAGTAGTGCTGAACGTGATAAGTGGATACGTGTAGCAACGAGAAGAAAATCCTAGTCAACCTGAACTTCGATGAGCTTATGATGACTCTACCGGATATTGAAATGGTTTTTTAAGAGCCGACTTAAATAGGCATGTTGGTCACGAGAGAACTGGCTACTCCACAGTACATGGTGGGGAAGGTTTCGGAGCGAGAAACACGGAAGGCGAGAGGATCCTGGAATGGGCTGAGACGCAGTAACTAAATATATGTAACACCATGTTCAAGGAGAGACAAGAGCACTTAATCACCTATAAGAGCGGAACGCACCAGGCGCAGATGCTGTGGCGCAGAGATAGACCTGCATGCATGAACTGTAAAGTGATTCCAGGGAACTGCGTCTTTCCGCAGCAGTGGACAGAAGAATCCGGGCTTATAAATAGGCAGTGGTCGATTTGAAAGTATGCTTCCCAACGTTTCGTCAACAACTGTAGTCAACATCTTCAGTGACACTACGTACACTTATACTACTAAGATTGTATCGCGGAGTTACCGTAGCAAATGATTGAGTTGGTGCAGGTATGGTTTGTTGCGCATACGTTCTCGTTTGTGATTGGCCCATTGGCGTCATTCTCGTTGTTGTTGTTTTGTTGAGGGCTGGATACCATATTCTATTTACTTTTAATCCTTCTTCCTTTCTGTTAAAGTTTTGCGGATGTTTGTAAATTTCTATGGCCTCCCTGTATAGTCGGGGGTAGTACGAAGCCGTGGTAGAGAGTATTGTAGCCTGCCCAAAACGTACAGTAAAGGCTGTATGGTCTGTTTGTGTTAACGCATGCTCTGCAATTGCAGACCTCTCTGGCTGAAGAAGGCGACAGTTACGTTTGGGTTCATCTATCCTTGTTTTCAAGCTTCTTTTTGTGGTCCCTGGCATCTTTGGCCAATCTGAGTAAGCTGTTTAGTTGTTGTATAGGTTTGAATATTGTTTTCACATTGTGACGTCGAAAGAGTTTACCTATGCGATCCGTCACATTTTAATGAAAGGAAGTTGGACCAATCCCATCGTGGCTGCTGGTTCCTGCCGGTCGGTTGTATTACATGGTGGCCGTATTGCGTGTTTTATTTCTCCCTCTGAGTACCCATTCGATTGTTGTCGATCCAATCAAGGAAACATTGGAATTGATAAAAGAAAAATTCACTGACGATATCACCCAATGGTTCCACCATGTGCTGACGAAGACGTATTTCCAATGGAATTTGGCCTTATATGAACAATTGGACGGAATGGCAATGGGTAGTAATATAAGTCCGGTAGTGGCTAATTTCTATATGGAATTCTTCGAAAAAACGGCATTGAACTCAGCTCCTCTGCAACCGAAATGCTGGTTTCGATATGTGGATGATACTTTTGTGATATGGAGTCATGGCCAAGAAAACTTAATCAATTTCCTGAATCATATGAACCTGATTCACCCGAAAATACAATTCGTGATGGAAAAGAGATTAATTGTGATTTGTCGTTTCTTGACGTGTTGGTAATAAAGAAGGCGGAACTCTAGGGCATACAGTATACCGTAAACCAGCACATACTGATAGGTACCTAAATAAGAACTCCAACGACCATCCGAGCCAAAAGCGCCATGATAAAGACGATTATTCACCGCGCCAATAGAATCTGTGAACACCGGGCACTAAAAGAAGAACTAAACCACTTAGACATTGCACTACAATCGAATGGGTACTCAGAGGGAGAAATAAAAAGCACGATACGGCCACCGCGTAATGCAACCGATCGGCAGGAACCAGCAGCCACGATGGGATTGGTCCAACTTCCTTTCAATAAAAATGTGACGGATCGCATAGGTAAACTTTTTCGACGTCACAATTTGAAAACAATATTCAAACCTACACAACAACTAAACAGCTTACTCAGATAGGCCAAAGATGCCAGGGACCCACTGACATCAGCAGGCGTATACAGAATTCTACATAGGTAGGTACCACAAAAAGAAGCTTGAAAACAAGGATAGATGAACACAAACGTAACTGTGGCCTTCTTCAGCCAGAGAGGTCAGCAATTACAGAGCATGTGCTAATACAAACAGGCCATAGGTACTGTACGTTTTGAGCAGGCTACAATACTCTCTACCACGGCTTCGTACTAGCCCCGACTACACAGGGAGGTCATAGAAATTTACAAACATCCGAAAACCTATAAAAGAAAGGAAAAAGGATTAAAAGTAAATAGAATATGGTATCCAGCCCTCAACAAAACAACTACATTTTCTGGCCATGCTTCGAAGGGCATGTAAAGCAGGCGGTCCCGGGCCTTCCTAGTTGAGTGTAAGAGAGGGCTAACTCCGCTAGTTTGGCTTAGTAATAGAACAAAAAGTCCTTATTATTTATTTACAAAGAGAATACGTCAGTGGGCCAATCACAGCAATCAGAAACGAGAACTCCTGCTCAACAAACCATACCTACACCAACTCAATCAGTTGCTATGGTACCTCCACGATACGATTTTACCAGTATAAGTGTACGTAGTGTCACTGAAGATGTCGACCGCAGTTGTTGACGAAACGTTTGGAAGCCTACTTTCAAATCGACCACGGCCTATTAGCCCGGATCCTTCTGTTCATTTAAAAGCCTTTGAGCCTAAGATAAGGTGGTTTGACCTGTCCAGAGATGGTATACGTGACTCCTTCAGCCAGGAAGGCACGAGGAAACTGCCAACTTTGAACGACCAATAGGAGGCGTTAGCTATCAAGAAGCTATGGCAAAACATTGAGGCAGCTCTACTGTCCTCAGGGTCGGATGTGCTGGGAAAGACTAAAGGTGGCCAGCTAGTTCAGAAAGATACGTGGTGGTGGAACGAAGATGTGCAAAGCAAACTGACAGATAAAAAGAAGTCATACAAGGAATGGCAAAAGTCGAAATCAAGGGCCGACCATGAGTGCTACACGGTCACTAGACGAAGAGCGAAAAGAGCAGGAGCAGAAGCCAGAGACACAGCCACTGAGGAGTGACTGAATACCCGAGACGGAGATCAGAAAATATTCAAGAGCTAAGAAAAGGCTGAGCGATAAACAGGACATTGCCCAGACAGTTATATGTATTAAAGACAAGCAAGGAAGAGCCCTTACCCAAAGGGAGGCCATTAACTAGTAATGGATGGAGTACTTTAGTGGAATTATGAATGTTGGAAACCCAAGAACCCAGGTCCTAAATGCTGAGGAACGTAATAATGAAACAATACCACAGAGGCAGAAGTGAAAGAAGCACTAAAGAGCATGGCAAATGGCAAAACCACGGGCCTGACAGCTACCCCATTGAAGCTTTCAAGGCACTTGGGGCAACAGGAGTAACTATAATGACCAAATTCATCAACAAAATCCTCTACGACCCGCAAATTCCAAATCAATGAAGAAAAGAAAGGGGGACGTGCAATCCTGCGGAAAATATCGACCCATAAAACTGATTAGCCATGCGATGAAGTGAACTGCGCGAGTAAGATCCAAACTGGAGAAGGACATAACAGAAAACCAACTTGGCTTCATTGCAGGGCAAGGGACCACCGATCACCTCAGGACCATGCAGGATAAAAAGGAACCACTCCACCTAGCCTTCATTGACCACGAAAAAAAAAATTGACCGCAAAAAAACTAAGTACATGGAAAGTGGAGGGATACTTGATGAGCACACTGTTGAAATAGAAGGCGCTCAGCTCGAAAAAATGAACAATTTTAAATACTTATGGTCCACCCTAAAAATGGGAGGTGGGTGTGAAAAGGACGCTTGCAGTCGAATCTCGATAGGCTGGCTGAAGTGGCGAGATATGCGTGGTATCCTAACAGACAGGAAAATGCCCAAAAACTAAAAGGGCTACTCTACAAGCAAGTGGTTAGAACTACCTTGATTTATGGCTCAGAGTTCTGGGCCTTGAGAAAGGCCGAAGAACAAAGACTGCATGTGGCCGAGATGCGGATGCTGCGACGGTCCATGGGCTTCACACTAGCTGATAGACGCCAAAACGAAGAAATAAGAGCTGAAATGAAGACCGCAAACATAGTCGCATAAAGCGCGGGAACGGCGACTATCATGGTGGGCCCACGTTGAATGAAGGCGGCCAGATAAGCTTATCAGACGGATAAAACGTATCGAAGCCGAGGGAAAGAGAAGACGAGGACGGCCCAGGCTGACGGTAAAAGCGAAAGCCCGCCAAGACCTCAGAACTGTAGGAGCAATCGCAGTCGAAGCCCAGAATCGCAGAGTGGAAAAGAACATGCCGTTTCGCTGACCCCTCCTAGGGATAAAAGCGAGGAAAAAATAAAAAAAAGTCTGAGGTCGCTCAGCCGCGCCGCTGTCAGATATTCTCACCACTGTCCCGTTATCACAAGTTATAAAAGTTCAAGTTCAGGTACTGGCAATATTTTAACTTTTAAAACAGGAATCAATAGCAACCACACACAAGATCACAAGATGCATGTACTGTATATCTTATGAAATATATTACTCTACATTTTTGTGTACAATATGATTAGCCACAGTTCTTGAACTAGAAAATTGTAAAAAGAAAAATTCTGTCGGTGAGAATGTCTGGTCGAAAGAGCTCAAAAATTGTGCAAATCGGAGCTGGTTACGGCATATAATACGGCTTAAAATTGTAGATAGAATTAGGCGGAACTGATCCACAATAACATATGTTAACAGTGACCGGTTTCGGTAAGATACCATCATCAGACATAAACAAACAAATGAAACACGCCATTATGTACATACCAAGGGGGTGGGGGATACAATATTAATTGGTAGGAGGTGGGCGGGGTTGGGAACATGACCTTACGAGTGGGGAGCAATTTTCCAACATTTTCCCAAATTGCTCCCCACATGTTATGTTCCCAACCCCGCCCACCTCTTGGTATGTAATATAATGGCGTGTTTAATTTGTTTGTTTATGCCTGATGGTAGTATCTTACCGAAACCGGCCACTGTTAATATATTTTATTGTGGGTCAGTTGCGTCTCATTCTTTCTACAATTTTAAGTTTGATGAAGTTCCACGAAATCACTTTGGAGAATCTCACTATGATATAATACGGCTTTGAATGTATAAAACTGTTTTTCTGGGGGTGTCCGAACGACTCTTAAGTTTTCATCTATTGTTTCAGCAAGAGATCGCGCAGCTGTCGGACGGCGCCATTAATGCCACTTTGACCTACTCAAACGAAGGGAGCCGATGAACCAATGGAGGAGCAACTTAAATTATATTTTTATGAAGCGCCAGTAGAATCCGGGCTGATGGGCCGTGGTCGAAATGAAAGTGAACTTACAAACGTTTCGTCAACATCTGCGGTCGACATCTTCGAAGGTTGTAGCTCGGTGCCTCCGTAGCGAGTGACTGGGTAGGGGGCTGCGCACTGACCTTTATACCTGGACGTTGTTGTTGTGTTGAGAGCGGGATTTGCTCGCTTTCAGGACATGTAGAGTAGTGGAACGGACTCCAACCTTCACCCGAAAGGTGTTAGTTCGAGTCCCACACTTCCTACATTTTCTGGCCATGCTTCGGAGGGCATGTAAAGCAGGCGGTCCCGGGCTTTCCTAGGTGGGTGTAAGAGAGGGCTTATAGCCCTAACTCCGCTAGGTTAGCTTAGTAATAGAACAACAAAAGTCGATATTTATTTTATTTAACATGTTCCTCTGGGGAATTTCCATTACCTTGTTTTTCACAATTGACCGACGTCATCCTTTTTGTTGTGGTTTTGTTCAGCCCGGATACCAGAGTTTGCTCACCTTAAGCCGTCAACCGCAGATGTTGACGAAACGTTTGTAAGTTCACTTTCATTTCAACCACGGCCAATCAGCCCAGATTCTACTGGGTCTTCATTCGACTCCGGCATTGAAAGCCTCTGTAGTTACATCAATTTTCATGAGATTTCTCTATAACTTGCACTGTCGGGGTTTAAGTTCTAAAAATTATAAGTATGTCGCCACTGTTTCTGTATTACGCATTTACATGTCGATATTTTTGCTTCAACGAGAAGTGTTAATTATTCTTATTAGCCTACATATTACCATGAAAATTAAGCGGACAGAAGAATCCGGGCTAACAGGCCGTAGTCGATTTGAAAGTAGGCTTCCAACGTTTCGGTTGTATCGCGGAGGTGCCGTAGTGACTGACGGACAGGGATGCAGGAATGTTTGGTTCGGTGCGCAGGTGCTCTCGTTTCTGATCGTACTACCCCCGACTACACAGGGAGGTCATAGAAATTTATAAACATCCGCAAAACATTTAACAGAAAGGAAGAAGGATTAAAAGTAAATATGGTATCCAGCCCTCAACAAAACAGCAATAAAGAGAATGACGCCAACCAGAAACGAAAGCGCCTACCCACCACACCTGCACCGGTCTTTCTGTCAGTTGCTACGGTACCCCCGCGATACATCCTTAGAAGTGTACGTGCACGTAGTGCCACTGAAGATGTCGACCGCAGTTGTTGATGGAACGTTTGGAAGCCTACTTTCAAATCGACCACGGCCTATTAGTCCGGATTCTTCAGTCCCCTTGTTAGACTCCGGCCGTGAAAGCCTTCGTTAATACACCATGAGAATTGTTTTCGTTACTTACCTACTGTTTTTTTCTTACATTGACATAACATTGCCGAAACCGGTTGGGTTTTTTCTATGATATAACGTAAAACTTAACAAAGTAATTTATTTATAATGAGAAAGGGTAGAGTATTATAATAGAGTCAAAAGTTTAGAGATTAATCATATAATAAATTATTTTACCTTACTCAGTGGCGCTACAGCCTGGTTAGGGTCTTGACTTGTTCTCTATTGGTAAAGGTTGATGGCAATGGTGTAATACTATTTAACAAAGGGCTAGTTGGACTTACATTGCCTGTCTGTTAATAGTCATTAGAGGATAGTCATCGAATAGTTAGAGCGGAGCCCATTGTCAGGGGAAGGGGGTGAAGATTTGAAAGTGGGTGCTACTCCCATCATCATCCTTAGTAGGACTGGTTGGGTTTCTGACCAACGGACTCCTTGCTCTTGTATTCTACTCTGAATTATTGAGTACATGCCATCCCCTCGAGAATTCAAACTACCGTTCTCCCGATCGAAATGCAAGTTCTCTAACCACTCGACCACGGCGCTCGGCGAGGAAAATCCTCAAGGGGGTCGGATTTACTTAATAATTCATAGTAGAATACAAGAGCAATTGAAACCATCAGGACTTAGCCTGATGCTGGGAGTAGCACCCACTCCCGAAATGTCACCCCCTCCCGCTGACAATGGCCTCTACCCTAATTATTCCATGACTATGAGAGCCATGTCTCATACTCATGACTATTAACACTACAGACAACGTAAGGCTACCTGCCTTTGTTAAATTGACTTGTTTTAAAAGGTTGAAACGGGTCTTATTCTTATGCTGCCTTCGTTTGAAATGTGGTAATCCCAATGTTAGGCTGGCTGGAAAATGCAGAGAAAGACTTCATCCACCTCGTCGCACGTAATTGCGTGACTGGCATCCAGAATGGGCTTGGCGGGACATCGCGCGCCTAAAACAATAACCAAACATTCTATTGGAACTACCAAATGAATAGTTCTCGTCGGCAAACCGAAATTCTATTATCAGTATGCTATAGTAAATATTTCTATGATTGTCTCAAATAACTGTTGTTAAATGTTTGATATGTGAGATTATTACTTAGTTCCCTGAACTCGTCCAAGCTGTGGAGTGGACATTCCTTCCTTCTCCTTGAAAACTCAATTAGTAAGGCTGGGCAGGGCATTGTAGTACCTAATTGCCGAGTTTGCTTAAGATGCGACAACCGACTCAGCCTGCATTTGGGGTAGGCGTTTCATAGCCTGAACTTTATATACATTCGCGTGTCCATGAAAACGAGTATTTAAGTGGGTTGTCCAAAATCGAGCAGCTTGGACGGCTTTGACGTTTGCTTCATACAGATCGTCTGTTTCGACCTCTCTATAGCAGCAAATTACAGCTATTGGGTACATCTTGCTCATCGGTGTAGGTTTGAGACATCCCGTTATGATTCGCACCGTTTCGTTTACATCCACCTCTTTCGGCATGAACCGAGTTGTGCGCGCAGGAACTGCGTATTATCCCTCTGAGAAGCAAAGCCCAAGTGCAGAGGTTCTCAGTGTTCTTGTCTCTGTCAGACTGCTTATTGCGGAGATGAAAATAGATGGATTTGATTTCAGTAAGTTGTTCTTATAATACTTACAAGGGTACCAAGGGCCAGTCCCAACTCGTGCTGAACCACCTCGAACGTTTTGTCTTGTGCTGCAACAGCTGCGTCATCGGCATGTACAAAGTGTTTAGTGAACCCTGTCGTGGGATGATCGTTAGTGTCGATAAGAGCTAATATCCCATCCTGGGGAGGCTGTTCTTTTGGGTTCTCCACCGACTCTTTCTGAACGAGATAGTTTTCTCAAATAAAAAACTGAAACAAATTTGAAACATTAATTAATGTTGCGTTCAATAAATGGAAATGATGTTAACTTGTACATACCCTACCTACACGAGAATTATAAAATATAGGTTATGATAACAATGTATTCAAGTAGAGTATAGGTACTTTATGTCCGAGGCTGGCAGACAGCAACCCATTATGGATTCAGCGTTAGACCTAATTAAATGCATTGGTAGAGTTGCCATTGATATAATTATTGAAACAGTAAAATATGTTAAACCCAATTTCATAATATTATAGGCTAGTTTCAACTTAAACAATGTTTAACTGCATAATTATATAAGTACTTCAGGTGGCGGGTAGAAGTGAAATGAAATTAGCATAAGTTAGCTATGATTTCCCTCATTCATGTTTGCCTTCGCATCAGGCTGATTATGATTATTAAGTTATTGTACTGGAATGCATGTTTGCATTAAACAAAACAGTAAGGTATACAGGTTGTGCAATGCGTAGGCTGATTGCTGAAGATATTTCACGCCAATAGATATTTACACTATGTTTACAAATCACTACTACAATAAAAACAAATTGGTGAAGTGGTTAGGTTAGGTTTAGAAACTACAGACGATGACGCATTGTAGGGCCAATACTAGTAAAATAAGGTACTTACAAGTATTATCTGGCAACTGAGTTACATTCAATACTATTTTTATTTGCTTCAGCAGCAAATTACTTAAAAGAAACATCGTTAAAAAAAGCCCGCATTGGCAGTACAGCGGGCATTTTATTTTTATGTTTTGTTTACACGTCAAGGTCTCCAGGAATGCTTGAAAACTAGGATTCTATGCTTAGCTTTTAAAGTGCGCAATAGTCTCCACAAGCTGAACACTAAATTTTAATGTTTCTCTTGTGGAGACTATGTCGTCTGCTAGAGCTACGCCCCTTCCGCCATTTGATAACGGTTAATTTCCAATCTAGGGAATATAGATCGTTTGTTTGAATAACCCGGGAATATAGATCGTTTGAATAACCTAGTTTATCGGCCATCTTTGTTTTTATATCACTACGTAGTTCAACAGCACTATTTTTAATAATTAATTATCAACTAAATTGTTAATTTGAAGAAATTTAATACTTTGTAAAATTTTAAATTTTAATTAGAATTTATTAATTAATTAAATCAACATTAAATAAACAATATAAAATCAATTAAAAATTAAAGTTTGGCGGTTAAGGCGGAAACGCGATACTAACGCATTCTCGAGTCCTGGTCGGCAAGTAATTCGGTTTCTTCCGCCATTTGTAAATACTACAACAAATTATTATTATTATTAAGACCGTAGTCACTATACTGTAGTGGACCATCTATTTACTTATTCATCTAGTTAGGTTGTCTATTGTCTGGGTCTACTCTATTATGTTATGTTTTACAATTTACAAATTGGAATCAGCGGAAAATGAAATCGCAATGAATACAAACAATGCGAATGCAACTTGTGTCTTTACTCTTGAACCGTAATACCGTATATACTCATTATTCAGGCAATAATCGGCTTTATTAGTATTTAAAATCATTTGTAAACATGCCAGAAAGTTTAAATACCTCGTCTGATGATCTCATAAAAATTATGGTGGCCACGGATTGCCACTTAGGTTATGGGGAAGATGATCCTATAATCGGGGAAGACAGTTTCGTGACATTTGAAGAGATTTTAATACTAGCCGTGGAAAACAATGTAAGTACTCTATAACATTTAAACATACAGTTGAATTTCAATTTTTTGTGGCACTGAATGTGTCTACCCTTTTTTTTTTTTTTTTTTTTTTTACCTTCGTGGGGCCTACTCGTTTGAGTTCCTATAAGCGTCGACCTAGAAGGTCTTTTGCTTCCACGTTTGCCGTCTACGCCCATCTTATAACACCAGTCTTTTTGATAAATTCTAGTGTTTTTGTGATGGGATTAGATCGGATGGTTTCCTCTTCAGACCTAGGGTGGCCAAGAGTTTGGTATCGAGTTTTTCCCAGCGCTTCACATTCAAAGAGAATGTGTTCAGCTGTTTCTTCTTCAACTTCACACAGTCTGCATCTACTGTCGTTTTTCACGCCAACCCTATGCATGTGTTTGTTGAAGTGGCCGTGGCCCGTAAGCGTGCCAACCACCCTTCTAGCTTGCTCTCTACTTAAAGAGAGAAGCTGATCGGTGAGCTTTTTACTAGGACCCGGAATAACCTTCTTAGCAAATCTGCTTTCCGGGACTTTCTTCCATTCCTCTGCAGTTTTTCTCTGCACCCATTTTTGTACAGAAGTACGGGCCTGGCAATAAGCCATCCCATACTTAGGTTCTGCACCAATGAATGGCGTTTCTGCACCTTTTCGAGCCAGCTCGTCGGCTCTTTCATTCCCATCAAAGTTCGAGTGAGCCGGGACCCAAATCAGCGAGACTGAGTTTTCCCGACACACCTTTATTAGGAGGTTGATGCAGTGCCACACCATTTTTGATGTGATCTTTATAGCCTCCACAGCCTTAATCGCTGCCTGCGAGTCTGTATAGATAATAATGGTTTTGCCCTTGCTTTCCATTTCCATACACTCCTCTAGGCATTTTATAATGGCCCCTACCTCAGCCTGAAAGACTGTAGCATATTTGCCGAGGCTTAGGACTATGGATTTGTCTACAGTTTCCCCATAGACTCCTCCTCCAGCCCCATTTTCCATTTTCGACCCATCTGTATACCAGACTAGATCATTGTCCCCTGTTTGATGTTCTTCAGCATTCCATTCTTTTCTAGCTGGAATTCTAGTGTTGAATGGTTTGCTGAATGAGAGCAGGGGTGTCATTCGGTCTGACGGCATTAAAAGCGTGTCTTCCGATATGCTTTTGGTAATATTGGAGTGGCCTGACCTTTTGCTTCTCCAGCAGCCTTCCAGCTCCAATCTATAGGCGCCCATCCTGGCCTGTGCTTCAATGAAGACTCCCAGGGTTGGCAGGTTCAATAAAGTATTCAGGACATCCCCTGGTGAAGTTGACATTGCTCCTGTGATACAGAGGCTCTACCCTTAGTTTTAGAATTTTTCTCGTTGCATACCCAGTTGGAATAGCCCACATTAGCCAAAAGCATATTATCTAGCAAATGCTGGATGAGCCACTATATGACGGTAGTAGTCAAGCTAGCGGCAAAGAATCCAAAATGCTATCTATACGTATATGCTATGACGGCTATGATAGAAATGACGCCAATACCAAAATTACGCACTGTATTTGACCCCCTCACCTTCATGTAGCCGAATAAAATGCACGCCGATACCGAGTGGATGGCGATTTCGTATTGCTGTCAAGGCAAAGAAATAAGTTGATGTTTATTGTAGTCTTTTTCAGTCAATTCTTACCGGCCGAGTGACCTGTTGGGGCAATGTATCTGAGCTATCTCCTTGGGTTCGATAGGAAGAGCGTGGTTGGCTTCTGCTATCAATTCGTCCGTTGCTGTTAACCGCGAGTCCCACGATTGCGGCAAAGAATCCTGTGTGTCATCGCCATTTATATTGGCAGCCGGTGGCGGTGCCATCCAGTATTCCTTACTGAAACATCAATAGTTAAGCGTTAATAGGCTGGAAGCCTATTTCTGTAGCGATTTTCGTGGGTGCTCTTTTCTAATCGGCTGTAAACGTGTTCCTCATTAGCCACAGCATAAGCGCGCAGGGACATTCTTTTATAATTAATACTGCTTTTCAGGTGGATATGATTCTTCTGGGTGGCGACCTGTTCCACCACAATAACCCTACGCAACGTACTTTAAACAAATGCCTGAGTCTACTACGACAGTATACAATGGGAGATAACTCAGTATACTTAGAACTTCTGAGTGAAGCGCCTTCCGCTCAGCCTACAGGCACTGCACCTCTCAATTACTATGATAGAAATTTGAATGTTTCAATTCCAGTGTTTAGTATTCATGGAAACCATGATGATCCCAGTGGACCAGGTGATTAGCATATTGTCCTACTTAGGTGGCTATTCCACCGGCCGATTTTCTTCACTAATTCACTTGTGTTTTGAAATTTTTTGTTTGTTTTGTTTTAATGAGACTATTATGTAGATACTTAACATATCTATTAGAAATTAAGTTATAAAATGGTAGAGACTTATTAATGATGTCTGCTACCACGATTAGTGAAGCAAATTAGTCGGTGGAATAGCCGCCTTAGAAGAGATGGGACGTTGGCTTCCGCCAAAATAGCCTGGGACTACTTGCCACGTCTTTTCAATGGCAGGTCATAGGACGATAGGAAACGTGGCAGGTGGTCCCAGAAATTAAATTTTTATTTTTGGGACTCTAGTCCTACTAATTTCTGTTTTAATTTGTTGCATAATGTTTGTTCACTACATAGTACATGGTTAGATGTACATCCTTATTTCCTCCTATGGTCTGAATTTCATCCGTGGGTATTCTAACACATAGATTACATAGGAACTCTGTCTCTGTCTTACAGCTGGACTGCGGTAAGTACGTAACTTACAACTTACGTTACTTTCAGTTTTGAGTGATTAGGTAAAAATTAAACAGTGTCGCAATGTTTATTGATAGTTAGTTCTGATTTGTGTGTGGGTGCATTAACTATACGTCTGTGTGCTAAGGCAGGCAGAGCTCTAAACAGATTAATTGATATATGCCTTGTCTCTTCCATCGATATCATGTGGCATTGTCAGCTTGGTGTCAAAAACCGAGTACTATTCTCTTCTGATAAGTTTATGTTATTAAGTTTCATTTTAAATATGTTAGAATGTTTTCTAGGTTTACTAGGGGTTAATATAAGAGACCCCCGGATGGTTTAGGCTATGAAATTCAGACTAAGTTAATGTATTTAGGCAGCTTAATTAATTTTTGTAATGCAACAATAATATAAGAACCACCCAAATTGTTTTTAATTTTAGGTCAGCATAGCAGTATGGATACCTTAGCGTCCGCTGGGGTCCTCAACTATTTCGGGAAATGGACTGACTTAAACAAAATTCATATACGGCCGATATTACTGAAAAAAGGAAAAGCTTTGCTAGCTCTTTATGGTCTGAGCCATATCAAAGATGAGCGACTTTCCAGACTCTTTATTGAAAAAAATGTAAGTTCCGATGTTCTGCGGATATGTTACTTGGCTTTACATTGGAACTGCACGATTAAATTTCCAACGAATGTCGATAGGTATCATGCGGACCTACTGTAATTGCCATAGTAAAGTATGAATGCATTGTCTATTTGCTACCCTAGACAAAAAATTATTACTCAATCAAAGAAAATCAAAAGGGTACAGTATGTTAATGAGAAGGACCAGGACAATTGGCAGTTAAAAAGCAAGCAATGTTTCGACTTTTTTAAAAAAAATTACTGACAGTGCTGCCTGCTTATTTACCATTTTTTGAATATAAAAAATACAATAATGAGCTAAATTACAGATTAGAATCGTCAATTTTGAATTTAAAAAAAAAAACGACAGAACAATGAGAATTTAATTTCGTGGATAATATGGCGCGATGCCGCCGTGGAGCCATGTTTGCGTTTGACACACATTTCTTTCCTTAATCAGGTGATGCTAGTACGGCCTTCGGAGACTCCCAATGATTGGTTTAACGTTTTCGTCCTCCACCAGAACCGCGCCGATCGCGGGCCAAAGAAATTTATATCCGAATCATATCTACCGGGTTTTCTAGATTTCATCATTTGGGGGCACGAGCACGATTGTTATATTGAGCCTGAAAGGAGTGACCAGGTAAGGACTAACTGAGTTTTGATTAAAAACGAAATACTAGTAGAAAAACATAACCTAATTTATTTTTACAACTAATTATTGAAAATGTGTTAGATTGATCTGTGATGATATACTATGTTCGAAAATAACTCAGCGTACAACTAATGAAAATAAAACTTCCATATATTCTTTATGTAGTTTAATCACTCGACTTTCAACACAACTGCTAAAATGTTAGCCCGTGTTAATTAGTGTCTATCATCCCGTTTTGTAACTATTGAAAATGACAGCATTTAGGATTCAGCAAAAGTTTCCTAAAAGTGATACACAGTAGATACATTTTGAAATGGGTGTGGCTTTAGACTCTGGGGGTCATAAAATGAAAAGTTATAAGAAAAATTTCAGGTAGGTAGTCCAACAATGATTGCTGTCTCAATAGGCATATTAAACCTCCCTAAATCGGTGCTGATCGCCCCCTAGAAAAATAATTTGTTATTTTAGGTTTGGTAATTTTTTTACGAAGTCTAAAACAACTGGGACGACTGGTCATAGCGGTTGGTTCCAGTTGAAAACAGCTTGAATTTGAGATTGTTTGGTAGCATGCTTGTACTCGTGCGAGGCCTACGCGTATTAATTTACTCGTTGAGGAGTTTTAAATAGACGCTTTTAATTCTGAACCCGTTAAAGTTTTATTGACTGACTTAATGATTAAATATATTGCTTTTCCTTTCAGGGATTCTATGTAGTTCAGCCTGGTAGCTCCGTCCCAACTTCGTTGTCAGAAGGTGAAGCAAGGCCGAAACATGTTGGTACGTAGCCTGATTATAACATATTGAAAAACACTGTAGACGTGGGCTGTCATGTCAGCCATGGAAATTACCACATATGTATTGGAATGATATAATATAATAAAATAAAAATAAAATTTTGAAGTCGTAAAACAGGTTTATTTTGTGGGTCATTACTTTTTTGTTTGAATATTTCACTCTAGCCAGTAAACCAGATTATACGGCAACTTATGAGGCTCCCAGAATCCATTTTTTTCCTTATGAAAGATTCGCATAGGCCTACAAACAATTCAATGAATGTATCCGAATAACCTCTGTAGGTAATACCTGTGTTGAGTTGACAGGTCACAGATCGCATGATATTTAGATAGAGACTCGCAAAAGTATACAAGTACAAGCTACCACTTTGCCATCGAAGTCCGTTCTAGTAATTATGTTAATTTGAACATACGCTGGTACAAATAGAGTTCTATATCGGAGAGATGGGACATTTGCATTCTGCCAAAAATGTATTTTTTAATTTCTGGGTCCACTCGCCACATCTCCAAAAATAAACAAATATTTTTGACCCGCTCGAATGTCCCATATCTCCTATGCAGAACTCAAGGTAGAAATACAACAGTATCTTATTAAAAGGCTTGATAATATACCGGCTTCGGTGGCATGGTGGTAGCGTACATGCACCTATGCGAGTCTCTACCCAACATGCGATCGATGACGTATCGTAACTCAACAGAAGTACTGCTTAAGTTACTTAGTGAGGTGACTGAAGACGTTATTCGGCTACATTAATTAAATTGTTTGAATGCAATTATTATTATTTTTAATGGGCAGATGAGAGTTCATGAAGGTGAAATTTATTCGTATCAAGTTTTACGTTATTCAATATTCAGTGTTCACGTTTATTTAACAGGTATTTTAGAAATCGGTGTTGGTAAAACGTTCAGATTCGTTGATCTAAAGTTGCAAACAACGAGGCCGTTTGTTTGGGCAAATATTCGTCTGATGGACATCCAAGTATCTTCACAAGCTCGCGAAAGAAAGAGTGAAGAAATCAGAGCTGCTTGCTATGCACGCGTAGAGGAAATGATCAAAGAAGCAGAAAAACGTATTACAGGTATTTTTTGGTTAGCTTTATTGTACTTTCTTTGTTCGCGTGTCCAGGGAGACACGCATTTAAAGGGTTATGCAAAATCGAGCTGCTTGGACGGCTTTGTCGTTCGCTTCAGGTGCAAAGTCCACCGACCTCGATAGTGATAGTGATACTGATATTGACAGGTAGCAGACATTAAAGACAGCCTAAAAATGTCTGCTACCACGTCAATATCAGTATCACTATCACTATCGAGGTCAGTGGAATTATGGATTATAATACCTGTATTTATTTAATCCCCTGGTATTAAAAATGTAAACAAACAAATTTTGAATAGCACTTTCCATTATAAAATTATCTTGTTTACATTTTTAATACCAGGGGATTAAATAAATACCGTTATTATAATCGCCATGATCAGGCTGCAGGTTGTTATGGTTTATTTTACCATGTAAGAGGCTGAACCAAATAAATGAACTGGATGATTAGTGTATACACTATAATACAATATCAACACTTACCTTAATCGCATGTTGCAGCCACTCTCTCTTTCTCTCTTCTCCTTTGGCCATCGCCTCGGAATTGCCCTCTAAGTTGCCGTTACAAGTCTTTTTCCACTTCAGGGAGCCTGCCCATCAGTAATCTAAAAGACATGTAACTAGCGCTCTAATGTGCTAATAACGACGCACAAATTGATTAGCTCCCCGGAGAAACGTTCTAAACGCCACTTTCCTAATTTTACAGGAGACGTTTTATTTATAAAAATATCGAAGTCTTACACGTTGCAGCATAGCAGAACGGATACCAGGACCCGGTCTAAAACTCTGTACTTAGCTTGTGCAGGCTACACTTATCACTGCTTTCCCCGCCAAATTACGTACTTCTCCTATGCAGGCTACACTAGCAGCCATATTGATGACGGCCTCCAGCCCCGGGATGGGTAACACAAAATGGTGCAGGAATATTTTTATAGTGTTGCACAGGATGAAAACATTCCATGTCCATACTTTTCTCATTTTGCGTGGACTATACACTGATACATACGTGCATTACCTTTAGACCTAGCTGTCCAGAGTTAATCATTATTATGCAATTGAGGGCAATTGTCAGCACAAGGTTGGTTGGAGGCACGCTAAACGTGTGACCCAATGTAAATCTTTATATCGTCTGTTTGTTTTCAGGCCATCCTAAACAACCCACTCTACCTTTAGTTCGACTGCGCTGTGAATATAATGATGAATCTCAATTGTTCAATTTAGTTAGGTTTGGCCAAAGTTTCTATAAAAGAGTAGCCAATCCGGATACTGAGGTATGCACGATTTAAAACTGGAATAGCATTAACTGTAGAAAACCAGAACTGCATGCATTTTTTTAGACCTAGTAATTTTAGATCTAAATAACTCCATTGAGAAGTCTCGGTGAGGAGTACTGCACTGCATCGCCATGCTTTGGTGATGGCTGTGCCCGTTCAGTATTTCTTACCGATACTTTACAAGCGATCGATATTTACTTGTAATCTACTTTGTTTGGAACACCCCTAATTCTCTTTAGAAAACGTGTAACTGGCCCAGACCTAGGCACTAGTAGACTTTAGGAGAGATGCCGCGAATATTCGGTATTCAGCCAATTTAGCCGATATAATATGGCATGAAAAAGAAAAGAAACAAAATCCAAAATCATGATAGCCATGAATAACGAAACTAAAATCCCACAAATTTAATTATAAAACTAAAAAAAAACAATTTTAAATTAATATTGATATCCTCCGAGAGTTCTGTCATTTTGCGGCCCCTACCACCCCGCCCAACAAGCTCCAAATACATATTGGCAGTTAGGTCCTTTTCCCATCATCTGCAGTCCACCCCGGCCGTTTGGGCAATCTACATGGTACCTTTTCCCCCGGTGAGCGAGTCACTCCATCACCTCGTGCTAAATCTCAGCCATTCAGGCTACCTGATTGGTGCCCTTTTCAACCGTCAAACCGAGGTTATAAATTGAATGAACACTCTAATATAGTGCTCATATTGCTGAACCACTGCCTTGATGATTTGCCCGTATTTCTATCTATCCCTTTGAAGATGCCACAGTCATTTAAGCTGATGCATTTATTTGGCAGGTGATACGAGTTAAGAAAGTTAGTGAACCAGGAACGCGGCGCCGGGAGCACGTGAGGGACGCTAAAGAAGACATTGAGAGGTTGAGGGAGATTGCAAATGAAGCTCCAGAAGCGTTCACCGCCTGTGCAGAAGCCATTGTTGAGGAATACTTCAGGACGAACACCGACAAGCAATTACTCGTTCTTAGCGTCAAAGGTAAGCTAGAAAATATTTGTGGTACGGTAATGTAAATGGGTCTGTGCGCTCTGGAAATTACATCTCAGTGACACGCTTTGGCAGGGATGGAACCATGTAGAGCTCCCAGAATTTCGGAATTTTCGGCGAAAAATTCACTCAATTTTTGTTCAATGAGTACAACCATTATATCAAATGTTATTCGATTTTGTAGGAATGGCTTCTGCAGTAGACAATTTCTTGAACAAGGACGCTGGAAATGCTATAAAGGAAATTACCAATCATCAAGTGTCCAATACAAAAGAGAAGCTGATGGCTGCAAACATAGACCATGACACCATAAAAGAAGAACTTGAAAGAATCCGCAATGAACGGGAAACCAATGTGGAGGCCCAAGAACGAGAACTTCGTCAGTTGTACGTCCTTTTTTTTTACTATCGGTTTCATGCATAGGGTGCACATGTCTGTATGCTGATTATTATGAAGTGTGCAACGAATTATTATTTAGGGTTGGCGCTAGATGAAATTACAGTTTATGTCCTACTAGCTGATTTTTCTATGAAAATGAGTGCGCCTAGCTCGCCTTTGAAATTACAAATCTATATAAATATCGTAATTTTTCCTGGGAGAGCCAAACAATGGGAAACTTCATAGACGAATATAACGGCCCCTTCAGGGCGACTCCGAGCAACTTGTTAGATGCCAATGCTTTGGAGTACGGATATAACTTTTGCCACCGAATTGTTATTGTCAAGCGGTTGCGGTTGGTAAAAGTAGCCTAAAAGTATCGACTAATGCCAACTTTTCAGTAATAAGTTTTTTTAAATTTGGTAGGACCATATATTATATATATACAGTATATATATTATAAGAATCCTCTGACTGGATGTGACCGCGAAGCCTTCGCTTCTTAATGGGCGCAGCCAGGAAATTAAAATTAAAAAATAATTTAATTATTTTCTTTCAAAAATGGCTCAAATGTTTTTATTTAAACATTCCTCAATTTATTCTACAATATAATACTGCATACCGTAGGTATCTGGGAAAAGTAGAACTTTTTAGTTTTGGCAGCTTCTGTATTTTTCTGCTATATTTATACGAGCTAAATCTAAGAATTAAGGGACTAAATTTTTTTTGCCTTTTATGAACTCAAACGTTAGACCTTTTAAAAAACTTACAAGCCTAAGTAGCAAATATTTTTTTTAGATTCGAAGCCCGATTTCCTGGACGACAAGTGTCAGGAAGAGATTCTCCCGATGAAGTCCAGTTACGAGATTCAGGTATCTACAATACATCATATCCAAAATAATAATAATTAGGTTGTGGTTGTGGTTCCTCCTAAGATGCAGATGTGGGTCTCCCCAATACGATTGACTCTCACACTTCCAGTTTCAAAATAAAGCGAATGGTATATAACAGTATACTTCCCACACATGCTACATTTTCTGGCCATGGGCATGTAAAGCAGGTGGTTCCGAGTCTTCCTAGTTGAGTAAGTGTAACTCCGCTATGTTGGCTCAGTAATAGAACAAAAAAATGTCAATATTTTTATTTAATACATTGTAGTATTATATGGTATATATAACTCTGGCATTAAATTAACTTTGGTTGAAGAGGTAACCTCCTCATTATAACCAAAATTACAGGATATGGAAAAAAACTGGGCTTGGCGGGATTCCATATCCTCTAATTTCGGTTATAACGAGGAGGTTACCTCTTCAACCAAAGTTAATTTAATGTCAGTGTTATATATACCATATAATACTACAATGTATTGAATAAAGCATTGCCTTTATGCAATTAAGTAAGCTCGCAGACCTGTTCGGTTAGATAGTTCAAGTTGTGTAGTTGTGCTAACCTGTCTAGCAACAAGAATCATGTCAATTTGGACAGTAGAGGATTTGGCGATTACTGGACTTGTCGGGGCTTGGGGTCCAGCGGTTAAGACGACGCCCCGGTTAGGCATTGATCGTGGGTTCGAATCCCGCCTATGGTGACGACATCCTTCTTTTTTTTCCTCTCTATTTAATTTTAAGCATCTATCAATAATTAATACAATATCGTATTTTTGTTTTTTAAGGTTAGCATGAAAAGAAGACTTTATAGTCTTGTTGTTCGCCTTTTGTTTTGTTTTTTTGAAATTTCAATTCTGTTCTGTAGGGACAGTTTTGGTCACTAGGTTCGCTGACGACAAACCGATATCCATTATTCAAAATGGCCGCCGTTTGGATGTGAAAGCTAAGCTCTTAGCATCTAATTAATTCTTTTAGTATTTTTACTATGCCTGGACCTTATTTCTCTGCATGTAATTTAATATATATATTCTCCATGATTTATAGAAAAATATCACTTTAAATTAGTACATAAATAAATTTTTTTAAAAATAGTATGGAAAAATCAACGCTTTGATATCAGTGCAACTGGTGCTGCCATCTACAAAATGACGTCACAAATGAACCTCATTCAAGCCCAGTTTTTCCATATCCTCTAATTTCGGTTAATATTTTTATTTATTTAAAGATGTTGTCGAAATTAAGTTAACCATAACCTTGCTTGTTTATAGACGATGACTTGCTAGATGATGCTCCTCTTGCACCCGCGCCTTCTTCGCAAAGAAAGTCGCAGCAAAGTACGATAACTAGTTTGTTTGGCGGGAGAGCAAAGCCCAAGTTCAAAAACAACTCTGATGAAGGTTTGTGTATATTTTCCTTATTTTACAGGCTTATTAGGTACAGGTAATTTCACGAATGTAGGCTATGTATTGTACGGTATATTGATGCATACTTGAGGAGGCTGCTTACAAACATGGCCAACTCCAAGTAGTAGAATTTTTCAGGAGAGCGGATTTTCTGTTGAAAATTGCATTAAGTTTATAGCTAACCCTAGACATCTCAGCGCTTCTGTGCGCAATCTGGCTGCTTTTGTCACTTTATTTTACAACGTGCAGATGGACATTAAAATTTTCCGCAAGGTTGGATCAAAACCCCATTTTGTGAAAAAATGGAGTTGGCCACGTTTGTAACCAAGCTCCTCACTTGTAGTGAGCAATCTTGTCCTAGTGCAATAATTCTTCAGATCGCACCCGAAAAATAATTTAGGAACTTTGGTTGTAGGCAGCTAACCTATCCGATTTCTATCAATACTAGTAAAGTTTCTAATTACCTTTGACTGGCTTCGTTTGAAATAAAATGCGTGTCTAGTGAGATGACAGTTACGTAGGCTACGTCTTATTCCCCCCCCCCCCTTAAATACATAGGTTATATGACTGAATATGAGCTTAACTAGAAACATTACATCAAAAATATTTATATATATTTACAGAGGACTTCCCACCAAGTGGAGCAAAAGGTCGAGGAGGAAGGGGACGTGGCAATCGTGGAGGCAGAGGTTCAAGTTCCGCCGGTAGAGGTCGCGCAGCTGCAGCTTCTTCATCCGCAAGAAAGAACCCTGCACCCGACACGAGCATTTCTTCACGCGCTGCATCCACCAGAAAAGCCGCGCTAGCGTCACAAGCTATGATTCAGAGCTCCATTGCATATGAGACTGATTCAGAATAAATGTTTTAAATATAATTTTTTTTTACTAGCGGTGACATATTTATTCAAATAATTGGTGCGTGTGAGATTTAAAACGTATTTTTATCATAATGTAGAAAGGAGTACGGTACCATAAAATAATTTAGTATATCATTAGGTTATAAGATGAAAGGCTGTGTCTGGATTGTGGTAGTTAATACGTATTTTCATAATTATAAAAAAAAGATCTTGTATTTTATCTGTAAAGGTATTGGGTTAATCTGTATAGTATTAGGTTAGCTGGTAGAGTAGCCCTTCGGGGCTAAAGCTCGCCTAATATAAAGCCGTTTTTCATTTCATTTCATTATCGCTGTGAAAATAGTAGAGATTGCTACGAATATCGAATAATACCGAATACCAAATCATAAAAAAGAACGCATTCCTAAGAACGCTATTACGCGTTCGAATATTGTTCCAATTTTCGATCCAATAAATATGGGTCTAAGAAAAAATGGAAAGTTAATACCTAAATTCAGATTAATATCGTAGACTTCAACTTTCAACATTCCAAATATTTCTTCGATCGAGTAATTATTGAATCTGATAAAAATTAGAGTAAGCCTTCGCATTGCCCAAGCCCAACTTGACTTGACAACACTGTTGTATAAGGAGGGTGTCTTTCGCACTGGCATTGCAAATTTGCAATGCAATAATTAGGGTGACCATCTATACTGTTTTTGGCAGGACAGTACTGTTTCTTGGTGTCTCTGTACTGATACTGTTTTGATTTGCCAAAAACACCAAAAATATTTTGTCTGGAAAAAAATATGCAGCTTAGAACTGTTCTTTTAATTGGACTAAGATATTACGTTTAATTACAATACATAATAAATTTGATTGATGTATGATTAAGTAGTAGGCCTATCTTTTATTTATGATTAGGGAAAATTAATTCAAAAATAATTCTACACTGGACAAAATGAGTATTTGAAAAGCAAGTTTACACTATATAGAATAGACATTCGGATGATTTACTGTTTTTCAATTTCAAAATTATGGTCATCCTAGCCATAATACAGGGGTTTTCCAGTAGTGAACCATGGCCCCCTGCCGTGGGCTTCCTCCACGGGGCCATTGGGTGTGCCATGTGAAAAAATAAGTTATTACTTTTATGAAGAAGCAGGTTGAAAATAATGCCAAGCTTCGAGTTTCTATGAAGTGAAATAAACAAAAAATTTTGATACATTATAACTTGGCTCTTATCTTCATTGCAATAAAACGTACTAATCACCTTATATAAATGCATATATTGATCACCCCCCCCCCCCCTATGCGAGTATATGGAAAGAACTAGCCTAAGGTACCAAAATTTTAATGTGTCCTACTATATATATGATGCATGAAGTACTCTTCTACAGTTCTACAACTTACATGAGCCAAATCTTTAATTAGGCTAGGCCTACTTGCTTTGTTAATTAATTAAAAAATAAAAAGTTGAAGCACATTTTGGGATGCTAATTGTCTACGTAGCATGTCCTCTCAACCAAAAACCATAGGAGGGCCCGACATGGGCCATCTTTAAAACTGTACAACTGGTAAAAGTGGCATTTATGAATTTAAAAATAAAAAAATATTACTCGAGAAATGTAAAAAAAAAAACACGTTTAAAACTGTAAAACTGGTAAAAGTGGCATTTATGATTTTTTTTTTAAATAATATTACTCGAGAAATGTAAAAAACCGTTTAAAACTGTATAAAACTGGTAAAAGTGGCATTTATTATTATTATTTTTTTAAATAATATTACTCGAGAAATGTAAAAAACCGTTTAAAACTGGTAAAAGTGGCATTTAAACATTAAAATTATAATAAGCTACTAAAATAATTCTGGACTCTAATGGGTTTTCATTTAAAGAGCAGCTTGATTATGGCCCAATCTGTTCTCCTGCCCTTATGAAGGCCCCATTATTTTTTAACATCGGGGCCTTGAAACATTGAGGTTGGTGGGAAACTTAACTGGGAAATCCTTACTGATCCCACATCATGCATTGCACGGTTCATGTTATGTGTGTCGTTGCACATACTCTGTGTCAAGCCTGCAGTGCATGCTACCTATAAGGATGCACCAGCTCTAAAAACAGCGCTCTTCATTCTCAATGTGCTGAATCTTAGGTCCCTTACAACCTACTGTATTATTCATGATAAGACTCAGCTCAGTAACGACTTAATTCCTCGGCGGCCTTCTTGCGATACAGCCCCCCGATCTACACCAGTTGCAGATCAACTTCCTATGGCGCCGAGTAGAATTCTTAAAACGTGCTTTTAGAAGAGGAATCTTCGCACCCTGAACTCCGGCAGCGTAAAAGCTCTTCAAACGTTAAGCCGGTCCTTGGGATCTCTGATGAATCTATAAGACAACTACATGAATGACAATGTATTCACACGTGGTTATCGGATAATTCATCATCAATCCCAAGCAACGACTTAATCGCTTAGGTTCAAGTTTAGTAAGGAATACGGTGAGTTACTGTAGTTTCATATTGGAATTTGCCTAAACGCTAGTGAACTGGCCAGTGTCCATATGTAGCCATTGGACAGTACAGTGGCGATAGGAACTGACAGTTAGGTGTAAGAGTTGTATAACGGACCAATAATAGTAGCTGATTCCAAGGAAAGCAAACTTTGGTGTTCAGAACACATCTAGATGGCACCCCACGCAGAGGAGCTAAGTAGGCGCTCTGGATTAAGAAGGTTCTGTAGGCGCTGCTGCTGGGAAAGACCCATGCTTCAGTCTCAGTACAGTATGACCTGAGGCAGCTGGGAAGCGTCTCCACATCTCACTTCACTTCACTTCACTTAGGGTCCAACCACATCACAATGTCGAAAATATTGTCCTCTTCTTTCTTCCTGCCTTCATCAAGCATAATTTCACTTCACCAAAGCCTAAGCACTCCACGATGTTTTCTATCTTCGTCAATTATCAATTTCACAGTCACTTCACCTAGCCCTAGACGCCCAACTGCCTGAGGACGTCAAAGTGTAGAACCTTCAGAAGGGCGCCCACTTTAACTTACATATCCAGTAGTCTTAGCATGACTATACAATATTTATTTAGCACCTTTGCTACAAGTGAAGATGCATATAAGACAGGTGGATGAAGTTACGTATCTGGGAGGATTGCTGGTAACGCAGGTCAGGGGAAGTAACAAGGGGATAAAGAGCAGAATATACCTGGACGACTTTAATTTTTTAACGCATTTAACTTTAACGCATTTAATAGAAGATAAAGATCCTAAGCTCAAGACGTTGTGACCGACCGGGTGGAGTCTAAGAAATGGATCCGGGGCGACCCCCTCACATAAGAGAAGAGGAAGAAAAATAAATAAAGATTCTAAAATCAGGAAACTCTTACAACTCGGATGGTATAATGCTTGGGGGGTTGAGAGAAGCGTTGGCGATGCGGTGCTACAGTATAATGATAAATATACGGGGATAGCTGGGCTCACCAATGATGAAGGGCTTTAGTGTAAAGGGCGTAGGCCAGAGAGAGAGAGAGAGAGAGAGAGAAAGGGAAAGAAGCTTTAAAAATGCCAGGATTGCCATGTGAAGATGGATTGGACATACGCCAACTCACAATATATAGTGATGAGTAGAACGCTATGGAGGGATTGACGAAAAGGAGGGACGAAAATAATGACAGAAGGCCGAACACGTTGTTGCATACCTAAAGAAGAATTTACCAAGTTAGTAAATGAATATGGTAGGTCATGCCAGGGCTGCAGACCTTCATCGCTCCTCTGACGTGGCGTTCTCTAGGTGAACCGTCCATCCAAAATGTAAGCATTCATTGCGCTCGGCTACGATCGTTAGTTCGCTATACAACTCTACACTAGACTGGCTTATTCCAATAATCCACTCCAAATGCCCAATCATATGCCAAACTGAAGTTAAACTAGCCTTTGAAGGACTTATAGGCTTGCTGTCGTTCATTTTGCAAAGCAATCTTCTGAAAAACACATTTGAAGGTCTCCCCAGCCCCCTAAGAAGAAGACCTTACCTGGCATACAACGCAGAGTGTACGCGGCAGCAACCGAGAAACCAAGTAGCTACTGACGCTATCGAGTCTTATAATAAATAGACAGTAGCTCTGGGCGCCTATGATATGGCAAACCGAGAATGGCAGCGTTGCTTCTTAAGCTGCTACATCCTTAACGGTGGCATGTAATGCAGGTCAGACACAGAATATGTGCATGCAACACACATAACAAGCTCTGTGCAAAGCGTGTTGTAGGATCTGCAGGTATTCCCATATCAAGATTCCTTCCAATCTGGATGCTTCGCGGCCCCCTCTCATCCGTTCCCTCCCCTCCCCCCTCCCCTCCCCCCTCCCCCCTAAAAGGCCACCTTCATATAACCTGCAGGAGAAAAGGGACAATCAAGCTGCGAAAAAGGACAGGGCTAAAATCCTATTTTAAAAGCTGCAAATATTAAAAACTGTTAAAATCGCTAATATATACACATATTTTTAAAAGCTGTGAAAAAGGACAGAGCTAAAATCAAATTTTAAAAGTTGCAAATATTGAAAATTGTTAAAATTGCTTATATAGACATATTATCTTTAAAAGCCGCGATAAAAGGACAGGGCTAAAATCCTATTTTAAAAGTTGCAAATATTGAAAACTGTTAAAATTGCTAATATAGACATATTATCTTCAAAAGCCGCGATAAAAGGACAGGGCTAAAATCCTATTTTAAAAGCTGCAAATATTAAAAACTGTTGAAATTGCTAATATAGACATATTATCTTTAAAAGCCGCGATAAAAGGACAGGGCTAAAATCCTATTTTAAAAGCTGCAAATATTAAAAACTGTTAAAATTGCTAATATATAGCCTACACATATTTTTAAAAGCTGTGAAAAGGGACAGGGCTAAAATCAAATTTTAAAAGTTGCAAATATTGAAAACTGTTAAAATTGCTAATATAGACATATTATCTTCAAAAGCCGTGATAAAAGGACAGGGCTAAAATCAAATTTTAAAAGCTGCAAATATTAAAAACTGTTAAAATTGCTAATATAAACATATTTTTAGAAGCTGTGAAAAAGGACAGGGCTAAAATCAAATTTTAAAAGTTGCAAATATTGAAAACTGTTAAAATTGCTAATATAGACATATTATCTTTAAAAGCCGCGATAAAAGGACAGGGCTAAAATCCTATTTTAAAAGCTGCAAATATTAAAAACTGTTGAAATTGCTAATATAGACATATTATCTTTAAAAGCCGGGATAAAAGGACAGGGCTAAAATCCTATTTTAAAAGCTGCAAATATTAAAAACTGTTAAAATTGCTAATATATAGCCTACACATATTTTTAAAAGCTGTGAAAAGGGACAGGGCTAAAATCAAATTTTAAAAGTTGCAAATATTGAAAACTGTTAAAATTGCTAATATAGACATATTATCTTCAAAAGCCGCGATAAAAGGACAGGGCTAAAATCAAATTTTAAAAGCTGCAAATATTAAAAACTGTTAAAATTGCTAATATAAACATATTTTTAAAAGTTAAAACTATTGTTTCAGGCAAAGTAGCTGTGCTGTGAAAAGAAAAAAATATTTAAAAAAAAAAAAAAATGTAAATTTTTTTAGGTAAGAAAACAGTTTGGTTTGCTGCAAATAATAAATAAATATTAAATAACTGTTAAAAATTGGAAATAGGGCTGTTTCTATAATTTAAAACTTGTACAGGCCCCATTTTTTTTTTCATAGGCCTTTAGGGCATAAGATCAAAAACGTTATGATATAATGCGTTATACCAACTCATTGCCTACTATACCAATGTCAATGCGATTTGTTAAAGTTGAATTACAGTAGGTACTCCGTACACCGATGGATGATTGGATGAGGTAACAATGGCAATATTGATCTATTCAGAGGCTGAAAATGAAAAAAAAAATTAATTTGGGAAGCGTTGGGGAGGGCGTCGTGCTCGTACGGGGCGGAGGAATGACATCGGCTGACCGTTTACGAGGACGTAAACGTCCTCCCACCACAGCCAGTCGCCGTGGTCAAGTAGGAGCTCAAGCTCTGAGCGCCTGCGCCTGCGGGGGGAGGGGGAGGAGACCGGGGATGGGGACAGGGAGAGTTCATCATCGCTGTCAGGCAGCTGTGGTGGCGGCAGCTGTGGTGGCGGCAGCTGTGGTAGCGCCAGCAGTCCTTGCCACAGGTGTCGTGGCCACAGGCGTCGTGGCCCCAGCAGTCGTGGCCACCGCGGTCTTGGCGGGAGCAGTCGTGGCCGCTGCTGTGGTGGCGGCAGCTGTGGTGGCGGCAGCTGTGGTGGCGGCAGCTGTGGTGGCGGCAGCTGTGGTGCCGGCAACTGTGGTGGTGACAGCTGTGGTGCCGGCAACTGTGGTGGCGGCAACTGTGGTGGTGGCAGACTAAAACAGTGAAAATAGCAGAATTGTTACAGGTGCGCAATATATTATTGCAAAGGCCGGAGTCAGATGATTAGAGAGCAGAATCTGGGTGAAATATTCACAGGCACTACGTAGCCTTTTATCTCGGAGGCTAAATAATAATAATATTAATAATGAACTGGATCCGGTCGTCGGTCCCGTTAGCAAAGTTAATCACGGCTATTCATCGCAACTGAAAGAAGAATTTGTTATAAAAATTTCAATTTTAACGTTGAAGATTCCCCTCGAATTAAAAATATTTGAGTGTGTGATTTCAATGCGATGGGACATTCGCTCGCGCCAAAAATATAGGGGGCAACCGGTAACGTCATGAAATCGCTGTTGGTAGGAGACATGCGGGAATAAAAAATAGTGGGAAGCGAATAATCCATCTCTCATGCATAGAACTCGAGGTGAATTTGCAAGTTACATAGAATATTTCGCAGTACTTACACAGGTCTAAGCGCCTGTACCCCGGAACCAGAAGGCACGCCTGCGGGAAGTGCGGGCGGCAACCTCCTAGCGTATGCGGTCCCGGGGGGCAGGGGCGGGGCTTCCGGAGCCTCTTCCGGGGCCTCTTCAGGCGCCACTGCGGCATCCTCCCTAATGGGAGACAACCTCGGCCTGAAATAAAAAAAAGAATTAGCGACTTCAATGTCAAGATTCGGTACATCACCTTCACCCCATAGTCTTTTATACCGAATTTCTTCAAATCAAAATAGTCGCTTGGAACGAAAGTGAAATCGGTCTCTCGCCGGATGATACCCAAGACAGAAACAACAACAACTACTAAATATTTTCCAAGCACCCACCGAATTTTAACAAAAAAGAAGGCCTAAAATTCAATAAACTGTGGTATCCGGCGCTGAACAAAACAACAACAACAAAGAGGATGACGCATCACTGGCTACGGAGCCGCCGAGTCACTGAAGATGACGACCACAGCTATTGACGAAACTTTTGGTAGTTCACTTTCAGATCGGTCACGGCCCATCAGCCCGGATTCTACTGTTTCCAAAATTAAACTTTGATTGCAACTCGAATAAAAAAGTTTTTCGAATTCAGCGTCTTCTTGTGCATCCACGCGGCTACCTGGTTTTCTTCCAAAACTACCTACAGTCAATATCAAACGAATTGTCTCTCTGCGAACTGTAAAGCGGCCCCTACACGGTCCGTAATAATGTCCTTACCTTATCAAGATGACAGTAATAATGATCGTGAAGGGGGACAAAGTTGGAATGACGAAAAATAATGACAGGGATCCGGATGTTCTGATCACAGCTGCATCATTGCTGAATAGTAATGACATTACTAATAAAGTCATTATTATTGACCGTGTAGGGGCCGCTTTAGTATTATAGCCTATTATGCTGCACTTACTGCTTTCTGGCCGGGCCTTCATCTTCCTCATCACCTGGCCGCTTGCGTGAAGGCGCGGGCGGCTGGGCGGGTGGAACCATTATCGGTGGCGCCGGTGGTGCCATTATCGGCGGTGCGGGTGGTGCTGGGCGTGGGCGTCTGCGCCGCGCTTGCACGGGGGGGGGGGACGACTCCCCGTGAGTACGGGGTCGGACGCCTAAACACAATGTACATTTCAGCAAATTTTGTTAAATGAAAAAAGAGCAAATGACATGAAAGGTGTATAACCATAACAGGGAACTGGGTCCTCACTAACACTTTTGAGAGAACCAAATAGTTCATATCAAATTTTCCTCGGGGCCGCAAGTATACATAATTGTAAAGTTTAGTCAGTTACGATATATAAGTTAAGAAATAAGCATATGTAATGCATTGGAATTTATTTACTTTTTATTACTAATTTAATTACATGTTATCGATAATTGAGTTTCCCGCTTTACTGTGGGATATGTGAACACCGTAAAATATATGGATAGGTTACGGAGGACTGGAGGAGTGAGCAAAGTAAAGTTTGGCGTATACAAAAGGCCCCAGGGACGTTAATTTGATACGGACTTGGCGGGTCATCAGATTGTTGTCATGACAACTACAATAAATCATATGTGCAATTCAATCATTCTCTTATTGCATTGGTAAGGGGGTTTCCACATACCTCAATGGTCAATGATAAATATGGTTTTGACGTGGTACCAGATATTTTTTATATGTCTTTAATGACTGCTAAAACGTCAATTTCATATTTATCATTGACCATTGACGTATGTGGAAACACCGCCTAAGAGAAGACCACTGCCACCATGTATAATGTACAGTTCTTACATACTAAGACAATATAGTATCATGTGTTGGAGCTGCATTAGGCTAAGATGTCTCACGAAAAAGTTTGCAAAATTTTAAATATACTGCAAAAGTTGTACCATTCGTGGCTGGTAGGCAATTGTTGTCAAAACATTAAAGCAGGGGTTCCCAAACTATGGTCCACAGACCAAAGGATCGCTTAAATCCTTAGGCGGCTATTCCACTTGTCAATATTCCGTCATTTGTGCATCAATAATTGATGAGATGTTTGTTTTAATGAGACTGTTATGTATATACTTAACTTATCTATTACAAATTAAGTTATAATATGGTAGAGACTTATTATTGATGCATAAATGACGGAATATTGACAAGTGGAATAGCCGCCTTAGACCATATAATAGTCGAGACACGGCATGTTAAAATTTACGAGGGACCAACATAAAATGACTTCAAGCCGCCAACGGCCTTACCATGTTGATTCCATTACAGCAGAGCATGTCTCAAACTGCGGCAACTTGGTAGTGTGCACAGCGTTGGCAGGGGAACCTGGTGGGACATGATAACGCGCTTTGGCAGTATAAGTCGAGTCCTGGTCACCTCCGATTTAATCGTGTGACTTTACCATGTTCCCCAAGTGGTTCGGAATCCACTATAATCAGGAGGTCCACCCTGTCAGTCAACTCCCCTTTCCCCGAGGTGAAAGAGTCTGCCCTTAGGGTGCCTCAAGTTAACAAACAGACTCACTCCCCCCGCCAGGCTGACAGGGTTGCTTAAAAAGCAGAAATGCTGAAAGCAGGCGTTAGAAACAACAACAACATGACTTCAAGCTGTGGCAAACCCCTCGGGTTACCTAACAACCAAGCCTCTGAGCTGAACATAATAATTTTTGTGGAATGTTATTCCTTCTTGGAACCACTGAGTATATAGTTATAAGTGGCACAAGAAGCAACCATAATTAATTATAAACAAAAGAAAACACACTACAAAAAACAATAAAAACTATGAAAGCCTACCTGTGAAAGGTAATTCCTTTTTGGAATCGCCGAGGGCAATAAAATTATAAGCTGCACAAGAATGAACGATAATTAATTAGGAACGAAATAATCAGAAGACTTGAAGATGAAACACTGCAGAACCTTGAGGTCCAAACTGGGACGGATCCAACCCATTTTGGGTTGGGGGGGGGGGGGTTAGTTGTGGGTCGAAATAGGAAAAAAATATGTCGGATCGATTAAATCAGAGCGTAATAAATCAATTTACAATAGATTCACCAAATTTGATAAGCATAATGTAAACTTTTTCATGCAGTTCATCTAAAATGCCGTGTCTTGAGTATTATGAAGGTCTAAACTCCTGATAGCATTATATTGTCTAAGCTTAACTCAATATGCTATAAAATTACTCATGGATATCTCGTTAATCCTCCAACTTCACATTGATTGTAAAGAAAAATCAGATTTTTTTTAAAGGTTTTCAAACATTGAGTTGTAAATTTTACTTAATTTTTACATTTATACGTAATTCTCAACCTTAACCCAAAAGATTGTAAAGTTGGAGTTAATTTTTGGCTAGTTTCATTATCTAAATTTGTTAAATTGTAAGTGGCTCAAGATTTTGGATTCCTTTTGAGAAGTAATGAGTAAGGAGTAGTCCTCTTAAGGGGAATACCACCTTAAAAAGTTAAAACTACCGTGAAAATGGAATATATAGCTCTATAGCACTAGCCAAGCACCTCCACCTCTCGAACATCTAAATTAATAACAATGGATTTGCTAAAAATACGATACACTATAACATAAGGATTAAGTAAGATAATATTTCAAACTCTTTTTATTAGGACAGCGCTGTTCCTACACTGTAAGCTGTTTTGGACACTTTTATAAACTGTATAATTGAGCTTTTTACATTCACCTAGATATTTGAATATTAAACATAATGCTACTGGTATAGTTCTAAGATTAATTAACCTAGCAACTGTAGAATCGTCATAAATTATTACCCCCTCCCTAAAAATGTTGAGCTAGCCCAATAATTCCTCTGTAACTAGGACTTTGTCGTTGCTCGGGCGATCTCAATTTGCTAGTTGTAGACATTTTCGTTTTTCTAAATTTCTAATTTTAATATTAAATATATACTTTTTTATTAACATGAACTTTAACTTAGTATCTTAAAAAATGTAAACAGTACGTTGTTGGGTGGCTGCACTATGATACCCGAATTATATTGTAATAGTATAGTTTCGTGGAAGTCTCTGTAGTGTTCTTCCCGTCATGCTAGCTTTGTACATTTTTTCGGCTGCGGCCCTCACACATTTTAACGACTTAGACGCTCAAGTGAATTTGCTTAATAAAAAATGCAAGTTTTTGTCGCAGAATGGTTGTGCCAAAAGTGACGTAGGCTGCCTAAGATACGATTCAAGCCGGCCGCCATACCAAGTTGAATCCAGCGGACCAGAGCAGGTTCAAAGCTGCAGATAACTTGGTCGTATGCACAGTGCTGGTAGGGAAACATGGTAGGACTTGTCCTGGTCACCTCCGAACTAATCGTGTGACTTCACTGTGTTTCCCAAGTGGTTCGGAATCTACTATAATCAGGACGTCCACTGTCCTATGGGCTGGCATAGGACAGTCAAGTCGGGGTTGCTCTATATATGAGGCCTAAGTCGTTATTAACCCGACGAACACTACTACTACTAACTAAGATACGATTCATTGCATTTGATGGTAATCAGAACCGATAAACGCGTTTGTGTATCAATATTTTGTCCTCAAAAGAAGCATCAATTGGCAGTTTCTCCCTGTGTATACATACTGACAGGTGTTCCATTTTGATTAGAGAAGTACATAAAACGTCTAAGATTACTATACGAAACTTTTTGTATTCGGGACTGCCTTATACGGGTGGCCAATTTCCTAGTTAAAAATTTTTTTTAAACCTACCTCGTGCGACCTAAGGTCCCCACTCTCACTCCCCTCATGAGATTGGAGGCCGCCTCCTCCAGGCGTTGAACTTCCGATCGTCGTGGCATAACGTATCGCGTACCGCGTATCGCCTGTCGTATCGCGTATCGCCTGTCGTATCGCGTATCACCTGTCGTATAACGTATCGAGAATCCCGTATCGCGTCGTCCTGTAAAAAGAAAGAGACAAATCCATTATTCCAATTCTCATCTCCAGCTCTTACTTCTCCGGGGGTGGCACTTCGGTGCTATACCGATTGCCGGATTGCCCCTTAAGCGGTTTCCACCAACCGGCTAGGGCTATTTACAAAAACGGTGACGTGGTAGCAGACATTCAAGACTTAGGTGGCGTTTCCACCGATCTCGCATTGCAGAATGCAAGTGGCATTGACGGGAATGTTTGTTTTACTCTATGCCACAGTTATCTTTGATCAATGATCATGGAGTAAAATCACAGACAAACTCACTAAAATTAAAAAATGGCGTCATGGGATGTGTTAATTACAAACATTTTAATAGATTTCTATAAAAAGAAAAACAAACATTTCCGTCAATTTCATTTGCATTCTGCAATGCGCGATCGGTGGAAAAGCCACCTAAGTCTCGAATGTCTGCTACCACGTCACCGTTTTTGTAAATAGCCCTAGCCGGTCCGTGGAAACCCCGGCTTAACAATTCATTATTAAACCCACCCGATATACTATCTGCATTACGTACAAGACAGCAGTCTCCCGGAGTGTTACAAATAAACGATTTTTTTTTTATTTCCAGGTGGCTCACTCGCTCACTTCCTAAGCTGGACGCCACCAGCCCAGACTTCATTCGTATATGCCATATATTAGGATTCAGGTAAGGAACTTTGGTTTACTACAAAGTAATTAGAAAGAACCGGTCCGAGTTTACTCGAACATGCTTTCCAATTTATCAACATTAGTAGATAGAGAAAATGAGTAATTTCATGGTAAACAATTTTCCTATGGTTAGACTTCCGATGTCTCGGGGGGAGGGGGGGGGGGTTGTCCACCTGACGTCACACGTCACTGGTGGTGAGGTAAATTCTAGATAGGTCAGACCAGCACATTACCACACAGCAATACTGGCAGGGCACGCAATGCATTTGAGCGTGAATTTTCTATAGTTTTTTTCAAAAAAACATTTTTTACAAAACCAAATACTTTTTTGGGAAAGCAACTTGTCCGGTTTAGTTACTCAATTTAACACCTAAAACATACCTGAAGGTAGAAATCATCAATAGAAAGGTGTCGCAGAAAAATTGTTTTTTAGTCATTTTTCATTAAAATTTAGTTATTTTTATTTTTTTACCCCCAGAAGCAAACTATCAAGGGGCAAGCGACCCCCCGTATTATACATATCAACATGAACAACAACTACAATATATGCGAATTTAAAAGAAATCGTTGGAGCCGTTTTAAAGAAATAATTTTTTTAGACGTTTTTTGAAGTTTTTTTGAAAATAAAAACCCCCCAAATCGAGTTAGCCCAAAATAAAAATAAAATTGTCCCGAGGCATGATTTTTGTGAACCTACATGCCGAATTTCATCAAAATGAACCGAGTAGTTTGCTCGGAAATCGACGAACAGACAGACAGACATTTCGTAAAAACCACTTTTTTGGGTTCCTGGGACCTTAAAACGTGTAAATCCGTTGAAATCTCGGAATCGAAAATTTCGACCGTCACAAAGCTTTCCTTATACTTCGTATAAATTGGAAAGCAAAAAACGTTACCTATACTCTGAATGACCATCGTGAGGGTACTAGAAGCAAAAGGTTCCAGTTCCAGTTCCATTTGTTTGCGATATTGAGTTATTGCTATCGTCGGAATCGTCTAGTAAAGGGGTACAAAGTGACAGTGTTGTTAGGAGCAAAATGGGACTTCCTAAGTGTTAAAATGTAGCGCGAAAGAATCAGATTCCTAGGTACGTTATCAGATAACCTACAGTTTTTGGTCTCTCCTGAAAAATTTAGTTAAGTGGAACTGGAACCTTTTGCTTCTAGTACCCTCACGTATGTCTTGTGCACTAGGGCTTAAATTATTCGAATCAATTGAAACAAGACCCCATTATTATAAGTGTGCCTACATAAACTATTCATACGCCAGCGAAACACTGGGAAATACTATAAGTCTTTGGAGTAAGGCCGAGTCTACCTTTAAAATATTTTAGTATTCGGGTGTAGAGAGCTAACAAAAACGTTGCGCCTCTTCTTAGGAAAGAATTCCTTTGAAGTTTTGATGGTACCTATTATATGGCCGTCATTATAACAACGATTGGCCAAACTTTGTTAGATGGACGTCCTCAACAGTTTTTTGTTATCAATTTCGATAATCGTTGCCAATTGGTATTATAGACGGGCATATAGGCCCTATAATTATTCGCAGAGCGTATATAAAAATCACTTTCGGCGCTGGCCTATCGGGTGCAGCGAGGTGGTTTCTCTTTCCCAATATGAACGCTAAAGAACTGGGTTAATTGCTGCAGCCAATTAAAAATTACTTTCGGCTCTGGCCATAGAATAAATACTTGGACCAGCAAAGCTCGCCAACACATAATGGATATTCCTGTCATGCTTTCCCCAAGTCCCGCGTCTCCATGCAAATTTCCTATGCTGCATTTTCAAACCAAACACTACTTTGCATGTATTTGCATGTGTTTGTTTACATTAAGATTTAAGGTTAGCATGAAAACAAGACTTCATAGTCTTATTGTTCGCCTTTTGTTTATTTGCAATATATTATATATTATATTAATATTTGCACAACCAACGGCCTTACCATGTTGATTCCGTGAGAGCAGAACATGTTTCAAACTGCGGCAAACTTGGTAGTGTGCACAGCGTTGGCAGGGGAACATGATATAACGCGCTAAGACTTTACCAGGCAGTCTACATGTGTGTCGAGCCCTGGTCACCTCCGATTTAATCGTGTGACTTTACCATGCTTTCCAAGTGGTTCGAAATCCACAATAATCAGGAGATCCACCCTGTTAGTCAACTGCCCTTTCCCCCGAGGTGAAGGAGTCTGCCCATAGGGTGCCTCAAGTTAACAAACGAGGTAACTTTGGAGGGACGAGCTTCTTTATACTGGGCGGCACGGCGTCGGATGGCCAAGGGCCACGTGCGGGCGTTCGCTGAAGTAAGAAGAACTAAGTACGGTAACCTAACCAACAGGCTCACTCCCCCCGCCATGCTGAGAGGGTTGCTTAAAGCAGAAATGCTGAAAGCTGGCGTTGGAAACAACTCATTCATTCACAAAACTTACGGAGTATCCAATCCTAATTTAATGCATTAAGGTCACAAGTGGACATTGCTTATTTACTGTAGGTAGGTACTTACTGTAATCAGTTCAATCGTCTAGCTTTTTTGACGCGAATAGTTCAATTAGCTACCTCCTTTGTCGTAATATGAAATCTACGGTGGATGGTAATTAGTGCTAATCCAGTTAATCTTTCCTGCCCATTAGAATTTCTTAAATAAATTTTTAAGCGTTTAAGAGGAGAGAAAGTCCATTCTGAGGTTACTGACAGAGTTGTACAATATATTCTGTATATGATAGTATGGACTTGCGACTTGAAAATCTCAAATCCGTCCTGATTGATGAAGTCGTCTAAAAGTGGTATTGAAATATAGATTCTGAAATAAGTGTCTTTGTCCCCGGTGTTCAAATTTAGCCAATACATTGCGCGCAGTTGGTATTATATGGTGTATATACAGGGTGCCCCAGACCATCCGTCCACCTACTTTTCCTCGAAAACGAATGACGTCAGAGGTCTAAATTTTTTTTTTATCATTACCAAGTGGGGGTTGATGCATTTTTGGAAATTAGTTTGGAATTTTATGTCAAACTGCACATCATTTGAAAGCTTATAAAGTGTTCATTCATATAATTTGCAAAAATTTTGATTGTATCCCTACAGGTCCAGGTACAGGTAGTCTTTAAAAGTCAAACTTTGGGTACCTGTGGGCTGTTAGTGTGCTGAATGCTAAAAGTCAAAACCGGATTTTCTGATTAAAAAAATAATTAAAAAAAAATAGGAGTACTTGATGATCTTACCTTGGTGTACCTGAGTTTTTCAGTTCAGGTACAGTAAACAGCTAAAGTTTGAGATTGAATTTCTCTAAAATATCATATGGCATGTTGTACCTTAAATGAAAGCCTATTACAAGAGTTGTCAAGTTAACTATACAAATCGTACCTGAACCTGCGCTTGAACGGGGAGAGGGGCGAAGGGTGGGAATGGGTCACCTAAAGCACGGCAAGTGGCACCTCAAATGAAAGCTCATGACTCCAGCTTAACAATGACACACAAATTTTAGTACCAATATAAAAAAAATGATCATGTTTCTAGGTGAAGGTTTAGTTCTTAAAATTTTTGTGGTCTTGTAAAGGTACGGCGGTTTGTTTCATTAACTTTATTACTCTTCTAATATGCTTTTATTTAAGGTATAGCCTCTCATGCTTCGGTTGACCTATTTCCACCCCCCCCCCTCCCCGTTCAGGCACAGGTTCAGGGCCTTAAATTTGTGTGTCATTGTTAAGCTGGGGTCATGAGCTTTCATTTGAGGTGCCCATTCCCACCCTTCGCCCCTCTCCCCTTTCAAGCGCAGGTTCCGGTACGATTTGTATAGTTAACTTGACAACTCTTGTAATAAGCTTTCATTTAAGGTACAACATGCCGTATGATGTCATTTGATATTTTAGAGAAACTCAATCTCAAACTTTAGCTGTTTACTGTACCTGAACTGAAAAACTCAGGTACACCAAAGTAAGACCATCAAGTACTCCTATTTTTTCTTTATCAGAAAATCTGGTTTTGACTTTTAGCATTCAGCACACTAACAGCCCACAGGTACCCAAAGTTTGACTTTTAAAGACTCCCTGTACCTGAACCTGTAGGGATGCAATCAATATTTTTGCAAATTATGAATGAACACTTTATAAGCTTTCAAATGATGTGCAATTTTACATATCTGCACATTTGATTATTCCGAGGAACAGCATACGGACCCCCCAAAAACCCCCCTTCCAAGTCCCCAAAAAATTCCAAACTAATTTCCAGAAATGCATCAACCCCCACTTTG
Organism: Psococerastis gibbosa; assembly: GCA_963971405.1. Lineage (NCBI taxonomy): Eukaryota > Metazoa > Arthropoda > Insecta > Psocodea > Psocidae > Psococerastis > Psococerastis gibbosa. Next base: position 31,250,616 of record OZ020489.1, on the reverse strand, counting down.
CAATGATAAAAAAAAATTCAGACCTCTGACGTCATTCGTTTTCGAGAAAAAGTAGGTGGACGGATGGTCTGGGGCACCCTGTATATAACACTGACATTAAATTAGCTTTGGTTGAAGAGGTGACCTCCTCGTTATAACCGAAATTAGACGATATGGGAAAAACTGGAGTTGGCGGGACTCGAACCCACGATCTATCTACGCCTAAACAGGGCGTCGTCTTCACCGTTGGACCACAAGCCCGACTAGCAGTCTCCAAATCCTCTATTTAGGCGGGTTTCCACCGACCGGCTAGGGCTATTTACAAAAACGGTGACGTGGTAGCAGACATTCAAGACTTAGGTGGCGTTTCCACCGATCTCGCATTGCAGAATGCAAATGACATTGACGGAAATGTTTGTTTTTCTTTTATAGAAATCTATTAAAATGTTTGTAATTAACACATCCCATGACGCCATTTTTTAATTTTAATTAGTTTGTCTGTGATTTTACTCTATGATCATTGATCAATTTTAACTATGGCATAGAGTAAAACAAACATTCCCGTCAATGCCACTTGAATTCTGCAATGCGAGATCGGTGGAAACGCCACCTAATTCTTGATTGTCTGCTACCACGTCACCGTTTTTGTAAATAGCCCTAGCCGGTCGGTGGAAACCCCGCCTTAGTAAGTTTTCTACCTATTATTTGACATGCTTTATTATTGATGTTCAGAAGTTCAGATGTTATAACAAGGCGGGGTATCCACATACGTCAATGGTCAATGGTAAATATGGTTTTGACGTGGTAGCAGACATTTTTAGTATGTCTTTAATGTCGGCTAAAACGTCAATACCACATTTACCATTGACCATTGACGTGTGTGGAAACCCCGCCCAGCCGAGAATGCAATTAAATAGTAAACGAACTAGGTACAATATTCATGTATTAGTACTGTAAGTAGGTAGAAGCCGCAGCTGTAAATTCTTTTGTTGAATTCTTCCGACTTTTTTCGTTTCCAATTTATAACGTAATAATTAAAGTATGAAGTAATAAGACAAGACTAGCCTATGATGAACAATGAACATCATCATGTTATGAACTTCTGAACATCAATAATAAAGCATTTCGAATAATACGTAAATAAATATCTATTTCTGTTAAATTACACAAAACAAGTAATCAACAAGACAAGAATGTATAAAGTAAAATCGTAGAAAACTATACTGTAACTTACCAGGTAGGCCTGCATCTAAGCTTGCATTAGCATAATTTGATGTTTTCGGTATTTCAATCAATGAACCGGTGCGACTGAACTCCTACATATGCTTTCCTATTTATGAATTATTTTAATACAATATAAGTAGGCTAGTTCCAGGAACCACTTTCCCAGGGTTTAATTTCGGTTTCCTCGACTTTCCCTATCCCAAATTACTGAATTGATTGATGGGATGTTTGCTTATTCTCGATGAGTCTTACCAATATATTACAGCATAGTATAATAATGACAGGGTATGCAATGTATTGGGCAAGGAATTATCCACAATTTTTTACAAATTAAGTTATTATTCAAAACAACACTTTTTTGGGAATGCAACCTATTTGGTTTTGTTGCTCTAACACCTTAAAGACACCTGAAGGTACAAAGCATCGAACTTAACGTTCCGCAGAAAAATTAATTTTAGTCATTCTTCATGAAGATTGAGTATTTTTTGTTAAACCCCCCAAAATAAAATAGTCGCGAGGTATGCTTTTTGTGAACCCCGTGTCAAATTTCATCAAAATCCTCCGAGTAGTTTGCCCGTAAAACGACGAACAGACAGAAATTTCGTAAAAACCATTTCTTTGGGTTCCTGGGTCCTCAAAACGTGTAAACCCACTGAAATCCCGGCATCGACAATTTCGACCATCACAATAGCTTGCCCTATATTACGTATATATAACGTATAGGCCTATATAACAGGTATATGTACATACGTGAAGTTATGTTCATAAAGAACACACTAACATGTAGAGCAAAGCTAATCTTTTTAGCGGTTCTCCTTCTAGGCTAGGCCACGGAATTCTGGATCTACCTACACCTTTACGCGTGCGGTGCTCCTTGAACCATACATCTTACGATCCAGAGGAAAAAAACCTCAAAGGTGCATAGGAGCTAACTTTTGGTTCATAGGAGCTGCAGCTCCCATGGACATTTAGGCACGCCCCACCTTTTGATGCATAGGAGCCGCGCAAGTTCATAGGAGCTGCCCTGCGGTGCAAAGGAGCTGCCCTGTGATGCATAGGAGCCGCAGCTCCTATGGACAGCCACTTTTTTGGTTCATAGGAGCTGAAGTTATTGAAACAGGCACCTTTTATTATTTTGCTGCAATTATGAAAGCCTTTTGCTGTAGTTTACAGCAGTTCCCGCTTTTTTTTAAATGATGAATGCACTGTACTTTAGCATCAATTGATTTGCAGATATGATCCGTCTCATTGTATTTTACTACTAAATCAATTTATAGATTTTTTCTCAAGACCCTTAATTTTCAAACATGCAGCAACGGATCCACCAGGGTCCACTCATCCCTGAAATGGGTACCGTTCCCTTATCAGTAGGGAAAAACGCTGATGTCGGGCATGTTGCGGACCGTAATAGACCTAGTAGTGCGTGGATCATGGGGTCTAGACTTGCCACGGCGTTTTTAAGTATTTTTATTCTCTTCACGGCCCGGTCGCATTTAACTGAACCGCTTCTACCAATAATGTGCTAAATTGAATATTTTACATGCTGAATCAACACTTAATACTCTTACTAATTACTAGGTACGTAAAATTCTTCATTGGTTGTCATGGCAAATGAGGAACTCATAGCTACTGTACGACCCCAGCCATGACAGGCTTACTGGGTTGCAGCCCCTCACATGAAATGAAAAATTAAACATTAACTAAAAATAGTAGCCTACCGGTACTAAAACAATCAAATAATTGACAAAAAGTAAGAAATTGCAGCTCGCTTGATTACACACTCTATAATATTGTGTCATTAAATATACGCATAAGAGAAATTGAAACGTGATGTGCTTACTACAAAATTCAGATGGTATATTATAAAATATTGAAAAAAGCAATGAACAATCAAACATTTTCAACAATACTTCATAGTACTGTTATTGGTCGGAAAAGTGGCCAAGAGCAGAGAAAAAGTGCAAAAAGAAAATTTATGGTTTTCTCTAACTTCGCCCCAAATTACACAATTCGAAATCTTTCTACAAATTTATGTTCAGGGAGCAGTTATTGGTCAGAAAAGTGGCCAAGGGCCGAAAAATTGTCCAAATTAAAAAATTTTGGTTTTCTCTAACTTCGCCCCTAATTACACAATTCGAATTTTTTTTTCAATTACTGCTTTAGGGAGCAATGTTTGGTCGGAGAAGAGGCCAAGGGCCACGAAATTGCCCAAAACTAAATTTTTTTGATTTCTCTAACTTCACCCCTAATTACGCAATTCGAAAACTTCCTTCAATATATGCTTCAGGGAGCAGTGTTTGGTCGGAAAAGAGGCCAAGGGCCACGAAATTGCCCAAAACTAAATTTTTTTGATTTCTCTAACTTCACCCCTAATTATGCAATTCGAAAACTTTCTTCAATATAAGCTTCAGGGAGCAGTGTTTCGTCGGAAAAGAGGCCAAGGGCCACAAATTGCCCAAAACTAAATTTTTTTGATTTCCTTAACTTCACCCCTAATTACGCAATTCGAAAACTTTCTTCAATATATGCTTCAGGGAGCAGTGTTTGGTCGGAAAAGTGGCCAAGGGCCGAGAAATTGCCCAAAACTAAAATTTTTGGTTTTCTCTAACTTCACCCCTAATTACATAATTAGAAAAATGTCTTCAATATATGCTCCAGAGAGCAGTGTTTGGTCGGAAAAGTGGCCAAGGGCCGAGAAATTGCCAAAAACTAAAATTTTTGGTTTTCTCTAACTTCACCTCTAATTACACAATTCGAAAAATGTCTTCAATTTATGCTTCAGAGTGCTGTTATTGGTCGGAAAAGTGCCCAAAGAGAAAGAAAATGCCGAAAATATAGATATGCTTGGTTTTCAGTTCCCCCTATATCTCGCTCCTAGTTACAGTATGTACTACGGCAAACCTGAAATCGATGGTAGGTGCCTGTGTAAAGTAGGTTTATCATTGCCAACGTAATTTCGGACAGTGTTACCATGATTCGTTCCATTGCGTATGTACTCGTATGTATAGATATGACACAGTTGCATAACCTGATTTATGAATTAATCAAATTTAAATGACTTCATTTGCATTTTAATGCTTTTCGCATAGAGCCCTAGGTTGGATCAATCCGTAAAATAATAGCTACGTCTCTAAAGGGAAGGAGTACACATAATTATTTTTTTGTAAATATGTGCTTACAGATTGGAATATCGACAGATAATACACAGTAGCTATAGGCCTATATACTGTATATGTAAATGACCCCGGTTTTTTATTCACCATGTGTTCCGAAACTATTGACCAAATCGGAACAACGAAATCTCAACTGATGTAAAATATGTAATGTATCATGTGGTACCTGCATGTTATTTGTTATGAACAGTAGTTGCAAGATATCGAGAACTGCAAATTCGAAAACTTTCTTCAATATATGCTTCAGGGAGCAGTGTTGGGTCGGAAAAGTGGCAAAAGGCCCGGAAATCACCCTAAAGGAAAATTTTTGGTATTCTTTAACTTCGCCCCTAATTATACAATTCGAAAACTTTCTTCAATATATGCTTCAGGGGGCAGTGTATGGTCGGAAAAGGGGCCAAGGTCCGATAAATTGACCAAAACAAATTTTTTTGGATTTCTCTAACTCCGACCCTAATTACACAAATCGAAAACTTTCTTCAATTTATTCTTCAGAGAGCAGTGCATGGTCGGAAAAGGGGCCAAGGTCCGATAAACTGACCAAAATAAATTTTTTGGATTTCTCTAACTCCGACCCTAATTACACAAATCGAAAACTTTCTTCAATATATGCTTCAGGAAGCAGTGTTTGTTCGGAAAAGTGACCAAGATTAGAGAAATTGCCCAAAACTAAAAGTTTTGGTTTTCTCTATCTTCGCCCCTAATTACACAATTCGAAAAATTCCTTCAATTTATGCTTAACAGAGCAATTTTTGTACGGAAAAGTGACCAAGATTAGAGAAATTGCCCAAAACTAAAATTTTTGGATTTCTCTAACTTCGACCCTAATTACACAAATCGAAAACTTTCTTCAATTTATTCTTCACAGAGCAGTTATTGGTCGGAAAAGTGACTATGAGACAAGAAATTGCCCACAAGGATGCTTTTAGTTTTCTTTTCCCCCTAATCGCCTCGTTTCAAGTAATTTATGTTTTGTACTAGGGTGAACCCCAATTCCATAGTATCCAAAGTATGCTAAACAGTACTAATGTATTTTCTGACACCGTTTCCATCATTCATTCTAATGCGTATGTAATGTTATGACATAGTTGCATAACTTTAATCATGAAACAGAAAAAATTGATATTTTCTGTAAAATTTGATTTTGTCACATAAAATGGGCTTTGGGGATGCCCGAGTTGCGCTTCACGCATGCCCATTTTCAGCGGGAACCACACATTCTAGGTACGATACATTGTATCATTATTCCTATTAATCTAATCTCACTTTCAAATGATGGAGTGGGAGCGCAAGCCTTTTTATTGACTTTTTTGTTCTATTAGTAAGCCAACCTAGCGGACATAACAGCAAAGGCTGTCACGGACGGAGTCAAATGAAAAACCAGTAGAAGCCGGGTTGATGGGCCGTGGTCGAAATGAAAGCGAACTTCCACTGGTTCTTCATTCAAACTAGCGGAGTTAGGGCTATACAGGCGGATACAGCCCTCTCTTACACTCAACTAGGAAGACTCGGGACCACCTGCTTTACATGCCCTCCGAAGCATGGCCAGAACATGTAGCAAGGGTGGGACTCAAACCAACAACCTTTCGGGTGGAGTCTGTACCACTACCCTATGCATGCCCTGACTTCGCATCAGCTTCACATGCCAATTACAATTTATTACAATTTTTTGAAATAATAGGCCCGACAAGGTGGGGTATTGTGATAGCATTTATTTTTACCTACGTGTACATGGCTACATGCCACCTGGGGATTTCTTGTGTGAAAAATAGGACAGACATTGTGAGGGTTTTAAAACGCATTTTGATAGCAATAACGTTTTGAATTTACAGAGTTGGGCGAGCTATGACTAATTATTTACCTACGTAACAATGTTAAATTCAATAATATTGGCAAAGGAAATACAGGCAAAACTGTTATTGTAACAAATAGGCGTAATAGTGAAGTGTGAACTAAAACCATGATGAGTAGGCCTACTGTCCTTATCAGTTCCGAAATATGCTTTGGTAGCCATTCAGCTGCCTGCCTTGTAGGTGGGCACGCAGCTCCTATGAACCATGCCTAACTGCTGCTGATGAAAATATGTTCATGATTCTGAATTCAGCAATTATATTGCCAACTAGAAACAATTGCTTATATAACTTAGCCCACGAAGGTATTTAAATTGAAAAAAATGCACTTACAAAATACATGGTCTATAGGTCTGTAAAATAAGCGAAAATTGAAATAAAAAAAGAAATAATTACTTTTATTCTATTGCAGTATTATGTCAACCTACAAACATAATAGTCTCCTTAGTAACTTTGTAAAACATGCTGTCACTCATTGTTAAAATTAACTTTGTATAGTTTTACGAATTAAATAAAAATTCATAACCGGTTTCGGCTCACGCCATCGTCAAGTGCGATTGAAAACAGATAAAACAAAAGGTATGCAAGCTAAAACAAAATAAAACTCATTGTCAGGATAACACACAGCATCGATGGCGTGAGCCGAAACCGGTTGTGAATTTTTAATTTAATTTCATTCGTAAAACTGTACAAAGTTAATTTTAACAATGAATGTCAACCTAGTGAAGTTATAGAACTATAAAACCTTCTCTCACACTCAACTAGGAAAGCCCGGGCCTGCCTGCTTTACAAGCCCTCCGAAGCATAGCCAAAAAATGTATCATGTGTGGGACTCGAACTAACAACCTTGCGGCTGAAAGTCCGAGTCCGCACCACTAATCTACATGTCCTGACAAAATCCTCCCTGACAAAAATGGCCCTGAAATATTGAGATAAGAATTAGGCTCACATCAACAATAACCGTTAGATGTTATATGCTTGGATGTCAATCGGCATAGGTAAAGGAAGAAATTTGAAGCCTGAAAAATATAAATAAAAAAATAAGGGTGTACATTTGAACGAAACCATGATGTTTAGGGGCCGCTGTTCAGTGGCGTAGCCAGAATTTTTTTTGGGGGGGTCCAATTTTCATGGCACGTCAATACATAAAGTTTGCCCGCTTGCGATAGGTTTTCGAATGGGGTGGTGTCCCCCCCCCCCGTATTTTCGTAAAACAGTAGAAAAGAGGAAAGCCGTTCTCATGGGCTTACACATCTCCTAATTAGAGGCATGATCTTAATTTCCCCACCCACGGGTCGGGAGGGTGAAGGGGGGCCCGGAGGTCTCCCCCGGAACGATTTTTGAAAAAAAAATAGGCCTGAAATTGTGGAGTTTTCACATTTTGGTGTATATACGTCTTATTCTAATAATGTTTAGGTTTTGCAGCCGAAGAATAGTAGACCAACTACGAGAAAGGGGGCAGGGGCGTCTCCCCCGGGGAATTATTTTGAAAAAGAATAGGCTCAAAATAGTGGAATTTACGCACTTATGCAACTTGATAGCAGTTATGTGTATATATTTTACATGTGAAGAATATTACAGCTTACAAGGGGGGCCCGAGGCCCGAGGTCTACCCCGGGGAATGTTTTTTAAAAGATAGGCCTGAAATAGTTTGTCGGCAAAAAGTTTTTGATTTTGCAGACGATAACTTTATTAACAAATTGGAAACAGGGGAATTTTTTTAAAAGAAATATCTGAAAAATTTTCTGTTTAAGTAAATTTTGGATGGGGGGAGGGGGCGGACCCGCTGTCGGTGTTGAATCGCTGACCTGCTTGAACCAGAAATTGAAAAAAATGTTCGAATAATGTAATTAAAGCCAAAGGTATCTCGTTCTTGGCAACTATTCCGACCGGTAACAGCGATATGGATTCTGATATATAATTATTTAATTTGTCCAATTGTGCATTTTAGGGGTGAAATTAGTGAACACCAAAAATATCTTGAAATTTGGCAATTGTTACGCTCTTGGCATCTTTTTCCGTCCAATAACAGTATTTTGAACCAGAAATTTAAGAAAATGTTCGAATAGTGTAATTTGGAGCGAAGTTAGTGAAAACCAAAAAATCATAATTTTGGGTAATCTCTTTGCTCTTGGCCACTTTTCCGACCAATAGCTAGCTGCATTCTGATGGTATAGTCTTGAATGCGTGCAATTATTTGATTATACCCATGTACACCATTTCTATTTTTTTAAAAACAGCTCTAAAATGGAATTTGCTCTATTGTGGCCAGCAATACAGCCAATTTGCTATTAGCAATTGAAGCACACTGTCTGGTTCACAGGAGCCAGGCCGGCCACAGCGGTGCATAGGAGCTAACCTCTGGATGTACTGACGCACTCTAAGATGACAAAATTCATTAAAATCTAGTAAGAAATGGTTCATAAATGGTTCATTAAAATAGTGCTTAGCTTATCTAGGAGCCGCGGCTGCCATGCAACTTCTGAAATATTGTAAGAAGGTATAGGGAAACCAATGCTTAGCGCGGTGCAAGGGAGCTAGGTAGGCGAACGTGGGCTTACCTTGGTAAAAACTTTTTAAGCCCTCCGAAAAAATTATTTTCGAAAATGCTGAAAAATTGCATTTTTTTAGTCTTTTCAACGGTACAAAGTAGCAACCCGTCTATATCTTGGTGGTTTATTTTATTCCGGAAGTATTGAATAATAGCTAGTGGTCTAATCTAAGCTATTACGGAGGATTATGACAGAGTCCAACTCACATGCCAAATGCCAGCTTCTCCAACCCGTCTGGTACGCTATGGGTTTTCAGAAGTTTGGGGTATGCAACTTTCGAGGGGTCTGTTATTTACTCAAGTGATCATACATCCATCCACCCCCCCCCCCCCCCCACACCCCGAAAAACATCAAAAAAATCAATGAAGACTAAACTTTCCACGTAAACCAATACAAATAGATAATATAGCATGGAACCGCCCCCCTCCCCCCCGAGAAATATTTATGGGTGCGCCCTTGGCTTGTGCTAAAGCTGTAACAAATCTAAATGTACAGCATGTCATTCGATGTGCAAGTTACTTAATCGTTAAAAAAATTAACTTTGCCTAAGAAACCAACTTGTGTTAGTATAAAACTCTGAGCGCTTTCGGCCAAGAACTGCCATCTACAGAGGGAAACCCACTAGCACTGTAGATGGCAGTCATTCTTGTTTTTATTTGTAACTTTTTTAATTGACTTGCTCTAAGTATCTTTAATCATTAGAAAAAAAATGGATATTGTCGCTAAAACAATCATTAAAATGGTTCCAAAATATTTGTTCAGTCAATTTACTTGATATCTAATGGGAGGGGGCATAAAAAATCTGAACCTGAAAACCCCCCGGCAACATCCAGAATCATAATCTACAAGCTTTTCTGAGTTCAAAACAGTTTACTGAATGCGGTCCTCATATTTTGCGTACTCAATGACCTACAGCGCCTGCACTATGCCACTCTTATGCAATAGACGAAGACACAACATTTGCCTTGATGCTGACATCAGCACTCTCTTACTTCCTGAGTTCCCGGTATAGAGTACGTCAAGTCTATCGCACAAGACATATTCTCGGACCTCTTTGCCGTACCGTACGTTCACTACTTCATTTTTGCTTTCCAATTTACTATTTATACGTAGTATAAGGAAAGCTTTGTGATAGTCGAAATTTTCGATTCCGAGATTTCAACGGATTGACACGCTTTGATGTCCCAGGAACCCATAAAAGTGGTTTTTACGTAATGTCTGTCTGTAGCTCTGTCTGTCAGTCTGTTCATCGATTTCCGGGCAAACTACTCGGTCGATTTTGATGAAATTTAGCATGTAGGTTCAGTAAATTCATGCCTCGAGACAATTTTTTTTTTGGCTAACTCAATTTTGGGGGGGGGGGGGGGGGTTTATTCTAAAAAAACTCCCAAAAAACGTCTAAAAAAATTATTTCTCAAAAACGGCTCAACGATTTCATTTAAATTCACATATATTGTAGTCGTTATTAATGTTAATAAAATGCGGCGGGTCGCTTGCCCCTTGATAGTTTGCTTCTGGGGGTAAAAAAATAAGCCCCCCCCCCCAGGACCCCCTATTTACGTGAATGCAGTCAAAGTAAAAATAATTTAATAAGTAAAAGTAAAGTAAAGTAAAAGTTCAATACAAGAGTGTTGTATGTGTTGATGTTGGGATCGGGAAAATAATGAAGTATTTTTTTATTACACATAGACTAGGTAGAGTCAGGGGCGCAAAGTTGGGGAAGGGAAACGATCTAAATTGCCCCCCAGCTCCTTTTGGGGGGGGGGGGGCTTTTCCTCCACCAGCCTCGAGCATTGTAAGACGTGGTTCATACTTCATGGTCCCCTTTGCAGCAATATGAATATAAGCATTCCTTTTTTAGCTTTGTAAAATCTACAGCTATACTTTACAACTACTAAAATGCGTAAAACCCTACTATTTTGCTGTTATATTTTCAATTGTTCCTTAAATCCTGCCTGATGACGTCATAAGGTCTACTTAGTTTTGCCCCCGCCATCATTCTAAAATTTTACGCCTCTGGGTAGCGTAGAGAAAAAGCAGGGTCTGCGGAATCTCCCTACACCTGATCGGCCAGAGCCCAAAGGGATTTTTCAATTTGGAATTAATGATATCCTGGCCAGGATTTTTTCAGGCAACCCATTTTTTTATAATTCTTAGCTTACTAAATTGCTTTGTAAACAATTTTTATCCATTAAACATATTGGTGAAGGTCGATCTTACTTCGGATCCTCAACAATTAGTTAAGAAGGCCGGTAGCTTAACTTGGGAGGGTGCGGCAGCAACCAAGTACTGTTATATATATATACACTAATGTAACTGTATGTATACATTCAGATGTACATACAGTATAATCATAAGACAATACTTTCTCAGTGCATTTGTACTAAGTTATGTTTTAGGTGATAAATAGAAAAAACAGAACAAGTTGCTTTCCAAAACAAAGATTTGGTTTGGACAAAAAAATAATTTTTTGAAGAAATATACTATACATAGCCACTATTACTATTTTGTATTGTATTATATTGGCCTGCCCATTCTTTACTATATAATCGTCCCAAAGATAAATTTAGTGCTTTGGGATCGGGAAACCCAAAAATAAACCCTGGGACAATTATTTACCATGGAACTATTACACTACCTCTCCTAAGGGGCTGTCCATTAATCACGTGATGTTTTAGACTGCCCACCTAAAATCACGTGTAATTTTTAGTACCGGTACCTACAAAAAATCTTACAATTTGCATTATATTATTTTTAAATACAGGTACAAAGTATATTCTAATGTTATTCTAGAAAATTAAGGACCATGATAAAAATGTCTAGACGCAGTAAGGTTGCAGGTTGTTTTTGACTGGCCTAAAAATGGACTGGCAGCGGCGAGTCAAGCTCACAGTACACACCGCTTTTCGGTTTAGCATTAACGTGTTTGACGAAAAAATAAATGCACGTGATATCTTACTGTACCCCTCCCCCCTTGTGATATTTCGTGATTTTTTCCGAACCCCCCCCCCCTTCAGACATCACGTGATTAATGGACAGCCCCTTATAAGAACAGCATGCACTAGTCTGGTGGAAATAACATTTAACTTTTGGGTTGACGCTCCTAAACTTGAATTGTTAATATTTCATTTCGTTTCAAGAATGCAGCCTAATTTTAGTTTTTAAAATTAAATTGTATACCGTACAAACACACAGTGTACCTTAGATTTTATGTCCATTAATCACACGAGGTTTGAAAGGGGGGGAGGGGTTCGTCAAAAATCAAGAAATATCACAAGGGGGAGGGGGGGCATAGTAAGATATCACGTGTATTTATTTTTACGTCATACTCGTGATTTCTAAACCGAAAAGCGGCAATGGCGGCGCTAGAAATTTTAAGGCGGTGGGGCCAAGGGGAGGCATGACTTCTATCTGGGGGGGGGGGGGGCCAATGAAAAAACAAAACATTTTTCATTGGGAGTATGTATACCGTTTAATAATTCTGCAATTTAACATGTAAAATATCTCAAAAGTGGGGGGGGGGCCCGGTGGGGCCGGAGAAACTGTTGGGGGGGCCAGGCCCCCTCGGGCACCCCCGTAGCGCCGCCACTGAAAAGCGGTGTGTAGACTGTAGTGTGACCTTGACTCGCCGTTAGGCGCGACGCACTGTCTAGAAATTTTTATCATGGCCTGCATTTTTTTCTAGAATAAAACTAAATTGTACTTTATACTATTATTAAAAATAATATTATAAAACTTTTAAAAGTCTGTAGGTAAATTTAGACTCACCGTACTAATCTGAGATCAATATAAACAACTAAACAGTTCGAGCTACCGTACTAATCCGAGATCAATATACACACCTAAACAGTTGGACCACTGGAAGCGCAATGACCGAACCGGTTGATTGAGAGCCAATAGGGCGGTTTCTGGTTTCAAGGTCATCCCGCCAAATCTTTCACCTGCCACGACTTTTTACGTCTTACAGCCGCGCCGAAAGAAATGTCATTCCAAACTTTAATTTATATTCCATTGTATTTATATATATTGTAGTGTGTCACTATCACATGTCATAAAAACGGATGACAGGCGGACGGGGCTAAAAAATGGGTTTCTAGTCTAATATGGGTTGATTATTGCTGTACGATCGATCGATATTTCCCGTGAGATAGGATTTAAGATTATGTTTACGCGTAACATTAATCCACATTAATTATTCTGTGAGCATACAAGCTGTATTCGCCACTGCCTCTAATTCAAAGAATGCCGATGGCTATGTGCTGAGGTGCCCATTCCATTGACCGGCTAGGGCTATTTCCAACAACGGTGACGTGGTAGCAGACATTCAAGACTTAGGTGGCGTTTCCACCGACCTCGCATTGCAGAATTGACGGAAATGTTTATTTTCCTTTATGCTATAGTTAAAATTGACCAATTATCATACAGTAAAATCACAAACAAACAAACTAAAATTAAAAAAATGGCGTCATGGGATATGTTAAGTACAAATATTTTAATAGATTTCTATAAAAAGAAAAATTCTAATTTCCGTCAATGTCATTTGCATTCTGCAATGCGAGTTCGGTGGAAACGCTACCTAAGTCTTGAATGTCTGCTACCACGTCACCGTTGTTGGAAATAGCCCTAGCAGGTCAATGGAATGGGCGCCTGACTTAGCAGTCTGCGCAGTGCGCACAGTCAGCAGTCTGCACTTTGCAGTTGTAACTTGTAAGCGCTCCGTGTTGGTTATTAAGTTTCTATCTCGATCCGTGCTTCATATACGCAACCGTTTTCAAATACCGTCAGTCTAAAACAAACGCCGTCCTGTAGGCCTATATTCCATCCGTGTCGTTATCTACAGCAATTATAGTGTTATTAATACCTACGTTTATTCCTTTACTAAGGTTACAACACTGCATAGCAGACCTACTGTATATTGGTAAGTGGTTTTGTAGTATTTAATGTAATAATGTAGTATTTAATAAGGTGCCCATTCCACATACGTACAACGTCAACGAAAAATTGAAAAATGACGTCAAAATGACGTAACTTGACGTGGTAGCAGAATTTTTAGTATGTCTTTAATGTCTGCTAAAACGTCATTTTTCAATTTTTCGTTGACGATTGAAGTATATGGAATACCCCCCTAAGGGCCCCATTCCACATACGTACAACGTCAATGAAAATTATGAAATTGATGGTGGCAGCAGAATTTTTAGTATGTAAAAATGTCTGCTGCCACCATCAATTTCATAATTTTCATTGACGTTGTACGTATGTGGAATACCCCCCTAAGTCAAAACAGCAAACCATCTTGTATAATAAAATTACCATGGCAACAGTGTTAACAACAGGAACATAGAATTACTACAAAGTACAACCATTACAGGTTTGGTATGTTTAATTTGGAAGAATCAAAGCTCTTACAAGCCTGAAGCCTGGGGTCTTGGCTGAGGTGAGTCGGGAAATTTGCAGCCGCATACAATACAATACAATAATTAGAGTCCCTGACCAGCCAGAGCTGGATCGACCGTGTCAAACAAACATAGATAGCCACCCGAGAGGGTTTTGTACAAAAGAATGAGGAGGTACTTAAATAGTCCAGCTCCTGGGATCGTACTCATCCAAATTGTATAGTGAGGCGTCAATAAGTCTGCTCTTAATGTATGTTCTGAAACAAGCTGGATCCAACTGACTTACTAAAAATGGTAGCTTATTGTAAAGCCGGTGTGCAAGTATCGGATAAGAATCCCTCGACTTGTTTAGGCGACACCTAGGCATATCAAACCCTTTTGCCGATCGTGGATTATAGGAGTGCACTGTACTCCGAGCTGGCAATCCAGGATTCAAATACAAAATATAGGAAGGATCAGGGCTACCAGACGCCCTTTTTTGCCATCCAAATCCAAAAAAATATCCTCCTTATGATGCATGAGTAAAGCTGTCAAGTGCAGCTTTAAGAATTTACACAACTTATTTTAAAAAATAGGCTACATCATTTCTTTAAAAAACCGTTGTTGGTCTATGAAATCATTGAAATCCCTTCTAAACCGAAATACTATAGGTTGGCTTAGTAATAGAAAGTCCTTGTTTATTTAATTCTGTCACTTCTTTCAGTAGGTATTCAATGAACAGACAATTTTTTGCATAAAAATGTCCTCCCCATTCCCTCCCCTTTATAAATTGTCGTCCTTTTTCAATCGAAATGCCCTCTATTTCTAAAATATAATCAGGTAGGCCTGAGTATACTTCGGTGTCAGAATCTGTCGTTGGACCTTAGATCAGGGACGGATCCAGACCATTTTTTTGGAGGGGGTAGTATTGGGTCAAAATATGAAAAACATATGTAGGATCGATTAGATTAGAGCGTAATAAATTAATTTACAATAGATTTACCAAATTTGGGGGGAGGGCAGCTACCCCCCCCCCCTCTGTATCCGTCCTTGCCTAAATTAGATTGGGAATGGTAAAATGTTGTGTTCCCAATAGTTGTACAATAAGGTATAGACTTTGACACAGCTATGGAGAACAGTCAACGGAATCAAGGCGTTTGAAATGTGGGTATACAGGCGAATACTGCTCATACCATATCTGGAAGAGATCGTGTCCCTAATGCAGAGGTCCTGGGGTGATTGGATGCTAAAGCAGAGTTGCTGCTGACGGTTAAAAAAACGGAAACTAACATACTTCAGTCATGTGAAGAGGAACGCCGGAAGATAAAAAGACTCAGGGCTCCCGACAGAGGAAGAATATCCCGGTTGAAAACCCTGAGGCAATGGTATTGGTGGTAATTTCCCACTTTCTTTTTGAAAGTAGCAGTCTCTAAATGGCCTTGATGATCGTCAATATTCGAAAGTAGAGGCATTTAAAGAAGAAGACAAGTACGAACTGTCCTGTGCCATTCTCAAATCCAATTAGATGGTCATTTGTTTTTACTGGATCTCTTATGAACATAGTAGGCCTACTTAGTGTATTTTTAACTATTTTTTTTCTATCGGAGACCACAGGGAGACCTCCGGCCTAAGGCAGAATAACCATAGCCTTTTTTAGCCACCACCTCAACGTCTGGAACTCCTGTGGGACATGGGAATGAAACAGTGCCATTCTACCTTCTGTTTTATTTCTTTCAGGGTTTGGAACCGTGGTAGTCCCACCAAGTGTCCCCGATTCCCGCGAGGGAGACGAGGAGTCGCAACTGCTCCGCACTCACAGAGGGCGAAGAGCCTCTATCTGAATACGATGACAATCTCTGGCCGAGAAGAAGTGGTTTTCCTCAGTACCTGCAGCAGACGTGAAGAGCCTCTATCTGAACACGATGACAATCTCTGGCCGAGAAGAAGTGGTTTTCCTCAGTACCTGCAGCAGACGTAAAGAGCCTCTATCTGAATACGATGACAATCTCTGGCCGAGAAGAAGTGGTTTTCCTCAGTACCTGCAGACGTGAAGAAGCCGGAAGTTGTGCTCGTGCTGCCGCGAGGTAAGTCTTTAACTTTACTGTTCCCGAATCATCCGGGGGAAATTACAAATGAGAATTTGTTCGTTGCAGCCATTGCCTAG
This sequence comes from Psococerastis gibbosa, assembly GCA_963971405.1. Lineage (NCBI taxonomy): Eukaryota > Metazoa > Arthropoda > Insecta > Psocodea > Psocidae > Psococerastis > Psococerastis gibbosa. The sequence continues at coordinate 31,234,302 of OZ020489.1, read as the reverse complement.
CCCGGTAGGCATCATATAGTGTCATGTACATATTTTCAAATATCTTTTGGCAACTTTGAAGTAAGACTGGAAGAACCAAAAGTTAGGAGTGTGGCGGGTCTCAGTGGCATCTTTACCGTCAAGTATGGCTTGCACTGACAGTCGGCGCTTCTTATTCCCTTTTTATTTGTCGTACTTATGGACACTCTGACATGTGACATTCAGGGAGAAGCCACAGCCAGCCTCATATTGCAGATGAGCGCCAGAAAGAGAGGGGCTGAAAGTGGACCGTGCCAAAAACGGAGTAGGATGGAATGTGTACGACAGAAACCATGCACCATGAGAATTGGTAATCAACCCCCAAACAAAGTAGGCAAGCTCAAGGCAGTGTCATAAAGCATAACGAGCGCTGCAAGAAGAGGTCAAAAATCGGAAAAAAGCCGCCTGGGCAAAGTTTCTAGATATGTCCGGGATACTCACAGATCGAAAAGTGCCAAAAAGCTGAAAGGATGCATCTATAAGGAAGTTGTTCGCCCGTGCATGTTATTCTTTATGAAAGTCTGAGGAAAATATTATTCACGCAGCGGAAATGCGAATGCTAAGGAGTTCCTGTGGTGCTCCGCTGAGAGACCAAGATCTAAGACTAGAGATGAAAACACGTGACTTACAAGAGAAACTTAGAGAAAAGAGGCTGAACTGGTGGGGACACGTACTACGTAGAGACGAAAACCACTTACTCAAAAGAGTAATGATCAGGGAGATACAAGGAAGAAGACCACCAGGGAGGCCGAAAGTTGCATTGAGAAGAAAGATCGCCGGAGATATGAGAAGTTTGAGGCTCTCTGGGGACGCCTAGAACAGGACTGTGTGGAAACGCTGCTGTCGTGCCGCCTACCCTCCATGAGGATAAAACGCGGTAAAAGTAAGTAAAATGTCCTGCAGTTTAGTGCTGTAGGGAATTAACTCGACTTAAACAGGGAAAAATTTTCACCCGGCCTGTGTCCACCCAATCGTAATGGGTGCCTAACCTTCACAACTGGGGGAAAACGTGACTCTCTGGCATGTCTCTGGCGCAACATCCAACATAGAGCAGTAGTCAAGAAAGAGTATACTGTTTCCTCTATTAATATGAAGTACTTGGAAAACTGCGAAGCATTGGCCACTCGGAGCTTTGGTCCCTGGCCAGTAAGTAGTGTGGTATAGTATGGTATAGCATTGAGTATTGTTGTGTACGCGTTTACTGTATTTACCGTTAAGAGTGTGTATGAACTGTAAGTAGGTTAGAGAGGAAGTTATATGTAGAGGTACCTTGCATGGTACGAGGGATTAGAGATAGAACCTTCAAAGAGTTAACAATACAGTACAATAATCTAAGTTATGTGAATTATTATTACGGACCTTACTTCAGTAGATATGTATACAATTGCTCGTCATTTTCACTGCAAAATATAACCAGTCAGATGATAGTAGTAGTAGTATGGTTGCTGGATACAGTCCCAGGCCATGGTGTGGGCCCATAGGACAGTGGACCTCCTGATTATAGTGGATTCCCAACCACTTGGGAAACACAGTGAAGTCACACGATTAGTTCGGAGGTGACCAGGACAAGTCCTACCATGTTTCCCTACCGGCACTGTGCACACGACCAAGTTATCTGCAGCTTTGAACCTGCTCTGGTCCGCTGGATTCAATTTGGTATGGTGGCCGGCTCCCAGTCAGATGATGGTCAAAGGCTGTTTTGTTGCATAAAACTGCGCGTTATGTTTATAAACAAAACTATCTATTTAATTCTACTGTATGTCTCGTTATACTGAACATGTCTCATATCCACAGTACCGTTCCGACAGCAATCAGATCACTTATTGAGACATAATTCAAAAGATTTTACTACCATCAATGTTGTTGCGCTGACTGGCAGGTGGCTCCCCTTCGGAAGACTCACTAGCATTTTATAAAAATCCATATTAAAAAATCCGAGACGTCATTTATATGCTGCCTAATTTATACAGTAGTGGAAGTATCTTGGTCTATTTAGTGAGCTGGTTAATTTTTACGTGTAGCTTTTGCCGTTAATTCGTGCTCTGCGCTTGAACTACAAATTTTCTTACTGCTGTATATATTGTATGTTACAGGTAAGCAGCTTTGCCTGGTTCCCTGCACTGGAGGAATTTAGGATTGCTGCACACCAAACCACCGAAAGTCTTTGCAGCTCAGTGGTCACAGACGACGACTGTCACGAGAAGATGGTTCGCAATACATCAAGCTACAGTTGCTGGAATTACGTAGCTGTACGCGCATTATCTATAGTCTTGTGATAGTCCCCGCTTGGGAGATCCAGCATCTATTCCATATATATCAGGTATACATACAGGCTACTTTTTGTTTTCAATCCTCCATAAAGAAAATCGGTGCATAAGAGTGTTGGTAGACGCGACTAGGCGATTATGGGTAGACAATCTTGGTGGCAGGAGCTGGAGATCCGGGCCCGAGACGATCTTACAGCGGAAGATCAGACGAGCAATCCAATAAGACGCGAATATTGATTAAATAGGTACGGTAAATCAGGGCGATGAGAATACTTAGTAAAAACAGAGAAATAGAGAAGGACTATCTATGACAGATACCGATACTGGTAGCGGCTGATAGGATTAGTTTGTTACAACTTGTTAATTTGAACTATCCACCCACGGCGAGGGTTTTAAGGGCCAGGTAACCTGTCGGAAAAGAGCATCAGGAAGGAAAGCAGGTAAGGTCGAAGGCTTGCACTCATTTCGAAAGTCTTGGTGCCGTTCATATAATCTAGATTATTTTTAACGCCTGCTACTTTCAAATGCTTAATAATTTAATTTACCCTAGCACATGGGTTAGCACTAGCAGTGATTGCGTTCTACTTTGGAGACTTTGGATGCAGCCATGGAAGGAGTGATATCAATGGCGGGCTTGTCAAAAATCTGTGTTGTGCTGATGACCATGTGCTGGTTGCTTCTTCAGAAGAACAACTGCAGACGTTATTAAATGAGAAAAGTGTATCGGGCGGAAATGCGGGCATCTTCATTAACGCAAGTGATGACTGCTAGTACCAAAGAGGGAAAATATAAATCGGAATATTCTGAATGAAGCTCATGGTAAACTTTTTCTTCGTTATTATCCCTAGCCCAAATTAGAGGATATAGAGAAAACTGGACTTGTGGTCCAGCGGTTAAGACGACGCCCCGGTTAGACATAGATCGTGGGTTCGAATCCCGCAGAGGTCAGTTTTTTCTGTGTCCTCTAATTCCGGTTATTAAGAGGTTACCTCTTGAAGGTAATGACAGAGATATATATGCGTATATATACCATGTAATACTGCAATATGACTTGTATCCCTAGGTGGAGTCAGCGATATGGACGGTTCCCTTCCTTTCCTTGCGATTCTGTGCTTCGGCTGCAGTTGGTCCTATAATCCCTGAAGTCTTGGCTGAGGTGAGTCGGGAAATTAGCATTTTTTCATTGTGTTAGGGTATTGGGGGTCTATTTGTAGGCAGCAGATCTGGAAACTTTTTCACCCGGGACCGCCTGTTTTACATGCCCCCCGAAGCATGGCCAGAAAATTAAGAAGGTGTGGAAGTCGGAGTCTGTACCACTACTCTACATGTCCTGACTATAGGCTAGCAGCTGGAAGAGTAGCCCTTAGGGGCTAAAGCTCGCCTAATAAAGCCGTTTTTCATTTCATAATAAGTATGAATGCATTATTTTATTTAGGAGGTCATGTTATTCCTAATTCAAAATTAGGGGCTAAGCTAGAATGAAAAAATGGTTAAAAAAATGAAATAAAAAAAATAGGCCTATTTCAGATGTAGCCTAATAAAGAGTTTCCTCAACGTATATTACAATTTTTTTAAATATTATTATATGGTGTAGGCAATTAGCCTACTTGTCCTCAATTAGTTGAATAGATCAAATCCCTCTTCCACTTACATCCTGCTAACTCAGTTTTTACTGCAGAGCTATATGCCATCTTACAATGCCTTTTACTGTGCCCAGTGTCAGCAACCCCGGTTATCTACACAGACAGTCTCAGTGCCGTGCAAGCTATCTCTTCGTATGTAAGAAGGGGGGAACTGGCTCACCAAATTACAGAATTGGCCCACTTAATCGGCAAGATTATTGTTATATGGTTGCCATCCCATTCAGGAGTCATGCTCAATGACTGTGCAGACAAAGCTGCCAAGGAAGCCGCAGCTTTAGCCACCCCCCCCCCCCCCCCCGCTACCAGTCCTCCCAACCGCAGACAGAAAAAATCTTACCACTAGACACATATTAAGCAGATGGCAGAGCCAATGGACAGAATCGCACCTAACTACCTATAAAAAACTTCACATTATAAAGCCTAAAATAGGCGTGTGGGAAACATCATCCCAGAGGTCGCGCCGCCTTGAAGTCTCGCTCGCTAGACTGCGCATAGGACATACGCATCTAACTCATTCGTACCTAATGAGCAAAGACCTACCACCCCAATGTAACCAGTGTGCTTGCCCACTTACTGTTGAACACATATTTGCAGATTGCCCCAACTATCAAACCGCCCGTGCAATGTACAAGATACAATCAACTCTCTCTCTAATCCTGGGAGACGACGTTAGTAATGTCGTCTCACTTTCAGCCTTTCTCCACCACACAGAGCTTCTAAAAGCGATATAACTACTAAGACAACTTAGTCTTGGTGCCTATGCCACAAGCGTGGCCTCGCGCCCTTAAATTAATAAAAGAAAAAAAAAAGAGCAAATCTTTAAAAAATTAAAAAGTCAGGACATGTAGAGTAGTGGTGCGGACTCCAACTTTCACCCGAAAGGTTGTTGGTTCGAGTCCTACACTTGCTACATTTTCTGGCCATGCTTCGGAGGGCATGTACAGCAGGCGGTCCCGGGCCTTCCTAGTTGGGTGTAAGAGAGGGCTTTATAGCCCTAACTCCGCTAGGTTGGCTTAGTAATAGAACAAAAAGTCCTTATTTATTTAAAAATTACGTATTATAGCCTATTAAAAGGATATGATACCTAGAAAATTGGCACCCCAAAATTAAATACTTCTCATTTTTTATTTAATTAACTCATTTTGGTTAATGATTTGTAAAACATCAAACAATCAAACGCAGCGTGTTAAATAAAAATTCCCTTACGTGGAAGAAAAAAGTATTCCTAAATTATATAATATTCAAAAAATGATAATTTTATAATTAACTACTTATTATAGCATGCTGTCCACAATGCCTTTTCTTAAAGTATTTACTTATGTAGCCTAAGCTGATGAGGGTTGAAATTCCCGTGACTTTTTGTATTTTCCCGAAATAATGGAACCTCGTAATTCTTTGTTTTATTATTATACGGCCACTTGGCTAAGCCAATATCAGGCCGAGGTACAGCACAAACTTAGTTACTCCTAAATCGTGACTACATCGTCCAACTCCCTTGTAAGGCATTGCAGGACCGATGATACCCCTAATTCAAGAGCCATCGCCATAATGTCCCTTACTTCCGTAACCGAGTACTCCAAACCTTGAGGAATGGCAACTGTGAGTCTATCCCTCGCGGCTAGAGCCATGCGTGGGCAGTCCCATAAAATGCGTTCCACCCTTTCCGGTGATCGCTGATCGCAAGAGGCAGAGTCCACAATTGACATTCGCTGCAGGTGATACTTCGTCCTGGTGTGTCCTGATAGTAGGCGTGACGAGGCTGTCACCACGCTTCGTGGCAACTTGAGAGACTCAAACCACCCTCCCCATGCCACTCGGGGGAGGATTGAGTGACAGTACCGCCCCCTCTCATCGCCGTCCCACATCTTCTGCCACCAATCACGGCATCGGCCTTTGACACCGCTATGGCAGTCCCTGACATCGATATATCGTAGGTCGGGCCCGCTGAATTAATGCATTGTTTCGCCCATCTATCGGCCTCTTCATTGCCCGGAATACCTACATGAGCAGGCACCCAGTACAATCTTATTTTGTACCCAACCTCGGCCGAATCCCCTATAGCTGGGCTCTAATATCATTAATCAATATGTGGTGCTTTTGGGGCTGGGGTGAAACCAAAGCCGTCAGAGCAGACGCTGAATCAGAGAAGATTGCGAATCTATCTCCTCCTGCCCTGGTCGATTTGATGAACTCGCACGCCATTCGGATGGCAACAAGCTCTGCTGTGAAGGGCGATGAGGTTGAGTCCAATACCACTGATCTGTGTTGCCCACCCTTAACAAATTAAGCAGCATGCGGTGAGCTAGATCCACCAGTGTAAATCTCGTAATTCTTTTGGCAAATATTCTTTAAATGTCATTTGTTTAATGTTGTCAAACACTTAATAATGGAACGTCTCCATTTGCAGGGTGCGGTGAATCTTTGAGGATCCGCCAGTGAAGCTGCGTCCGTGCGCATACTGACGCGTTGTCCATCCTTGGAGTGTCCTGACGAGGGCTTCCGCGCTGTGTCAATCGGCCCCCCACTCAGGAACAACTCGCCGAGCTCCTGGAGACGCTGCAGCCGACTAGTGAGTCTACAGATGAAGACTAAACAGCAGCTCTCTACGTTAATGCATGGATCCATGAGAATATTGTGGGCGAGCTTTATGTGTGGCTTTAATTATTGTTCCAATGGATTTCTCTATTTGGCGTCTTTTTGTTAATGATGATGATATATCTTTAAAAGGTTATGGCAAAGTAATTTTATTTCTGACTCACCGATTGCGAATAGCTCTCGCAGAAGGATTGCATATTTTCGATAAGTGATATGTACTCTTTTCTTAGAGGCTGTTGCCTCAATAAACAAAATGGCTCAGCGGCTCAAGTCACGCGAAGAGGCTCCCGGGGGTACGCGGAAGGACGGCAAATGATATTAATAATTTTATTTTCATAATTTGCGGCTAAATGGTGTTAAGTAACCTTATGCTGTGCATACAATTTTTAACACAATGCAGGGGACATTACCTTCTAATTTATTACATAACATCGATGGCTCTGACTAAAATGTTTCCTGTGAAATTTGCTTTTCTACTGCCATTCTTAAATTGTTGAATACTGTGAGCCCAGTGTTCTTACCTAGCGATGATAAGGTTCAAAAGCTTCAAGCCCTTCAACAGCTAAATGGGTTTGTCGATTGTTGCTGTTGGGTGTAATAGGCTATAGGCCAGACGAGGCTTGTACATGTTTTTCAAAGGACGTTGCTTCACAAAATAAATTTTAGGCTCATCTAAGGCTAGTTTAACTTTATTTTGGAAGGATGAACGATGATAAACGTTTTGAGAAACATTTTTTTTTAAATTGAGAAAAGAGGGTTATTAAAGGCTGTGTCCCAAGTTATTCCTGCCCATGACTTGTAACCATGATGTTGTTTGTTATGGAGGTAGGAGAAGATATGGCATATGATCCCAGTCCAATTTTAGGCAAATACAGCAACCCCAGCGTTTCAAGTGATTCTAAAATTGTGGACGATAGCCGCAAATCTGTTGAGTATATTGAAACTAAACCTAACTTGTTTTCATGTTCTGATCCCTCATATTGCTCTGTGTCTGATCACAATTATTACAGCCGAGTATTATTACTGTTAAGTCTCCCCAGACATTCTTAGAACAGACTCCATGTGGTAGCTAGGCCACATATAGATGTATCCGGAAGACACTTCTTGCTAAGAGATCCTTACTTTTTGGGCATTTATTGATATCTAAGACACCTTTGCGATCTAACTTGGTCACATTGGCGAAACGTTTACAAGTAGCCCTTAGAAATGCTCACACTCAGATCCAAAAATTAAAAGAGGAAACCAAGTCCCTGTGCGACATATGAATATGGTGGAGGGGTCTTTCGTTACTGATATACTGTATGTATTGTAAATATATTAATTAATTATATTATGTAATTATGAAGGAATGAGTGCTCACCAATCTCTTGATTACTATGGCGTAGACTATACGTCCACATCACATGACAGTCACGTGCAAGTATGACGTCAACTATATACATGACATGGTTTTTGGCTAAATTATTTATTAAAGGGGATCTTTAAAGTAAATCTAAGGGTAGAAGTGGTTGGCGCTGGAGTAATGTTGAGAAAGCGACTGCAAACTGTTATTAAGAGCGCGCTGGACAACGAGGTTCCTCAGGGACCGTCCAAAACAGTTTGTTATAGTTTGGGTTTGAGAGTGTAGGCAAAGTTATTGGTTGTTGGGATGTTGTATTGATTGGTATAGTTGTGTATGAAGGTTTATGTAATTAAAGAACCGGTCCGAGTTTACTCGAACATGCTTTCCAATTTATCAAGTAGTAGCTAGAGAAAATGAGTACTTTCATCGTAAATAATATTCCTATAGTTAAATTTTGGACATCTCGGGGGGGGGGTGTCCACCTGACGTCACTGGAGGTGAAGTAAATTCTAGATGGGTCAGACATTACATTACATTACCACCCAGCAACAATGGCAGGGCACGCAATGCATTTGAGCGTGAATTTTGATTTTTTCAAAAACATTTTTTTTACAGAAAACCAAATAGTTTTTTGGGAAAGCAACCTGTCCGGTTTCGTTACTCAATTTAACACCTAAAACATGCCTGAAGGTAAAAATCATCGATAGAAAGGTTTCGCAGAAAAATTATTTTTTAGTCATTTTTCATTAAAATTTAGTTATTTTTATTTTTTTACTCCCAGAAGCAAACTATCAAGGGGCAAGTGACCCCCGCATTTTGTTAACATTAATAACGACTACAAAATATGTTAATTTTTCAAAGAAATCGTTGGAGCCGTTTTTGAGAAATAATTTTTTTAGACTTTTTTTGTAGTTTTTTGAGAATAAAAACCCCCCAAATTGAGTTAGCCCAAAATATAAAAAAATGGTCTCGAGGTATGATTTTTGCGAACCTAGGTACTTGCCAAATTTCATCAAAATCGACCCAGTAGTTTGCCCGGAAATCGACGCACAGACAGACAGACAGACAGAGCGGCAGACAGACATTTCGTAAAAACCACTTTTTTGGGTTCCTGGGACCTCAAAACGTGTAAATCCGTTGAAATCTCGGAATCGAAAATTTCGACGATCACAAAGCTTTCCTTATACTACGTATAAATTGGAAAGCAAAAATTGAGTTATGAGATTGGTGTTGCAGTGAACACATAGAGGTGGTTCGGTGCTAATCAGATGCCACCAGATGAAAGCAATTTCTAACCATACCCAGTGACAGCTGAAAGTTTTAGTGGTTGATGGGTCTTCCCTTAAATTACTTCATATTAATACGCCTTATACATTCATATTTTAGTGTTATCCGAATAGTATACCACCGCAATATGAATGTGTGTCTTTCTGATGACTCCTTGTAGCCTGCCTGCCTTTCACTGGACAATCCTAAGTCTGTGAAAATGGAAAGGGAAATTGCTTGACATCTGATGGAAGACCGCAGAGGTAAAGGTTCGGGTGGTGAGAGTTTCAGAGTGGAAAGTTATTATAATTAATTAATTATAATATTTATATTAAGAATGTCTACTTATTTTAAAGGAATTTAATATAACCGGACTAATTTTCACGAAACCTTAAATGCTGGCCTTGATCCTTGTTCTGCGCATGTGTCAGGACTTTGTGTCGAATTGGCTCTAACCCTCCAACGAGGAAGGAGGAAGAGCCCTATTTCAGAGAAAACAATCACTTCTTTCTCTCTGGATAAAAAAATTGAATGAATTTTTAAAACACTAAATTCATCAGAATCAGTCTGGAAGTAGGTTTTTCCCCCAAACAAAGCTTGTGAGGGTCAGGGTTAGTGAGGCATTATCGTCCCTATCTGACTGGTTTGCTGCTAACAAATTAATTATTAATAAAAAAAAGACCAACCTAATTAATTTCCACTCAAAGCATAGCACTTCTTGTACAAAGCCTGCAGTTAGCCTGGAAGGAGAACCACTTGAGTATGCTTCATCTTCAAAATTCTTAGGCATTGTAATTGATGAATCACTGTCTTGGGGACCACATATTGACCAATTAGCTAAAAAACTTTCGTCATCTTGTTATCTCCTCAAAGCTCTAGCGTCTAAAATTAGCTATGAAACTCTTCGCCTGGTCTACTTTGCCAATTTTCATTCTCATCTTTCCTACGGTGTCTCTTTCTGGGGTCTAAGCTCTGACTGGAACAAAATTTTTATCTTACAGAAAAGGGCCATTAGGAACTTGAATGGGGTATGGAAGTCTGAAAACGGTCAGTTAGTGCACTGCAGACACCTATTTAAATCAAATTGTATTCTAACACTGCCATCGCTATACATACTAACCTGCATTTCAATGTTATTGTCTTCCGATGGGGTTTCGTTTTTAGAGGGCCGCAACACGAGGAACAACAGAACCATCTCAATACCTCAACATAGATTATCCCTATATGAGAAAGATGTTCTTTACTCTGGTGCTAGGCTTTACAATGCTTTGCCACGTAAAATGAGAGAAGGCTCCCCCGAAGTATGTACAAGCAATTTAAAAAAGTATCTAACAACCAAAGCTTTTTATAATGTTGCCGAGTTTTTGGAGGATTGTTCACTCATCTCACGTGGCATGCCTGGCCTTGAGCTAAGGTAGACCAGTTTTAGTTTTAGTTTTAGTTTCAGTTTTGATTAATTGATTGATTATTATTATAATGACTTGTTCCATGTATTTATTAATACCTGATGGAATACACGATTATTATTATTATTATTGACCAGGTAACCAAGGCACAAAGTCTGATTGATACATGTATGTTTATAAATGATATGGCGGCTATTCCACTTGCCGATATTCCCTCATTTATGCATCAATAATAAGTCTCTACCATATTATAACTTAATTTATAATAGATAAGTTAAGTATCTACATAATAGTCTCATTCAAAGAAAAATCGCATCAATTATTGATGCACAAATGTGGGAATATTGACAAATGCAATAGCCGCCTATGCCCATGGTTGCTCCTGACTGGTTACAATAAAAATGAGGTCCCCACATACAAATCTCACTTAGAACGAAAGATCACTATCCTCTTTAAATTGGCTGTCGATCTATCTAGACATAAATAGCAATTACAGATACGTACTACATTTCTTATAACAACATGTACTAACCGTTCCATTTCCTTTTTTTTATGGGGTGCTACGCCTTTAAACCCTTTCCGATATGCTCGCGTCCGTCTATTTTTTTCATATTCCTTCTGGCCTTTAAATTTACCCATTCTCAGTACGCCAAGAAAACAATGGACAAAATCATAAAATATGAAATAATGCGAGAGTTAACAAATTACTTTGTTTACAAGCTCTGAACGCAATGCTAACAACGTAACAGAACAAAACCAAAACTGCGACATATAAATCAGTGCGACATCTTCTGGAAATTACCTACAACATTGTTCACGTCGATTGTGCTTAGTTTCACAACAGATGAGCTTTCTGTTCTCAGCCATCTTATTTGAAATGTAAACAGATAATATAAATAATTTATTTATTATGCTATTAATGGAAATTAGTAAAATGTGATTCATTAATTTCTTAGATATTGTAATTTAGTTGCCTTAAATATATGTTGTAGTGCCACATTACCAACGGTAAGATCTCAAATTCCCTGTTCTGTTTTATTTTTTGGCCTTTTTTAACAATTTTTTTCTCCGTAGTGACTAAATATATCAAAATTGTAAATCGTTAATATTATACCCCACATCTTTACCTTTGTTATCATGGTAGATATGTAATAAAGGCATTAATTAAACATGCTTAAAAGGCCCTATTGCTTTAGGTCGAAACCAGGGGGGTTTAACTCTAATGGCCTGTTTCGTTTTTGGCGGGAATTTCGGAGAACAAAGGAGACGAAAAACAAAACTGCCAACCGCATAAAAACATATTAGAAAAATTGGTTTTGTAACATTGGTAGTCTCCAGTCTCCTGCTGAAAGGCGGGTGACCATTTTGATTTTCCAAAACTCAAACACAGGGCTGCCGTTTGCCGTATAATTATACGATTTTGCGTATAATTTGAAGGCTTGCGTATCGTCGTGCGTATAATGTTAAATGCGTATAATTTGCGTATAATTTCATATAGTTTGAACAAAAAAATGCGAGAAAGCAATCTTGAATATTCAATAACAAAAAATCCATTTTTTTAACATTTGAAAATTAGCGGGAGTTATTTGTTGGTATAAACCATAGAAATATATAAACTGGGACGGCGGTACCCATAATATCCCTTACGGGACAATCGTTAACTGTAAGCCAACTATCAGAGGTAAGTACCAACGTAAAAATTTCGAAGTCTTACACATTTCAGCATAGCAGAACGGATACCTGGACCCGGTCAAATCTCTGTACTTAGCCGATGTGGACTATTTACCCAGCTAATTTGCGTATTTATCTTGTGCAGGCTACACTAGGCGCCATATTGATAACGGTCTACAGCCACGCGATGGTAAAAACTCTGTGGCTAGACCTAATCATACCATGTTTCGCTTATGGTTTCGGTATAACCAATCCGAAGAATCAGCGGACCGACCGTCATAGTTTCTGGTTTTAGGATACTTATATGTTTCTTCTAGACATGTTACCACATCCGAAATAACTATGTTTTACTCAGCCCGGAACCAATATTGAAATGGGAACAAAGTATCAGATCCCACTAATTGGCTAAGCTTAGGCATATGCATGCATTTAAATTTTTAAGTTTAAAAAGTTTACATGCGAAAATTTCAATGATTTCAAAAATTGGCGGGAAAAAGGTTTTGCCAACAAGAAGGAAGTGTGCAATTTGAAGGTAAAAAATTAAAATTTTAAGTAAATAACCGACTAGGGCACGAAAACAAAAAAAAACAATAAATAAAAAAATAATGCATTATTTTTTTTATTTTTGCAACTTGCGTATCTTTTTCGCTTCCATTGCGTATAATTTTAATTTTCCGAACGGCAGCCCTGCTCAAACAAACAAAACCGTTAACGGTATGGGAGACAATATATAAGTGTTTAAGTGATATTTCATCCAGAAAAGTGGTGAGTAATGTGTATTTTATGTATAGTTAACAATGCTTCATAATGAGCACGAAGAAACTGCGCATTTTTTGATTAAAAAACGGAATGTTTGTACTTATTACAACTGGGAACTAGGTAGCCGTTACTGGCGTTACTATTTTAATTTTTAACGCTACTCTGCGTGGTTATGCCAGAAATTAGAATAAAACCAACATTGCTTCTTCTTTGCTCATTTAATTGATTATTTATTGTAAGTTCAGTTTTTAAAATAGTTTACTAATTTTATTTTGGCTAATTTACCTAATTAGCATTCTAGAAACTGAACACGCACTGAAATTCTTTGCCATAAGAGATAGATTTGTTCCCGGGTACCAATATATATATATATATATCTCACGTAGGGTACAATTTGACAATTTTGGCTATCTTTCTGTATTCTAAAGCCCTCGATTGATCGGTGAGGCATGCACAAAGTCTACAAGGGGCAGTCATACTTTCAATAGCAAAGTATGCAGTGAATTGGGATATGGATTATCTATAATATTTTAATTATTTTATTTACTTCCGTTATTATCTGAGCCCGTGCTGGCTTTCGTAATTAATAAATAGGAAACCATGTAGAGTCTTATGGGTGGGACAAACCCAGTAGGCTAAAGCCTATCGTAATATACTGCAACTAATTTTTATGTGCAGGAGTAACCTGGTAACTGGACTGCTGTTGGCACACACCTGGACAAGAGTACTGCCACTGACTCAAAACGATTCACTAGTTCCTGTCAATCCACTCCTCACCGTTCAATAAGCAGTTAAAGCGTAGAAAATTAGAGGCAAACAACTTGAATCTTCTCAGAACAAGGTAAGGCATTAATCATAATATACTCAAGTTTTTTAGAACGTTCGTATACACTCACAATTGTTCATTAATAAATTAATTTCGTTGGTTAAAACTGGGATGCATGTATTTTCTGACTCGGCTCATGTGATTTTTATAGTTGGAATCACAGACGGTCCTATACTCACTAGCATTATATAGTTAATATTTATTCTATGATTTAATCCCCTGCAGTCTGATCGAGGCGATTATAATACCGGGGTTAAATAAATACCCTAGGATTATAACTGCGAACAAACAAATTTTGAATAGCACTTTCCGTCTTTCCATTATAAAATTATCTTGTTTATCAGTGGATTAAATAAATTCCAGTATTATAATCGCCCCGATCAGGCTGCTGATATTAAAGATATAAACAAACAAATTTTAAATGGCACTTTCCATTATAAAATTATCTTGTTTCCATTTTTAATACCAGGACATTAAATAAATACCGGTATTATAATGGCCATGACCAAGCTGCAGGTACTTACTTCGAGAGCAACAGCGAAGCTTATACCCTGCAAGACCCTATTATAAATACATAATGCTGATATAAATATAATGCCGAAACATGGGGGATTGCTGCAGCTGCGAGTATTTCAAAGAGCCATCGAGAGGCGCATACACGAAGGGGTGAATGGACATAGTGTCTGATGAGGGAGTCGAAACGACGACATTACCGATATTTTCAGAAAAAGAAACTGCGTTTCGCTTTCAGATGAATTGAGATATGGATTATCTATAATATTTTAATTATTTTATTTTTATTTACTTTCGTTATTATCTAAGCCTATGCACGCTTTCGTAATTAATAAATAGGAAACCATGTAGAGTCTCACTGTTATCGGTTCTTATGGGTTGGACAAACCCAGTAGGCTGTATCGTATCGTAATATACAGTAACTAATTTTTATGTGCAGGAGTAACCTAGTAACTGGACTGCAGTTGGCACACACCTGGACAGGAGTATTGCCACTGACTCAAAAGGATTCACTAGTTCCTGTTAATCCACTTCTCACCTTTCAATCAGCCGTTAAAGCGTAGAAAATTGGAGGCAAACGACTGCAACTTTCTCAGAACAAGGTAAGGCATTAGCATACTATACTCTTTGAGCCCACTTTTTATTTTCTCTACCAGTTTAGCCCAATTTCTACTAATCTATATTGCAAAGAATTACAGCATAGTGAGAATAGCTTTTTTCATTGACTCCAATATAACTTATTTTCACTGCATCAGCCGAGACACTTACGTACAGAGAGGCAGTGAGGTTTTTGCCAGTATCTTGACATATCTGCTTAAAAATTCCTGTTTAGAGTTTGTGTAAAATACGTTAATGATTCATTTGTGGAAATAGATTGCAATTTGAGCAATCTTGAATTTTTTTAATGAGATTTTCAAATGACCCCTTTCTTATCTTTGCAGTCATGACCATTCTTTGTTCATAAAGTATTTTTGAATTAAATGTATTCCTTAACTACTGCACTAGTTAGTACTTATGCAAACATTATTTCCATATTTATTTCATATAGTTTGTCTAACCATTTAATTTTAAATTTCAGCTCGCGGTACACACACCGTGTCTTACTGCCTAATACAAGTTAAATGAACAAATAATCAAGCGACGCAATGGAGGGGGCCTACCAGTTTATAAAGAAGAGTCATCGAGAGGAGCATACACGCAGGGGTTAACGGACGTGGTGTCAGATGAGGGAGACGAAACGACGACATTACCGATATTTTCGGAAAAGGAAACATCGTTTCGCTTGCAGAAATAAGCTGAAAATATTAGGCACGTGGAGGAATGGCTGTCCATCTAGCAAGGCATATAAGAAAGGTGGGACAGAAAGTGAATCGGAAGAGGCCGAGTAAGACCTAGGACCGGGATTTCTGGAGAGATGTGGTGGCTGAGTCGAAAGCTCACCCCGAGTGGCAGCGCCGAATAAGTCGACCGATGCTGTTTTCAAACTATTGACGTTCGTTGTCGTAAATGTGTCTAGAATGTGCAGACACAATTCCAATTGCATGGAAATAACTATTTTCTTTTTTCTTTGAAGTATTATTTGAGTTGAAATTACGTCATTACATTTTTAAATAAATTAGTAACAAATTATTTGTCGGTGGATTTCGAGATGAAACTCGGCCGGGTCACTACAAGATGTGGTAGCGCTCATTTAAAATAGTTTAAGTGTACAGCCCGTAGGAAATTGGCAACCCGAAACTTATTACTTTTTATGCATTATTTAATTAACCAAGCATGTTATTAAAGATTTGGCTCATAACAGTTGTAGAAGACTACTTCATGCATCATATATACATCATTTTCGAAATTGTAGTTTTTTTATAAAATCGCTTTTACGTGAAAAGTTATTGTTTATAAAATATCTGCATGTTTATGAAAAAACTACAATTTCGAAAATTAAAAATATCTTATAATATGATGCATGAAAGAGTTTTCTACGACTTTGATGAGCCAAATCTTTAATAACATGCTTAGTTACTTAAATAAAAAATAAAAAGGAATAAATTTCGGGTTGCCAATTTCCTACGGGCTGTACACTCTTAATGCAAAGATCACAGCAACTATCGAATTTTGGAGAGACCCGCCGAACCCAGCATTCCTCTTGAATATTGTAAAACTCAAGGTACGCAGTTTATGACAATGCGGACAAAGAAAGAAACTTTGTTTAGGTACTTCATTACCTTAGCGGGCTATAATGTTGACTCAATGTATTAAATTGGTTTGTTATGTGCGTGTGAAAGAAACTCTTGTTGAGCTAGAAAAATGTAATAGCCATTAGAAGAAATATGTATCGACATCTTGAGGCATGATACTGTATGTTACCGTGACTTTGACCGATTGGCCACTGTGTTCAGAATTGTTTTGTTCAAAAATAATTCTCAATATTGTGGCCATGTTAACATAATTATCAAGTATCAATATGTAGATGTATGCTTACATATATATATATTCTAGTGGCTAAGATATATTTTCTCTAGCTCTGCAATAAATATTAACTGAAATTCTGCTTTCGTCATGAGAATTTCAAGTTAAACAATTTTCTTCTCTTTCACAACCACATGGGAAGCGATATAACATATTCTGTCAATAATAATACTAACATTAAATAGGAAGGAAGGGTGCGCGCGCAGGGCAGCCCGGCGGGCTAAACTTTTTAAAAAAAGGCGCCAAATGCTGGGAGACGAAAAACAGGTGCACCAACACGATTTTTTTTGTTTTTTTTAAAAGTTGGTACGGATTTTCAACGAAATATTAGGGGGGTATTCCATATACTTCAATCGTCAACGAAAAATTGAAAAATGACGTTTTAGCAGACATTAAAGACATACTAAAAATTCTGCTACCACGTCAATTTACGTCATTTTGACGTCATTTTTCAATTTTTCGTTGACGTTGTACGTATATGGAATACCCCCCTTAGCATTGAGTCAACGTTCTTATATATTATAGTATTCTGTGGTCCAAACACCATTCTACGGCCTGTACACTCTTAACTCTCGCATTATTTCATATTTTATGATTTTGTCCATTGTTTTCTTGGCGTACTGAGAATGGGTAAATTTAAAGGCCAGAAGGAATATGAAAAAAATAGACGGACGCGAGCATATCGGAAAGGGTTTAAAGGCGTAGCACCCCATAAAAAAAAGGAAATGGAACGGTTAGTACATGTTGTCGGTACCGTAGTAAAAAAAAACTGGATTTTTCTTAAAAAAATAATGCGTAAAATGAACAGTACATATATTATGTTGTTCTGTGCGTACAGTGGGCTCGGAAATTTTGTGAAATTCTCAGATTGCTCAATAGATACACCTTACCATATAGTAAACAAGGCGAAACTTAACATATGTATCAATGGTAAAAATATTGGAAGGTAGGTTAACATAAGGGTAGTGTTTTTACATTTTGGTTCGAACGATTGCACTAAAGTCTAATTTTCATCGTACCCTATGTACGGTACATAGAAATTCAGTACCTATTCGGTCAAATCACTCTTCAAGTTATCTCTAGAAAATATCTAAATCTTTGTAAATTACAATGCGTCCAACCGAGAAACCTTTAGTAGCCCAAGTGGCCTCAGAGCCAATCATAAGCAAGAATGGCAGCTGTTATTTTCTCAATATTCCAACTGACTAATAAAACAAAACAAGCTAACCGAATCTGATTAATGCATGGCGTTGCAGTATTCCTAAAGCGGTTATTCCACTGGGCAATTTTACTTCAAATTTGATTTTGTCATCGACGTTTGTTTTGTTTTAAGGAGACTATTATGTAGATACTTAACTTATATATTATAAATTAAGTTATAATATGGTAGCAGACATCATTAATAAGTCTACCATATTATAAATTAATTTATAATATATAAGTTAAGTACCTATCTACATAATCTCCTTAAAACAAAAAATCTCAAATCATAAATGAAGTAAAATCGCCTGTGGAATTGCCGCCTTAGCTAGACAAGAGGAGAGACATGGGACATTCGCTTCCCGCCAAAAATACACTTCTCAATTTCCGGGGCCACTCGCCACGTTTCTTATGACAAGTTATTGAAAAAACGTACCAGCAGCCTGATCATGGCGATTATAATACCGGTATTTATTTAATCCCCTGGTATTATGTCATTACATGTAGAGTAGTGGTACCGACTCTGACTTTCACCCGAAAGGTTATTGGTTCGAGTCCTACACTTCCTACATTTTCTGGCCATGCTTCGGGGGGCATTTAAAGCAGGCGGTCCCAGGCCTTCCTAGTTGAGTTTAAGAGAGGGCTTTATAGCCCTAACTCCGCTAGGTTGGCTTAGTAATAGAACAAAAAGTCCTTATTTATTTATTATTAAAAATGTAAACAAACAAATTTTGAATAGCACTTTCCATTACAAAATTATCATGTTTACATTTTTAATAGCAGGGGATTAAATAAATACCGGAACTAAATAAATACCCTAGGATTATAACTGTAAACAAACAAATTTTGAATAGTACTTTCCATTATAAAATTATCTTGTTTACATTTTTAATCCCCTGGTAGTAAAAATGTAAACAAGATAATTTCATAATGGAAAGTGCTATTTAAAATTTGTTTGTTTACAGTTATAATCCCAGGGTATTTATTTAACCCCGGCTACATCCTGATCGAGGCGATGTAAACAAGATAATTTTATAATGGAAAATGCTATTCAAAATTTGTTTGTTTTCAGTTATAATCCTAGGGTATTTATTTAACCCCGGTATTATAATCGCCTCGATCAGGCTGCTGGTGGCCCTAGGATTAAAAAAAATAGTTTTGGCGCGCTCAAATGTCCCATCTTTCGGCGGCAATTCCACCGGCGAATTTCTTCATTTGTATTTTATTGTTTGTTTTGTTTTAAGGAGACCATTATGTAGATACTTAACTTATCTATTATAAATTAAGTTATAACTTGGTTGCAGACATCATTAATAAGTCTATACCATATTATAACTTAATATATAATAGATAAGTTAAGTATCTACATAATAGTCTGCTTAAAACAAAACAAACAAAAAATCTCAAATCACCAATGAAGTAAATTCGCCGGGGGAATTGCCGCCTTACAACCTTGAACTTACATGCGAGGGTGGGATTAGAGTTCTATATAAGAGAGATGGGACACTCGAGCGCGTAAAAAATATTTTTTGAATCCTGGGGCCACCTGGTACGTATTTTCAATGTCTGGTCATAGGAGATGTGGCGAGTGGCCCCAGAGATTCATATATATATGTTTCTGTTGGGAGGCGAATGTCCGGTCTCTCCTATATTGAACTCTAGGTGGGGTCGGGCCTAAGGGTGCCTTCGAAGTGGGTCGGTTAACCAGTTCGTTATGTAAACCAGTAATTTGAGACGGATAGCGTATTTTGTTTTATTATCTAAAAGTTAACAATTTTGTGAAGTGTGAGGAAGGTCTCTCGCCTTAGGTCTAATTCATATGAGCAGTCCGGAGGCTTAGGGATAAAAAATGGCTCCAGCTTCCAGTTCACGAGCCCGAAGCATCCGGACTATAAGCAACTTGCTGATCGCAAAAATGTTCAATGCCTAAAATGGTACCTAATACATAAATAAATATTGACTTTTTGTTCTATTAAAAAGCCAACCTAGCGGAGTTAAGGTTATAAAGCCCTCTCTAACACTCAATTAGGAAAGCCCGGAACCGCCTGCTTAACATGCCCACCGAAGCATGGCCAGAAAATGTAGCAAGTGGAGGACTCGAACCAACAACCTTTCGGGTGAAAGTCGGGAGTCTGTACGACTACTCTACATGTCTTGATAAGTGATTAGTAATCAAGGCCGTGCCCAGGGGGGGGTGGTCCAAGGGGTAGGGACCCCCTCTGAAATAAAAGGGCTTTACATTGGACAGAATGGACTTTAATAAATGAAATATGTAAAAAAAAAATGTTTTGAACCCCCCCCCCCCCCCCCCAAACAAAAACCTGGGCACAGCCTTGTTAGTAATGATTAAGTAGGTAGGCCTCCTCTCCTGTAATTTATGCTACATGGCTTAGGCATATAGGCCTGACATTCCACCGCCTTGCTGTACTGAGGGAATTCCAAGTAACTTTATAGATTTACTTTGAGGGGACTGGACAGTGAGATTGGGTAGCTATGCTCGGCTTAGCGCGAAACCCTAAGTATCACCCCCTCCCCTGTGAATTTGGCTAGTCGTGCGGTTCCAGTAAGCGACCCTAGATGTCGCATTAAGCCGATGCTGCGTGGTGCTTGTGTTCCATGGCTGAGTATTGTGTCAGTTACCGCGCGCCGTATCCGCAGGCTCCCGTAGCGCGCCTCTCATCTCAACCACCGAATGCGATTGTTTAGAAACAAACAGACGGGTCAACAACACACTCGGCCCTTTCTATTTTTCAGGTAGGTTAGAGTTTACTTCCTAGTATATGGTAGGCAAACTGGAAGCTTTGTCCCGAATTAATTCATACAGCAGGCTCAAAATATGTTTGGTTACAAACGTAGACCTACTGTATATTTTGGTAGCCCACCAAAATCCTGGGCCACGTCAATGCATTTAGTAGAATTTTGGACAGAAAACGAGAAAACAAGTCGCTCTATAAGGAAAGCATTACTCGGCTGGACAGCTGTGGGTAGACCTAAGGTAGGTACCATAATGTTTTGAGTTGCAGCCTGAACATAGTCTAGCAAAGGTTCCAAATCGGAACCAATATATATATACTGTACTAGAGCAGTAGTGCATAAAACTATCTGAATTGGGTTAAGCTTAATGCAAGTAGGCCCAGAGTACAAGGTTGACGCTAGAATTTCAACTGCGGGGGCAGGGGAGGTACGTCCCCCCCATCAAAGTCATTTCGTAAACGAATGACTATAGCCTAGCATGGAATAGTAGTAGCAAATCTAGGGGGGGGGGCAGTGGCCCCCCTGCCCCTCCCTGGCATCGCCCTTGCCAGAACATATTTACTTAAAAGCACAAAATTTTCAACTATTTAACAAATGGCCCAATTATCTAACAAAGGTACCGTGGTCTACAAATAGGCTACAGCATTACGAGTTACGAGCCTGCCAGAGCTGGGGGGTTGGGTATCCTGTATATTTCGGATATTTCTATGTTTTTGAGTGGGTACGCAATGGTTACGAATGACACCTGGACTAATAACGAGGCAAAAATTGGACTTGGGGTTGACACACTTATCTAAGTCAGGACATCTAGATTAGTGGTAAGGGCTCCGACTTTCACCCGCAAGGTTGTTGGTTCGAGTCCCACACATGCTACATTTTCTGGCCATCCTCCGGCGGGCATGTAAAGCAGGCGGTCCCGGGCCTTCCTAGTTGAGTGTAAGAGAGGGCTTTATAGCCCTAATTCCACCAGGTTGGCTTATTAATAAAACTAAAAGTCATTATTATTATTATTATTAAGCTAAGGAAAGGTGTAAACAGAGGGAAAAAATGTGGACCAGGGTACAATAAGCTAAAGGCTGCGGAAGACTGCCAAAAACCCGACCGGTTTTGACCTAACAATATAAATAAATAAATAAAAACCCCAGAGATGCAATCGTTGAAGTCTAGACATTGCCACTGAAGATGTCAACTGCAGATGTTGACGAAACTTTTGGAAGTGCTCCATCGAAAGTGCCTGGATTCTACCGTTCTATTGGCATAATTGAAGGAGATTCCCAGGGGAAATATATAATATCATAGCGAATGCCATTTTAAACTCCCGCTGGGTCAGCAGCTCAGCGTCCCTCAACTATAAAATATCCAATCTCAAAGATGGGTCGATAAACGTCAGGAGCATTCGCAAATTATTATCTTATAGTTCCCATCAAAAAACAGATACTGCCGTCAGCAAGCAATCCCCTTGGCAGTTTAAATATTGGAAATGGTTTCTCCACTATATTCACTCACAGAAGGTCGAGAGAATTTAAAATTTGTAAAGAAACTTTAAGTGCGGTTTTGTCGGATATTGTAGAAATAAGAGTTTGGAGAAGATATTTCAGGATGCATTACCTTTATTACACGCAGTTCTACTAGGTATAACCATTGTACTGCGGTTTAAATAGGTTTTATGCAAGAGTACGAAGGTATCACAGCATAGCGTTGAATAAGAGACAAACGGAAGGAAAGTGTAAAGATCAAATATCTCAATAAATATCAATCGTCAAGCTGTCAAACATCAGGACAAACAGAAGACTTTTTTTGAGCATTTTGACACATGATCTGTACCTCTTTCTAACACAGTATTCCCAGAAAAAATAATGAAATTGACTAGTACAAAAACGAATGGTGTAGTAGTCCAGAGTCACCTCTGAATTAATCGTGTGACTTTACCACGTTCCCCAAGTGAATCGGAATAGACTATAATCAGGAGGTCCACCCTGCCAGTCAACTCCCCTCCTCCCCGAGGTCAAGGAGTCTGCCCTTAGGGTGCCTCAAGTTAATAAACAGATTCACTTCCCCCGCGAGGCTGAGAGTATTACTTAAAGCAGCAATGCTGAAAAAATGCGTTAGAATGTAGAAGAATTGGTGTCAAGGCCACATGTCATATATCGAAATGTAGAGGAGAATTTCTGCTAATTTAAGCGCTATTATGACGGCTCTACGATTGAAATTTCCTGTGAAAATCGACTTTGTACAAAAAACGCGTAGGAGAGGTACTGCGATTTGGTCTTAAGCAGCAGGACCTGTAGAGTAGTGGTACAGACTTCGACTTTCCCCCGAAAGGTTGTTGGTTCGAGTCCCATACTGGCTACATTTTCTAGCCATGCTTCGGAGGGCATGTAAAGCAAGCGGTCCCGGGTCATCATAGTTGAGTGTAAGAGAGGGCTTTATAGCCCTAACTCCGCTGGGTTGGCTTAGTAATAGAACATCAAATAGTCAAGATTTAGCAGCATTGTTGATTGAAATCGATATAAAAGTTTCCTTACAGAAATAATTAGTATCAAATCTGCAAGAGGCCGTCGGTTGCAATTCAGATTTCATCCACATAATTTATGGTGATTCTTACTAACGTCTAATAATTGTCACCCGGTGGATAATTAAATCTGCCTCATGCCACGGGATAGGGTAAATTGGGACAACAGTCAAATTGAACCGCGAATTCAATTGTGAGCCGCCATTCTTTCATTTAAAATGATGAATTCGATTGTCAATAATGTAGAGAATTTTTAATTTAATCAGTAATTAAAGAACCCCATAATTTCACCTGGGCAAGTAATTAAGAAAGTTATGCGACCGTTAAAATTTAATAGTTTACTATCTTGGAAAGTTGGAAATTTCAAAATGGATGTCGGACGAAATCGAAATTGCGCTGAGTCTAGAATGGCAATTAGACGGGTCCCTTTCCTCTAGAAAGTGTCTTGCGCTTAATCTTTTATGTGATTTAATTTGTTTCTTAGCTTAGGCGGGTATTCCACTGGTCAATTTTCCCATCAAATGTGATTAAAAATAGCCTGCTACCATATTATAACTTAATTTAAGGAGACTACTATGTAGATACTTACCTTATCTATTATCATTTAAGATATAATATGGTAGCAGACACTTTTTAATCACATTTGACGGGAAAATTGACCAGTGGAATAGCCTCCTAAAAAACATTAATCGCGTACAATCAATTTAATGAATGTATCCGATTAACTTCTTCAATCGCCTCACTAAGTAACCTAGGTTCTTGTGTCAAAGTTACGACTCGTCTCCAATAGCAAGGTGTGTAGAGACTCGCACAAATACAAGCACACTACCAACTTGCCAATGAAGTCGCAACAAAACATTAGATAATAGTTAAACGTAAAGTATACGCGTTAAGAAACAATCAGATAACCTACTGTACATTTTTTGTGCAAAGTCAAATTTCTCTCGAAATATCGATAGTAGAGATATATGAGATGACATTAAGTCGAAGAAATGTTCCTCTGCATTTTAATATATAGTATGTACCTATATACCACTACTACTGTTTGGTCAGAGGTGTTCAAGGCGTGAGCCTAACCTAACCGTGATTTACACAAAGGCGGATCCAGTGTAAAATGTAGGGGGGGGGGGGGGTTGCAAATTTATAAAAGGTAATTGTTTTGTTGAAAAGTTGAGTTTTATTCATTTTTTTTATAACTAGTTATCTTATTAATTTACTCTTTTAGGCCCCCCCCCCCCGGATCCGCCATTGAACTTACATCACGTCTTGAAAAACTATGGCCAAACGGTATTTGCGCCACCCACATGGCCATATACAGTATACTGTGTATTACAAGTAAGAGGAGCATTACCTCTACTGTATGGTATATGGCTTTAAATAAATAAATAAATAAATATTGACTTTTTTGGTTCTATTACTAAGCCAACCTAGCGGAGTTATGGCTATAAATCCCTCTCTTTCACTCAACTAGGAAGACTTGGGACCTCCTGCTTTACATGCCCTCCGAAGCATGGCCAGAAAATGTAGCCAGTGTGGGACTCGAACCAACAACCTTTCGGGTGAAAGTCTGTACCACTACTCTACATGTCCAAACGTTTTATGAATTATGATAGTGTTGGGGCCTGGTGCGGCCCCTACAACGCATCAGGGTGGCCCCGGCAACGTATTCAATGTTGAGCTTACGGCACCCCATGTACTGTGTTGACTGTTGAGGCCCGTTGGCCCTCAACAACAGACAATAGGTACAGCGACGCGGAGGTATGAATTCCGGGTGGCCGAATGAGGGTCAGGCTCACCCCTCTTATAACGCACCCCTCTAGGTTTAAGTTTGTACTTTATAGAATTAGAAAAATACAAGTTAGTCCACGCGCGGTCGTCTCATGGTTTACTCACTTGATCATTTCTTTGTTTAAATATAGCTTATATCGAAATCTTTATCTTTATTCATAATTTGTAATTACCTCACCTTACATGCGCTCGCCGCATCATGGTCCTTACAGAGTCGGATTTATATAGTTATAGTGGTTTTGTGTGGCGAGTTGTTATGGTTGTGGTGGGTTTTTTCAGTAATGTTTTAGTGTAGTGTTTGTTCACGTCAAATTTCAAATTATTGTGTTGTTGTTGTGGTTACGATGGAAGAGCTGCTCATCTGCCGTGAAGTTATTGTAAGCCAAATTCAGTTCATACTGGATGAAAAACACACGTTTGATCCCACTGAGTTCGCCGGGCAGTTACAGCATGTAGTCGAGTTAAACAAGGACATTGCTGAAAACCAAAAGGCAATTTTGCTGCAATGTGCAGCAGATAAGTTGGCCGAGGACGAAAAGAAGAAGTATATGAAGGAGTTCAGGACAATCATGAAGACTATAGCCAAACTCCGATCCGCATTCACGCCAGCCGTAATTGCACACAGTCAGCCAGCACAAGGTGCCACACCCAGCGTGACACCAAGCGTCCGACTGCCGGAGTTAGCGCTGCCTACTTTCAACGGCCAGGTCGCCCAGTGGCCCGGGTTTCAGGCCAAGTTCGAGCGGCTCATGGCAAAGGCTTCACATTTGGCAGACGAGGACAAGCTCGATTATTTACAAAGTGCGATGGTGGGTCCTGCCAAACAGTTAATAGGAACCCTCCAACCTGGGTCCGGCAACGCCTTTGCGGAAGCATGGAAGATTTTAGAGGCCAGATACACAAACCAGCGGCACAACATAACCGATGTTGTCCGGGCTTTGGTGTATGACAGGGCATCTGGGGATCTCCAAAGTGTCATCGACGCGTTCCAAGAAGGTTTCGGGACTTTGAGGCTTCTAGGCATCCGACCCGAGAAGGCAGACTTCATCTGGAATATGTTAATCATAGATCGATGTGAGAAATCCATACAAGCTGAGTTTGAGAGAAGCCTTCCAGACGACAAAGTTCCAGCTACAGCGGCCTTACTGGAGTACCTTCAACGCCAGGCAAGAATAGAGCAAGGCACCAGTCAATCCGCTCCTAGCTTAACCGAGAAACCTCAAGGTCAGTTGCACGTGGCGGCTCCTGCGCTAAGGCAACCAATGAAGTGTCCCGAGTGTAAACTGGAACACTGCTTTTATCAGTGCCCAGTGTACAATAGAGCATCACTCGCCGATCGACAAACTCTCGTCAAGAAGCTACGCTTGTGTCATAACTGCCTCGTCGGGGGACATGTCGTAAAGGATTGTGTTCGAGCTAGCTGCAAAACCTGTGGCAAAAGACATCACACCAGCTTACATTTAGGCTCAGAGAACTTGAGCAATCCAATAAACGTGATCCAAGACTACACGCGAGTGCTGTTGCAAACAGCTATAGTCAACGTCGCAGCCAGAGATGGAACGCCAGTCAAGTTTCGGGCCCTACTGGACAGCGGAGCAACAACGTCCCTCGTCACCCGGGCAGCCATGCAAGCGCTCAAGGTGAAGCCGAGACCTACGTCACGCCGCATTATCGTCGCTGGGGGCGATGTCCAGGAGTGCGGGCAGGAAGTAGAGCTAACCATAAGTTCGAGGTTGGGTGAGTTTTCGACTAACCTGTTCTTCTTAACACTACCCACCATTTCAGGAAACATTCCCACCACTGAGGTCCGAGAGGAGTGGCCCCACTTGAGGGGGTTACCCCTGGCTGATCCGTCGTACGGCGTTCCTAGCAGGGTTGACATCTTGTTGGGAGCGGACGTTTTGCCTAATATTTTGTGTTCCGATATGATACGCATGCCAGGTGCGCCATGCGCTCAACGCACGCTGTTGGGGTGGGTGCTACAGGGACCAGTCGCGTTTGTCGGTACTGATACCATTCAAGGGCCGACCACTGGACCCAACACAACAACCACAGTGCTACACTGCACGGACTTCCTGCGTAGATTCTGGGAAGTTGAGGAACTTCCATCAAGTCCAGTGTTGACAGAAGATGAGGAGAGAGCAGAAGAGAGCTTTCAAAACTCAACCTTTTGCGAGCCGTCTGGGCGGTTTTGTGTTCGTTTACCAGTCCGCTGCCAGCCACCCAACCTAGGAGAGAGTCGTCGCATGGCCCTGGCTCGTCTTCAGGGTCTTGAGAGAAGGTTCGCTAAGGATCGAGAGTTCCAGCTAAGGTACAATGAAGCCATCGACGATTTCCGTTTAGCTGGACATCTTGTGCCTTCAAACCCTAATCCAGCCGCTGTATTCCTCCCCCATCATGGCGTCATCAACGCGAAAGGAAAGCTTCGGGTGGTCTTCGACGCCAGTGCCAAGACCTCTAACGGAAGGAGCCTAAATAACGAGTTGCTGAATGGTCCTCGTACTCAAGACGAGCTCTTCGACATTATAATACGTTTCCGCTCAAGGGTTGTCGCAGTGTCGGCCGACATAATCAAAATGTATCGCCAAGTGAACGTCCACCCGTATGACCGTCACCTGCAGCGTATTCTCTGGCGCGAGTCAGCCAACGACCCTGTGCAGGAACTGGAATTAACAACTGTGACGTGGGGAACAAAATCTGCGGCATACCTAGCCACCCGGGTCCTGAAGGAAGTGGGGTTTCGGGCTAAAGAGTTCATGCCAGAAGCTGCCAATCGAATTCTACAGGACTTTTATGTGGACGATCTCCTGACTGGGGGGCAGACAGTCGGGGAAGTCCTGAAGTTAAGAAATCAAATAGCAGAACTTCTGGCCAACGCCGGGTTCGAATTGCATAAGTGGGCATCAAACTCACCTGCAGTGACGACTCCAGAGTCCAACGCAGTCATCGCTGCTGATGCGACTACTTTGGGGTTGAAGTGGGACACAAATCGGGATGAGTTGTCTCTATTAACCGAACCGGTGAAGCCGCACGTCAAACCAACGAAAAGAACCGTCTTAAGTGACCTGGGCAGATTCTTCGATCCAATCGGCTGGGCCGCTCCGGTCTTATCCACGGCCAAGGTCTTTGTTCAGAAGCTCTGGGCCGACTCCACCTTGGGATGGGACACAGCTCTTCCTAGAAACGCAGTCGAGCGCTGGTTGGAGCTGATGCAAGATGCAAGCTGTTTACGGCAGCTGTCCATTCCAAGGAATGTTTACCTCTCCGATGCCACCAGGAACACTTTATGCGGTTTCAGCGACGCGTCCGAAGAAGCATACGCAGCGGTGGTATATTTGCGGCAGGAGTGGGCTGATGGTACTTGCAGAATTAACTTCGTGGCCTGCAAGACGAAGGTCGCTCCATTAAAGCCATTAACCCTACCACGACTTGAACTTAGCGGAGCTGTCTTGTTAGCCAAATTGATGAGTAGGATCTCAAAGGCCGTCCTCTTTCGGCATGAGCAATTAGCCTTTACAGATTCAACCATCGTGTTATCTTGGCTCCGTGCTCATCCGAGCCGGTGGCAAACTTTCGTTGCGCACAGGGTACAGGCAATCCAGGAGTTCGTTCCTGCACGGGCATGGAGGCACGTACCTACCACAGACAACCCAGCGGACATCGCAACGCGTCGCTGTTCCTCAGCTGATTTGAAGCAAAGCAGCCTGTGGTGGCACGGCCCCGCATGGCTAGCGACCAACAGCTGGCCAGCAGATCTTCGCCTCACAGAAGATGCTCCAGAAGCAAGGGCTCCGAAGGTAATCTTCATTGTAACCGAAGGTTTCTTCCCTGTACTCACTCGATACGAGCGAATCTCCAAGACATTGCGGGTACTCGCTTATGTCCGTCGTGCCATCACTCCGAAGGCCAGACGTCCAATGGGTACGATTAGTGCACAGGAAATTATTACAGCCAGAATTACGATGATTCGCCTTATGCAACAAGAAACCTACGGTCAGGAGGTCAGGAGGCTAATTGTCAAACAGCCTGTTCTTCGGACTTCGGCGCTGTACAAGCTTAATCCATATTTGGACGATCACCAATTACTACGGGTAGGTGGTAGGTTGGCCAATTCACAGCTCACCGAACCAACCAAGTACCCTATCATTCTGCCCTATAACCACCCGACGACGAAACTCATCGTGCGCCATCTGCATGTCCAGAACGAACACGCCGGTCCTCAACTGCTTGCTTCGATCGTCTTGCAAGGCTACTTCATTCCAAAACTGAGAAATATCACCCGTTTTGTGGCACGTACTTGTGCAATCTGTACCCGTCTGCGCGCCCGGGCTGTTGGTCAAATCATGGCTGACCTTCCGGCCAGCCGGGTCGCCCCTGTCTCGCGCCCCTTTCAGAGGTGCGGCGTAGATTTCGCTGGACCTGTCAGCCTGCGCACCCATCTCAGCAAGGGAACTCGCCATTACAAAGGTTACCTCTGTATCTTTATCTGCATGGCAACAAGGGCACTACACCTCGAGTTAGCGTCAAGCCTCACCCCGGAGGCCTTTCTCTCTGCCTTCCATCGTTTATGTGCGCGTCGCTCAACACCGGCAGAGATGTTTAGCGATCGAGGAACCAATTTTACCGCCGCCTCCAAGATACTCAAGGAAGTATATGATTCGACTGCTGTCCAGGACACCCTGTCCACAAGGGAAGTTCACTGGACCTTCAACCCTCCAGCAGCTCCACATTGGGGTGGTGTTTGGGAGGCTGGCGTGAAGTCTGTGAAGTTCCATTTGAATGCCGTCATCGGTACACATGTGTTAACCTTCGAGGAGATGACGACAGTCCTCTGCAGGGTCGAAGCCGTGCTCAATTCTCGACCGCTGGCACCCATTTCAAACGAAGTCTCGGATTTGGGAGCCTTGACTCCTGGACATTTTCTGGTTGGTGCGCCGCTCACAGCTCCCCCTGAGCGCATTGAGGAGGGAAAGATCCTACCTAATCAACGCTGGCTGTTGGTCCAGAAGATGGCTCAAGACTTCTGGCGCCGATGGTCCAGGGAGTTCTTGACCCGTCTCAACCAAAGACCAAAGTGGTGTGCTCGTCAGACGCCACTGGCTGAAGGCGACCTTGTCATAATCAAGGAGGACAATCTCCATCCACTTCACTGGAGACTCGGCCGTATAAGTAAGCTGCACCTGTCTCCAGACAGCTTGCCTCGCGCGGCCACCGTGAAGACGCAGTTCGGAACTAGGGAACGACCCATTGTCCGACTGTGTAAGCTTCCCCTTGACGAAGGTTCAACGTCAAAGAACCAACAGGACACCCCCACTGCTCAAGAAACGCCTGCAGTGCGTCCAGCCCCGGTGAGCTCCGCGAGCGCCGGTCCGACGCCTGCAGGACCTCGGCGACGGAGCCAAAGGGTGGCCACCCGCATTGGAGCAGTGTCTTGCGTCACGCCCTGTGAGGACTAGGGGCTCATCTAGTCTCTCCGGGGGATCTTTGCCCCTCGTTAGCCAAAGACATCGCCATTAGTGTATAATCGTGTTTCACTATAGTTCATCGTTGTGTTAGTGTGTTTTGGAACCTCAACCCCTCCCCGTGTTACCCGTTGGCTCAACGGTTTTAACACGTAAGTGTCGTGTTTGTATTATTGTGTGGTTAACTGCGTATATGTACTCTTATTCAAGACGCTTCAGTACGTAAGTTGAGTTACTTTGTAAACCTATCATTATTTTAACAGTTTAAATTTTTGTGTATTGTGACTTACCTGGATACGTTACAAAATTCATGTACGTATGCTAGCTTTTGTGAAATGGCACCCTAATAGTGTCCATAGCCTTTGTGTTGATCCCCCTGGATCGTACCCGTTTTTTTTTTGTGTGATGTGATTCTTTCAGTGTCACAACCGTACCCGTCGTCTAAGAGGATCCCCCTGGATCATAACCCACCCGTTTTATGTTCATGTATGCACGTTATCGTGTTTTTTTTGTGTTGGTATATCACCCATTCTTGTATATAAGTTGGCTTACTCCTGGCCATAACCGTTTGGTTGTTGGAGTTGACACGCTCGGTGTTCTTCTCCACTAACGTCTAATTTTTCACGTGCACAATCGGTGCCCTAACCAAGTAAAAATAACGTCTCAACCTGTGTAGTCAACCTCATGTTTTCGTGTTTCCTTGCAGATCAACTCGGGGTCATAATCGTTTTCTTGTGTTCTCTTGGGGACATACTTCGTGTCGTACCCGTTTTTTTTTTGTTTTGTGGTTTATTATTCACATTCGCGCTCCCAGTTGGTCTTCGAAATAAATATTTTACCTTAACCTAGTATTATCATTTTAGTTTATGCTTTTGTGTTTTTTTCATCATTATGAACAAATGTCCTTTGTGTCACCGTGTTTTATCTCGTTCGTTTATGTACTTGTCATGTTCGGGGTGTCGGTTGCTCAAATTTTCTTTTCATGGTTTTTATGTTGGAAGTCCTGCCTCCTTCCAAGGGGGGCAGATTGTTGGGGCCTGGTGCGGCCCCTACAACGCATCAGGGTGGCCCCGGCAACGTATTCAATGTTGAGCTTACGGCACCCCATGTACTGTGTTGACTGTTGAGGCCCGTTGGCCCTCAACAACAGACAATAGGTACAGCGACGCGGAGGTATGAATTCCGGGTGGCCGAATGAGGGTCAGGCTCACCCCTCTTATAACGCACCCCTCTAGGTTTAAGTTTGTACTTTATAGAATTAGAAAAATACAAGTTAGTCCACGCGCGGTCGTCTCATGGTTTACTCACTTGATCATTTCTTTGTTTAAATATAGCTTATATCGAAATCTTTATCTTTATTCATAATTTGTAATTACCTCACCTTACATGCGCTCGCCGCATCAGATAGATATTTCATAAAAAATCCTTAGAAAAAACGTGTAGTGGGGTGTCCAATTTGATAGCAACAAGCAGTCAGGGAATTCGCAGCCGCATTGAACAAGCTCGATTATATATTAAAAATATTAAAATTCAGAGAAAGTACTTCGGTGTCGGAATCAGCACCGTAATTTCTAATTTTTCATGTACGGGTTCACACATACCGGTTCTTTATTTTTCGTTCCCTATCAAGGGGGTGTTTAAATTTACGTTTTGTTTACATTAATAACGGCTACAATATATGTGAATTTCGCTGGAGCTGTTTTGTAAAGATTTTTTTTTTTTTGTTATAAACTCCCCCAAAATTATAAATTAATAAATAAATATTGACTTTTGTTTCGTTCTATTACTAAGCCAACCTAGCGGAGTTAGGGCCTACGCGCAACTAGGAAAGCTCGGGGCCGCCTGCTTTACATGCCCTCCGAAGCATGGCCAGAAAATGTAGCAAGTTGGCACTAAACATAAAATGGTCCCGAGGTATGATTTTTGAAAACGTACATGCCGAATTTAATCAAAATCTGTTGAGTAGTTTGTCAACAAATTAACGGACAGCCAGGCAGACATTTCGTAAAAATCACGTTTTGGGTTCCTACCATGCCATTTCGTGATAAGGCTGAGTGTTCAAAATGTTTTGTAAACAAGAAATTTTACAGATTTTTTGACGAAAATAATTTATTGCTCATTCCACAGATACAAAGATAACAAAGTGAACAGATAAAAAACTCATAAAAAATCCAAGTTATCGCAGGAAGTTTATATTTTCCGAACTGAAATATTATTACCTTAAAAAAATTGGATAAATAGCCTTAAACCCATATTGTAGCACAGTTGTAAATTTATCTGTAAGGGAAATAGACAGCTTTCACAGAACGCTCG
This sequence comes from Psococerastis gibbosa, assembly GCA_963971405.1. NCBI lineage: Eukaryota > Metazoa > Arthropoda > Insecta > Psocodea > Psocidae > Psococerastis > Psococerastis gibbosa. The sequence goes on along the minus strand of OZ020489.1, from coordinate 31,201,504 downwards.
TATTTTTTAAGATTTTTTCATCTGTTCCCTTTTATATCTTTGTGGCTGTGGAACGAGCAATTAATTAATTTCGTCGAAAAAGTACGATAATTTCTTGTTACAAAACATTTTGAACACTCAGCCTTAACTGGGATTAAAATGAAAACAAGACAATTTTAGAACGGAAAGTGCTATTCAAAGCTATTTTGTTAATAATTTCAACCCCTTCACGCCAGCTGCAAAAATCGACTGCTCTATTCCTACAGTGGAAAAAGACGATGGGAAATCACGCGTATCAAATAGTCCGTGTGTGCCGGGTCTAAAGAAAGGACCAAATAGGATTAATGATCACACGAATGAAGTTGTATAGGGGTGTAATGAAATCGGCAAAGCGAAGAGGGGAAAAAGTATTTCTAGCTCCATATGTAGAATGACGAGATGAGGGAGGGAGCCTTAATAAAATCACAAAAAAACACATTTCCGACATTGAAAATGCCTATAAAGGGCAAACTCTAAAGCAAACCCGCGAGTGTGTTCGGAGCCAGATAAAGGGGGGGGGGGGTACGCCCCCTCCCCCGGTTTTTTCCTCTCAACAACTTTTTGATCCCATAATATTTTGCTGCTCTCCTGGCTGAGTGCGCTTCTAGCATTTCCTGGCCATATTTTCCCATTTCCTCCCTCCCGCTTCTTTACAAAAAAATAAAATAAAAAAATAAATGCTCAACTCTGAATGTTTTTGCTCGCTTCTTTTTTTCAGGTCAAATGATTCACATACAAAAAAAAAATATTGCTGGTAGGTTAGTGTTAGTTTTTTGTTGTTTATTTAATACGGCAGCCTGATTTAAATTCAACGGCCTGTAATCTAATCTACCAATACAATTTTCTTTAACAGATGCCATAGAGTTTATGTATTTTTTAGGTGAACCTCCTAACTAGATTTGTAATCAAATATATACGGTACAGTATAGCTTAAACTAGTATAGACACATAGGCTACTATTTGCTTATCAGTTGGTTTTAAATATGTCGCCCTTCATGAAACATAATGTATTTCGGATCTGATTATACAATTAAAATGTATATTCTATATATAACTGATGTGACCACACTGTTGCCGAAGAAAGGCCCCCAACTGTGACCTAGCACTAGACCACAAATTTCAAAACGGTCCCTCATTAGTTTAAAAAAAAAGTGCTTTTGGACTAACATTGTACAATGTAGTATCTAAAATACAGTAGGCAGTCACTCATTGTGAATAAACAAGGTTACAAGTTACTTTACAAAGTTAATAAGGAGACTATTATGTGTATACAGTAGACTGGCCTGTTTGCATGTAATGTTTCTTTCAAGAATGTTAAATAATATTATTTTATAGCAATAGTCGCATGAATTTTTATCTTTATTCCTTAAGACAGGTTTATAGGAAAATTACAAACTAACCTGTCTTTCAATCTTTTCACTTGTTCAGACATTTTTTGTAAGTGTTACATGCCAACGCTCATAGATAAGACATGTTTTAATAAAAAACATAAAATAAACCTAATTACCAGTTGTCCTTCAACATGTGTCAGCAGCACACGTAAAACTGGCACGTGTCAATAACCAAATCAAAACATACAGATGAACCAATTGATTCGACTTTGTGCTAACTGGCAAGTGGCAACATAGTCCATGCAAAAATAATTGACAAAAACAAGACAACGATAATCAGTTTGCGTCATTGGCAGTCCTACACGCTCCGCAGGTACCACGAAAAAAAACCAGCTTATCCGTAATTAGACACTATCAGAAGGTGATAGATGGATTGCGAACAATTTTCAACGTTCATTAACTTTATAATGGATGACTTGCATTGTCTTTTCAAGAAGCCGATTGACATTCTTTGCCCTTTGCCGGTGACAACTTCACTCATCGACCTTTACTAACGCCTATCGAGCTATGGTGCGCTAGGTCCTAACATGGGATGCACGTAAGATGAGTAAAGCATTAAAAGCAAATCGGACTACACTGCCCATTATTTTGAAAAAAGTCGAGCTTCTCATGAAACATCGATCATAAATTATGTGTTGTATTGGGCTGCAAGAAAGCTGATGGCAGAAGCCTAATGCTATAGCATAACTTAAAAGAACCGGTCCGAGTTTACTCGAACATGCTTTCCAATTTATCAAAATTAGTAGATAGAGAAAATGAATAATTCCATGGTAAATAATTTTCCTATGGTTAAATTTCCAATAACTCGGGGGGGGGGGGGGTGTCCACCTGACGTCACTGGAGGTGAGGTAAATTCTAGATAGGTCAGACCAACACATTACCACACAGCAATACTGGCAGGGCACGCAATGCATTTGAGCGTGGATTATCTATCATTAAAAAAAAAAAAAATTTTTGTACAATACCAAATACTTTTCTGGGAAAGCAACCTGTCCAGTTTCGTTACTCAATTTAACACCTAAAACATACATACCTGAAAGTAGAAATCATCGATTGAAAGGTTTCGCAGAAAAACTATTTTTTAGTCATTTTTCACATTTTTCATGAAAATTTAGTTATTTTTATTTTTTTACCCCCAGAAGCAAACTATCAAGGGGCAAGCGACCCCCCGCATTTTATCAACATTAATAACAACTACAATATATTTGAATTTAAAAGAAATCGTTGGAGCCGTTTTTCAGAAATAATTTTTTTAGACGTTTTTTTGGAGTTTTTTGAGAATGAAACCCCCCCCCCAAATTGAGATAGCCCCAAATAAAAAAAATTGTTCCGAGGCATGATTTTTGTGAACCTACATGCCAAATTTCATCAAAATCGACCGAGTAGTTTGCCCGGAAATTGACGCACAGACAGACATTTCGTAAAAAAACACTTTTTTGGGTTCCTGGGACCTCAAAACGTGTAAATCCGTTGAAATCTCGGAATCTAAAATTTCGACCGTCACAAAGCTTTCCTTATACTACGTATAAATTGGAAAGCAAAAAATATATATGTATTGTGCTATAAGAAAAATAATCGGAGAGGGCTAACTATTGAAATCTGATGCAGATGTTGATGAAATCTGAAAAAATGCATGTTGTTGCTTTAAATAAGAAATATGAGAATTAAAAACATTTTCAGACCTTCCTAAAGAGAACGACGAATTCCTATTTCCTACCCCATGAGCACATTACTTTATCTCGTAAATTTAATTATACGGTCTTAACAGAATTTCGTACTGGCTAATTAAGAGTACTTATATAAGTTAATTCGTACCTCTGACTGGGTGAATCCGGGCAAACAGAGAAGTACCAATTATATTGTAGGTACAACCGACGCAATTTAAAAAAAGTTTCACTTTAAATTTGGACTTGGTTATTTTAATATTTACTATTTACTGTGATTATGCATGTCCCAATTTAGAGTGAACATTTCTTTGACTAGCGTCGACTGTAATAAATTGAAACTTAACACTGTAACTATTACGAAAATTCAATTGTACTGCTGATTAAAAAACTAGCGTCAGATCTTCTAATTTACAAAGGTTTCTCAACAAATCTAATAACGAAACTTTAGAGCCATGTAGGAGGCCTAAACGAAGACGAGGCCAAAATGCAGCTGGACGCAGAGTTCCGCCGTTTCGGATGTACAAACATACTAACCACAAAAATCCTATTCGTTTGAAAATATGATTGGTTTCAGGTTCGCTATGTAAATTCAGCAATGCCATCACCCACGAAGCCAGCATTAACGGAGGTCGTCACCCCTTCGTCGCCCAAACAGTTCCTCGTCAACAATGGCTACCTGTGCGGCGACCGCAAAGAACGCGAAGGACTGCTCCACAAGGTAAGGGGCAACAACATCATCAAAACAGGGTCAGAAAGCCAAACACATGTCAAATATTAACACCGATGTTAACGACTGCAAGTCTTGTAAGAGTGGGGTCATTAGCTAGAAGCTCTTGAACAAATCTACTGATTACTAAAGTACCTGCTTACATGGAATTAATGAGTTTACAAAAGCTACTTAACATTATTTTTATTTTCAGATGTTAAATTAATTAGGAGAGACAGTCTGAGGGTGAAAGCCTTACATGTGTAAAATCAAATATATCATGACACATCGGGTGAGCTGTCAATATCAAATCCCTGGCGCAGCCTGTGCGCAAGGTGTAGTTATCAGCTCCAAGCATTCATAGCTAAATCCGTTCTTCGGGTTCGACCAAACCCGGAAATGAATTGAACACCCCTTTAAACACGGATTTACGAATATGCTTGCTGGCGTGGCCATGAAGGTAAGAGGGCGAGCAACTTCTGCAAATTGCTACAGATGGACTTTTTTCAGGATGAATGCCTGAAACTGGAGGACATCCGCATCCACGAGAACCTGCTGGTGAACGTGCCGACGTCGACGCCGACCGTACACACGCCCCCGATCATCACGCGGAGATGCAGTTCGGGACACCTTTCCAGAATGTGTCAGGACAGACGCTGCAAGTATATCGTATTTGCAGCGGTTGGATTCATGTTGGGCATGGCAGTAGTTATGATCTACAACCAGCCGACGTCGTGTTTGCCAAAGGGTGAGTCGAAATGCAGGCCAGATTCATTTACAATTTTTATTGGTGAAGGGTTTTAATTAGGTTGAAACTGTAAGAGGATGTGGAACGTAGATATTGGTCCCTTCTGAATTAATCGGTTGTTATTTTTTTAATTTAATTAACAGGACAGAAACCCCAAGCGTCTTTACTGGGAGGCTCGTCGGCAGAGATGCAAAGAGCTGAGGAACCTCTGAGCAAGCGCGAACAAAGGACAAAAAATCGGAAAGTGAGATAAGATTATATTTTGATGGTGGAAGATGGTATACGTCACAGGCTTGAGTGAGACTGAGCAAAAAAATTATGAGCCAGTCATTTTAATTGTTCAAAACTCATAGTCCAAGCAAAAACGAATGTAGCTAAGGAATGGTTTTTGGTCAATTGTGAAAAATGTAATTTGAGTCCTTTGTTAGCGTTTGCTCAGACGCTTCTCAACTGGCATTGGATAAAGAAAGTAAAGCAAAAGTAAGTTATTTAATACGTAAGTTATAAAGATTTACTCTATAGAAAGAGCTGTACAGGACTATTCCATGCATAATATCATAGGATGACTTTAATTTTTGGTGTAGTAATTATTTAATGAACTTAACTAAACGCATTGCAAAGTTCATGGAGTAAAAATACCCTCTGATACTGTGTATGAAGTAGTCCTCTACAACTTCCATAGACCAAATCTCAATAGTTGAGTAAATTAAACAAAAAATAGAAGCAATCCAGGGGTTACCAATATCTACGTTCCATATCGGCTTGTCTCACAATTGGATGCGGCCACGATTTGCCTTAGCCCATAGCATTGGACAACTTCAAAATGTCCTGTTGATATAATTTTGCGGTTGGTCACAAGCACGTAGCCAGGATTTTATTTGTGGGGGGGGGGGGGCGGCTAATTACCAGGGGTTCGGGGGGGGGGGGGTATGGCATACCCCAGTAAAACGGTGGGTCCCCCCCAGAAAATTTTAAGAATTTACATGCAAAAATACAGTTTTACTATTTTAAGAGGGAGAAAAAAATTACAGGTGAAGCATGAAACTGTGAAACTGAACAATGCAAGGATTTTGTTTTTACATTTGGGGGGGGGGGGGGGTTTCTCTTTGTAACCTGATAGATTTTAAAAGTGCCTAACATTTTTAGGTAGCCTATAATGAAGTAAAGGAAACAAGTCAATTTTCAGTTACTCTGGTCGAGACACTTGTCAAATCATCCGAAAACATACTGTATATCTAAAATGCAATAATTTTACATGGCAATTACATTTTGTACATTTTTACTTGAAAAAAAGTAAATTAAAAAAAGTAGGCAAAGCTACAATACCTACTTTGATGAGAGAATCTCCCCTGTGACTTCGTGGAAGTGATACATTACAATTTAGAACAAAATTACAAAATAACTGCACAAATTCCACGAAATAAATAAAATTTATATGATAGCTGTTTCGGTGGTGAACACGGTCCTCAAACTAGTTCCTTTAAGTTATTTGCTTACTCTGGACGGTACTTATAGGAACTAGTCTGAAGATGGTGCCCGCCTCCGAAACAGCTGTCATTTAAATTTTATTTATTTTGTGGAATTTGTGCAGTTATTTTGTTCTAAATTGTAAACCTACTTTGATGGTTACTGTATAGGGCTACAATTTGTACAAAATGAAAGGTTATCATTACATGAAAAAAGTTTCGGTACGTCCGCGTAAGTAGAAAAACATTTTGTTTAACTATACTCTTTGGGTTTCATTAGTCTATGGGTCACATTGAAATGGTAAAATTATTAATGCTTCACAAATCCAAAACGCAAGATGACATTTTGAATAAAAAAACAATACTATTCTTATAGCAGATCTTTCTTTTATAGTAACTTCAGAATTGATCACTATAAATAAATAAATGCATAAGTTAACTTCGTTACTTCAAACGTCCTATGTCTGATAAAATGTGGACTAAACATCACACTGCGGCACTGCTTGGTAAAAAGTAAAATTACACTGAACAAAATACGCATCGTCAGCGTCAGTGAGATTTCAAAAGTTCATTATCTGCAAAAAGCATTCGTTTCTTTGGAGATTCATCAACACAACCATTGTCAACCATCGCTTTTAACGGAGTTCTGACTCGTTTGTTATTGGGGAACACAGGGGTCCCCTTGTAACACTCCCGGCATACCGCCTGGTATTTGTCACTACCCCCTATAAGTTCTACCTGTTTGTCGCCGGAGATTCTATGAGTGAAGCTGGCGTCGCCACAGCACACCATGCAGACAGCACTGAGCTTGACAACGCTCTCCGCGAGGGGCACCAGCTGCAGCACGCTGCCGAAACCTGTCCTCTGGTAGGTGCCATCGAGTGCGGCGACGACCAGAGTCTTCCCAGCGTCTGCAAGACTTTCGGTGAAAGCGATTAAGTCGGGGAAAAATTGTCCCTCGTCGATCCCAATCACATCGTACTGCATTGCGATACTTCGGTGCTCCTAAGTAGAGAAATTACAACATTGAGGCCCAAAACTTTTGAGGACTGAGGATATGGGCTGTAGAAGTATCTTCTAAATTTGGCAATTTATATTTTTTATTTAAGAGGATATGCTACGTAGAAAATTGGCAGCCCAAAATTAAATACGGTACTTTTCATTTTTTATTTCATTAACTCAGCAAGTTATTAAAAATTTGGCTCTTTTAAGTTGTAGAAGACTACTTCGTCCATTATATAATTGGGTATTTTTCCTTTTCGATTTTGTCATTTTTTCAAAAACCCCAAATCACGCGAAATTTTAGTCCCCACTGGGTTTTATGAAAGAATTAAGGTATACCAAAAATTTAATATTTCCTATTACATGTTGCATGAAGTAGTCTTCTACAACTTACATGAGCCAAATCTGTAATAACTTGCTTTGTTAATTAATTAAAAAATAAAAAGCCAATAAAAACAACAAATTTTGGGGTGCTAATTTTCTACATAGCATGTCCTCATCATAGCCAGAAAAAGAATAAGTAATTGAAAGTTCAGATAAGGAGTGCATTCGAAGTGGAAGATAATATGGTCAAACAAGTTATAGTCGCATTACACAGAACGAGGCATTGATCCGTCTCCAAAGGAGGAAAAAACTCCTTAGGTCCCGCAGCAGAAAATAATTCATATGGGATTATAACCGGTGCTGCAGAAAAGGTGTTACACACGCATATGTAAAAAAACTCAACGCGGCTCCATAGTTTGAATAATTAAGGAGGCAGAAAATTAGTTCATAGGGGAATTTTATCCACCCCAATTATCAATAACCAAATGGTTTGTTTTTAAATTACAAGACAGACTCTTCCATTTTTTGTATAGCATCGTGGGTAATGATATAATTGAGTTATTCAGTAATTTCTCTCACAGTCTCACCTGGAATACCATATTCCAATATTCCGTACATGAGATAAATTTGTAGGTGCATAAGTATAAAAAGCAAACGATACGACCTGAAACCTGTTGATAAAAAAAGGGAAAGTTGCCATAAACCTTAACCGCACGAAGGAAGTTTTAATTACATGGTTGCTTATTGGGCACACGAAGCTGACCCATGGTCACATGATGACGGGTTCTACACCTCCCATAAGCCCAACATGTCACCACTGGATGTAGCTCATCTAAGAGCAATATATACAGATGCCAACACGGAAAATCATACAATATACAAAGGCAAACTGTTTTAGACGCTCCCTGGGCAACTCGTCGTCCAATGCGCTCCCTATAGCAGTTAGGCGGCCCACACTGGCATATCCAACAAACACCACTCAAAACGATAGTATTAAATTATATACAAACATAGTAAAACGCGTAACCCCCCCCCCCCCCCCCCCAAAAAAAATGCCTCTGGGAAGTTTTCTCTTAACTTCAAAACAGATATTTTATGTTATCAACTATTTAAGCAATCTGATTATCTGATGGAGTTAACAAACTACATTGGTCAATTCAATGCACTGCTGAGTGCTGAACAATACTTTTAAAAGACGTTTTTCACAAAAAAACGTTTACGTTATTATTAATTGAACGAGTATAACCCCTGGTAATAGGGATCAAATTAAATAAAAATGTCTATTTCATTAGGCCCTGTAACATACTGACAAGATTTATAGAAAAAATCTCACCGACAAAGTAGACGTAGAAACAGCGGGAATGGTTCGGCTGTCGTGTGTAGCGACGTCGTCAACAGAGTAACGAACATCTCCAGCGTATTTGAAGACAAGACATCGGAACTTGGCAAACTGGAACCGAGTGATCCGCCGGATCAGTTCAGTAGTTTTCCCGGAGAACATGGGCCCGAATATAACTTCAATTCGACCTTTCCCCTGAACCAACTGCGCAGGAAGACTGAGTGAAGAGAGGCTCATATTGTCTGAAAGGAAAGAAATTAAAATTAATCAGGCCCTATTTGAATCCAGTATATTAGAAAGTATGTTAGGTACTTATTAAACTCTGCTAGATGATATCAGCCACTCATATACTGGTATCTAAACTGGGAAATTCTAAAAAGACACAGGGAGCGTTCGAAATCTTTAAGATAAAACGTACACACTAGGCTAACTTTACTGTCAATTATAAATTTACAACACAAAATTAATGCAAGAGTGGTCGCTGCCATATAATATAAATAGGAAAACACACTGGATAAATGTAGGAATAAGCAGGGGGAAAAGGAATCGAAACCAAACAATAATGCCGGAAACAATATTGTCGGAAAAAACAAGGTTCATTAAATAAAATGTCACTGCCCTCAAGAGAGTGTATCGCTAAGAGTTTACAGCCCCTAGGAAATTGGCAAATACTTTTTATTTCAATAACTAAGCATGTTATAAAAGATTTGGCTCATCAAAGTTGTAGAAGACTACTTCATGCATCATATTATAAGAAATTTTAATTTTCGAATTTGTAGTTTTTTCATAAACATGCAAATATTTTATAAACTATAACTTTTCACGTATTATCGATTTGATAAAAAAACTACAATTTCGAAAACTAAAAATAACTTATTATATGATGCATGAAGTAGTCTTCTACAACTTTGATGAGCCAAATCTTTAATAACATACTTAGTTAATTAAATAAAAAGTATTAAATTTCGGGCTGCCACTTTCCTACGGGCTGTACACTCTTAATGGCTTATAAGAAAAAGTATATTTGGCAGTGCCATCTGCTCCAAGCTTCCTCGATAAGCGAAAGCTTGAGTGTGAAATATTAATTTTTGTAAAAAAATTTCATTCTATTGCTATAAGGAAGAAGTGAACAAAGGAAGTTACGGAACTTAATTTTCACAAAAAAAAAACTGGGCGGGTATCTGACAGGAGGAAATCCTAAACTGTGATCAATCCGTAGTAGTGACCGTCACATATTTTACTGAACGATTACCCCGGTAAAATTTTTGTTTAAAAGAAATGGAAATGGGGATGTCCGGTTGTCTCTTAAAATATTGCATACAGGGCATAGTGATCACAGTCAGCGCTCCGTACTTACTTTTCGCGGTGAAGCTAAATAAACTTCAAAGTTGAACCGCAACAGACGTAAAATAAAATGATAAATTCGAGTAAATTACTCATACGATGAGATCAACCCTTTGGACTGTTAATTTTGCAAAATTAAATCAACAAAGAGCGGGCGAGTGAGAGAATTTAAAATAAATTTAGAGATTCACGCTTTTTGACAAGTTAGAAAGCTCTGGAGTTTTTGTGGAGAATTATACGGGACTGACACCCCGCAGAGAGAGGTGGAGGCTTTTGAACTCTTGTGAATATTTTAACATGTCAAGGGATTCGCACGCAGCATGTGGAAAACAGAAAGCGAATTTTTATTTTATCAAAATGTATTCACCAACGAACAAACCTCAAAAGTTTCAATTGTTTCAAGGTCCCAATTCGCTCATACAGTATATTCACTGAATGAATACGGGTTAAGGCGGCAATTCCACCGGCGATTTTACTTCATTTGTGATTTGAGATTTTTTGTTGGCTTTGTTTTAAGGAGACTATGTTATGTAGATACTTAACTTATCTATTATAAATTAAGTTATAATATGGTAGCAGACATCATTAATAAGTCTCTACGATATTACAACTTAATTTATAATAGATAAGTATCTACATAATAGTCTCCTAAAAACAAAACAAACAAAAAATCTCAAATCACAAATGAAGTAAAATCGCCGGTGGAATTGCCGCCTTATGAATGTAGCCCTTTGGCATTTTTAGGCCTACTGTATATTATTTGGTATAACAGTAGTCACGACATGTCGAGTAGTGGTACCGACTCTGACTTTCACCCGAAAGGTTGTTGGTTCGAGTCCTACACTTCCTACATTTTCTGGCCATGTTTCGGAGGGCATGTAAATCAGGCAGTCCCGTGTATTCCTAGTTGAGTGTAAGAGAGGGCTTCATACCCCTAACTCTGCTAGGTTTGCTTAGGCGCCCATTCCACATACGTACATCGTCAATGAAAATTATGAAATTGAAGGACATTTCAATTTTACTCTATGCCATTGTTAAAATTGATCAATAATCAATTGATCATAGAGTAAAAATTACAAACAATCTAAAATTAAAAAATGGCGTCATGGGATATGACAAGTACAACTATTTTAATTGATTTCTCAATAAAGAAAGCATTTCTGTATAAAAATTATAATAAGGTTTAAATAATAAGGCGACGAAGAAAACAAATACAATTTCAAGAAACAAATGCAAACAAATTTCAAAAATTTGGCGCATATGCTTCAATTGAAAATTGTCAATTTTTGGAAAAACATATGGAATGGCCCCCATCCTTCATTTCATAATTTTCATTGACGTTGTACGTATGTGGAATGGGCGCCTTAGTAATAGAGCAAAAAAGGTCAATATTGATTTATTTACCTCTTTACCAAAGGGTTCAATTTTGGAATACACATTGTAACAGTTCTATAAATTCTTGTTCAGAAAGTAAATAAATCCAGCTCGATAAACGAAAACAAGACCGGGAAACTACTCCATGCAAACGTATAACCCCTGGAGAATAGACAGACATAACTTTTCTGGATTGATGGGCCCCCGGGGGCCCGGAGTGGACTAGGTGGATTCTCGTGTTTACGATTGGTCGTAGCCATCCCATTCCCAAGGACATGCTACTGAATTATAGACTGCAAAACCTTACAGCAGAAGGAAGAGTTAAAGGGTGAAATTCTAGAGGAAATAAAATTCAATCATGAACAAGGCCAATCGCCAGTGCGGATTTCCCCATAGGCTAGCTCAAAGTAATTTTTATTATTTCATTTTTATTGGACTGAATTGTTGTTAGATAAATCATAAATTTCTCAATAAATTGAAAATCGCAATTTCCATCCTACAGTAAAGAAACTCTATACTAAAAAGGTTCTAGGTAGTACTGTATATTGTACATTAGTATGCATAGTGCATATATTGGACGCGGATTCATCGGCTAGGGATACTATAGGATTTATCTACTGTAAATCACATCAGGACAGTGTAGTAGAGTAGTAGTACGGACTCTGACTTTCACCTGGAAGGTTGTTGGTTCGAGTCCCACACTCTCAGCATTGTCTGGCCATGCTTGGGAGGACATAAAAAGCTGGCGGCCCAGGTCTCCCTAGTTCTCCGCTAGGTTGGCTTAGTAATAGAACAAATTTCATTATTTATTAATTTTTATTGCAATCAAGCAGATAATTTGGAACAACATAATGCGATAATTGAAAGTATATATAGTTGATAATTTCATCACTTAGCCAAAATACGCATTAATAATTAATAAAAGTTTCCATTTCACTCGTATCTGTACTTGGTTAAGTCATGCTTTCGCCTGTTTCATTGCGTCAATGGTAAGCTTGTCTTAGCTTGTCCATTATCGCTTGTAGCCGGTGTAGGTTGACATCGAGAGCGTGTACCAGTTTGCCAATGGCCAAAAATTCATACGGAAACAATACAAATAATGTCCAAAATCCATGGGGTCGTTGGCATTGGACAAGGGACCTATATAAGTAGGCCTGGGCCCATAAAAAGTCCTTAAATGAAATAACTAACTAAGGTTTCCATTTCGTTCTGAAACGTTTAATTGTTTACGAGCAAATGGACCACCGCATTATCCATTTGTCATAAATGAGATGTCATATACGGTAATAGAAGAAATACTCTTCATCATTTTGACACGTAGTATGTGGCCGCGAGTTACACCAATCACCCACAGTTTTGGAATCCCTTCGACTTGACATCCTCAGTGACCAGTAATGTTAAGAGGATATGCTATCGAAATCGCTGTTCAGACCTCTTTGGTTCTGGAGTTTTGACCCACCAGAATTATGTTAATTGTAACGGCCACTCTTCCTTGGAAGCATGAAACATCAATATAGATTTTCCATGCGATGGAATTTTAATTTTAAGGCTCAGAATTTTATTAAAAAATTACAAAATAGCGCAATATTCAGAAAGGGTTCTGGAAAATGCAATCTTACCTTCAGTGGAAGAGAGATGTTTTGCATGTTAATATTAGCTAATGGTCTATATCTACATTATTAGTGTGCTATTTTCCACGATTTTGCCATAAAAACCATGATATTTAAAAATTTGTTATTTTTGTTTACAATTGGACCTGAAACCAAATAATATTTTGCACCCCAAAATGTATCGCAGTAGTTCCGAGATATTCCGCCGCATTTGCAGCGCTCTTGTTGCTGCCACGAATGTGAACGAGTATACTGCCACGAATGTAAATAATAAACAAATACTTTTTGTGCGTGAATTGAATCAAATATTATCTTGTTCTGTGAATTGTAAGTTCGATTTTGATTAAATTACTGTTGTGAGCATCATGGCAAAACGAAAGACTAAAACGGAGTACAACAAGAAGAGTAAAATGAATTTAAAAAAGTGTTCTGTGGCATTTCAAGCCATGAAATTACTAATCGTGCCAGGTTGTTGTGTTGTTGCTTGGTAGCAAAAGGCTGATTTGAATTCGGTCCTAATGTCTCGAATAAATGTCTGCTCCCGCTGTACTGCAGCTCAAGTTATACACTCGACCTTCTTCGGCTCTTCGCCTACCTTCTTTTTAAAAGACTACACTGTTCCACACTCACGTATAGCTTGATTCAGTCGATTGTATACTACACCATTTGCAAAAAAATTACTTTGGGTATGAGCCAGTGGCCGAAACTTGTGCAAATCCTGTAAAATATCTTGTAGCGTGTTGATGGACGTCCGAGTGGACAAGGGAATTTAAATATGATGGAAGCAAACCCTTGGCTATTTTAAACAAATGTCATGCCTTCGAAGAAAATAGATTCCTCGACTCATGACTGCCACCTCTGCATCCCGGTTCCTTCTGGCATCTCTAGGTTTATTTAGGATAATACGCATAGGCATAGCTTCTGTAGAGCGTCAAGCACGGAGCAGTTTGCCGGATAAAACACTGTTATACAGTAGCTGTAGTGCGGCCGAATTAAGGAGTTGAACAAAGTGACTTTAGTGGTACATGGTAGAAGGAATTACACCTTACGAAGGAGCGACATTTTGCATTTTGTTTTACTTGTGACCGTCTCATAGTTCAAATTTAAGGTAAGGCGAGAATCAATGAGTATTCCAAGATACTTGAAGGATTTGACCCATTCTATCACCACCAAGAACCAACTTTTCCAAACACTCCATAGCTCTCGAACTAATAACCATCGCCTTCGATTTTTAATATTAAACACCATCTAGTAATGAAATTCAGTTCCGCATTCATCTTCGAAGTTAATTCTACTAGGTTTTTTTCCCGCCAAGTAGATCAGCATATCAGCAAAGAAATGCTTAACACATTCCAGCAAGAACAGGTCATTGATAAAGAGAACAAACAGTAATGGTCTGATTTTACTTCCTTGAACTTCACCGCAGTCTTGGGTATTAACACGCGGCCTTTTGTGGGGTACAGTGAGGCAAGCCAAAAAATATGATTCTGTATGTTAAATATTAGGCTATGACCGTGCATTTTAATTTTTGCTTTCCAATTTATACGTAGTATAAGGAAAGCTTTGTGACGGTCAACATTTCAGCGGATTTAAGCGTTTTGATGTCCCAGGAACCCAAAAAGTGGGTTTTACGAAATGTCTGGCTATCTGTCGATTTCCGGGCAAACTATTCCGTCGATTTTGGTGAAATTTGGCACGTAGGCTTACAAAAATCATACCTCGAGATGATTTTCATTTCTATTTTGGGCTAACTTTATTTGGGGGGGTTATTCTCAAAAACGTTATTAATGTTAACAAAATGCAGTGGGTCGCTTGCCCCTTGGTAGTTTGCTTCTGGGGGTAAAAAAAAAAAATTTCAGTGGAATCTTTCTGTCGATGAATTCTACCCTCAGGTATGTTTTAGGTGTTCAATAGAGTAACAAAGCCAAACAGGTTGCTTTCCTAAAAATATTTGCTTCTGTGCAAAAAATTATTTTTTGAAGATATTATGGAAAAATCACGCTCCAATACGTTGCGTGCCGTGTCATTGTTACTACTGTTACAATGTAATGGTCTGTTCGTTCCAGAATATGCAATTGAGTTTTAAGGGGTTGTCAATATATAGATGTCCCCCCCCCCCCCCCTTAGGCATCCGAAATTTATCCATGAGGAAATTATTTACTATGAAATTACACATTGTCTATCTACTAATTTACAAATTGGAAAGCATGTTTGCATTATATCAAAAATTTATTTTTGTCGCTTACACCCATGCAGGCCTTTTTTTTTACGGCGCCTCATCCCTCCCACGGGGTCAGTGGCACGGATCTTATTCTTCCAGGTGTTTCGGTTTTTGGAATCAATCATATCCGGCGAGAGACCGAAGGTTCTGAGGTCCTCTCTCACTTTCGTTACAAGGGACATCCTCGGTCGTCCTATAGGTCTTGGGCCCTCTACCGTGCAGTCCCTTACACGTTGTAGCAGGTGTCCATCTTCTCTTCTTAACGTATGGCCCCACCACGCCAGTCTTCGTTCCCTGACTTTATCGATGATCGGTGCTACTTGCATCTCCGCCCGGATGCCCTCGTTTCTCCTCCTGCCTGTTAATTTGTAACCCAGATATTAACGCAACATGCGTATCCCAGCCACATGCAGCAATTGCTCTTTCTCCTCCGCAATGGCCAGCACTCCGCTCGGTAGGTCATACACGGTCTCACCGCTTGCTTGTACGTATATGCGGAATTTGATTTGAATTTTTCGGCATTCTCCTATCCTTCAAGATCTCCGCCATATCTCGCCACTTGGCCCAACCTGAGGTTACCCGTACTTTTACATCGTCTTCACAGCCGCCATTCTCGCGTAACGTTGCTCGTAGATATTTGAATGTCTTGGCCTTCTCTAGGTTTTGGTTATCTACTTTTATCGATCCAGGTTCCTGGCTTATGCATTCCATGTACTCTGTTTTCTTGCGATTCACTTTAAGCCCCCGGCGCTCCACCGTTTCCACCCACAGTCTGAGAGTACTCTCGACATCTTCTCGCGAGTCTCCTACCAGGAGGATATCATCAACGAAGAGAAGGCTTTCTGGCGCTTGCCCTTGCATCTGCCTGGTCACTACGTCCATTATGAGAACGAACAACAGCGGTTCAAGGTTGACCCCTGATGCAACCCATAAGTTACTGGGAAGGTGTAACCGACCCCTGCCGCACTACGCACTCGTACATATTCTTTATTAGCCTTATATAGCTTTGCGGAACTCGTCTCTCTTCCAACACATCCCAGATTAAACTTCTCGGTATTCTATCATAGGCTTTTTCCACGTCCACGAACACAATGAACAGGTTTTTTCTTTTCTCGATGTTTTTCTAGCAGAGTCCTTGCAATGTGTCGTATATTCCATCTGTAGTTCCTCGACCTGGCATGAATCCTAGTTGGTTTTTGGAGATGGTCTCATTTATTAGAACTCTGAGTCTTCTCTCAACCACCCTTTCCATCCACCTCATTGCATGGCAGTGCAGTTTTATAGGTCGGTGGTTGCCTTAGTCTTGCACATCGCCCTTTCGCCCATCTGGCGTCTTTTTATTGTAAGTTACTTTGTTGTGGCCTAATGTTCCACGCATAGTACCTACTGTCATGTTGTTTTGAATTAATTTCTCTGTAACCTATCGTACTGCCTCGTAAATTGTATTTATTCTATTTAGTTCATTTGTGTATAGTCTATTAGTGCTAGGGCTGAGCTGCAGGCTACTAGTGGGGTCACAGGTGGCAGATAGCGAATATAACGCATAAGCAGTCCCCGACCAAGCAGCGGCATAATCAGAGGGTGTGGTAACAAGTCTGGTGGTGCAGGCTTGTCTAGGGAAAGCCACTAGAACCCGACGTAGACTTTGTGACGGGGCGAATAGTTGCCGCCACTAAATAAGCAACCACTACTAAGGTACTCATTTGTCATGGGGTTGGCCCCGAAGGTGAATGAACTCAATGAAGAGTCAACGGCATAAAAATGCAGAAGGCAACGAAAAACCACTGTTAGAAGGCATGTCAAAGTACACTCGATACTCTACATACTTGACTTCGTTTTCGAATGGAAAATAGCCAACACAATGCATTAAAATGGTCGAATATTTGCGCTACAGTGATTTTTTAAACGTTATTGATATGCTCTGATAATTTTTTTTTCGGATTTTCAATTATTCGTTTATTTATTTATTAAGTTTTTTAAATTGTTATATTTACTCAAACATCCTGGGGGGGGGGGGGGCTTGACAAGTACCTGGGGGTCGCTATGCCCCCCTAACTACGCCAATGTATAGCAATCTAGCTGAGTACGTCTATCGAAAATAGGCAACAACAAATTTTAGAAAGTTGGTTATTATGACTTAGTCGCCACTGGTAGTATGAAACAGTGCACCCGCCACTGCTGGAGCAAAAATCAATCCTGAGATTCGAATAAAATCTTCCGAGTTCCTACTTCCTTGGGCTGGGTCTAGCAGCCTGCGGGTCGCAGGTATAAAGACCATTCAGCGAAGCAGCAGGGGGTGATGCCTCCCCTACCTTTACAGTTTACACTTTACAGCCGTGAGCCGTTGGCTCAGGGTCATCTTTGTTTTGCCAGATAGTGTCACTAGAATTAACTATTTATTAGCAGAACATTATTAATGTTTTTGTTAAATATTTTTATATTGCCTCTATCATTTTTAAATAATATACATTTAATTTAAACTAGAAACTTAAATAGTGAAGAAAAATATTTCGTTTTTTTTTCTTCATATTTTCATCTGTGGTCTGTCCGAAATTTTTCCTACGTATTATATCCTCTTAACAAATCAAGTTGCATAACGGTGGCCGATCGGTGATAGTGACGACACCATAATGTAAATTAAAACGTAGAGGAATATATTTTCTAATTTAAAATACGTATTTATCCGTCTCGATCGATATTTCATGAGAAATTTGAATTAGCGCAAAAATGGGCAATGAAGGTGCCTAAAAACGTTAATGATTTAGCCGATTTTTTTCGTTCAATTAAAAACCAGTAATTGTATTTTTACTAGCCGAAAGCAAATCCGCTATTATTACGATTATTAATTTCACAAAAAATACACATGGCACGTAAAATATATAGGTTTTTTAACAAAGTAAGTTACTGTCTGTTGCTAATCGGTTTTAACTTATATAGTGGCGGCTACATATTACGTATCAAAAGAGAAACTCTACTTCTTTCAACTAAGTTATCAATGATACCTCTACGACTGCAATCGATGCATCCTAAGAAATTGGATTTTGTACACCTATAAGATTTTTCCTCTCCAATTGTCCCTTACCCATCATACTGAGTTTTCGCAGCCAAAATCTGCATTGTATCTACGAATTTGTGTTGGTTTAGGTGCTATGATGCAGATAACTGAAGAACCAGCAGAGAAACAAGTCGGAGATGAAGGAAATATGGTATTTGCAAAACAAATTTAGAAAGCGGAAGTTAAATTTTGATTAATTATGATTCGACCTTAGATTTGAATCCCCAACGACCCTGAAGACCCTGCAATTAGAGAGCCCCACCTGACAGTGGCACATTAAAATTTTATAAACCTGCTCTGATTTACAAGAGGTCGAGCGCGCCTCCTAATCACATAAGAGGTTTTAAATGTAATTTAAATATTTTATGGCCTTCATGGTGATACAAAGCGGCTTTGTTTGTATTTATTGCAATGCATTATAGGATTATCCAATAGCGGTTTTCACCACACGAAAGACTGATTTAAGCAGCAGCAGCCTAATAATACCGTTTTACAGATTAACTTAACAACGGGAATAGGATTAAATTATTCTTAATGTAAACCCCAATGGTTTTAAACAAAATAATGCAAATGTGCGGGAAATTCAAATTAATAAATTTATCCATTTTAATATTTACAGTATTTGTACTTCATTCAATTATACCATATATATAAATGTGTACCTATAACGAATTCAGGATTTTTTACTAGCTCTTTGACTCACTAAATCACCTTATATTACAAATATCTTGAAAGAGTTGTAATCAAACATACGTCAAAATTTTATCGGGTGGGGGGAGGAGTCAGCTTTCATATAATCTCGCATACTGCGTTTGCAATTATACAAGAAATCTGCGTCCGTTCACAGCCGTTTCACAACTTACTCGGGGCCACCTGCTTTACATGGCCTCCGAAGCATGGCCAGAAAATGTAGCAAGTGTGGGACTCGAACCAACAACCCTTCCGCTAAAAGTTGGAGTCTGTACCACTACTCTACATGTCCTGACTGATTTACCCTCTTCTGTACGTTCTACAGTTGCTGGTCATGCGAACGGTTCTACAGTAGGTTTGCTACAATCGTTTTGATTGTTTGATTTAATTATGGTTTGTTTGCACACGAAGATATATATATATATAATAAGAGGTCAGGCTCTCCCGTTTAGGTGACACACTCCTTGAACCACTTATGGGGAGACTCCAGCGGATGGGCGACCTCGGTGGGTATGCTAATATTCGCATTCGGACATTGGTGCATATATCCGACATTCTCTAGTTGCGCAATCGTTAATGCGCCAAAGAACAAACCAGATCGAGCAATTTTTTATTGGCCATAGCAAGGGCATAGTCTGCGAGGGTCAAGCAAGCAATTTATTTTGAGTCTAGGAGTAGTGGTGACAGTTAGGCTAGTTAGGAGCCAACACATCACCGGCTAAGAGATAACTGGACTACGTTTTGGTCTCCACACCAACGCTACGGTTTTCTTAGGCGCCCATTCCATTGACCGGCTAGGGCTATTTCCAACAACGGTGACGTGGTAGCAGACATTCAAGACTTAGGTGGCGTTTCCTCCAATCTCGCATTGCAGAATGCAAATGACATTGACGGAAATTAGAATTTTTCTTTTTATAGAAATCTATTAAAATGTTTGTACTTAACATATCCCATGTCGCCATTTTTTAATTTTAGTTTTTTGTTTGTGATTTTACTGTATGATCATTGATCAATTTTAACTATTGCATAGAGGAAAATAAACATTTCCGTCAATTCTGCAATGCGAGGTCGGTGGAAACGCCACCTAAGTCTTGAATGTTTGCTACCACGTCACCGTTGTTGGAAATAGCCCTAGCCGGTCAATGGAATGGGCACCTAAGAGACGTAAAATCCGAAAGATTGAGTTTGTTGCAGTCTTATTTATATAAGGAAATCTTTGTGACGGCGGAAATTGAGGCTTTCGACGGATTTATGTTTCATGAGGTCCCAGGAATCCGAAAGTGATTTTTACGAAATGTCTGTCTGTAACTCGATTTGCTAATTTTGTGGTTTTAATCCCAAAAACGGCTCTGACGTTTTAATTTAAATTCGCAAATAGGTTATTCTAGCCCTTATTGATGTAAAAAATCTCCATTAGGTCCCTTTCACCTTGATGGTTAGGTTCAGGGTGTAACAAAGTAAAACAATTCAAAAAATGAACCATGACTAAATTTTTTTTCTGAAGAACCTTCCTAGCGATGCTTTCTTACTTCAAGAGTGTTTACAAGCAATTCAGTGGCTGAACAGGCTGCTTTTCCAAGGTGTGTTTTAAAAAAAAAGTTAAAAAAAAAATATTTGTGGATAATACATGGCATACCCTGCCATTATTACTGTGTAGTACTATATTGGTCTGCCCGTTCAAGACTATGCAATCGATAAATTCGGTGCTTTAGAATAGGGAAAATCGAAGCAACCGAAATTTAGCCATTGGACAATCACCTACCATGGAATAAGTTACATAAAGTGAAGTAATATGATAAAAAATGAATTTAAATTTTTTTATGTTGCAGTTGCAGAAAAAGAGATTTGCTTAACTGAGGAGTGTGTTCGGACAGGTGAGTAATTTTATTCAGTTAAAAGCAACTATGCGTTTTTTTTATAAAGTCGATCAGGAAATAACCATTGCAGCGCTATAAAAAATGTCGCATCCCTTAGAAGAAATACTCCTTTACATTTTGAAATATGAATATGGTATAAAATATTATCAATAACTCCGATTGACAACAACAATTAAGTTCAAAAATTCAAGTTCAATTTGATCAAAAATATTTCCTGTGAAAATCTACTTTGTACAAAAAAACCCGTTGTGGGGGGGGGGGGGGTGACCTATTTGCTCTTAGAACGAGTTAAATTCTACAAGAGCAATTTTACGGCAAAGACCGTGAAACCCCGGATCTGAAGACCTCGTAAACATTTTCGAATTTAACGATTGCATTCTGAAATTAGAGAGGGAAAATCTGTGAGGTGAGGTCAGTGGTGCAGGGTCAGCGTATGCATTGACCTACAATTTCACACTTCCCCATCTCAGCACTCAGCTGATGCTCTAATGGAAATTCTATAGTTTACCCGCACACCAGGGCCGCCGAAAGCCTTTAGGCCCGGCGCATATCGAACCCAGCTTACGCGTAGCACATGCCCAGCCCACGGGTGGAAGGTTCTGTGAAGCACACTATCGAATGTACGGCAACCCATTCGATAGTGTGACCCACGCGTGGAATCACTTGTGTTTATCGCACAGTTTTCGTGGCCGTGGGTACCATTCCCATGGAATGCCTTTGCTGACATCACGAAATCTGTGTGAAAACTGGGTTCAATATGCGGTACTCGATCCATTCAATGGTCTGGGTAGTGCATGTGTTGGGCGTGGCAGGTTCTATAAAGCACACTATCGTATGAGTTGCCGCAGATTGGACCCAGCACACAGCTACCCCAGTAAGTGGTGATCCACACGTGGAACCGTTTGTGTTTCACGCACAGTTTTCGTGGCCGTGGGTATCATTCCCCTGGAATGCCTCTTCTGACATCACGAAATCTTGGTGAAAACTGGGTTCAATATGCGGTACTCGATCCATTCAATGGTGTGGGTAGTGCATGTGTTGGGCGTGGCAGGCTCTATAAAGCACACTATCGTGTGAGTTGCCGCAGATTGGACTCAGCACACAGCTACCCCAGTAAGTGGTGATCCACACGTGGAACCGTTTGTGTTTCTCGCACAGTTTTCGTGGCCGTGGGTACCATTCCCCTGGAATGCCTCTGCTGATATCACGAAATCTGGGTGAAAACTGGGTTCAATATGCGGTACTCGATCCATCCATGGGTAGTGCATGTGTTGGGCGTGTGCTGCGCGTGGGCTGGGTTCTATATACGCCGAGCCTTACGGGCTCCGGTACTACTTTCAGGGGCGGAACCAGCATTTCCGCTAGCAGAAGGGCGCAAACAGAACAAAACAAGAATTCATTCCCCTCCCCCAAGCTGAAGGTAAATTACAAAGTGTATGTAGGATCCCTCAGAGAGGAGGGTCTCCAACGTGGGGAAATTCGGGAAATATGGATTCACAATAGTAGATTTTTAAGCATTTTACATACATATTTTCAACCCCCGCATGTCACAAGCGTCTCCCTTACTTTGGATCCGCCATTAACTACATTTTGTGCTATATTATGGGTACCGTACCTGAAAGTACAATTTGACTATGGTAAATACATTTAAAACTGTTGAATGAGTATTTGGTTAGTTTTCGACTACGGTAAAAAAAAACTAATGAATTTTACAAACGTGGTTTAGGGTGGCCGGGGGAATTCCCTAGGGGGAATTTTAAATAAACAGGCTTGTATGTAGGCTGAAATAGCTGGTTTTCATGCGTTTTAGGTGAAGCTTATCAGAAAAATATGTTCAAAAGTTTTGCATATAAATTCCTAAATACTTCAGAAGCATGATGCATGAATTCTGGATTAAATGATTTTAAATGCATGGAAATGAAAATGGTGGCTTATAATTCAACAAAGATATTGCACTGGGATGGACAAAAGTGTGGTAGTAAAAAGAACCTGAAAAATGCAGACTGACGGGAAATAACCTAGATCGTAAACGGGCACGCGGCCACGTAATGACGGAATTTCAAAGCAAATTCAATAATGACTCCATCTCGGTTTAATCCCATAACACCCCAAGGTATTGCCTTGATCCCTTTCGCTCGTTTTACCTTTATTGCTTTGAAAATCTAGACTCGGCGGAAACTCAGCTGCTATGTGCCCTAAATGAAGTACCAACCTAAATTAAAACGTGCACTGATAGAAAAAAATCTAATTGGAGGGAGCAGACTGAAAAATCTTAAGTTTAACATCGCATTCTGAGTTTCTTTTTATCTACCATCAAAATTTTTATTTATCATCAGAAATTGGAAAAGTTTAAAGAAATTTAGGTGTACTTTTTTATGCGTATGTATGGTGTGTAAATGGTCTCTTAGTTTCTTACTTATATTTAGCCTATTGTGCAACATTGTATTACTTATTTGTAAACATAAGAGTGGGCCGAAGGGCCCAAAAGTCACCCATATTTTATATTTAAAATAAAGACAATTTTCTTTCTTCGTTTTATTATAAAAATTCTTCTTAGTTCTTCTAAGAATGGCTCCCGCCAAGGCCGTAGCCAGGGGGGGGGGGGTACTGGGTTGTGAGTGTCAGTGTACATGTTTGAGATTGGCAAAACCTGTCGAAAATCAAACAGTCGCTGGCCAAATGGGAGTTGGCAATTGTTGGGTTGTTTTGGGTTAATTCAGTAAACCAGGTCTTCCTTTTATGCACAGTATTGTGTACTACATTACTCTTTTAATTAATACAAAATACATCAATTCCCGAAAATAAACTTATTTTCACCAAAATTACACCACTTTTTAAGTTATCCGAATATTTGATTATTCAATGGGGTAGTCCCAATTGATTCGGATAATGAAAATGGGGTTCCCCTATACTCGGGCTATTGCAGTTCAGGTGTTCCCATTTTCCGCCCTTTCAAAGTATGTCCTAATGCTAATCGAATTTTATTTTTTTATTAATAGGCTACGAAATTTTAATTATTAAATTAAGAGGATATGCTACGTAGAAAATTGGCACCCCAAAATTAAATAGTTTTCATTTTTTATTTAATTTACTCAGCAAGTTATTAAAAATTCGGCTCATGGAAGTTGTACAAGACTACTTCGTGCATCATATAATTGGGTATTTTTACTTTTCGGTTTTGTAGTTCTTCCAAAAATCCCAGAATACGCGAAATTTTAGTCCTGTCTGTTCTGGTATTTATGGAAGAACTAAGGTACCAAAAATTTAATATTTCCTATTAAATGATGCATGAAGTAGTCTTCTACAACTTCCATGAGCCAAATAAGCCAAAATAATGATTTGCTTTGTTAATTAAATTAAAAAAATAAAAAGTCAATAAAAACAAAAAATTTTTGGGTGCTCGTTTTCTATATAGCATATCCTCTTAACATAATCGGGAAGAAATGGACAGAAAACACATTAAGACGTGCCCTGCTCTCGTCTATAGGCGGGGTTTCCACCGACCTCTCATTGCAGAATGCACGTACGTTGACGTGGTAGCAGACATTCAATAAGACTTAGACGGGGTATCCACCGACCTCTCATTGCAGAATGCAAATTGAATTTTTCTTTTTATAGAAATCTATTAAAATGTTTGTACTTAACATATCCCATGACCCCTATTTTTTAATTTAAGTTTGTTTGTTTGTGATTTTACTCGATGATCATTGATCAATTTTGACTATAGCATAGAGTAAAACAAAAATTTCCGTCAATGTCATTTGCATTCTGCAATGAGAGGTCGGTGGAATACCCGCCTTAGTCTTGAATGTCTGCTACCACGTCAATGTCTATGCATTCTGCAATGAGAGGTCGGTGGAAACCTCGCCTTAGCAGAGGTTCACCAGATTATGGGTTGCATTGGGCTGCAAGAAAGCTGATGGCGGAAGTCTAATGCTATGATGTAATTAATTTTTTTTTTTTTTGCAATTAAGAACATTGTTATTGAAAATTGTAATTTGAACGGTTTTAGCTTCTTCGCTGCTGGCAGCGATGGACCTGTCATCGAATCCGTGTGTGGACTTTTTCCAGTATGCCTGTGGCTCGTGGAACAAAAGACATGTCATTCCAGAAGATAAAAGCAGTATTTCTACCTTTGAAGTTCTTTCCGATAAACTTCAGCTCCTCCTTAAAGGTAACAACGGCCATACCAATCCACCAGAACAGAGCCTTATCAAACCTGCTGCAAACTTGGTAGTGCACACAGCGTTGGCAGGGGAGCATGGTGGGACATGATAACGCGCTTCGGCAGTATGAGTCCCGGTCACCTCCAAATTAATGGTGTGTGACTTTACTATATTCCCCAAGTGGTTCGGAATCCACTATCATCAGGAGGTCCACCCTGTCAGTCAACTCCCCTTCTCCCTGAGGTGAAGGAGTCTTCCATTAGGGTGCCTCCAGTTAAGGAACAGACTCACTCCTCCCGCCAGTCTGGCAGGGTTGCTTAAAGCAGAAATGCTGAAAGCAGGCGTTGGCAAACAAACAGACAATCAAATCTATTATACTACAGACGAGCCGGCCGCCATACTAACTTGAATCCAGCGGACCAGAGCAGGTTCAAAGATGCAGATAACTTGGTCGTGTGCACAGTGCCGGTAGGGAAACATGGTAGGAATTGTCCTGGTCACCTCCGAACTAATCGTGTGACTTCACTGTGTTTCCCAAGTGGTTCGGAATCCACTATAATCAGGAGGTCCACTGTCCTATGGGCCCACACCGTGGCCTGGGACTGTGTCCAACCATACTACTACTACTACTATACTACAGACGAGTTACGTACTTAGGAACGTATCTGATTTTTTACACGAATCATTGCAATTGAAACTTTTGATGACAATCATACTATGAGCAGGTGCACTGAAAGCTCTTAAAGCAGAAATGCTGAAAGCAGGCGTTGGAAAACCAACCGAAACTTAAAGGTAACAAAATTGACTCGTTAGGTTTGGTGTACAAAGGTCTACTTCAGCAGATTTTCTTCTACTCAGCTTCTGCTCTTTAATTTTGGTGGTCTTTAAATCCTTAAGCTGCCCCTGAGTTGCAACATCACATGCTCGCTAACAGGAAGCCAAGTTAAAAGAAGCAACTCAGCCAAATCTCGGGATAAGGGCTCTTGACACTGAGATTGTATCCAATGTACTGGTTACTTTAACTCGACGACTGATTAAACGAAATGATTCAATTCAATCAGTACACAATACTACAATACATGCTATACATTGAAAAGAAATAATGATAGTTTATTGCTTTCCAATTTATACGTAGTATAAGGAAAGCTTTGTGACGGTCGAAATTTTCGATTCCGAGATTTCAACGGATTTACACGTTTTGAGGTCCCAGGAACCCAAAAAAGATGTTTTTACGAAATGTCTGTCTGTCTGTGCGTCGATTTCCGGGCAAACTACTCGGTCGATTTTGATGAAATTTGGCATGTAGGTTCACAAAAATCAAACCTCAAACATTTTTGTTTATTTCGGGCTAACTCAATTTGGGGGGTTTTTATTTTCAATAAACTTCAAAAAAACGTCTAAAAACATTATTTCTCAAAAACGGCTCCAACGATTTCTTTTAAATTCACATATATTGTAGTTGTTGTTAATATTGATAAAATGCGGGGGGTCGCTTGCCCCTTGATAGTTTGCTTCTGGGGGTAAAAAAATAAAAATGACTAAATTTTAATGAAAAATGACTAAAAAATAATTTTTCTGCGAAACCTTTCTATCGATGATTTCTAACTTCAAGCATGTTTTAGGTGTTAAATTGAGTAATGAAACCGGATAGTTTGGTTTCCAAAAAACTATTGGGTTTTGTGCAAAAAAAAATTTTTTGAAAAAATGAAAGCAAATTCACGCTCAAATGCATTGCGTGACCTGCCATTATTGCTGTGTGGTAATGTGTAGGCCTGATCTATCTAGAATTTAAGTCATCTTCAGGTGGTGGACGACCCCCCCCCCCCCCCCCCCCGTGATATCCGAAATGTAACCATAGGAAAATTATTTACCATGAAAATAATCATTTTCTCTCTCTACTAATCGATAAATTGGAAAGCATGTTCGAGTAAACTCGGACCGGTTCTTTATACGATATTGGCGAACTATGAACACTCCTATTATATGATTACATATTAATACAATTGCCTTCTTTCGCATAGGAATCAATTGAGGAATGACGTTTATATTGCTTTTATGATTTGAATGATCTGATTGGTTGGGCGCAAGCATTTTCCTACACGGAAGAGGTCCAATTAAAATCTACAACATATTTTCATTTCTAGGTGTCTTAGAAGAACCTTTCGCAGAAAAAGATTCAGTAGCTACGAAGAAAGCTAAACTTTTCTACAAGTCTTGCATGGACCTTGGTAAGATAACAATATAAATTTCAAATGTGTAGTACCGAAATTGGAAATATTACTTATCGATAAAGGTTTTGCAATATCCATAGCACATTATTAGCTCATGTATTTGCCACAACCCCAACAACACTGCAAATTGCCCAAAAATATTCAAGAAAAAGCGCCTGCATTATTATGATTATGCAAAATTCCAAAACAGATATAAAATTATCAGTTATAATTAGGAGTTTTTGTTCACATTATTCAGAAAATGCATACTCCACTCCTTACGGGGGATCGAAGACTCGTATCTGTACTTGGTTAAGTCATGCTTTCGCGTCAATGTTAAGCTTGTCTCAGCTTGTCCATTATCGCTTGTAGAAGGTGTGGGTTGACATCGAGGACCAGTTTGCCAATGGCCAAAAATACATACGGAAATAATGCCCGAAATCCATGGGGTCGTTGGCATTGGACAAGGGAATTATGGGCCACTATAATATATATATATACTATATGGCCGTAAAAAGGCCTTCGGGACATTAAAATACTACTAGGGGGATGGAAATTCATTATTTTTCGCCATGATGCATCAGGGATGTTCATTTTAATATGATTATACAATAGAGTTGTGAAGACATGTAGCGTAGTGGTACGGACTCTGACTTTCACCCGAAAGGCTGTTGGTTCGAGTCCCACACTGGCTACATTTTCTGGCCATGCTAAGCAGGCTTCCTAGCTGAGTGTAAGAGAGGGCTTTATAGCCCTAACTCCGCTAGGTTGGCTTTGTAATAGAAACAATAAAAAGACCTTATTTATTTATTTTATTTATTTAGAGTTACTAAACAAATTGCTAGGGACAAAACAGTTTTAGAATACGATTTATGTCTATAGGTCTGTATGTCTTTTATAAACACCTTTAGAATACGATTATTTAAGTTGAACGTTTATTGTTTGGTTGACAACGTATTTTGGATTAAGGGCAGCAGCCCTTGAGAGGTTAATGGAGATTTTAAATAGACCATTCTAATCTCTTTATATTCAAGGCCATAAACGTACTAAACTTTTTTCTCCACAATTTTCAACATGAGGAAGCTTTTTTTTTTTTAAAAAAAAACCCCCTCTAGAATAAGGAGTGACAACACTGTAAAGGGAACAATGAGCTCTCCCCATTTCACATAAAGGATGATAATTTGAAAAGAATTGGCGACTCTCAAGCCATTCTTCCCAGGAAAATGGAGAGTGAAACAATGGGTACTTGATCCGCCTGAGGTGAAGCTCCTCTCTGTCAACCAATTTAATGCAACTTTTAATGGTTCCTTTTGTTCTTAAAAAAATACCAAGATCACGAGAGGAAATATTAAATCATTCACAGGTGTGGCCACCGGCAACATCGAGCTTTCCCAAGTGTATTCCACTAGGCTTGTGCCTCAACCCCCCCTCCCCTTGTTACCCCATTTTCGGACTAAACCGCGGGAGGGGACATTTACTGTACCTCATATGAGGATTTACGCAGTATGCACCCGAATTTGCAGTGCTGGCGAATGAATCTGCAAGTAGCAGCTCGGGGAGGGGGGGGGGGTAGTTATTTATTTAAGAACTTTTTATGGACCCAGGCCTGCTTTTAGTGGCCCATAGGACCCTTGTCCAATGCCAACGACCCCATGGACTTCGAACATTATTCCGTATGCATTTAAACTGGTATACGTTCTTAATGTCAACTTACACCGTATACAAGCGATAATGGACAAGTTGTGACAAGCTTACCATTAACGGAGTGAAACAGGCGAAAGCATGACTTAACCAAGTACAGATACGAGTCCTCTGGGGGTAAAACTTGGTGAGTACTGCAAACAAAAGGACAATTTTGAGAAACTTGACACCTATGAATTGCTTTATAAGTTATTGTAGTAACGTTACATTAACAGTAACATTAGTAACGAAGCCTAATGTGAAAATAGAAAGAAAAAAACACAAGGCTAGTAATTAGGCGTAAATAAGACCATTAGAATTTTTGGACACTAATCCATAACAATTTTGGTTTTCAGGCAATATTCGAAGAATCGGAGACGCACCACTCAGAAAAATTCTATCAGATCTCGGCGGCTGGCCTGTGATAGTGCCCAACTGGAGGCCACCTCCATTCTCGGTGGAGACTTTGCTGGGGAAAATGAAGGAGGCGCTCAATGAGGGAGTCCTGGTGGAGCCCTGGGTCGGCCCCGACGACAAGAACTCGAGTGTACACATCCTGCAGGTGCGCACAAAGTAAGAAGAGGACTTGCATCCAATCATCGAGTCTTAAGCTGGCCCCAAGCCTATTACACACATGCGGCCGACACTGTGTATTTTGCAAGTACCGAGCCACTCGGCTTACAATACAAACAGCTTATCCAACTTCACTTTCCAGCAAAAGTGGTGTTTATTTAAGTATTTTGGCTCGGATGAAATACTACTTCTGGAGAGATTAAGTCAACATTTGGGCAAAATCCACGAATAAACATGCAAATAATAGAAATCCCTTCCACAGCATACTCGCATATATATTGGGCGAACATTCCGGTGCTCAACCCATGTGTGCAACTGGCTTCAGACCAGTGCCGGGTTTGGAGGGGGCTAGGAGGGCCAAGGCCTCAGGACTCCGACAAAAAGCAAAATACAAAATCGCAATACATTAAAAAAAAAATAAAACAAACTAGCAAATAAATAAACTTGTCGAAATATTTGGCGGGAAATTGGAACGTGCCGTGGCATTAATGTACTTGCCTTCCTCTATTCTATTCTGCATCCTGAGTCTCTATTTTATAAATAACAGTGGAATATTAATGTAAGGGTATATGACTTTTCTGCCCGAGAAAGGGCCCCGACACAAGTGCGGCCGAGGGGCCCCCACCATTCTCAAAAAATCCAAAAAAACGTCTAAAAAAGTTATTTCTCAAAAACGGCTCCAACGATTTCTTTTAAATTTACACATATTGTAGTCGTTATTAATGTTGATAAAATGCGGGGGTCACTTGCCCCTTGATAGTTTGTTTCTGGGGGTAAAAAATAAAAATACTCAATTTTCATGAAAAATGACTAAAAAATAATTTTTCTGCGGAACCTTTTATCTTCTATTTCTACTTTCAGGTAAGTTTTAGGTGTTCAATAGAGTATCAAAACCAAACCGGTTGTTTTCCCAAAAAAATATTTGGTTCTGTGCAAAAAATTATTTTTCGATGAAATTATGGAAATTTCACGCTCCAATACATTGGCCTGCCCTGTCATTGTTACTACTGTTACAATGTATTGGTCTGTTCGTTCAGAATATGCAATCGAGTTTTAAGGGGTTTTTAATATATTGAGGTGGACCCCCTCCCCCCCAGGTGGTGCCCAAATTTAAAACCATAGGTCAATTTTTTACTATGAAATTACCCATTATGTCTATCTACTAATTTATAAATTTAAAAGCAAGTTCGAGTAAACTCGGACCGGTTATTTCAAAAGGGGGCCATTGGGTTCAGTTGTGGGAGATGCTTTAGGAGAAGCGACAAGTAGATACGTTTGTTTGCTTCCAAAAGCAGTTGTACTTCT
Source organism: Psococerastis gibbosa (assembly GCA_963971405.1). NCBI lineage: Eukaryota > Metazoa > Arthropoda > Insecta > Psocodea > Psocidae > Psococerastis > Psococerastis gibbosa. Next base: position 31,170,738 of record OZ020489.1, on the reverse strand, counting down.
AGTGTAGTATGGTCTTGACAATGCCACTTAAGAAGGAGTAAACACTAAACTGAAGAACTTCGGCCCTTCTGATGTAATACCCGTAGGCGATGTAACACCCGTAGGCGATGTAACACCCGTAGGAACTCGGACGACACTTAAGACTAAAATTGCGATTATTTGTAGTTGGATCAAATGCAATTGGCGCTGCCCAGTCGAGATTATTACTTGAAAGCGAGCAGCGGGGAAGAGCTGAAAGCTTACCACAGGTATATGACCCAGGTGGCCATTCTCCTAGGCGCCAACGCCTCTACAGCCGCAGAAGAAATGACCCATATTGTCCACTTCGAGCAACAACTGGCCAATGTAAGTTTTAGACACACAATAGCAGCAATGAATATTTTATTAATTTATGGGGGTGGAGGTTGTTATGGGACAAAGGACAAACTTCCAACAAATGGATCTGAAGTGAACTCCATCCTTCAAAAATTAGAGAGACGAAGCGGTAGAAATCCAAAAAAGGCAAAGAATATTATCTACAAGGACATACGGTACATCCTCAGTAATGACACAATTTGGTACAGTTCTTTTTAAAAATATTACATTTTCAGGCTTCATTGCCGGAACAAGATCGGCACGATACCGGATCAATATACTACAAGCTATCGTTGCAGAAGCTTCAAAGAGAAGTGCCACAATTCAACTGGAAGGAATACCTGTCAGAATTTCTCCATACGAACCTACAGGATGACGAGCCGGTCGTTAGTTACGCGTTGCCTTACATTCGTGAGATGGGCAAAATCTTACGGCAAACAGATCGAAGGTAATACTGTATGTGAGTTACAATGCATAGGGAGCGTTTAAATATCGACCATTAATGAGTCCGTTAGGGTACCGGTTAGATAAGCATGGCATTTTCTAATGAGAGATGTTTGTCCTTCGTTCAGGTAATCGACCCATCACTGTGTTTACACAGTGTTAGCATAGTTGAGGAGCAAACTTTCAAATCCATTTTCGTAAAATGTTCAGGAAACACGAAAAACATAATTATTTCGGCTTTATTATAACGGGAATATAAGATTTTAACCCTTCAGAAGACTGGGTTAAATTTTTTTTGTTTTTGTTTTTATTAGCAATCCAGATTCAACTCATCTTCATGATGGAAAATCGATGATAAAATCAATTTTTAATTTTCATGGATTTGTGACGTTTTGAAAGTTTGCTCCTCGGTTAAAGAAAGCACTCTAACGTATTATGGCGACAATTTTCCAGTTCTAAAATAATTTAAAATTAACCCTTTGTTTCGGACTTTCCATTGTAACATTATCTTATATACATATTTAATCCCAGGTTAAGACTAAAAATAATCGCCATAGTAGGCCCGCTGATTTCAAAAATCGACAGCTGATAGTACTGTCTCATAATGAATAGTTCTTCCGTAACTATAGCTCGTCATGATAAAGTTTATTGAATAATTACATAAATACACGGTAATTTGCAGGATAATCCATAACTATGTATTATGGAGACTCATAATGAACATAATGCCACACATGATCGACGAATATCAAATCAAGACAACAGAGTTTCGCAAAATCCTGCTGGGGATTCTCAGTGAAAGACATCGATGGAGCCAATGCGTTGAATGGACCAATAAGAAGTTAGGCATGGCCGTTGGAGCATTATTTATACGGGATAATTTTAACCACGACAGCAAGGTAAAGGGATAATAATTATACTGTTAACAGTCAATTAGGTGTTTTCAAATTGTTTCATTTGTCTGACTGCATAAAATAAAACATAATAGCCCAAGTCCCAACATTAATGTAGTTTGTAGCCGGCTTTTTCAAGGACATAGATGTTATCATTTCGAGAAGGATAATGTGGTATTATCACTATTTATTGATATCTTGTTACTGAAGAATAAATATTTTTGATTTGATATGAAAAATTCCCTCGGAATTCTTAATAAAAGCACTGTATAAAATAATAAAATCACATATATAATAAAATCCTTTGTAATATTTTGAACACATTATAATGAGAGTTAACTTTGTAAAATATCACATATAAAACATAAAATCGTCACTGTTTTCAGGAAAGCGCGCTCGAAATGATTCACACAATCAGGGCAGCGTTTAACGAGCTTCTTGCCGAAAACGGCTGGATGGATGACGAGACACGGGCAGTAGCTAAAGAAAAGGCCGACGCTATGAACGAAAGGATTGGTTACCCAGAGCTTCTAACAAACCCGGATGAACTCAGCAAAGAGTATGCAAATGTGAGTGAAGTAGGCAATAAATAGGAAAGTATAGAAAGAAAGAACAATTTATTTAAAATGTAACTATTCGGCCAGGGCTGACTTAATATGACTGTTAATAAATTTTAAACCTCACACTTGCTTCTTTACTTTCAGCTCAACCTTACCGAGAATGAATTTCTAAAAAATATTCTCAACATTATGCGGTTTGAGGCTCATCAAAATTTACAGAAACTTCGTCGCCCAGTCGACAAAGACAAATGGAGCACCGAGCCAGCGGTCGTTAATGCCTTCTACAACCCCAACAAAAACGATATAGGTATTTTTTTAATTGATTTAAGTTTAGTCGTTGAAGGGGACAATAAGTTTCACGGTAGCAGCGCCAATCATATGCTTTCAAAAATGATGCAACCAATAGAAGTTAATAAGATGAAACTGTAAGATTATTCTTGATATTAATGACGCTAAATGCTCCTGCTTAAGAAAATTAAATACGAACGCCAATTTTTTTGCTGCCAGATTTAAACTTCCTTCAATTGTCCTTCTGATTCATTCCGATGGTCAGTCCGAAGATTCGACATGTGCCCAAGTTAATGCAGTAGGGAGGTTTGAAAAATATGCAAAAGTGAATAACGATTCAGCTGAAATTGTTGATAAAGGTATTCCTAACATCCGAGTGAGTGCAACTGAGCTCAACGTGTCATCAGAACTAACATTCCTTGCATTTAGACTATCTTGCCACATTCTAGAAACTCAGCCCGAAGATTCGACATTTGCCCAAGTTAACGCAGTAGGGAGGTTTGAAAACGTAAAAGTAAATAACAATTCAGCTAAAATGGTTGATAAAGGTATTCCTAACATCCGTGTGAGTGCCACTGAGCTCAACGTGTCATTAGAACTAACATTCCGTGCGTCTCGACTATCTTGCCACATTCTAGCAACTTTACTTTCTTTTCAGTGTTTCCTGCAGGAATTCTCCAGCCGTTATTCTACAGCAAACATTTCCCAAAGTCGCTGAATTATGGCGGAATAGGGGTTGTCATTGGCCATGAGATAACTCACGGATTTGACGATAAAGGTAAATAAAATAAATAGTTTGCAATGCTTTAAAACACTTCATTACTTATCAATCCCATGTTTTCAATTAACTTAATAGTAAATTAAAAAAAAATATATAACTAGGTAACTGAGACCAAACGGTCTGGTCTGGCGCGGTCCAATACCCCTGATTTCTATCAGTTTCATAACATTCGGTTCGATTCGAGCGAAGATTCGTCTGGTGACAGTCCTCCAATCACCAGTTAATCCCTCGGTGAGATCTTATTCATTCAGCTGTTTCTTTTTGCTTTCCTATTTATACCGGTACTTACTTAAGGAATGCTTTGTAATGGTCGAAATTTTCGCTTTCGAGATTTGTACATGTACCGGTTCTTTTATCTGGTATACCTTCTGAGAGACACTAATTTGCAGGTCGCCAATTCGATAAGGACGGCAATATGATGCAGTGGTGGAACAATGCAACAATTAAGGCATTTCGAGAGCGAACGCAGTGTATTATTGACCAGTATTCTAGATATAAGCTGGACCAAGTTCATTTACCCGTTAATGGCAAAATGACACAAGGAGAGAATATTGCTGACAACGGCGGTTTGAAGCAAAGCTTCAGGGTGAGTCCAATAATGCTTAAAGATTTTCACTATATGGAAGGGTTTCTAATGCAAATACATCGCCCTATGTTACTAGCTGTCAAAAATGTCAAGAAGTTTTTTTTATTTTTATTAATTAAAGATTAATCGCATACAAACAATTTAATGAATGTATCCGATTGACCTTTTCAGTCGCCTCTGTAGGTTCTTACCCGTGATGAGTACGACACGTCTCCGATTGCATGGCGTGTAAAGACTCGCACAAGTGCAAGCACGTTACCACCTGGCCATCGAAGTCGAAGTAGTTGCAATAAGACACAAAGACAGATATACTGCATTCATTGTGAATGTGAAAGTAAACATTTATATTATTAATGTCAAATTTGATAAACAGTACAGCCGACTATATTAATTTGGAACTCGGGGGACTCTTCAAATATTACGAATTATCGAGTGTTTGAAATAACTCTGTTATACTGGTTTGCTACGAAGCACATTGCTGCTGCTCAGAGAGCTCAATAACTTTTTTAAGAAATGAAGTGCATGAAATGCTTTTTATCACTTCCGTTTTGTAGACAGACGCTTTGTAAGGCATCGAATGAGGCTTCCTTGACTGCCAAACGTTTTGATGTATCGTCCTTATCTTCATCGTTGCATTTTTCACTCGTAGCTGTCGCAGATAAAATTCCGCCATCGGTTAGTGAACCTCAGACAGCCATCATTCTGTAAATCTCTGTAACTTGAAGCTGTCGAGTGTTTGACGCCGATGAGTTCGTATTAACACGACGTTTTGTTACGTAGTAATGTTTTTTCAATATAATAACTTATTAATGATTTTTTCGTTCGAATTACCAAGTACCTACTTAAAAATATATTGATTTAGTCTGAAATATAAAGAGATTTTTAGGGAACTCGTGATAACTTTGAATTATAGAGAAGTTCGAATTATCGTATGTTAGAATTAACGAGAGTCGACTAATAAATAGCGCGCTACGAGAAAAAAGTATATTTCTGAAATTGTCAATTAATGGAAGAATGTAATTAATAACTTGCCAAAATATGGAACGAGAATGAATATAAATAATTAATTAATATTGAGAACTTTTTCAGGCTTACAAGAAGTGGGTGGCGCACCATGGAGAGGAGCCTCTATTGCCGGGTTTGAACTTAACAAATGACCAACTCTTCTTTCTTAACTTCGCACAGGTAACTTATCTTAACATTTACCATACGTTATATTATAACAGAAATCAAGCCTGTAGCTAAACATGAACAAGTCAGCCGGTAGGAATCATTCAATGTGAATCGATTACTCGCTTGGGGTTCCTTGTGCAAGCTTTCGCTAATAATCGAGTGAGAAGCAATGATTATTATAATGATTATTACTTTTTTTAATATGTACATCTGAACATCCTTCATCAGTCGCAGCCTCCTTTCCACATCAGATGGTGTGTAGAGACCAAAGGTAAAAGAAAAGAGTAGCTAACTATACCCAATAGCGGCAAAAAGATATATGCCATTAGACAGATCGACGTGGATTCAACCGTAACTGGGTTGTCAAACTACCAAATCAAGAATATGAATGGCATCTTCTTGCATCACCTTTTCAAAATAGTGCAAACGACATGAGAACGAAACTCAATAAATGTGCTCTATATTGAGCAAAACACAAAAGGCTTCTGCTCCTTTTAATATATTATGGTTATACTTTGACAAGCCAGTCACTAGTTTTTTTTATAGTTATTGTTGGGGGTGCTGCACACTGTGCTATCGCTTCAATCGCCAAGTCGATTAATGTAATAAAATTGTTTTAGATCTGGTGCGGCTCGATGCGACCAGAAGACGCTCTGTCAAAAATAAGATCATCCGTACATCCACCGGGTCCAATCCGAGTCCTTGGCCCCCTGTCTAACTCGAGAGAGTTCGCATCGGCCTACAACTGTCCCGAGGACAGTCCTATGAACCCTTCTAACAAGTGCATCGTCTGGTGAACATAACACTCAGCTACATGGGAATTATATGCATGGTGCATTTTGATACTTTTATAGAATTAGACAAGGCAGCTGGAACAACCACAAAACATGTAAACTTATAGACCTACGCAAGTGCATGATTAAGATAAAACTAGGCGATGTTTCAGATTAACGTTGGTTTTGGGACATGCAGCCGCTTTTATCAGAAATTATGGGAGGAATTCTTATTAATTAACATTGTGCAGAATTTAATTGATATTAAATTATCAAAGTGGACAATGTAATATGCACAGAGAGCCATAAAACAACCTCTGACGGTCATCGTATGGTTGCAACTTATTATTTCACTTTTTCACTCTAAGACATTTTTGCAAAGTTAGCTTATTTATTTCCTGAAAATGCGCAGCTAAATGCATCAAACATGTCCCATGTGCCTTCTCACAGCATTTGAAATGAAGGCGATGGACCCCAACCTGCAAGACTGATCCATCACTTCCTCCTTCACTGATCATCTTTAACCTTTCTACTCTTCAATGGTCAATTGAAACTCCCATCAAAATATTTATGCCATACTTAATCGACAAATGGTAACATTTACTGTGCAATACGCATGGCTCATATGGAAATCTATCTAATCTAGGAAACAATTCAGTTACATTCCCAATAACATAAATCTTTTCCTTTTCGGAGGTTCAATTAAAGTTGTTAAGAATTCAAATAATTTGGTGGGCGCTTTAACTAAATTGGCAATGTGAATATGAAAATTTATACTACCCTATGGCATTGTATGTACCTACTAGTTTGTAGAATTACATGTTCTAACAAGTTGACGGGTCTAATTTACATTTCATTGTGATAATGAGAATTAAGAAGAATAAGACCTATTAGGTCTTGTTCGAGTATTCATGTCAATATATCGAGCGTGTGTAGCTTACCGACCTATTTGTCTGTCCTTAGATATATGCATTTGATACACAAGCATTAGCCCTTTCCTGGAAGTCGGACGACGTTTGCCCAGAGGGGCAACCAAACTGCAACGTTTGAGGTCTTGACATGGCTACGCGATAAGGACAAATATTTGATAGTTAGGTACCTGGAGTAAGCATACTGCATAGGGGGCTTAGCTTGGTAGGATAGATTAACTATTTACAATTATCATTTATCGAAAATACTATTAACTGATCCGCCCCATGAAGCCAAAAGTAGTTTAATTTCCGGCACATAGGCTGCAGAGTAAGGGAATATAGTCAACATGCTTAGTACAACCGGTTCAAAAAGCATTTAGTAGGAAGCAATGAAGAATTGGGACAATCAATGAAATGCATGGAATGATTGTGCTTACTTCTTCCTAAACATATTCGTTAGGTTGCCTAAACCCGTCGGCAATAATTATTAGGGCTAACAATTATTATAAAACAACTGCATTATTTGTAGTAACCACATCACGTTGGGTTCATTTAGACATTTTGACTGAATTGATCCACTGATTGCGGAAATGATACTGATAGCTGGGCTCCGCTCGCGCCCTTTATTACAGTGGGGTTTTAATCAAAAGTAGGGATTATCATTGCCTATTACAAGCGGAGCGCTTTGTAAATGTTGATAGGTTGAAGGTTTAACGCTTATTTACCATGCAGAACAATACAGAAAGGAAGAACTACATGTTTATGAGGCAACTTACCTTTTGTATTAGTTGTTTGTCTTATTAACGCGTATTTAACTATTACTATAACTATTCCTAATTTTTGCAAACACGGAACAATAAACATAAAAATGGACGTTTCATACACAAAACGTGGCACTAGGTTTCTACCTCGTGGAATTAGACAATTTCCCGCCAAGTTTAGTGCGCGTGTACCACTACCGGCGCTTGGCGCCACGACAATGAATGAATGACAACCAACGACTTTTTTAACCACTGAACTATATATATATACACTGGAAATCCACCAGGAGGGCTAGGGCTGTCGGCAACGGACAAAACCTGATATCTTGGTTATTATGGCAGAAGCGTTCCATGCCATATCAATCAATCAATCAATCTTTGTCAGTGACCCACCAAGGTGGGATTGACGGCGTCCAAAGCTAATCTATCTACCAGTGTTAAGAATATAGAACAACAACCAATTTTATGCAACAGCACACGTTAAATGGAAAGGAGGGGGCCGTATGTGATTATATTATATCCCAATTTATTTCCCTAAACTCGTCCAAGCCATACAGTGGACATTTCTTCATCTTTCTTATTACAGCGACCTTAAATTCTGAAAAATCGGTGGGCAACGCATTGTAGTACTTGATTGCCGAGTTTGGGAACGATGCAAGGGACTTAGTTAGCCTGCATCAGGGCAAATCCAACCGGTGAGCATTTCTTGTGTTATGGGAGTGAACAGTACTTCTCTCTGCGAAACACTCTACATTAGCTTTTACGTACAGTAAGCAAGAGAGAATATACTGGCTGTACACTGTTTGTATACCCATAGACGTAAATAGAGGCTTGCAGTGGTCCCTCCGGCCACCAGACGCCACTATTCTGACAGCCTTTTTTTGAAGTAAAAGGACATCAGCCACTCCTGGCGAGTGGCCCCAGATGAGTATACCGTAGTTTATATGGCTGTGGAAAAGAGCATGATACACCACAACCAAATACTGCTGGGTAACCAATTTTTTTAGCTTTCTTAGAAGAAATACTACTTTTGATAATTTGCTACACAGCAGTTCACAGTGTGCGGACCAAGTCAGCATGGAATCCACAGTGAAGCCTAACAGTTTTACATTATCACGCTCGGTGTTTAGGGTTCTTGTTTGAAGGGAACAAGTCATTTTTTGTGTTTTTTCGTCATTGAGCAATAGCTTGTTGTCTTCGAACCACTGTTTGACTTCGGCCAATAAGGCCTCTGCCAACAATCGGGCTTCAATGGGAGAGGGGCCCCTGCAATGTATGGTTGTGTCATCAGCAAATAGCAGGGTCTGGAGGCCTAAATCATTCACCATGATTAAGAACAGTGTAGGACCCAGCACTGAGCCTTGGGGTACACCATATTTGACAAGCAGCCATTTTGAAATTGCCCCAAGTATTGTCACGCATTGACGCCTGCCTGCTAGGTATGAGGTAAATGTCTGATGCACCACCCCATCTAATCCATAATTCCTTAGCTTGTCCAAGAGAACCTCGTGATTTACACAATCAAAAGCTTTGCTAAGATCACATAGGGTGAGTGATAGGGAATGGCCATTTTCAAAAGTATTCAGAATTTCCTTTGCCAGTGAAAGGAGGGCACTTGTGGTTGATCTGCCTTTTCTGAACCCATGTTGGTTTGGGTTGAGCAAACTGTTTGTTTCCAAGTATTCTATAAGTTGACAATTCATGACAGATTCGAAAACTTTGGCTATTGTGGGTATAATGGAAATTGGCCTGTAATTTGCTAATGAGCTGGAATCACCCTTTTTGAAAACGGGAGTAGTTCTGGACATTTTTAGCTCATCTGGGAATACTCCAGCTTGCAGGCAGGCGTTTAAAGCAATGCTGATTGGCTCAGCTAGTATGTCAATCACCAATTTAAGCAGTTTAGGGGACAGCCCATACACATCAGGACTTTCGGAATTTTTAAAGCCTTTGACCATCTTTGTGATTTGCAATGGGGAGGTTGCCTTCCAGTTTTGCAATCTTGTTGCTGCTCTCGGCACCCTATCAGTCGGATTTCTTCCTGATACTGGAATTTGGTCAACAACATTCGCACTTACGTGTAAATTTGATGTATTTCAATAACTTGTTTAATACGATTAATTGACATTTTCTGCTTTTGTAACATTTATTTATTTATTATAGAACAATAATCTATGGTCACACACCGGCAATTATGAAGATTTATTAATATTTAGCTAGAAATATGTTACTAAGAAAAATTGTGTCAGGCAGCAATTTAACAAAAAATAGTCAAGCCATTTAGTCCAATCTTACCATGTTCGTCTATTTAATTGCATTGGGACTAAATTTGAAGTGTTCAACTTCTTAAAATTAGTCTCCTACCTATACCAGGAGTAGAACCAGCCCATTGGGGGGGGGGGGGTGATTTGGCTCAAAATATAATAAACATGTGTAGTATCCATTACATTATAATGTAATAAGTTAGGCAATTTACAACAGGCTAGCTTATAAGATTTTGGGGGCGGCTATCCCCCCCAAAAAAACATTTCCATTTTTAAAATTCAATTTGTAAGCCAGCTAATGCCCCTTGAGATTGAAACAATAATAATAATAATTAGTATTAAAATTATACAGGGCAATCAAGGCCATAGCCAGGATTTGTTTCGGGGGGGGGGGGGGGGTTAAAAATTTCTTTGGGTATTACATAGTGGTTTTTATTTTTCCTCTCAAAATCCGATTCTATCTAGTATCAAGTCATTTCACTTCGGGGGGGGGGGGGGGGTGGACCCCCATGAACCCCCCTTGGCTACGGCCTTGAGTGTGCAATTAGTTAACATAACGATTAAGAAAACTTAAATAAACCCATAAATGTTGCCTCAACTAATGACCAAACCATGCGAACACTTAGCCTACTTGTGAAAAGTAATATTTTCCCCATTTCTCGTTTCTCATTTCTTGAATTTATTAGTGTATTTATAAGCAGAGCAAGATATGACCATTATGTCAAACCGAAGAAAAACTCAATAAATGGGTAAATAACAGGCAATGAAATACGTCTAAATCGCATTGAACGCAATGGAGTCAACCACTTCTTGCCATAATAACTCTTTTTGTCACGTGACCAAAAGTGAAGACATTTGTTCAGCATGGGCTAGGTGCCGTGGTAACAATCCATGTACATCTTATGATGAATGATGAAAACTGATCTAAAAAATAAAAATGGCGTCGCCTGACGCCTAGCGTTCACAACAAAAATGAAATGAAGTAATAATAATTTTGAATTTTATGCCTTTAGTTGTCAAGATTTGTCCAAAGCAATAATACATAATATTGTGTGATAATTTTAACAAAATAAAAGTAAAAAATATATCAAATCAAGTTGTATTTGGTGGCACTCTTCTAGTTTTAAAGATATTTGGATCCGTTATTATGACTGAAGGTAAGATTTCAAAAAAATATTTTATTGCCGGGAGTCACATATGTATGTAGTGCATCAGTATATGCTTAATTTATTTATATTATATTTACAACCAAAGGGTCATTACAACATTTACAGAGTTACAGAGTTAGTTAAGTTACACACTGCACTGCACTTTACTGTGACGCGTACCGCGTGAGGGACAACACTCAGTTTAATATTAATAAATAATTAGATTTCAATTGTGTTTTATATGAGTAGCACAGTAAAGTGCAGTGCAATGCTCTGTAATGCTAATAGCTCTAGTAATTTTGTTGATCTCGTTTTGATGACCATTTGGTTTATGGTAATGGCTATGGTAATTATTTTAAATGAGTTGCGTTCCCTAGGGCTATACAATGGGCATAAACTGCCCATGGTTTATTAAGGACCATTTGCGCCCAAAAATATGAGCTACTTCAGCCCTATTGAAATGACATAAAATAAATAAGGACTTTTTATTGTTTCTATTACTAAGCCAACCTAGCGGAGTTAGGGCTATAAAGCCATCTCTTACACTCAACTAGGATGACCCGGGACCGCCTGCTTTACATGCCCATGCGAAGCATGGCCAGAAAATGTAGCCTGCGTGGGACTCGAACCAACAACCTTTCGGGTGAAAGTCTGAGTCCGCACCACTACGCTACATGTCCTGATGTCTCACAATCGATTGACTTAAATATAAATTTGTTCAAATAAATGGAAAATATTCTGTGTTGCAGACAACCTCTTGGCCCTAATGCTGCTAAGCGGACGCGTCGGCACGTTTAAAAAAAGTTTCAAAATAAGGGGTGCTCCGCGGCTAACGCCTGCAGTCTTTGCAGAAGCAGGATTCTCTTATTTGGGACCTAAGGACATGGTGAGATGTCCTTTCTGCCTCATAGAATTGGGAGACTGGGAGCCGAACGATGTTCCTTGGCAAGAGCATATCAGAAGGAAGAGCGATTGTCCATTTATATTATTCAAAGCCAACCATAACCAGAAATTCAACGACTTGATGGATTGTTGCAGTTCCTTAGCCAGAAACATATTTGATGTGACTTATGCTGAAAATGTTCAGGAAATACGTGAATTGAACGAGAAGCTTAGTAAAAAGTCAAAATGAGTGATAAGGTTGCAAAGAGTTATATAAATTAATGTTTTCTTTAAATTTGTGACTATTGCCCATTATTCTTAGCGCATTTCATACAAGCATTATTTTTGAAAATTGTATGTTTTAAAATATTTAGTAATAATGCAGATAAGACATACAACTGTTGTTTTACCATCGACTATTACTGCTAAAGTGCTTGTACAGTACGAAAATTGGAGTGCCTAGGGGCCAAGTGGTGCAAGTGACAAAAGTAAACTTTCGATATTATTTAGTCCAAAGTTTGAAACTCATGAAAATATATAGATATACCATTTTCCGTGTATTCTATCATTGTCGTAAAGACTGATGCTCCTGTTGGCTAATAGGATGAAAAACAACATGAGTAACAGGATAGTGTACTTAACTCCGAATCTAAAAAAATGTCGCTTGGGCGCTTATTCCACCGACGTTAATAGTTCACTATTGACGTGTTTGACGTGGTAGCAGACATTAAAGACAGTGTAAAAATGTCTGCTACCACTTCAATATCTGCAATATTTTGACTATTGACGTCGGTGGAATAAGCGCCTTGCACCACTTGGCCTCTAGGCCCATCAATCAATATTCGGCCAATTACAGTTCCTGTTATCCTGACCGACATAACAGTTTCTTAAATATAAGTTAGGTTAATCCTTTATGACTGCAAATTTATGGCAATTTTATTTTCCTTCAAAACTTTCTATCTTAGATAATATGCACTCAAAACTGATATTCTACTGACAATTCATTCCTGGAGAAATGACTAAACTCTATGCAATTGGTTATAGTCATTATTAAAGGAAATATCTAATTATTGATAAAATATACAGAATTACTGTTGAACCGCAGAATTCAGTGCAAGTTTCCGTTCATTTATGCAATCATTTTGTCTTATAGTAATTTTGATTTGAGACGGTATATTCAATGGCTGAGGGGATAATATAGCTTCTTGGGCGTAGCCTCGTTTTCACAACTCTAAGTTTAAACTGTCTCTTTACTTCCGCTGAACATAACAATATAAATTATATTACTGTTTATGAACGCCCAATTACACTATTTACTATTCTACCCGATAGTTGTTTGATATAGGTTAGTGAAATTAATAAAACCAAAATAAATATTAAAAGGTATAATTAAAGTGAAAAAAGTTTGAATATTAATTCTAACATATTGTTCATACTTTTTATAGCTGAAAAAAATTGAGCGACGTAGAACATGTAGCCAAACATACATATAAAACGATTACATAATAGTACAGATGAGGCTGGCTGGATTATTTTATTATAGCGCAGTTTATACTTATATACTTTTATACTTTATACAAAACCATAGATTCTGTAAGACTATTAGTAACCTTATCTGATATGCTATATTGATAAAAAAGATATTGCAACGCTTGTCGCAGTTTCCTACAGGCAAATAAAAATACAGCTAATAAGCCTGCTAGCTCACATCGCATTTTGACACTAGGTATAATTTCATATTACAATTATTGTGCGAAGTGACATTAATTATTATTAGTTTACTGTAAGAATTGTACTAAAATGTTTTTTTCTAAATATTTTCTTTCCTTTCGGAGTTATAAGCTATAATTCGGTAGTCAACTAAAAGCACAAAGGCTTTAAAAATCGATGACTTCCTTTCGATGGGGCTCTTCACCATTTAGTTAATTTCCCATATCAAAAGTTACCTGTGCATGTGTTTATTTTATGTATGGACCATTGTATGAAAACACAGTGGCATTTAAGAAACAACTCGGACATAGACGCAATACTCAAAGGAGAAGACAATACGTTTTGTAAAAGCACAGCGTCTAAGTTGGCTAGGAAACGAAAGATCGCATGCCGAACAAAATGTGCAAAGCAAGTAAACAGGGACGTCCACGAAACCACTGGAAGGACGAACTAAATACTGACCTCAGCGAGTCGGGAGTCCGTAGACGGTGGAGGTTCGTAAAAAACTGAGATGATTGGAGATTGTTGTTGAGGAGGCCCAAGTCCATCAAGGGCAGTAGAACCAGAATTTTCATTTGAATGGGAGTTGGAATTCTGCTTGAATCTTAAGCCTAAGTATTATTATCCTGCAACTCAGCAAAGCTTATCACGGGGACAACTAACAACAATGGCACAGGACTCCGCCCACCTGTTGGTCTGTCCGAAGCTGCCCAATATTGAACTGTTTGCATGCGTGTTGCTGGACACGCGAAGGAAGTAATCTGCAGTTATATTCCAAGTACCTGTTCGATGTACTCTGACGCTATCACAGCACCGATCAACCCTCTTAAGGCTCTGCTGGATCAGCCATAGTGTCGTAGCTTGGCAACGTATTGACTTGGAAAAGTGGGGCCGATTGCATGACGACCTCGGCGGCATCTTCTCTGCCAAAGTCCACCAGCTTCTTGATGAAGGTACCTAAAAACGAGAATAATAGCTACATTACGCAACACACTTAATCAGTACCCAATAAACTTTGTCCGTTCCTGGAGGGAGCCTCAGGCCCCCTGTTTGCAATAAAACTGTTTCACACCTATTTAAAAACAAAATTAATACCCGCAGAAAGATCCCCGTTTTGAGGAATATCAACAAGTTTTAGTCTGAAAAAATATATAAAAAGTTATTTTATTTTATGACGAAGTAACTGTTACAAAGTGAATATGGAAAATATTACTGAAATTATATCATTAGTTGATTAGACCGATATCACTTACGAGTACCATTGCTAAACTTATTTAGAAAACTATCAAATCAAGACTGACCAACTTCTTATAAACAACAAACTACCTATCAAACAACCAATACGGATTCAGATATGGACGTAGTACTCAAGACGCGATTGCAAAACTTTCATCCCTACTATATAAGGATCTTGACGACGGAAACCACCCCGTATGCATATTCATAGACCTTGAAAAAGCTTTTGACACAGTGTCCCATGAGTTATTGCTTAAAAAACTTAATCGTGCCGGAATTAGAGGCCACGCTAACAACCTAATAAGATCTTTTTTAACAGACAGGCAACAATTCGTACGACTTTCCAAAACTAATAACGGCTATCAAACGTCTTCCCTAAGTTGCACAACAACTGTGACATGCGGGATCCCTCAAGGTACAGTCCTGGGTCCTCTGTTATTCTTGATTTTTATAAATAGCCTACTCGAAATGAATCTGGATGGTACTTTGCTGGGTTTCGCTGATGATACAACTCTATACTTTTCAGGCAAAACCTGGGACGACACACATACTAAAGCAGGAAATGGAATTAAGAGAGTTAAAGAATGGCTAGCTAACAATCAGCTTACTCTTAATACCTCTAAGACGGAATACATCACATTCAGCCTTACCGCAACGGGCCAACCTGCAAGATCATCCATAAAGTTACATGAAAGACTATGCGACCCTAACGTCCCCGATTCCACATGTCATGTTATAAAAAGAGTAGATAACTACAAATACCTAGGGGTGACAATAGACAAACATTTGAAATGGGCTGAACAGATTGCACTTACAGCTAAACGGGTACGGAAGACAATATACAAATTTAAATTACTCAGACAAATACTTGACATTAATTTACTGAGGCAAGTTTATCTCTCGCTAGTCAACTCTATAGCATCCTACAGTTTATTGGCTTGGGGAGGTGCCCACCAAACTCATCTAGAACCTGTAGAAATCTCTATAAGACATGTCATTAGAGTCAGTTTGAGAAAACATTATCTGTACCCATCCCTAACACTGAACAACGAATTCAAGGTACCATCGATAAAATCATCTTACTGCTTCCAATTATTAACATATAGATTACAGCAAAATCTGTCGCTCCAGGGACAAAGTGAATTCATCCAACATAACCGGATTACCCGCCTGCGTGAGAGTCGCAATCTCCAAATACCTACTTTTAAAACAGCCTCGTACAAACATTCCCACTTATATTTAGGGATTTTAGCTTTTAACGCACTACCAACTGATCTTAAAACATTAATGCCAGATAAGAAGTGCCGTAAAACAATTAAGCAATTTCTGCATAGTAATCCACAGTTTATAAACATAATATATCCGGGAGAATAGCTTAACGAAGAGAATGCCAATTTGCCAAATAATGTATAATGTACCGCATACCTAGTTTTATTATTTAATTATTATTCTATAATTAATATTAACATCTTATAATACTAACCTAGCAACTAAGACAGAACCCATCACGGGCCACATGGCCTATAGGGTTCATTTTCTAATATGTATATTTTGTATTGTATTCTTAATTTTGAATATATTGATTGATTGATTGATTATGTTTGGTGTTAGTGTAGCTGTTTGTAAAGTCAGACCGATTAAAAAAAAACATGGGCGTATCCAGACGGATACATTTTTATTTATTCATTACCTATTGTAGTTTCCTTATTCTTTGCCCATAGGTCCAATAGTGCGCAGGTTTTACTGGAAGTTCCTTCGCTGTCGAGGGTGGCTATTTTATTGGCCAGTCCCAATTTCACAGCAAGTAGACACCAATCCCGTCCCAGCGGATCAGGCGGGTCCAGCAGTCGCGCCAGGGCTTGCTGGCAGGCATATGACAGCTCTGTGATGGGCAGATTTCCACCGAGGATCACAATGTCCGGAACCTTAACAAATAAGACCATAATTAGTCGAAACAGCCAAATGAGGCAAACATAGGAGGACAGTCAGAGCTTGTTGATATCCCTCCCTATATTATTGTGCTAGGGCCCTTGGCGGTTTTGAACAGATTATAAGGTAATGGGTAAACCAAACTACACATCTACTACATACTACTACACATAACTACATATCTACTATTTTCTTATAACACCAGAAACCGCAAAACATACCCATTTCCCATTTTAAAGCTTCAAATTTAATTAAATCGTTCTTAAAACATATCTTTCGGGCACACAGGCACCGTAAAGTTAGAGTCAAACAAATCTAAGAAAATAGCTGGGTTGGATCGAACTTAAAAAAAAAGAAATGACTTTTTTGTTCTATTACTAAGCCAACCTAGCGGAGTTAGGGCTATAAGCACTCACTTACACTCAACTAGAAAAGCCCGGGACCGCCTGCTTTACTCGTTCCGAAGCATGGCAAGAAAAGGTAGTGTGGGACTCGAACCAACAACCATTCGGGTGAACCACTACTCTACATGTCCTGACTTATCCCACCTTGTACAAATAAAATGCACTCTGCTGGTGACAACTGCACCTGCGCGTTCTGCAAACTGCATCGCCTGCAGAGTGTGTTATAGTTTGCCTTCAAGGCTCCAATTTTCAGAAAGTGCTGCCATTAATGATTTTTCCAATCTCTTACAAAACGTAATTCATGTTCCCCACTCGGTCGTTAGTTGTAGCGCACCTACCGTTTCAGCACCAAAAGCTACTAGGTCCAGTATCCGCTCCTCGTTGCCGAGATTCGGATTATGCAGGGAAGCGTGCAGGCCGTTAGAAGTCAACACTGTAGACAGAACATGCTCAGGGCGCCAGCAGTGGGGAGTATCACTGTGAAGCCGCAATTCTTCACAGCTGAGGACATGCCGCTCCCAAGAAGCACCAGGTGCTATTGTGGATATGACCTGTCGACCAGTCATGGCAACGGATTAGGAAAACATCGGTATATTAATTGAGGAAAGGATTGAACAACTGGCCGAGCTGAAGGTGTTATCTGTCCGACTGGGGCGAGTTCAGGAAATGAGTTCAAGGCCACCCCCCCCCCCCGCTGCGCACGCAGCACTAAGGGGGAAGAAGAAGAAGAAGGTATATTAATAATTGCTGCTAATGTCACGCGAGCTTTCAATATTCAGTAACTTGAGAATTACCGACTGTATTAGTTTAGCGGTGGGGTTAAGGGAGAGGCTTCAAAATATTTTGAAAATAATAAATCGCCGTTGATTTTTGACGAAAGTAATTAATTTCTCGTTCCACAGCTGCAAAGTTATGAATGTGATGAGATGAAAAAAAATAAATAAAAAAAGATGAAATATTATTACCTACTTCTATAAAACCCGTGCATTAAATCGATTTCATAGAATAGTTGTAAATCAATCTAGGAAATAGACTGCTTTTTGAGAAAGCTTGAATTTTCTATGAATTTACAAATACTACTAATAATAAAAATTATAATAAATAATTTTAATAAAAATAAAATTCATTGGCGTAAATTCCCAAAATTTCTGGGGGGGGGGGGGGGCGGGGGTCTCCCCCGGAGAAAAACAAATTGATGATTAGGCCCAAATTAGGGAGGTTTTACGCATATTGCAAGCAGTACAGTGGAGATTTTACAGACGAATAAACTTACCACTGAGGGGGGTCTCACCAGAAGACAAATTTTGAAAAAATAGGTCTGAAAAATCGGGGTTTTAAGCATTTCGAGTAATATATTTTTGTGAAAGTACTTGGTCAATACGTTAATTTTTTTCATAATGTCTTTCATGTTAAATATGCATACCAAGAATTAATTTCCCTTTCGTTATTGTGGATTGTATTGGCCTTTTGCGTCCATAACGTCTTTGTCATCAGAAATCCTGGGGGGGGGGGGCTTAGCCCAGGACCCCCTATTTACGCCAAAGTTTGCAAGCAGTACAATTGAGATATTATAACGACGAATAAACCTACCATTGAGGGGGGCCCGGGGGTCTCCCCCGGCGACAAATTTGTAAAAAATAGCTCTGAAGTATTGGGGTTTAAAGTATTTTGAGTAATATAGTTTTTGTGAAAGTACTTGGTCAATTACATTAGGCCGAGCTGGAGCTGCAGCTAGCAGTTGGATAAGGGCTTTATACGTAATATAATACAACCTATGTAGATTCGGGCCGCTCCTTATAGAATTATATCATAGGTAAAAGTTACTTACGTGATCAATTATGGCTAGCATTTCCTCCAAAAAATAGAAACAAGCCAGGCGAAGAGCATGGGTCCCTCTGACCTTGACATCAATCACTTGGCCCTCTTGCTCCAGGGTGACCAGCCCTTCAATGTCGCCTGCGCAGAGTTTGGACCCCCGAAACCATTGGTATAAATCACCATCGGGGTCCTGACACATTATTGCGGTTCTTCGCAATTGCACCTACAAAACATTAATATCAGAGTAAATATATTAATGTGCCTACGAAGTCCAGTGTTTTTATCATGTTCTTATCGATAGGGAAATTGTCGCCGCTCTCCTATATCAGTAGCAGGACCTTTTTTCTGTTCAAAATACAAATCCAAAATATTTTTTTAGCTGTAGGGTAGGAGATGCTTATCCAAGTATCAGGACTGATTTTTCTATACTGTGGTATACGGTATATGGTATGTTGTGATAAGTCACATAATGAGGAGGATGAAATTAGATGTATTGTAGTTGTACACCAACCTGTAAACGAGGAAAGATAGTTTGCAGTAGGCGGTAGGGGGCCTTAAGCCGAACACCAGCGTAGCAGCTGTTGGGAGGACTGTACCTTTCATCCACAGCTGCCCAAAGTCCATCGAGTTTCTCAACGAGGTTGAAGCACGGAAACTCGAATTCCATCTCCCCGTCGTTCTCACACTGCACATAAGTATGCAAGAGATTAGAAACGAATAAGTAAACAAAATTATGCAGGATTAGACAATGCATTTTTTTGACTTGTGAGCCTACTATGCCGTTCAGTATTGACTTAGATGCGGTTTCCACCGACCTCTAAGTGCAAAATACACATACGGTGACGTGGTAGCAGATATCATTAATAAAGGCGGGGTTCCACCGTACTCTCATTGCAGAATGCAAATGAAATTGACGGAAATTTGAATTTTTCTTTTTATAGAAACCTATTAAAATGTTTGTTCTTGACATATCCCATGAAGCCATTTTTTAATTTAAGTTTGTTTGTTTGTGATTTTACTTTATGATCATTGATCAATTTTAACCATGGCATAGAGTAAAACAAACATTTCCGTCAATGTCATTTGCATTCTGCAATGAGAGGTCGGTGGAAACCCCGCCTTTATTAATGATACCTGCTACCACGTCACCGTATGTGTATTTTGCACTTAGAGGTCGGTGGAAACCGCGCCTTAACCCACTTAAGTACCCTATCGCCTGTTACCAAACGGCATAGTAGGCCCGCTGACTCTATGAAAGTCTTCCCTTATAGGCTCATTGTCTACAAATTGTAATAAAATTCTGCAAAACAGTGAGTTGGCCAATGGTCAGCTTCCACTTAGGCGGCTTTCCACCGACGTCGTTTTTCAATGTGAATGTGCACGACGTGGTAGCAGACATCATTAATAAGTCTCTGCCATATTTTAAGGAGACTATAATGTAGATACTTAACTTATCTATTATAAATTAAGTTATAATATGGTAGAGACTTATTAATGATGTCTGCTACCACGTCATGTCGTCATGCACATTCACATTGAAAAACGACGTCGGTGGAATAGCAGCCTTAAGTTCATACAAAAAACCGTACTCTAAAAAACGAAAAAAAAGCTACCTGGGTGCATAGTTGGAGTGCCATTAAAAGTGGTAAAATATTTTGGGCTGGAGCCTGAGGAAAAGCGCCTTGGAAGTCGTCCTCCGTGTAGCATCCAGTAAGACGGGCGCGAGCAATGGCTTCCAAGGACAGTAGCCCACCAATTATGTCCGGTCCACAGAGCCATGGTAAATCCAGGATCACAATATCCTCCGGTTCAGATTTGAACAACATGCCCTGAAAAATACAGTTTTGTCAATTTTGTCCCCTACATACTATTCTAAGGCGGCTATTCCGCCGACCCCGTTTTACATAATGCAAGTGCATGACGTGGTAGCAGACATCATTAATAAGTCTCTGCCATATTTTAAGGAGACTACAATTTAGATAATTAACGTATCTATTATAAATTAAATTATAATATGGTAGACTTATTAATGATGTCTGCTACCACGTCATGCACTTGCATTATGAAAAACGAGTTCGGTGGCATAGCCGTCTAATAGAATGAAGAAGGTGCCTCCTAGCGATAGGTAGTCAAATCATGGGTTATCCCAGATTTACAGCCGATTAGAAATTCCCTTATGCAAGAGGAACTTTTTTTTAGAGGAAGTCTTCCTAACTTCACATTAAAGATTCAACATTTCCAAATGGAATCCACACCACGCTGAAGTAGCCCATCATTTCCATCCCACAATTCTTATATTATTATTCACAGCTAGGAATTTAATTTTAAGCTGGGGAATTTCATGTAATTATCTATTAACTTCAGTAATCCAATGAAGCCCAAGTTTCATGCCGATGCTCAAAACGATTGTCCTCACTTCTGTGTATAGAGACAAGACAACGGTGATGAGCAACCATCCTTAGTGATCTATATAGGATAGATGGGATATTCGCTCCAGCCAAGGAAATTTTTGGAATATCTGGTGCCACCTACTAAGTCTTCACAAAAACAAATCTCGTCATGGCTTCAAGGCGTGCTCTGATTGGTCGAAACGTGACAGATGGCACCAAAAATTCAAAAAAATGGCGGGGACATACCTGTATGTCCCATATCGGCTGAATGGAACTCTAACGATACTGACCTCACCCATAATGGTTAACTGCGCCATCAACTGCTGGACGTGATCATCTCCAACCAGTGGGTTGACGAACCGGTGAATTCGGGACATGAGCTCAGACCACGTGATCACAGGAAATACTTCTAGCTCGCGTCGCCATGTTGGCATCATCTCCATTACTCCTTCCAGGAATCCGTTCCACTTTAGCAGGCCCTGCAATAGGAACTCGGAATATACAGTGTGTGTGTGTGTGTGTGTAGGTGTGTGTGTGTGTGTGCAGCAGAGAAGGTTGGATGCTAATCAGACAGAAACGAAACACCGAACATTTTATATGATAACGTGTCATGTGTTTAGCTGTGAACAAGAAAAGATATTGCCTCATTGGTAGAATTAGGTGTAGAAGTGTAAAACCGTGTAAAAAGATTTTAACGTGTACTGCCTTGGACAAGCTTACGAGCTTACTCTTATGTGTGTGTATTGTAGATAAAAATCAAGCCTTTTCTTTAATCGATAGCCATGGAAATAAATGAAACATTTTGCGACGCTTGTGTTTCTAAAATCAGAAAGGGAAGCTTGCAGGGCTGAAGTTGCATAAACGCGGAATCGGATCACTTAGAATGCTGGTCAATTAAGCGCGAACGAATCGTATTAGTGTGAAAGTTTTAAAACACAAAGTGCTTCAGTGTTGAAAGTACTAGCAATCACCGGTGTATAATCACCCTACCTGGTAAAATTAGATTATTGTGAGATAATAGATGTACAATATTGCAACATGAGCAATATACATATAACAAAGAAAAAATTAGAGATTCGCCTCTCAATTAAAATTTGGGAAAAAATAGGCTATTAAAAAAAAAAATCTTATCACTCAATGCCTCGTGCAAAGATTACAAAAACAAAGTGGTTTGTAAAAAGCGCAACAGTGATGACACTCAGCGACACCGCAGACTAAAACTTAACTTTGCCGGATCGCAGGCACTCTGTTGAATAGGAGCGTACTTTGCCGGTATCCATAGCAACAGCTGTCTCAATGGTTTAACTTCTTCTTCCTATAGTTGCAAATGATGACAATGATTATGAGAAATGATTTGATGAGAGTAGCATAAGCCATAGCTTTTATAAATAAATAAAGACTATTTGTTTTATTATACTAACCCAACCTAGCGGAGTTAGGGCTGTAAAACCCTTTCTAACACTAGAAAGGTCCGAGGACCGGGACCACCTGTTTTACGTGCCCAGAAAATGTAGAACGTGTGCGCTCGAACCAAAAATCTACCGGGTGACAGTCGGAGTCCGTACCACAACTTCACATGAAGACTGCGGTAAATTACGAGAACGCCAAGTTGGACCTCCTGCACTAATCAAAGCGGTGATATTGATGTTTATTTCATTTAATCGATTGTACATTGTTATCAATCAATATCGCCTGGGCATATTTAGGCTAAACTTTTAAATGAAAATACAGTAAGTTTGTGAGAACTTCTTGCTCTTGACGTGACAATTGACGTAGTCAACAAAGAGACTAATTTGTCCCTTAAGTATTTGATTGGTTTCAACGTACAGTAGTAGAAGTCATGTACCAAAACCTTGCAAAAATACATGAAAGTGAAGATAATGTAAATTATTTTACATTAATAAATATTTTCCTGTATAGGTAGAAACTGAGAGTGGAGTAAGGAACCAATCCAACTTTCTAATGCGGGATTTATCTATTTAATTTTAGTAGTCTTTCGAGGCAAATGAGGCGAACAGACTTACCATCAAAATTCTGTGTTTACAAGAGGCAATAGCAGTCTTTGTGTCCCTAATTCCTTGTGAATTCGACAAATGAGCGTCTACGAGATTGACTTTGGACTCCAGCACCAGTGTGGGGAACTCTGCAGCCAAACGGTCGCGAAGTTGTTGAGCAAGTGGACTCATAAATACCCCCTGTGCATCACGAGGAATTCGAGCCACATCCGCATGGGTCCCGACCAAAATCACACGTACTGCTGTATTTCCAATACCTGCATCAATATTATATGACCTTATACTAGTATACCAAAAAGAAAAGTGAAGACAGTAAAATGCCGAAATGAAGATCATCAGAAGAGCTCATCAGAGGACAAAAAGGGATAGAATTAGAAATTAAGTGATGAGAAGAGAGTTCGGAGTGGAAGAACGGCTGATGGAAGGGATAGGGCAAAGATTCGGACAAGTCGGGCGAACGGATAACAGCAGGCGCGCGAGCAAATGACGGGGGGAAGATATAGAGGGAACACGAAGAAGAGAAAGACCAGGCTAGAGCTACAGAAGCCATATTGAGGACGATCTCAGGCTAATGGGACTGGCCCCGGAAGAGGTGTTGAGTAATCAAAAGTGGGGAGAGAGTGGAAGAGGTTCGCTTAAACGTAACTGGGGCTGATTATATTGATGATGATGATGAAAATGAAACCTAAAGAGAATCAGAGCTAAAATAAAAATGCATAAGTCACTTACCGAATGTCTGTGGATTTTTCAATCTAGCAGTCAAGAAATGTAACCAAAATGAGCAATGATAATGTTGTCTTCCTAAAGAGTCCATCAAGTTGAAAGTGACGACGTAGACGCTTGCATAGTCACCCAGAAACAAATCGTAAATTTGAAAATAAGTGTCCAGTCCAGAAAAGTCCCAGAGGCACACGTCTCCACAGTTGAAAGAAGCCTGAAATTCGATTTATTAACACTCAGACAAACCTTTCGGTTTTGAACTTTAATAATTGATTTAAAAAAAACAAAAAAACAAAAACATTATACAGCAGTCGTGGCCATTTTGCGGTGGCTTTCCAAACAAACAGAGGAGCCAGGTAGGCATGGAACCATAAATAAATGGTTTGCGTTTAATTACTGTAGATTACTGTACTTAGCCTAGTGCAGTGGCATAAGTGGGGGGGGGGGGGGGGGGGGGCGAAAATGTGAAAATAGAGAAAAATAAAATAAAGAAATTAAATGTGAGTTGTAAAGCATGCCGCATAATTTGCCAGTAGTAATAGATGCTCGGATTAACAGTGAGTGGTAAGCGATTTGGTTGGTAAAATTCAAATTCAACGTCGTCTCGGGTCTCTTCCGGTGGCAGGAAGTTGATAGCTAGAAGCGACCTAGTGTTGCCAAAACCATAGATCAAAACAGTATCCAAAAAATCTTCACACATACTGTCAATAAATTTCGAAACGTCACTAAAGAAAACCGGATAGGCTCATTAGCCTACCGTACAACATAATGTATGATAATCATTGTTATTTAGGTACAGCATGTCGGCTGTTCGGAATTCCCAAATTTTTCTCATGCTGAAAAATTTCACCTCACGGCCCCGCATTCAACCATGATAATGCGGAGACGGGGGTTCGAGTACAGGTTTGGCGCATTTTTCGTACTTTCCCTTTTCATATCCTGAGACATACCTGGTGTATTTCTATGCCACGAGTATAATGATAGTGAGGAACTTGATTGGGTTTGCATTGATGAGGTGCTATGTCCATTTCAATATGTGTGCTTGTAGGAGAAACAGGACAGGCTGAAAAAGTAAACAAATAATCGCACTGCCGGATCTACAGATGTGGAGGCCTGTGGGCATAATATTTATGGGGGACCTATGGTGGTTTTGACTAACTACAAAAAATTGCACGACCGCATTTTTTAAATTTGCTACGTAAAATGAATAACTTACAAATTTACTTTCCTAGCCTTTTCTTGACCTACATTAATAGTAGGACAATATAACATATAGGTTATAGGGTACCTACCATATTTGAATTTGAATGATTTCTGAAGAATGATCATTGCACGTGGAAAAACTTACATTTTCCTGAATTAGTGGGTTGAGACTTGCTTCGAGCGAACAGACCAATGAAGTAACCAGCTTTTAATGATCGAATCAGCGTAGTCTTCCCAGAGCCCTGCTCCCCAATAAACTTTACGTTGATTTTCGATAGAGGATGATCGGTTGGCAATAATTGGTTGATGTGCGATTCATAATTAGAAGTCTGAAATAAACAAATATTTCATTATAAGAGAGGCCTTGAAGCTAGGTGCTCACTTAAATTAGGTGAATATGAATGAGCATGGTTTTGTTTCACCCTAGTATTGGTAGTATGGTTGGACACAGTCCCAGGCCACGGTGTGGGCCCATAGGACTCCAGTGGACCTCCTGATTATAGTGGATTCCGAACCACTTGGGAAACACAGCGAAGTCACACGATTAGTTCGGAGGTGACCAGGACAAGTCCTACCATGTTTCCCTACCGGCACTGTGCACACGACCAATTTATCTGCAGTTTTGAACCTGCTCTGGTCCGCTGGATTCAACTTGGTATGGCGGCCGGCTTGTTTCACCCTAAAATATACTGCAGAATACTTTTGAGTTATAAATAACATAATATAAACCAGATATGAGACAGCAATGATGTCAAATTGTGACTTTGTCACTGAGTATAGTGTACCCTACATCTTGCATTTCCATTCTAAGTTGAACGAAGGCCTACACAGATTTGGACGATGAGAAAAGAAAACAATCTGCTTAACAATATAGCGTACTGATAATGCGTGGATAGCTAGTGCCCCGCAAAATTGAATCCACCCTTTCATATCTGAATTTCGTACTTACTATGCGTAATTTATTCAGTAATTCTCCAATATCGTAGTGGCCTTGTTTAAAAGCCGTTATTTCAGCCTTAATTCCATCACTGTTGCGTTGCTCGACATTACATCCAGACAAACATAGGCACCTTAAACAAATTAAATTCATTATAAATCTAAACACTCCATTGACTTTAGGTTGAAGAGAAGAAATACCTGGACACAGTAGTTTACCACTACACCCCGGGTCCCCCCTTCGGTTAGGTAAGTAAAATAAGTGACACAGTGGCCCGTTAACGCATAGATTGTGGGTTCGAGTCTCGTCAGGTCTAGTTGTTCTTGATACTGTATTTATGGATATAAATTAAATTAATTTTCAGATGGTTCACGAAATTTGAAAAAAATTGTTTGTGAACTTAGGTAAAAAAGTTATCTTTACAAGTTAACTTTCTGCAGCTTTAAAATGTCAAGCGAGTTTAACTTTATTAACAATTTCGATGCACCCCCCCCCCCCACCCCGTTTAAAAAATATAGAAAATCTTCTAAAACGACCCACCAGAACTCTCCGCGACATTTTCTGTACGCATAGTCTTATTCATACATATTATAGTATTCTGTGGTCTTATTGTTCGCCTTTTGTTTATTTGCAATAAAGTCGTTTTTCATTTCGTTTCATTTCATAGCCCACAGGCACCGTGCATGTGAGCGAATTTAT
Organism: Psococerastis gibbosa; assembly: GCA_963971405.1. Classification (NCBI taxonomy): domain Eukaryota; kingdom Metazoa; phylum Arthropoda; class Insecta; order Psocodea; family Psocidae; genus Psococerastis; species Psococerastis gibbosa. The sequence continues at coordinate 31,143,859 of OZ020489.1, read as the reverse complement.
ATTTTACACCATAGGCAGTTTAGCACTATTGTTGCTTGTTTTATTCGTGTCACAAATTATTAAAAAAAAAATAGACTGTTTACCAACCTAATGATATCGATGTATCCATAACGGGCAGCCAGATGAAGGGGGTAAAAACCACCCCCATTAGGAACGTCTAGGCTGCATCCTAAGGCGCAAAGTGTTCTCACAACTGACAAAAATCCTTTTCGAACTGCAATGTGAACGGCAGCATCGCCAGACTGAAATGAATATTTTTTTAAAAGAACCGGTCCGAGTTTACTCGAACATGCTTTCCAATTTATCAAAATTAGTAGATAGAGAAAATGAATAATTTCATGGTAAATAATTTTCCTATGGTTAAATTTCCGATAACTAACTCGGGGGGGGGGGGGGGGGGTTGTCCACCTGACGTCACTGGAGGTGAGGTAAATGCTAGATAGGTCAGACCAACACATTACCACACACCAATACTGGCAGGGCACGCAATGCATTTGAGCGTGAATTATCTATCATTTAAAAAAAAAAATCATTTTTGTACAAAACCAAATACTTTTCTGGGAAAGCAACCTGTCCAGTTTCGTTACTCAATTTAACACCTAAAACATACCTGAAAGTAGAAATCAACGATAGGAAGGTTTCGCAGAAAAACTATTTTTTAGTCATTTTTCATGAAATTTTTATTTTTTTTATTTTTTTACCCCCAGAAGCAAACTATCAAGGGGCAAGCGACCCCCCGCATTTTATCAACATTAATAACAACTACAATATATGTGAATTTAATAGAAATCGTTGGAGCCGTTTTTTTTTTAGTTTTTTGAGAATGAAACCCCCCCAAATTGAGATAGCCCCAAATAAAAAAAATTGTTCCGAGGTATGATTTTTGTGAATCTACATGCCAAATTTCATCAAAATCGACAGAGTAGTTTGCCCGGAAAACGACGCACAGACAGACAGACAGACATTTCGTAAAAAACCACTTTTTTGGGTTCCTGGGACCTCAAAACGTGTAAATCCATTGAAATCTCGGAATCGGAAATTTCGACCGTCACAAAGCTTTCCTTATACTACGTATAAATTGGAAAGCAACAAGCCAATAGCCAAGCGATGATATGAGCAGCTGCTTTCCCTAAAAGCTTTACTACTGAGCTGTGTACACCTATCAGATACTTTATCATCAACTCAGCTGGAAACATTTGCCTAACCAATTTATATCCCCACGAGCCGCCACTGGTTATTGGGACCAATGATCACATCAATAGGGCCCACATAGTTCGGATGGTTCCTTGACATGATGAAAAAGATTTCCACTATCAATGGCCAATGGCTTTTTAAGTAAGGTACTTACGGCAGTCTGCAAATCGACGTCAGCTCCCGACTGCAGCAGTAGAATACCAATATTGACATGGCCTTCCAATAGCGCGACGTGAAGGGGTGTTCGCCCGGCATCATCAGTGGCGTCCACATTGGAGCCTGCGGCCACGAGTACCCGTACACAGCCCATGAAGCCCTGCCTGCAGGCCACGTGCAGCGCCGTCTCACCTCCATGACCGGCCTGGTCCAAGTCCGCGTCTGTTTGGGCCACCCAATCTCTCAGCCGGTCCATGTTGCCTTCCTCGCAGTACTGAATGCCGCGCAAGTCCATTCTTTCCTTGTTCATCTGCAATCACAAGTGATTTCCTACTAGTATGGCTTATTATATATGCAAAAGGGTAGTTTTACTGAAACAGTACTGCTGATAGACCTGTCATTGAAGCAGAATTTTCTTTTTTCTTTCTCCGGTTTCTGTCCCAGAGGGCTAAGAAAGTTAGTTTAATAGGCTAACCTGGTTGGAGAGCATTAGAGACCAGATTCATTCTCTCCTGGCTAACCATATATGACATAATTTTAGCCTCAGACTCCATAATACTCAGAAACCATACCAAGCACGTATCGTACCTATTATAAGACCATTGTTTTAAAGAGATAATCATATGGCACATACGTTTTACTCAACTGACTCATCTATCAGGTTATGGCAACAACCGGGAACGCAAAAATCTAGAGTAAACCTCCCGAATTTTTCAGCATAAACAGATTTAGGTTAAACATTAGAAAAGAATAAAAAATACAAAACATATTATACCTGTAGTTTATCGTTTTTGAAATTTCAAAACTGACCGTAAAGAATGTTTAAATAGATTTCGACCACAGTTGGCAGCACAGGAATTAAGTACATTATCACAAAAGATTCTAAAAGTCTGGTGTCACAGAATTGCATAAAAAGAATTTATCAAACATAATGGAATGCATAAATTCCCCTCTACTCTTGTACACCCAACTTGCCAAATAAATATGAAAAAGTGGTCTGATGTGTTCCTTCCTTCCTATCACCGATTTGGATCAACATAAGTTGCAAATATTTACGAAGCTGATTAACGATGCAATACAATGCATCCATCCAAGTTCAATTGTCTATGGTAGGCGATTAAAAATAGAAATCCAAATAATATAGCTGAGATTACAACACAATCAGTTGCTTACGAACCTTCTTACTTGAAGAACAATGTACAATAATATCGGATCTTAACAAAAACCAAAATAATGGTGAGTGTCGCAGTGTAGATAAACGAAAACTTTAGCTTAAACTTAACTTAAGGATTACTATGATAAACAAATACTCACCTTGGGTTCATATGAAAATAGAGATCAATAATTTTTTCGATGGTCGTGTGCGTGTTATGTGTCATGAAGTACCAGTAATTACATGATAAAGTTCCATTTGAGCAAATTATTCAGGAGGGTGAGTAAACTGAAGCATGCGCAGTATACAGCCGCAATGCACCGGTGCGCTACCTCCCATCACCATTGCCGTTTCAGCACACATTGCAGTTTCCCGCTTCTTTTCGAATAGTGTGGAATATGAAAATCAGCAATAATTTCTTCTTCGTTAAGTGAAATGCATAGCCCAGAAACTTCAGTGTCACTACATACTCAATGCTTACGAATTTCGCTAACATTTAAGTACATTTGTATGTTTTTCTTTGGACCCCATGGCAATTTTGTGATTTTCAGTTTAGACTTGTCTATTGTTATCTGTATGGGTTCCTTATAATGACGATGACAAAAGGTCGAATCCGGTTATAGAATGAATTTTAATTATAATAGTAATTATAATTCAGTCAAGTAATATTTGTTTTTATATTAACTTACCATACATTCAGATTTAAAATTATTGAATATATTAATATGTATCATTGTATTTATTTACAATATTATTAAAAATGGTCACTAAGCCGGGTATTTTATACAGGCAATGTCCGGGAAACAGAACTTCTGACTGTAGATGCACAGAGCTGGCTGAAAAATTTCAATCCCGTGTGCCCCCCTGGTATATAACTAAACAAAAACCACAATAGAGCAATAATTTGTAACACTGCACAAAGTACAGTGAGGGGCGTGCTTTGAATGGCCATGGCGAAATATAGGGTAGCAAATAATGTACCAAAGTAACATGACGTAAAAACTAATCTCTCACGACTAAATAAATGTTTTAAATGGTTCATAGGACCCCACAGGAAAGAAAAGCTAAATATTATAAATAAGCTACCAAGTGTAAATAAGAGGGAGAATTTTCTAGCTTTAAAAAGGAGAACAGGGGCGTAAAGGGCAGACAATGTGAAGAAGAACAGGCCGAGACTGACGCAGATAGAAAAAGCGATGATTCTTTGGACTCGGCTCAGGGAAGGACAGCAGTCGTTTTCTGGTTGTTTTTGGAACCACGAAGTTGAAGTGGATGCTCCCTCTTCCGTTGGCACAGGTGAATAGCCATTCCCAAAAATTTTGACATTCGTAAAGGTTTGTTTCAGTTTCGTAGTTATTGGTGGCTTATCATTCCTGGCCAAGTAATTATCGAGATCTTCTTTCAGATTTGGAGTTGACATTTTGAAGATTTACGTCATGTAGAAGTCTACAACAAAATAAGGTTCAATTACTACACTGGGCCCTCCTCACTGCACTGAACGGCGAGGTGTTTAATAAAGTTTTAACTCATGACTCACTCAATGATCGGATTAGCTTAATTTGTATGCGTGGAAAATCAATCTACTTTGAACCGACTGTGTATAGGCTACAGTATTTGATGACCAAGGATTGAATGAATGGCTCTGGCTTCATTTGAATGCTGAAGGGCACGCCACAATATTTATAATACTAATCAATTTACAGACACAATTTAAGAAAGGAAGGTGTAGCTGTAGCGGGACAGAAACAATACAGTTATATATACTCAAATATTTTCATGGATAAAGTAAACAGGCGCGTTATCTTGATCTTAAAGCAAGGCTATTACATAGGCAGGGAATTTGTGAATCACGGGGTTGGGCTAATAAGACCCCGGTCCACGGGTCATCTCAGCATTGTGGGCCTAGCCACTCAGTCCTTTTGTAGTAAGTCTTCTTATTAAAGTGCCACGCCACTCGCCAGCCTATGGAAAAAGTTAAAAGTGGGGTACAAATAAGAAATATGTTGCAAAGCAACCTCACCTTTTTACAAATGTACTAAATGATTTCCTTTATTTCAATTTACAGCATTCAATTTCAATATTATGCTCAATAATATTATTGCATTAATGCATTGTTTATTATTTTATTTATTTGTTGACAGATTTCAAGGACGCGTCATTCTATTTTCAATGCTCAGTGGTATTTGTGTCTGATTCCACGAAAAAGAGCGCAAATATACAAGTAAAAGTTTAAAAAGTATATTTTTTAGTTATTATCGTTATTTATTTTAACTTTTACCGATTTTTAAAGGATCACTTCCTCAGACAGATGATTCTGTGACTTGAAAATTAATTTGAATTATTATCAGAAGCACAAAGGTTGTACATCTACCGTACTGGCTACACTCAACAGTCAACGTCTCTATATATAAAAATCCATTCAAAACTTCATACTAGGTATATAAAAAAACGGCTCCTTCCTACCACCACAAATAATAATATAATAAAATTCTGAAATAAATCTAATAACGTGTACTGGTACGTTTTTATTTGAGGAGGCTGTTTATAAACATAGTGCACTCCAAGTCGTAGAATTTTTCAGGAGAGCGGATTTTCTGTAGAAAATTGCATTAAGTTAATAGCTAATCCTAGACTTCTCAGCGCTTCTGTGCGCAATCTGGCTGCTTTTGTAACTTTATTTTACAACGTGCAGGTGGACAATAAAATTTTCTGCAAGGTCGGATCAAAACCCTATTTTTTTTTTTTTTAATTGGATTTAAATTTTTTTAAACCTGGAAGCGTTGCTGTCGTGCCGCCAACCCCCCGTGAAGGGAAATGGCGCTGAAAAAGTAAAAAAGTAAGTAAATGGAGTTGGCCACGTTCGTAACCAAGCTCGTCATTTTATATCTAGGCTACTTAGCATATGTTTATTGTTTAGGAATTGTATATGCTTTTCATAGTGTTTCTAAATATAAAAAATGCATACCGGTACTTAGTCAGTGCGTAACATATTCCCATTTCTTTCGAGTATGTCAAAATCCACCGTTAAGAAATTTAGAAAACGGTATCTGTTTATTGTTTTAAGCTGATTAAATAAACACTTTATAGCAAAGGTATATATTGTATAATGATATACTGTATGATGCAAATTATAAAGTTGAACTGATGTCTCAGTCAAAAATCTTTTATTGATTTTGATGAGGAAACGGGATTTTTTTAAAAGTAATATTGTCAATATGCTGGCGAAGAAGCAAGTGGGAGTTGAAATCTTGTACTAGTGCTGGAAAAGAGCTATGGAAAAGTTATTGGTTGATATTTTCTTTCAAATCACCAAGGGCCCACTGATTGCCGTTAAAAAAAAGAACCTTTGTCACAAATGCGGACTTTTCGAACCAATTTAAGTCGGCTCTTGGAGATGAATTTAAATTCTGCTGGAAGCGTAAATGCTGTTTCTCCAAATTGTTCTCCCGTGGGAGACGACCGGACCCCCATGCTTGCAGTTAGAATCCTCATCGTTCCTGCTATTTAAAATTAAATTAAAACCCCCAGTATTTAAAAAAAAAAAAAAAAAATGGGGTGGCCCTGTGCAAGGGACAGGCCACCTAATTTAAAAGCTCCGTGCGCCCATGGACGTTGGTTAAAGAACGGTTTTCCAGTTTTCATGAAGAAGGGTGGGGGCGCCAAATGATACACCCTCCCCCCCCCCTTGAAAACCGTGCTGTCGTTACGCCACTGGCCTTGCGCCCCAATCTGTTCAATGTCCTTTGGTTAAAGGCAGAGTGACCTTCCTTGCAATACTGCGGCAAAATATTTTAGACCAAGTTATTATAATATTAGATTTAGACTATATTTTAGACAAGGACCTTTTAAGTACCTATACTATATAGGCTACATTGCTATGAATTCACAGTGATGATGCGGCGCCTCCACATAATCTTCATATTAGGCCTACATTCGTATGTGCTGACCATATACGTATGTTGGCAGCCTCTCACCCCGACCTTAGTCGCCTAGTCGGTCTGTTAGTACTAATATTAGTATGGGACAAGTGTAATCGAACTTTAGCACCCACTTTCTAATGTTGAGATGTGTCATTTGTATCAATGCAATTTCGATGTTTTTGCTTTCCAATTTATACGTAGTAGGCTATAAGGAAAGCTTTGTGACGGTCAAAATATTCGACTCAGAGATTTCAACAGATTTACACGTTTTGAAGTCCCAGGAACCCCAAAAAGTGGTTTTCACAAAATGTCTGTCTGTCTGTCTGTCTGTTCATCAATTTGCGGGCAAACTACTCGGTGGACTTGGATGAAATTTTCCATGTGGGTTCACAAAAATCATACCTCGAGACCATTTATTTATATTTTGGGCTAACTTAATTTGGGGGGGGGGGGGTTTATTGTCAAAAAACTAAAAAAAACATTATATCTCATAAACGGCTCCAGCGATTTCTTTTAAATTCACATATATTGTAGTCGTTATTAATGTTAACAAAATGCGGGGGGGGGGGGGGGGGTCGCTTGCCCCTTGATAGTTTGCTTCTGGGGGTAAAAAAATAAATATAATTCAATTTTCATTAAATATGACTAAAAAATAATTTTTCTGCGGAACCTTTCTATCGATGATTTCTTCCTTCAGGTATGTTTTAGGTGTTCAATAGAGTAACAAAACCGGACAGGATGCATTCACAAAAAAACGTTTGGTTCTGTGCAAAACATTATTTTTTTTGAAGAAATTATGAAAAATTCACGCTCCAATACATTGAGTGCCCTGCCATTGTTACTACTGTTACAATGTATTGGTCTGTTCGCTCCAGAATATGCAATTGAGTTTTAAGGGGTTTTTAATATATTGAGATGAACCCCCCCCCCCCCCCCCCCCCCCCCCCGAGGGATCCGAAATTTAACCATAGTGTAATGATTTACTATGAAATTGCACATTAGATTTATCTAATAATTTATTAATTGGAAAGCATGTTCGAGTAAACTCGGACCGGTTCTTTTAAAATGTACTCGCACAAAAAGCAAGTTGCTCACCGGCATGATACTCAAAATCTGCCAGTTCGTTCTTTTAATCGTCGAGAAAAGTGACTATTTATAAAACATATCAAGGCTTATATATGCACCACCCGGCACCCTGTACTATCTCATATGACCCACCTACCTATAAAATATCATGATGCTAGTAGAATTCTAATATAATAGGCTATATCTTATAAATGAGAAAGAATAAAACTGACGACATTATAACAGCTAATCCTTTAATTTGCACTGTACTTTAATATAAAACCAAAATATAATAACTTGAGAGCATTAAATAAACCTATAAATGACTTGGAGAGCCTATATCCTATTGTACAGCGATTTACACAATTAAATACGTCCTGCTAATTATTGACAAACAATCTATTACACAATTTAACTAGCTGTACAATGCTCGACGACTAATACTGAACATATATACATTTTACATTATAAAAGAATCATGTATTCATTCATGCAAGTTGATTTTTTCACTAAATTTTTATCAACATTCGTTGGAGTTCACTAGTTCACCCAGAGGCTGGTTAGATTGTTAAAACAGCCAATACTGGGTCAAGGTACCTTCTTAGGCTATCTGAAGAGAGCTAGAATATTTCAACGATAAGAATGTAATTAAATTAGAACATTTGCTTAACAGGATGTGGGTTGAAGAGAATTTTTAGAATTCTAACTAGAATGAACCCTACCGCCCTTCACCCGTATTCACCGAATTGATTGACCCAAGGAAATTAATAAATTTATACCTCAGCATAGACACTGTTGAAAGGTATCGCACATCCCAATTGTATAAGCATACAGTATTACTGAATTTTACAAAGGAAGGAGGATATGTAATTGAATTAATTTGTTAATATATTTGTTATTTATTCAACCTCGGAGGCACGTTAAGGTCATCAAAAGAATTGGAAGGGATCGTCAATGGTTTGAAATTGGATAGGTATATATATATATATATATGTAAGCCTATAAATATAAAAATTAAATTAAATTTTATTTATTCGTAAAAAAAAACAAGTTCCCCCAAGAAGACCATTCCGATATTTAAGGTTAACAGCATACAAAAAATTTAATGGGCTGGAAAACTGGTAAACTCCAACAAATGATATAAAAACAAAATATTCCCCACTGAAGAATTTTACTTGTGAGAAGATAACTACTTGTAAATTAGCTGCGCAAAAACGAAATTAAAGAAACAAGAAATAATTAAGTCAAAACAATGTTTATCACATACGTATGTCAAACATATTCTCAACATCATACGTCAAACATCATATGATACTGTAGACCAACTCAACATTAGGCGCATATTCCACCTACGTCAATAGTAAATGTGGTATTGACGTGGTAGCAGACATTTTTAGACTGCCTTTAATGTCTGCTACCACGTCAATACCATATTTACTATTGACTATTGACGCAGGTGGAAGAAACCCCTTCGCGTGAGAGGCTGCAGCAGCCGTAGCACAAAAACAAACACGTAAGCTAACCCAGAGTTTGTACACCTCAACGATAACAAAATAGAATAGATGGTGCCTAACCATACTCTAAGTTGTTTATTGCCGAAAGTGGTGAAACGTAGAGGGGAATCTGGCAAACTCGGGTTGAATAACAAAGGAAGCGTTTTCTCATTGCTGGGTTCCAACATAAAAAAGAAAGAAAGTAATGGCAAATGAAGAACAAATGAACAATTCAGCAGGCGCAATAAGTTTCTGCGCACCTAGGCTTATGATGAGTACGAGCACCGGCTTGTTTGAATCAGGCTAGCATGATAACTCAATCAACGATTCCTCTGTTGCGATGGGGCGAAAGCGGGTGGCCTTCACCATAAGCCAAATACTGTACAAATCAAGCGATTAAGATTGCCACCCAACTCAGGCATGTCATCGATTCACGTAGTTGTCACACATATTCTGCGCCTGTAATTTTGATGTTGCCGTCGAATTATTCATTTGTTTTTCATTTTCCAATATATTTTGTATAAAAACCCCACAACTTGATCTCATTTCCATCGACATTTCCCCTTAGATATTTGTCCACTATCGACAATACTTAGCTTATGGTTAGGCGCGATCAATGCTATTTCCGTTGATTTATTTAGCACTATCTCCAGGATAATATAACTTCTCCTTTTGTCTTGGTGCTATACCCACAGTTCGCACTTAATTTTAGGTATACAACAAATTAAATTTTTACCTACTAAAAACAAATCACAACTGTAATAGCTCCAAAATATTCAGTCCAAATGACCTCTATGACAGTTTTCAGAGGCTGCACTACAGGCATCAGGAATGGCACACAGTTTTCCTTTCCAATGATTTTTAATAACAAAACTTCGAATAGACTAAAGTAGAATGTGAGGTAAGTAGGTAGCCTGTAGGCTATAGAGGGTGAAAATCAGCGCCTAAAACTCGGTACTCAAGGACGGGGTCAAGGATAGAGATTGGTGCAAACCCGCAGAGTCTATACTCCACTAAAGCGGTAAAGCCTTGCTTATAATACCAAGTATTGTTAAAAGCCAGGGGAGGCCAAAAAAAAGTCCTGAAGGTGGTTTTTATGGATCTAGGCCTACTTAACAGTAGTTGGTCCGTATCTACTGAAGACTTGATGAGTAATGGAAGGTGAATTCTTTTGTAGCCTACAATCAACCAAATTTATTAAACAAGTAGGCCAGGTACGGTATATACCTACTGTATAAGTAACAGTGTAAGTATATAATAAAACTCCTGTAATAGCCTACGTATTTAAATCACAGGAGCTGGTTTTGAGATCCTTAACTATTCCACACAATAATGCCAAAACAAGACCATTCCTTTTGTGTAGCCCAGCCCACCAAATGGCACGGTATGCACCTATTATTGATGTTTTATGTAATAGTAATGCCTCTGAAATGGCCAATACTTTGGCACCAATTACACAATTCACCGGGAATAAATAAATAAATAGATATGAGATTTACATAAATTAACAACAAGTTTCCTCATGGATGATTATGGCACCATTCCAATATTGAGCATTATAGTATTGATAAACTATGAGAGCGTTCGCGAAACGTCCGAGCCTGTTATCATCAATTTCTTGCCATTTAAAATGGCAGACACAGCTGCAAATAAACGTTATCTTTATTAATCACTTCATGGAACCTAGGGCTCTAAATTAGACACGTATTGTCATCCGCCATTTTGACAAGCTCCTTCGTCTAGTTTGGTGTATAAGAAAATCATTGAGTGTATTGGACATTTTTATTTATAAATTTAGAGTGGTTTTCACCATAAAAAACGAGCCACTAGTTATGAAAGTGTTTCAAAACAAATAGGCTACTAAAAAGTTTCATAGCTCTTATTACTATTTTACTACATGGTACCTAACTGAATTTGGCACAATACGCCTCAATTAGAAGATATGGAAAACATTGGACTTGTTTTCATTAGTTGTGTAGCTGTGCTAACCAGTTAGCAATACTAATCTGGTCAATAAGAGCATATAAGCAGATGATTCAGAGGACACTGCACTTGTCGGGCTTGTGGTCCAGCGGTTATGACGCCGCCCCGGATAGGTGTAGATAGTGGGTTCGAATCCCAGTTTTTTCTATATCCTCATATTTCGGTTATAACGAGAGGATTCCCTCTTCAACCAAATAGTTTAAAGGTAGTGTTATATGCCATATATTACTGCAACATAGTGACAGGGTACTTTACAATACAAGACTCAAAATGGTGGATGACAATACCCTTAATGGAACCCATCCAGTTGAGTGTGTTCTCCAACAACTAACAAAAACTATTTCAAATTCATCCCTGAAACTCCGAGCAGCTATTTTTTTACGGTAAAATGCAGTTAATTTCACCGTTGGTAGGTAACCTCCCTCAGGTACATTTCTCTTTCAGATAACACTATCGGAGGTATTGGGAACGCGCCCTAAGAGAAGGTACAGCAATATACATATACGGCAATGACAGGCGACAGCAATATTTAGCCATTCAAGAGTACGCCCGAATTTCACAGAGAAGGATTAGTTGTCAAATCCAGTTATCCACCACCCCCTGAATTTTGGAATTTTATGGAAGTTTAACTTGTCGCAAAATAAGTCAAGGTCATATTTCCTGGTGCAAGTCGTACCCAAAAACTACACAATATTTTGTGTGTTCAGTCGATGTAATAAAAGACGAATTTTAATTTAAGCCTAAAAACAACTTGTTGAATGCTTCTAAAACTTTATAACGCTGTTCTGATAGCATTTTTGTTATGATGGTCGACCGGTTGATTTGTTTTCGATTCCCCAAGTGCAGGGGAAAGTAGGAAACCGTAGAAAAACACGAAATACACATAGTCTTATGGCATTATTTCTACCGTAGAAAAACTGGAGTTCTATTCCTACTTTCCCTTGGGTAAATCGAAACAGAGTAAATCCCCCTATAGTGAACATAGACAGTTTGCGCACATAAAAATTGAGACTCCCTTCCACCTAACTCTGCAATTATGACAAGTTATCCGCGGGTAATTCGGATCAGTTCGTTACAGTTTGACAGCATGCAGAGATTTATCTATGAACCCCTGATAAGTTCAATAGGTACACGTAATTTACAGAACTGATAAAAAGATCTGGGCATACCACGGAAACTATCGGGTCATAATAAAAATTCTAATATGTTTCAAATTTACTAAACGATTAGCCTAAAGAACATTTTGACAAAATTGGACGTTTTTGTCCTTTTTTACCTACTAGGTCTACGCGTTGCAGTGCTATTTATTGTAGTCACAAAAACATTATTTATTTTATGCGTTGGACGAATGAAGTTGTTTCTACAACAAGGCAAGTACGTTATTGTAACAGCACCTGTTCAAGTTCAATAACACACCAAGAATATAAACTTAATCACATAAACAAATGAGGCGTGAACACTTCCATATTCGGCGGGGTTTCCATTGACCTCGCATTGCAGAATGTACATGACGTCGACGTGGTAGCAGACATTAAAGAAGCTTATTAATGATGTCTGCTACCACGTCAACGTAAGTGCATTCTGCAATGCGAGGTCAATGGAAATGCCGCCTTACAGACAAAATTGAACCAAAAGTTTCAGTTGAGTACGTATGATATATGATGGGTCCCGAATTAAGTCAGCTAGGAAGAAACAACTCCATTACATTCCGTGCCGTGCCCAGGTTTTGATTTCGGGGGGGGGGGGGGGTCCAATTTTTTTTAACGTAATTTATTAATCAATTAATGGATGAATTCTTCAAACCATACAGGTTTACATAATAAAATTTATTTCGGGGGGACCGGGACCCCTTGGACCACCCCTAGGCTAGGCACGGCCATGATTACACTCATAAAACAATTTCCGGTTTGAACTTAGCCGCATACGATGGAAGCTATATAGTAAAGACCGGTAGACCCTACATTGGGATTCTACACGAACAACAATAACTCAACATGACCCTTCAGTGCAAGCAAGGGAACCAACGTTAGTTCGCATTACAAACCTAATTTCTAACGAGAGGATCAATTAAAACAAGTGCAAATAAAAAAATAACATAGCCTAAGCTAATATTCGAACAATAATAATAAAATTAATTCATTGTCCTAAGGCAGCATCCGAATTCGCTTTGGTTAAGCTACCTGGCAGAGTGCAAGCATGCGGTAGGTACACGAGTTACCCATCAGCAGTTTTTTTTTAGAACCCATAGCTTTGAAGTAAGTTTGTGAACAGAACTCTGAAGTAGCCTATGCTACATTACAGTATCCACGCCCCGGTTAGGCGTAGATCGTGGGTTCGAATCCCGCCAAGCCCAGTTTTTATATATCCCCTAATTTTCGGTTATAACGAGGAGGCTACCTCTTCAACCAAAGTTAATGTAATGTTAGAGTTATATATACCTCATATAGACCATTGAAATATTACAATTTAAGGGCCGAGTATTGCATTTATTAGAGGCAGTAATTTTATTTTTGAGACATGTGAGGGGGGTCAATAGAAGCTTAACTTCAAGTTTGTGGGGTCGCCGCCCTTATCCCCCTGCCGCCATATTGAAAAAAAGGGGTGACAGCATTTTTTTCGCGATATCTCGGAAACTATGCGTCTTACAAAAAATTTGTACACCCATTATTTGTAGAAAATTTGTTTGCCTACAAATATGTTTACATAACTTTTCACCCTAAATTAAAAATTAAAGAAATTATAAGCAAAAAGTAAGAAAATTTGTATAACAATTTCCTTTTTTGCTCTATAACTTTATTTTTAAATGCATTTTAGAAAAGATGAACTTTCAACTATGACTCGAATTTTAACTCCTGTCATTCCTCAAACTTTCATATTTGTCGTTGATTTAGATTCTAAGCCACAGCCTGGACCATCGAAGAAAAGTCGATTAGAGTAGCTAGCTAATAAATGATTAAAAATATTATGATGTCGAGGATTACGTTATAAGCAAGATGTCCGTGGAGTAGGCCTACTGGGGATACCACGTAAAAAATAACGCGCCTACAGACTCTACCTTATAGGTAGCGGGGAAAAGAGTTAGGAATAAAGTTGTAAGAATTTAACAAAAATTTTGTAAGAATATATTTACAATTAAAATAAAATAAAAAATAAGTTAAAAACATTTCGTGTCGACCGGATTCTCATGAGCATGAGCTCGGTCAATTTTGTAGCGCTGTAACAGCGTTTTAAATGAATGAAATAAGAAAAGTTATAGGAAAACATTTTCCTCAAAAGATCGTCTACAAGATTGGTCTCAGGTAATTTTTTTTTAAAATGCATAAAAATAAAGTTATAGAGCAAAACAGAAAATTGTTATACAACTTTTCTTACTTTTTTGCTTATAACTTCTTTAATTTTTAATTTAGGGTGAAAAGTTATATAAACATATTTGTAGGCAAACCAATTTCCTACAAATTATGTCTGTACAAATTTTTTGTAAGACGCATAGTTTCCGAGATATCGCGAAAAAAATGTGTTCACTCCTTTTTTGAATATGGCGGCCGGGGGACAAGGGCGACGACCCCACAAACTTGAAGTTAAGCTTCTATTAACCCCCCTCACATGTCTCAACAATAAAATTGCTGCCTCTAACAAATGCAAAGCTCATGTAACATTTCAATGGCCTAATAATACTGCAATATAATGTGGAAAGCATTGCCTTTATGGCACAAAGTAAGCTCACAGACATATTCGGTTAGATAGTTGTGTAGCAATACGAATCATGTCAATACGAGCATATAAGTTGAGGATATACTCGTATATCAACTGGTCTTGTCGGGGCTTGTGGTCCAGCGGTTGAGACGACGCCCCGGCTAGGCGTAGATCGTGGGTTCGAATCCCGTCACGCCCAGTTTTTCTATATCCTCAAATTTTCGGTTAACAGAAGTATGCTACATTCCAGGAAAATTCGTGGTCACTTTGTTACCAAAATGAGAAAACAGATAGCTGGACCCATCACGGGCCACGGCCTATCGGGTCCACAGTATATTTTGTATCTCAAATGTACATATAGTATGATTATATTATATTGATTGATTTCGATCTGTAAACACTGAACATGAGAAACTGCTGCAAGATTATGTTTACACTGTTGATAAATAAATTTACAGTTATGTTCTACCATCATGAAGTAACATGAGGTAAGGAGTTATACGACACAGATTTTTTTATTTTTTTTATTATAGGTATATTACAGACAAATCCCATCTGCAAAAATAATGTTATGAAACAGGCCCAGGTTTAGATGTTGGGGGGGAGGTGGTCCAAAATTTTTTTACGTAATTTATTAATGAATTAATGGATAAATTCTTCAAACCATACAAAAAATTATTTAAATTTATTTCGGGGGGGGGGGGGGGGGGTCCGAACCTCATAGACAACCCCCCTGGGCACGGCCATGGAAACAGGGCAAGTTTAGTGCAATATGAGTGCCATTTTTTTACTTTTACCATTGCCAAAAAAACTTTTAGTTGGATTTTAACTATAACCCTCATCGGGTGAACTGAACATAAGGCACATGTGAATAGGGGGATTCACAATGTGATTCAATAAGCGAAATGCTTAAAAATTTTAATTCAGAAATGATACTTGAATACATATAAATATGAAAATATTGATAGTCAGGCTAAAATTAAAAGTCGACAAATTATTTTTCATAAAATATAAGAAAATAATAATAAATAATTAAAACTTAACCAGGCACACTCTTAATATCTGATAAACAAATTAAAAATGCAATAAAATGAAAATGGCCGCGGCAGCTAGGCTGTTTACCAAAATTTCAGTGGATTGCCGCATATGTCATTGTTCTCATTTAGGGTCAATAATGGGATTCTCGATTTAAAATGGTTTTAGCGTGTTAAATACCGGATACCCTCTAATGGGTAGTAGTACTATGTATATTGCTGCTTAGTCGGCTATTCCACCGACGTGGATTTTCACTTGTGACTGTGTCATGACGTGGTAGCAGGCATCATTAATAAGTCTCTGCCATATTTTAAGGAGACTATTATGTAGATATTTAACTTATCTATTATATTAAGTTATAATATGGTAGCAGACGTCAAATGTGAGTCTGCTACCACGCCGGCACGACGATTAGTGCAGCAAATGGTCCTTAACAGACCATGACGGTCCAAACTATGATCCTACTGAAATATTAAATTTCAATTCAACAACTACCGATGGCTAGCAGACGTACCAGAAGCCAACCGCCAAGTAACTCAACAGCCTAAAATTCGGACGGGCCCTTCGACTTATAGTTGATATACTCGAGGATGCTGCAGTAAACAGTTAGCTCCCTCTTCTAAGATCCTGATGGACCACATACCAGCAAACTACGCCATCCATTGTCTGTTCTTTGGTAACAACACTGCCCCCTCAGCAACTGTGACAAACTAACGCTAAAGTCCTTTCTTGCGACGCGTACAAACACCCCCAATTCGGGAATTGAACGAGAAGAATTGTTTATAGACAGCCCTCAACGTCTTGGTATTCCCCACGACCAGAGGGCTGATGAGCCTCAGTCTTCGAAGCTGTTTCTTGGGCTGGCATCAGGACTGTAGCACGGCTCGGGGGGTGACATGGAGTCTTGAGGGTAGTAGAAGTTGTGCTCCGAGCTGGGTCCTGCCCCGTTCGCAGATGGTGGCGGCGTCGGGAGGGAGACGTCCTGGCCATCCCTGCACCACAGTTGCCTCATTTCCAATCTTCGCTGACGCATTAACAACTTGTACTCCGAGATCCGCATCTTCTTGCCGTCGACGATGCACGTACGC
This sequence comes from Psococerastis gibbosa, assembly GCA_963971405.1. Classification (NCBI taxonomy): domain Eukaryota; kingdom Metazoa; phylum Arthropoda; class Insecta; order Psocodea; family Psocidae; genus Psococerastis; species Psococerastis gibbosa. The sequence continues at coordinate 31,127,079 of OZ020489.1, read as the reverse complement.
TTTGGTCGTGGTCGATACCTGAAAAGTATTTAAAAAAATCTGACATCTGAAAATCTGACTGAGGCCGTCAAGGCCTTTGCAGTTACAATAAACAGAAAATTAATATAATTTTTACATTAAATTGTACAATCAACATGGTATAAAGTAAATTCGTCAAAATAGTCAGGTTTAAGAGTAGTGGTGAAGGTGTATAAGTCATTGTGTTATTCGAGCCGATAGAGTACCTATAGAAAGCTTTGCTCAGGAGATGGTCTTGAAGCAATTTAGGGAAGTTATTAGGATTTCTCGCCGCTCTCTGTTCATATGGAAGCTTCCGGGAATAGGTGAAGCCTTACACTTGGCTGTGTATGTCACTGTTGCCCCGTGATAAATATAAGTGTGGGTGCCCTCATGTTTGTTTAATTTCTGCCACTTCAGGTTTTAAATTAATAATATGCATCTATAGATGTAAAAACTTGGGACCGTCAGGATTTTTCCAAGGTCATGAAGTGAGAGTGCCAACTGTCGCTAGGTTCCAGTTTTATCAAGTATTGGAACCCCACCCCCCTCTTTTGAATCCTGAGTACAGCGTATGCATGCGAAATTTCCTATAAAAGCTAATATAAATTTCCAAAATGTCTCTGGTAATAAGCAAACAAGCGGAATTTGACTGATCTCGTTAGCCTATTTAATGCAAAACAGTTAAAAAATAAAATAAAAATCTAGAAGACTATTAAACTGACCTGTAGTCAGGATGTTTTTCCATGTGAAGTTTAGACAGCCGAGACTGTTCTTCATAGTATGGCTGCTTTTCTGAATTAGACATAGCTTTCCACCTTGCTCCTGTGGAAAGAAATAGAGATTAGGCTAAAAATACAAAAAATTATTCTACTAGTAGTGAGTCGAAGCCTCTGTGTACTGCTAATGAACATTCTATATGGTATACTTAGCTGTTTCCCAACATAGGCTGGCTACGTTTTTAACAAAATTAGATGCGAATGGCGGACAAGCTGCAAGGAAAGTTGTAAAATTAAAAAAAGAAAAACGCGGTAGTAGTACAGTGCATTGAAGGTGATAAACCATAAATGACTTCGATGGCAAGGTTTGCTTGTAGCCTGTAGGCCTACTTGTCTACACATCATGCGATTGGAGACGTGTTGTAACTCAACACGGGTACTAACCTACAGAGGTGACTGAAGAGGTCAATCGGATACATTCATTAAATTGTTTGTATGCATTTTAAAAAAAAACAAAAGAAAAAGAAAAAAAATACTAACTTCAATCCTCAGGCGGGGATTCCACCAACGTCAATAGTGCATTAAATGTTTTTTGACGTGGTAGCAGACATTTTTAGACAGTCTAAAACTGTCTGCTACCACGTCAAAAAACATTTAATATCACTATTGACGTTGATGGAATCTCCGCCTCAACAATGTTCCGCACCCAGTAGCATAACTTAGATTTCGCAGGCGGAATTCAATTTCAATCCGAGTGTTAGGCGGGGTTTCCACATACGTCAATACTCAATGGTAAATATGGTTTTGACGTGGTAGCAGACATTTTTAGTATGTCTTTAATGTCTGCTAAAACGTCAATACCACATTTACCATTGACCATTGACGTACTGTATGTGGAAACCGCGCCTTATGAAACACCATTGAATACAGAAAAACTTACCAAGAATTTTTGAGATATTGGAGTTATGCATATCAGGGCAGGCTTTGAGAATTTTACGGCGCTCGTCTTTGGCCCAAACCATGAAAGCATTCATCGGTCGTTTAATGTGCGGTTTATTTTCAGACTCTCTCTTTGGCTGCCTAATAATTTTTCCTTTCTCGCCAGCCTCGTCCAGCTTATAATTCTGCTCAGAGCCCCACACTAGAAAAAAAAAATTCAATTAAAATAGTGGCATGAAATGATCTGGGAGAAATTAGTCTTTAACTGAGGTGATGGTGATAAATTGACCAAGAAAAGACATCAACGTGTTATCCATAGGCCCTATTACACTTTGATCACAGATTTTGGTTAAACTTGAATAGTTGTCTCTCTATGACTTTGAGATCCAGAGATCCTTAATGAGGCTCGACCAGACAGCATAGCATGGAGTTTCCTTCTGGATTCTGTTATATAACCATTGAAAAAATTGGCAGTTGTCTATTTCAATTCAATTTTTGTAATCATTGGCTATTAGCATAATATGGTACTACTAGTACCTAACTTCATCATCATCTATAAGCTAAAGCTCGCATAATAGAACGACGTTTTTCATTTCATTTCAATAAGGCCAGAAGAAGAAGAAGAAGAAGTAGAACACTTCCTCTAGTCCCACACTTCTGAGATTGTTCTCGATCTGGTTTTTGTATCTCTTCTTCTTCGTGTTCCCTCTACCCCCCCCCCCCTTCGGCCCACCTGCAGTTACCAAACCAAGCAGTCTCCTTCTCGTTATCCTCCTCAGTTAACTTAGTAACTCAGAATATTAAACTTACTTCCTGACATGAATTCTACATCGTCCTTTGAGGAAGAGAGTGAAGGTACATCATCGTTTTGGGGCAGTGCCCTGTGCTGTGGCGGCATATACATGGGCATGGAGTCCTTTGCCTTGTGAGGCATGTGTGGCAGACCCGGATATGGTAGGAAACCACCTGACATTAGAAGACCCTGTGGAAGGTGTTTTGTCGGGGATGTTGACATGGGCTGCTCTTGGCGGGCGCTTTTAGTTTTTGAAAGATTGAGCGGCGTATCGCAGTCTTCTTGGGGAGCTGGTGGCGATCTGCAGACAAAAGATAGTTTTAACAATAATAACATTCTAATATTAATAGATCGGGTAGTCAATATGGATAATAATTACGACATTCATAGCCCACCTTAGTTGCATATTGTAGAATAAATAAAATAAATAAATAAGGACTTCCTTGTTCTATACTAAGCCAACCTAGCCGAGTTAGTGCTATAAAGCCCTCTCTTACACTGAACTAGGAAGGCCTGGGACCGCCTGCTTTACATTCCCTCGGAAGCATGGCCGGAAAATGTAGCCAGTGTGGGACTCGAACCAATAACCTTTCGGGTGAAAGTCAGAGTCCGTACCACTACTCTACATGTCCGAACCATAAACAACGGAAAGAGACAGAAAGGCTTATCAAATTGGAGCTTCAGGGGTAAAATTTTCTAGGACTTAGGTTACTAAAGTCTAGCGTTGAAGTCAGAGGGAATGAACAGCTATAATTGATCCCACTCATTGTAAATTGAACCTTTTAGTGGTAAACAGGATACGCGAACGCACGGCTTGTAATTGGCATACACATTTTACGGAAGGGTAAGTGTGCAAAGGATCGAAAATACAATAATATTGTTGTATTAATAAGTTAAATAACATCCTGATTTTCTTTTGTATGAGGCTGGACTTTAAGAGAAAGCTCACCGTTGATATTGACCACCCCTGGATCTCCCACAATAGGTTTGTTTATGTTTTTATTTAAGTTAATACTTAAGTTATAAAGACTTGGTCCGTTCAATTGGTAGAGGTCTATTTCGTATACACTATATTATTTTTTTGTTATAATTTTTCCATGAATTTGATAATTCGGTAAATTTCAGTTGCCTATCAGTTTCACGGAAAACCGCCTTCACGAAGCTAGAAAATTCCTCTTTGTACTATATATGAAATAGTCCTCAGCTAATTAAATAACATACCAAGTTGTTATAACTTCAATATTAATTAATATTAAAAAAAATTAACCAATCTATTTTGGGGTGATATAGGGGTGAGCTTAAATAGAGCACTGAAATTTTCCAACCCCCTCCGGAACAATATTAGTCAGGACATGTAGAGTAGTGGTACAGACTCCGACTTTCACCCGAAAGGTTGTTGGTTCAAGTCCCAAACTTGCTATATTTTCTGGCCATGCTTCGGAAGGCAGGTAAAAAAGTAAAGACGCGCTCCCGAGTCTTCCTAGTTGAGTGTAAGAGAGGGCTTTATAGCCTTAACTCCACTAGGTTGACTTAGTAATAGAACCAAAAAAAGTCAATATGTATTTATTTATTTATTTAATATTTCAGCAAGGAGGCACTGACTAGTAGCTTTCCTTACCTGGGAGGGGAAGCTTTTCCACCAGCCGAGGCCGAAATATGGGCCAGCTGCGCAGTGGCGGAGACCCAGGAGCCGGGAACCAGCCCCGCCCCGCGGAGCGGAGGCAGACGGTGAAGCTGCTCAAGGAGGGGGAGGAACGCCAGCTTGTTCTGGACATCGAACCCCTTGACGTACTGGCTAGAAATATGGGCCTGTAGGTCCTGTAGCTCCTTGCCTGCATACTGACTTGAGATCTGGGCCTGAAGCTCGGCGATTTTCTGATGCGATGCCTCCTGCTCCTGCTGCTCCCGTTCCACTTCTTTCCTATGGTTTTCCGCGATCGGGCTACCCTGAGACTGTTGCTGAAATGAAAAAAAGAATATATAAAAGAATACATAAAAGATACATAATGCATAAAAGAAATGCTAGATAGAATAAATTTAAAAAAATCTATTATGGCCACCATTTTAACAAGAAGAGGCATATTCTGAGACACGAAGGGCTCCTCAAGAACATAATTGAGGGTATGATTGAAGGCACCAACTCAAGAGGACGACAAAGGAAGGAGTACCTAGAGGATGTCATGAAGAACCTAGGGTGTGACACCTACAAAGGACCGCACAAAACAGACAAGAGTGGAGGAGAAAAATACAATATTCGCTGTAAACCAATCCCTAGATTGCAACTCAAGAAGAAGACATAAAAGGACATGTACAGTAGTGGTAGAGACTTCAACTTTCACCCGAAAGTTGTTGGTTCGAGTCCCACATTTACTCAATTTTCTGGCCATGCTTTGGAGAACATGTAAAGCAGGTCTTCTTAGTTTAGTGTAAGAGAGGGCTTCATAGCCTAAACTCCACTAGGTAGACTTGGTAATAGAACAAAAGAAGTCAATATTTATTTAGTTATAAAAAACATCCCAACTCCATTCTATTAAAATGTACAGTTGCCCTCGGGTTATAATGAGTGCCAACTGCAGTTCGGATACATTCATTGAATTGTTTGAATGCTAATAATCTTTTATATAAAAGAACCACAAAAAAAAGAAACCAAAAAGAAACACAATAATCATGATGGCGCCACTTGGCAAAGTATGTTATAGGCCTAGAAAGGTCAAAGCTTGCGGATTTAGCTTTAAAAATTGAGTTACTTTGTTTATGAAATCCTCCCTGCTATTATGGCTTATATTGTAGTTTATGGTTAGATTATTTGACCTACAGTAAAACATTAGGAAAAACCAATGATATAAAGTGCAAATAATTTTTAATTCGCTTTTATTCCATCACGTACGAACATAGAGTATGGTCAGATGAAACGGCTATAAAAATCAAACCTCAACAGCAATACAAAAAATTAGTCATTCCCTCTCAATCAAAGCCAATAAAATATTCATTGCCACCAACAGAAAAAAGCAAAAGAATTCACTATATAATCCACTTAAAACGAAAGTGATTAATGCAAAACAGGCAGGTCAGGGGAGGGGGGGGGGTGGGAGAGATACCAGGGGGTTTAAAGTAGAACAGCCTTAACAGGATGACCCTACCGCCCACCCTTTTTGTTCTCACTGAATATTTAAAACAAACAGAGTTATTCTTTGGGGCGCATTCGGCCCCTCACAAAGGCAGCGCCATTTGCTAATCGCCAATGTGGGGAGCGGGGGGGGGGGAGGGAGGGGGGCTCGAGTGGTTAGCAATGGGTTTGTTTTCATTTTCAGCACACAATGCTGGCTCCCCAGGCTTTCAGCAGGATTCTAACTAATTTCGACTGCTGAGTACTGCACGTTAATTGTTGGCATGTGATAGAGTTTTGCTCAAATCACTGAGAACTGAAGATGACTGATTTTAGCCTAATCTGGTTATTGATTATAATTTTTTATATAGTAGAAATTTTATTTTGTTATTTTTCACTAACTTACTAACCAAGATCACTTTGTAGCTAGCCTATATTATACGAAACGTAGGTGAGATGCTCGGGTATGAAAATTTTTAACTGATTGATTTGTTGTTGTTGCTATTCATATTGTTTTGGTATTTTTAAGTATTACCAACCGTATTGTTTATCGGATTCATCAATATGTAAGGCTACTGTAATATCTTCTGATTCTGAAAATGAGTCCCAGACCACGCCTTTTTCCATGAGGGACAAGGAATTTTATTTAACCAAACTCTATCTGATTGTAGGGGTATTCAATGTGTTGGTAGAAAAGGGAAAATGAGAAAATAGAGAAATAGCTCAGCGTGAGGATACCTCCGTCAACCATAAAAATAGAAAAACCTAACCCAACGTACCTCTAAAGTTTCTTTGCCTTTGGCTATTAACTTATGAACATCTGCTGTAGCTCTTGCCACATGTTTCCTTGTTTTTGATATTAATTTCTTTCGCAGAGCTCATTTTTTTAAATTAAACAAAAATAAAAAGCAAAATTCAAAAGCAAAACAACAACAAATGTGGCCGTTTTCGTTTCTCCAAGTGCAGTTACAGTTACAGTTAGTTAAGTGGGAATGTTAGGGAAACAGGTTTTCTAATGGCATAATTTTTCTAATCGAAAAACTGGAGTTCTATTTTCCACTTTCCCTCAGTTCCCTATTTTCCCTTGGGGTTAACCCAACACAGTGAATACCCCTCGAATTCATTAATATATAAGGCTACTGTAATATTTTCTGATTCTGAAAGCCAGTGTCAGACCACGACTTTTTTCATGGGGGACAAGGAAAATGTTACCAAAATCTATCTTATTGTGATGAATAAAACTGTTTAAATAGTACGGATCATAGGAAAAACCCAGCAAATCTTGATCATACTGCACCAAACAAATCATGTTTACTCGTATAACTAAAAACTTTAACTATAGGCTACATTCTGCGGAGATGGATTATCGAAACGAATGGAATGTTTGTAACTGGATGGATTATATGGAGGAAATATGGTAAACAGTTATGTGTCTGGACATAGAGATTGCATACAATACACCGCGTGTTTATAGCTCATAAATGACATAGCGCGGTTAATTTGAGATATGAGTGAGAACAGAAGCCCTGCATACATCTTATTCCACCAACCAACCAGCGTTGTGAGAGCCTTCAGGCAGGCAGCGCCTTTTATAAGAATGTCGAAACGTATCGTAGAATCAGAGAATTTTTCCAAATTTTTTTTATGTTCGGACTTTGCCAATTACTCACGGGTAAATTGGTAAGCTATCAACAGTGCAGAAACATACAGTAAGGCGGGGATTCCACCAACGTCAATAGTGATAGTAAATGTAGTTTTGACGTGGTAGCAGACATTAAGGACATACTAAAAATGTCTGCTACCACGTCAAAACTATATTTACTATCACTATTAACGTTGGTGGAATCCCCGCCTTAAGCCAGGTGCATATTTAGGCAGATTCTGTGTATACGGCAGTGCTTCGTCATAGACAGTAACAGTAACATATAGATATAGGAGTTCAGTTTACGTCTTCTAGCACTTGTACATAGCCAACTAGTACTACATACAAGTACCAGTATTGTGTACCAACATACATGTACCAGTATTGTGTACCAATAGGGGTATTCACTCCGTTTCGATTTCTCTAAAGGAAAGTAGGAATATAACTCCAGTTTTTGTACGGTTAGAAAAATAATGCCATAGCATTAGCACTAATATACTGTAGGTTTTTCATTTTCAGTTTTTTTTAGTTTAGGAACGTCCCCTACCCCTCCCCCCCCCCCATGTGGGCGAGAAGTGCACATATTAAATATTTTTCTAACAGAGTTTGCACGAAGAAGTCATAAATTGTTAGTGAAGGAAAAGAAGAAACAGAGGCTGAAATAACTAGGAATCGTAAAAATTGTGGAATGAGCAAATAAAATTGATGGGCAGCCAACTGGAGATTCTCTAAAAAAGTAAAGAAAACAGACTTTCCTACGTCAGCCATTTAATGAGACACAGAAATGATGAGAATGGAATATAACATATCGTATAAAGTTTAATTCAGACTTTTGCGACTTTCCAAGTTACAGACACGGTGCACACTGTACGCTTAGGCTCTGAAGTCAAATTCCAAAATTTATAATAGATGCATCAGCGTCACTGCATTACTTGAAAACTTGGTATATAATTGAGTCATCTACTGTGCAACCCGTTTCAACATTGATTTTTTTATGGGGTACTCCAAAAACTTTCCTTGGCGGTTGCTCTAATATTTTTTTAGTGCCATGTCCGGCAGCCGCATTTAACCCCTTCAAATACCATAGAAGAGACGATTCATATTAGAGTTGTATGGTCAAGTCTTGAAGTTCGACCTTCCGCAAAATATAATTTCAGTGACGATTTGGGGATCGCGTATGCATTTAAAATAAGACAAGCTAAGCAATTACTAACTATATACTACTTTTCAAAACCTTATCCTGCGCATATCCATGTTTAATAATACGTTTAATACGAGCAATCGGAGAGGAAAAGCCTTGCAAGTCTAGAAAATCCAATATCTCATGAAGTATATCGATCGTAGAGCTTCAGAAATATCGCATCTCTTAGGCACCTATTCCACCGACGTCAATATAGTTCACTATTGACGTGTTAGCAGACATTAAAGACAGTGTAAAAATGTCTGCTACCACGTCAATATCAGCAATATTTTGACTATTGGCGTCGGTGGAATAAGTGCCTAAGCAGAAACATTCCTCTGCGTATTATGATACAGACCGGATAAAATTTACGAATTTGAGTTTGAAAAAAAAGCTATTGATGGAATCCGGAGGAAGGAATTCGTAAAACTGTTAGGGAAGGCCACACAAGACATGATTTTTTTTTTTTTTTTGGGGGGGGGGGTTCAGAAATTTCATTGGATATTACTTAGTGGTTTTTATTTTTCCTCTGAAAATCCGATTCTATCTATGTAGTATCAAGCCATTTCATTTCGGGGGGGGGGGGGGGGGGGTTGAACCCCCATGAACCCCCCCCCCTTGGTGACGGCCTTGAGGCCTCATATCAAATATCAAAATTCATACTAGTATTTCTTCTAAGGGATGGATGCGACATTTTTGTCTCTCTCTACATTAATTCCTGGGAAATTTGACTTAGTACAAAAAAATGCGTTGATTTTATTATTTTTTTAATACGATATGCATCAAAATCAGAGTAACCAATAAAAAAATGTTAAACCCGTATACTTACTGTATACTGTTTATAAATTAATGGATCTTCCTAGATACATGCTAGCGAGGGGGGTCATAAATGGAAAATTTAACGATGGGCAATACATTGTTACATAGGAGAATAGCTCTTGTTATAACCGCTGCTGACAGGCCATACTTGTCAGCACCCTTTCTGTTAACTGCCACTTTTAAAACTGAACCGATGATGTTCCGGTTATTTTCGACCTGTTTGAATTTTACATTAGAACTCAATCAAGCTATCAACGACAAAGGAATTGCTGTCTGACTGCTCGAAAATTAAAGGGATGAGCTGTGAGGCGATTCCCCAATATTTTATGAATCGCTAAAAAAATATTAATGTTAGCTTCCAATGCAATAACAATTACAGGTATGATCTGTATGCTGATTGCACAGCAATAACTTCCTATAGTTCTTCTCCTTCTGGCTTTACAGCTCTTGATGGGGCGATAGGTTTTCCCGCTCAACAAAACTCTTCCAGTCATCTGCCTTTTGTACGACGCTCCACCATCTACGGACTCCCAACTCCCGGAGGTTAGTTTCTTATTCGTCCTTCCAGCAGTTTCACGGGCGTCCCGATAGTCTTCTCCTAATGTCTCCTCCACTGAGTATTTCGGAGTTGTTTCTTATATGCCACTCTCTGTTTTCGTACCTGCATATCGTAAAGGGGTCCAAATATTCTTCTTCCAACAGTAACTATACCATAAAACAAACTGTAAGGTATTTTGTGAAGACATTTTTTTAGCTTTTAACTTATTTATTAATTATCAAAGATGTCTCCCAGGGGATCCCGGCCCTTGCCTTAGATGGCAATATGAAAATGTCTATATACAATCTAATTCGTTGTAATTATTACGAAATTATGATTTAGTCCGCGTTTCCGCAAAATTTTATCTGCCTATATCCGCACCAAAGCTAAGTCCAACATTGCTCATTACCATCTCAACTGAATAACCTACTGTGTATAAAAGGGTGCTGTAGCCGAAAGATACAAAAGGATCTATTCGAACCAAATTGTTCAAAATGTAAAAATCACTTTTAAAAATGCTATATTGCTATATACTTTACTTTAACGGCGCCTTATCCCTCCTACGGGGTAGGCGGCACTGATCTTAATCTTCCAGGTGTTTCGGTTTTGGGTATCATCCGGCGAGAGACTGAGGGTCCTTAGGTCCTCCCTCACTTTCGTTTCAAGGGACATCCTCGGCCGTCCTATAGGTCTTGGACCCTCCACCGTGTAGTCCCGCACAGGTTGTAGCAGGTGTCCATCTTCTCCCCTTAGCGTATGGCCCCACACCATGCCAGTCATATTGCTATATAATATATATATATATAATAGTCATTGTGTCACAGAAGAAGATTTTGAGCATGTCATAAAATATAGATTATCTCGATGATCGGATATAAAATCTAATAAAAAATTGAAACCATTTCTGTATTAGAAGCAAAACTACAGCCGAGTCGTCTAACAATCTGATCAATGATATATGGCAAGACATAAAGGGCCTAAAGGGCAGGAGACCATCCATCTCAGAAGCAGTTTGAATCAGATGAAAGGCGCGGGAAGCCTCGCTATCCAATGTAAACAAACTGCAGGGAAACCGCGCAAACAATAACAAAGGATAATGTGCCGTCGTTGGCGGGTCGTAAAGGCAGCGGCCGACGACAGGGCGGCGGAACAAAGAGCGCTCGTCAATGTGTCAGCGAGGAGCCTGCAACACACGGGGCGACGACAGCCAAAGGGTCGACAGAGTGCAGTACCTAGCCCACGTCAGGGCCGCACTAAGCATGCATCTCTATATCTGACGGTTGAGAACTGGACCAGGCACTGCAAGCTTGGTGATTTGAATAGCAATTTTTTTAAGGCCTACAGGCTGTTGGTGGTTTGATCGCCTACATGGCCAAATTTTTCCGACTTCTCCTCATTCACACAATATGATCACCCATCATAACCCACGTTAGAGTCGGCACTCAAGCAATCATTTTTGTCCATAAGTTAAATTTGCCATTAACGCATAACACTGCCGCACGCATTTTCGTTTCAACATATTATAATTCTGCCTTGGGGAAAGAGCCTCGGTCTTCCACAGGGAGTTTCCATCATTTTATACGAAAACTCCGAGACTATACTACAGTCCTATAACCATAGGTTATAGTTACAACGTACCTAGCTATAACAACAACATAGTACCTCTACCTACAGTATATAACTTTGTAGAAATCCTCTACAGACAGGGGAATTAGAGAAAGGAGGAAAAATGGGGGATAATCACGGTATCGGAAGTAGCTCAGCGACTTCAAGGCTTGACATTTGTTGGTACAGGTATCGGTCGAAACCTGTATCAGTCATTAGACTACTAGAGCATTCATCTAGGCACGGGACGATGTGAAGACTTTTGAATTGAATAGAACAAAAAAGGACAAGGTCCCGTTCCATCAATTCTTCCATATCTTCCTTTCTCTAATAAGTTCTAGTATATAAATAACCAAGGCCGTAGCCAGAGGGGGGTCCAGGGGGTCAGGAACCTCCCGAAATATTATAAAACACTAGTGACTAGATAGAATGGAGTTTTAAATATATTGAGATTACCTTACCTCCAGTGATGACAGATGGACCTCCCCCCAAAAAAAAATTCTGGCTACGGCCCTGTAAATAACATTTCCTGGATCCACCCCTGGTCGCAAATATACAAGTATAAATGTGGCTAGAATTATTAGTTAGACCTACCCTGCTCAGATAGAACAAGCGGCAACTCTGTCTAGATTCGACTCACACAATCATGCAACCGCTAATTTCTTCTGTGCTGCTCAATATTGGAATACATATTCCGAAAACAATACAGTAGATTTTAATTCAGTAATACAATATAATATTGTAGTAGGTTTCAGGCAGCGACATTGAGTTGTGGCAGCAGTTTCATGAGATCCTACATGATACTACAATAGAATTGTTGGGAAATTATTGTGTTATATTGCAGATTTAATACATTTGTATGACTATATGAGACAAATTAATTGAATTTTGTGGTTCTCTATCTTGTACAATACGTAAGATGTAGACGCCTGCACAGCAATTTCCACCGTTATTGCACAGGGTTTCCCCATTTTCAATGGAGGAAATTATAAGGTAATTAAATTTCAAGGCAGCAATGCTGAGCATACAATATGAGCTGCTGTGCACTGCTCCAGTTGCTTAAATTAAGACCCATTCACAATTTTATCAATTTCTTACTTATTTATTGATTCATGCACATGAAAAAGTTACAGCATTCTGAGTAATGACACATTTTATATTTCATATGAAATTGAAAAAATTAAATTACTCGTGACTTCGTGGCATTTCATTCTAATAAACAAAAAGAAACTTTGTGTTTTAGCCAAAATTGTTTTAACATTGATTTGACAGAGGGAAACCCACTAGCACAGTTACACCTTACCTGCGATTTGAGAATTGCTCAACTCGAGGAGATGATGCAAATGTCTAGTGAAAAAAAACACTAAGTTTTTGTTTTTGTTTGCATATCATGTGAAATCGGAATATTTTTTCTCACCCGTACGGTATACAGTGCACTGTGTTCGAAGGCGGCTATTTCACTTGTCAATTTTTCTTCAATTTTGATAATGTCATTGGAAAATCATCAATATTGCATTTATATTTTTACACCTCATTCCACTTGCCTTCAATTGACCATTTTTCTTTTCAATTTCTCCAATTTTGTAAGTTTGCCCACCGTCTTTCTTTTAATTTTATAATCTACCAGAAATTTTATGATTTAAATTATGAAATCATTAGTTTGTTCACAAGAAATTAATTACAATTATTTATCATTTCCAGACGACGCCATTGTTTAATTTTAGTTTGTTATTGTTGCAAAGCGTGATTTTACTCTATATATTTATTGACCAATTTTAACATGCGGAAGTTAAAATGGACAATGACATAGAGTAAAGAAAAAGTCTCATCAATTAATGAAGAAAAATTGACAAGTGGAATAGCCGGCTAAATACCGGTCACATGCGCCCTGATACCTGCTCCACCATAATATTCCAGCTTGACTCACGAAACGTTACATGAATATAAATCTAGGGGGATGAAGAAACCTCATTTCTTTTTCCTTTCCTTTGGTAACTTCCTTTTTGTTTTTTGATCTATCTTTGTTGACATTTTGTACCCTTTCCCTTTGCTTCTCTTTCTTTTCCCGCTTCAAAAGAATTTTAAATTAAGTTAAAATAAGTAAAAGATTAATTTTTTCTGGCTGCGGTATGAGAATATTTTATTATTCGTGTCTTGTTGTCCTCATGGTGCCTGCTGACGCGCCTTTTTTACTCTGTGGTTGAAAGAAAACTCTACAGACAGCGAGTCACTGCTGCTTTCATAAATTTGACTTCCAGATTTCGTTATGAATGTTGCTCTTTCTAAATTTTCCATAGCGCTATAAGCTTCTCAAGGTATTCCAAGGCATGGCCCATACATTGTTTCTATCGACTTAGATGGGCATGGGCCCCGGCAAGCACGTATCCACGATTTGTTTTGGGGCAGCACTTTCGCCAAAAAAAAAAATATTTTTTAAAAAAAATTAGAAGAGCAATTGCGGGAAATTGGCCTCATTCGTACATATGGCAAAGTAATTTAATATAGAATTGTCGTTCCTAGGTGGCAACATCTGTTCCTGTGCAGCCTTTGACCCCACCGCTGCACACTTGAAGACCTGTGGGAGGCCAATGTGGCGGCTATGAATTTCGCCCAGTTTTGGACGCGCTTGGACACGAAAAAGTAAAGTAAGTAGGTGGCAACGCCAATGGAAAGCAAAAAGCAAGGCCATAGCTACCTATAGATATTTGCGACGGGGGGGGGGGTAAGTAAGCCAGCTTAAGGCCCGAGGCTACCATAGCAGTGTATACCGAGCTTAAGAAAGCAATAAAGCAATAAACTGAATTTTGATAAATACAACAAGTGGATATATAGAATGAACAGAACAAATTTATTTTTTATTACTTTAAAAACGACTTTTTGAAGGGACTGACAAAGAATGAAAGCATACGAAAATACTTTGTGGATTATGGAATTTTTCACGACGGGTGGGGGGGGGAGGTCCGGACCCCTGGATCCCCCCTGCCCCCATAAATACGGCCTTGGCTAAAATTCCAGAAAAGGAGCCTCCCCGAAGATGCTTTTTATACACGTGGACAAAAAACCGATCGTGTACCCTGGGCAACGCTAAGTTGAAACCAAAGACTTGCAGGACCTTTGGGTGTGCACCGACTATAATACTGGACCCAGAAACTAAGAATCTCTACCTCGGTCACGAAAAGAAGAAGAAGTATAATGCGTAGGCTTACTGAGCATTTTTGTTCCTTGCCATGCAACATTGAAATAAAGCCTAAGAAGGTGGGGTTGAGCCCGCTACTGCCCGTTTTGTTGCATTAGAAGTCAAGGACCTGAGACACAAATAATGCAACTTCTTAGCGCACCCAGTCGCGAAGAAAATATTCTGCATTCACGTACATAGTGATTTTGTCTTTCGGCTAAGAAGAAAAAGTAAGAATCGCTTAAGCTACGGTATTTCAAAATTTCTTGGTACTGGGGGCTAAATCTAGGTGACTTACTCCTGGATAGGTCCTTGGGCCCAGCACTGGCAGGCAGCAGCAAACAAATATCAATTCTAAAGCTTCTTAAAATGAAATCCTCTTCAAAATAAATCGATCTAAGCATAATAATTTTACTTTACAATGACTTAATATCCTCAATATTGAGGAAGTAATATAATTTCGAATCCCATGAGATGGTCATAAAAATTGATCTCAAGTTATTTCTTTCATAAATGAATTCCTGAAGACGGTCCTAGACGTAGCATTGACAGATGAAGGGGCAGCGACGCATGGGTTCGGCTATTTATTTAAAACATGGGCCACCTTTTGCCACATAAACGTTTTAACAGCCGCGGGTGGGTTTCTCTGACAAAATGTACTCCTTGATTTGTAGTATTGTTCAAGGGGCATCGACTATTTAAACGAACATTAGCAGTTTTATGAAGCCATTAGTGATACTCAATAATGGGTTTGGTTAGTTGTATTTCTCCTTTGCAAGTATTTTCTAATCTTCTTCTTCTTCTGGCTCTACAGCCCTTGTAGAGTATGTGCTCGACAATATTCCTCCAGCCATCGCGGTTTCGTAGAACGCTCTACCATCTACGGACTCGCGAAGACCAGTTTCCAACTCATCCTTCCAGCAGCGTTTTCGTCATCTTCCTGTCTTGCTTGCTTTGTACATCTTTTTCGGTCTGACATTCATACCACGTGTCCCAGTCACTCGTATGTCTTACTCGTTGAGTATTACGTCTATTTCGGCGTAGTTTCATATACGTCACTCTCCGTATTCGCATAAGGGTCCATAAATCTTTCTTATTATCATTCTTTCCAATACTCGCAGTTTGTTTGCGTAATTGGTCGTAAGATTCCAAGTTTCCGAGCTATATGATGCAATAGGTCTGATAAGAGTTTTTCATGTATCCATAACTTAGTAGCTCTGGATATAGAATAGAATAGAATAGAAAACAAAAATGAACATGTGAACTTGAAATTACAACCTGTGCCCCCTCAAGTCGAAGCGTGGGAGGGTGGCACATAATATATGTCTTGACTTTAACTATCAAGTCAGGACATGTAGTGTAGCGGTACGGACTCTGACTTTCACCCGCAAGGTTGTTGGTTCGAGTCCCACACTGGCTACATTTTTTGGCATGCTTCGGTGGGCATGTAAAGCAGGCGGTCCCGGACCTTCCTAGTTGAGTGTAAGAGAGGGCTTTATAGCCCTAACTCCGCTAGGTTGGCTTAGTAATAGAACAAAAAAAGTACTTATTTATTTATTTAAGTATTTTTCCAATGGTTCATTAAAATGCGGATAGAGGAAATTTTTGCAGTATACAGATAATTTCTCTAAGTCAATCGTTTACTAAAGGATGGCAACTCTTAAAAGAAATGATCACTTGCACATTTGTGAACTGTTTGCAGAGGAAAATTCCTTACATATAATCAGTTTAAATCCCCAAAATAACACTTAGATAATAACCCCACAGGCTACGCTCATATTCAAGAGTTTTTGTCTCAAGAAAATACAGCACTAATTAAAGAACACTAAAATGCAGCATAAACTCGGTAAGTTAACTCTTGATGGAGAGCTTCAAAGGAAGTTTTCAGAGAATTACAAATAAGTGTTTTTCTCATTGGGGACGCGAAACAAAGGTTGCATGGAACAGAAGAAGCAGTGTTCGCCGAAGACCACACAGCAGGGCTGATTTAGAGCGGTTCGGGTGTCTGACAAGAGTGAAAGATTTAGAGGAAAGGGACACGGTTGGAATCTCCCTACCCGACGAGCTTGGCTGCGCTTGCCTCATTAGCCGGCTTGCACATTGTCACCGATAAGCTCAGCACCGCAACAAGCCTATTCACCTGTATCTTTTCTCACCTCAGTTTCAATGCGACATGATGAAACACCGTATTTATTTTTATTTTTTTTAAATACTTGAAATGTGGAAATTCCTTAGACCTTATAACACTCTAGACACGCCATGTTAGAATTTCCGAGGGACCAACATAAAATGACGTCACGCACTGGCAAAAGCGCAAAAACAGCTGCTTTTAGAGGCGCGAACTTATTATTTTCAAGTTCTGTTTAGTTAATTAATTCATTGGAGTGAGAGATCATTTTTTAACTTTGGTGAAACTTATTTAATATTCAAATATTCAATTAGAATCTTTTAGAGGTCAGTCCATTATTTTGTGGAAAAAACAAACTAGTTACTCGCAGGGACGGATCCAGCCCATTTTGGGGGGGGGGGGGGGTAGCTGAGGGTCACAATAGGAAAAACTTATGTAGGATCGACTAAATTAGAGCGTAATAACTTAATTTACAATAGATTTACCAAATTTTGGGGGGGGGGGGGCAGCTACCCCCCCTACCCCCCCCCCCCCCCTGTATCCGTCCTTGGTTACTCGGGTGACCAGGATACCTAGCAACAAACTACAAGGTCTCTGTTGCTGTTGCTGGCAATAGATAATGTTGGTGCCCCAACTGTCTCATGCAGTGAATCTAGAATGTCATGTCTAGAGACTCTAGAGTATTATATGGTCTAAAGGGAATTCAGTAGAGTAAGGGTTTAGACGTCTCACCAGGCACGGATCTACGGGGGGGGGGGCTATGGGCTATAGCCCCCCCCCCCCCCATTAAGTTCCTCAAAATGCGTAAAACCCTACTATTTCAGTCTTATTTTTCACAAATTTTCTCTCGAGCCCCCCTTGTGCTCGATTGTATTAATTACCTATAATATACTAGTAGAACCCTTGTTGCTCTGAAAATGCGTAAAACCCCAATATTTCAGCCCTATTTTTCAAAAAAACTAAATTCGTATATTTAATCCTAGCCCCCTCCTTGGTCTCATTCTAGATCCGCGCCTGCGTCTCGCCGTCTACCCCAAAAATTATACGGGAAATTAATCGTGGTTAATCAGAGTTCCGCCTCTCTGCCTCCTTAGCCTTAGCACAAGGGGCCAATTCACCTTTTTCCCGGGATTAAAAATGCAAACAAAACGATTTAGACAAGCATTTGCATCCTAAAAATATTTTGTGTAAATTTTTAACCCAGGGAATAAGTTGTCTTGGTACCTTGTGCTACGGCTGCTAGTGTTTATTCTGAACTATATCTAACACAAAACACTTAGTAAATTGATGTTTTCGTGTCCTGTGGGCCCTTTAACCTTTGCCAAATTTACTACTTCTACTAGTAAATTGAAGACATCATTATTAGAGTGCATATAGTAAATAATAGAAATTCTACTAGTAGAAACAGCTACCCTCGATTACAATCATTAGAGTTCGCGTTAAACACAGCCTCTAACAAGATATGACAAGCGTTGGCAGTGGGAAGATTAAACACATCAACCATTATCGCAAAAGACACAAGGATAGAGAAGAAAGCCAGGCAATAATCCCTGCGAGGAAAGAAAAGCCAAAAACCCCAAAGTCAGCAAGAAAAGTCTCGCAACAGTCGCTAGAAATCAGCTTACAAGTCCCTGAGGGTCCCTTCTGACAACTAATCCACAATGTCTACGTCCACTAAACAAGTTAAGACTTTGAGTGCTGTCATTAGGCAGCTATAGCGTGATGCCCGCAAGGTATATACTCTCGACCTTTCTTTTACTTAACTGTTCTTACAAATGTATGTTTCAATTCCTTTTCATGATAATTTTCAAAAGAACTGTGTTGTTCATTAGGCTTTAGAAATTCTTATAGTCTTGATCTAAGCGAAAATCATCAGGGGTACCATGGTCGCATACTAAATTTTTAAAATCGTTTATTGATTGCCTATTTATTCGTTAGTGTAAGGAAAGCTTCGTGATGGTCAAAATTTTCGATTCCGAGATTTGAACAGAACTGCAAGATTTGAAAGAAAAGGCAAAAAAGTAGTAGGTATACAAAATGTTTGTCTGTAGCTCTGTCTGTTCATCGATTGTGGCTAACTCAATTTTGCAGGGGTTTATCCCCAAAAAACACTAAAATGTCGACAATAACCTTTTCTAAAAAAAAAACGACTCCAACGATTTATTTATGTTAATTGTAGGCTAGTGTTTTTTTCAATTTTTTCAACATCCTTTTTAGTTATATGTAGTCCGGAGGTATGCGACTACTTGTGTTTTGCATTGTGTAGAGATATGCAAATACACTAAAAAAAATTAATATGCGTAGTAAATGCATTCCCCCTAATGCAAGGGGTTGCCCGTAGCAAAACCATTAGCGTAGAAGGCGAAAGTGTTATAGCTAGCACGGAAGGTTGTTGCGTTTTCTCCCCGGCTTAGGGTTCTTTAGGAGGCTGTAGGATCGAGGAATGAATGTTGTGAAATAATTACAACAAGAATTAATTAACAGAAATTATATTCTTGATAGAATTATGAAACCCTAAGATATAGAAAAATAGAGCACCTGTAGTAGCGTGGCCAATAAGCGTCTCCAATAAATAAAAAGTAAGCGATCACCTCATGGCTCAATCCTAAATCGTCACATTGTCTGGGCTGAGGAGGGAGCGGAGTCCGAACACCCCCTTCCGGGTGGGGTTTAGCCCATCATCGTCGAAATCAAATCCATGCCACCACAACTCCTGCCAGCCATCATCCTTATGACTTCTTCCTTCTTTAAAATCTCATTTCTTTTTTTTCTTTTTTTAAAATCCAAATCGGGTTATAAGAAATTCTCGGCCATCCTTTCTCGTAACATTTTCTAACAAGCCACCGCAAATTCAACCGGCCGCCAACCTCTCGTCAAAAACTTTTTTAAAGTAATAATAATAATAAAAGTATTTTTATTAATAAATAGAAATAAATAATAATAGATACTTTATGATTTTGTGATTTTAAAAGATCCGGCGATAATTAAATTGTGAATAATAATAAAAGATAGAAAATTAATTTATTTTAAACCGAATGTGATATTTGGAGGTTGGTTAATTGAACAAAACAAATATGGCGGATTTACAAATAAATAAATAAATTGAAAAAATTTAATAAATAATAATAAGAAGATATGTAATCGTAATATTAAGATTTAGTATATCCAGTAAACTGGATACACATATAAAAAGGTAGGGTTGCACGCTACAACAAGGGTCTTTCCCCCCCCTTTTTTTTCAAACCTACACTCGTTAGGAAAGCAAACGAGAGAAAAGCCCCCATCGCCCCCAAGAAGTCAACACCACACGAACCAAAGATCCCCAGAAAAACAGAGAAGAAAAGAACGGAACAACGGGAAGGGATCTACACTAGCCTGAGCCAGTACGAGACCTTTGAGCGGTTAAAACCTAAAGAACATCTTAACCGATCCACTGACGGGTAACCTCGCTACAGAAGAGGGAAAAACCAATCATACACCATTCGTATCCCATTCATACAACATCCATCCACGGATTGGGCGCCATCTGTAGGAGCAGAGAGAAAGAAGAACAGCTGAGGAGACAAGGTATGGGACTTCGCGGTCCCAAAAAGACCGGACTATCCCATCGTGACAGAGTACAGTAGGGAGTTCCAGAACGTAAAACGTCGATACTAAGCATCTCGCGATAGCATTAGGATCGCCCTCAAAAGGTCATAGCGGACCACCCTCCGTAAAAAAATTACACATTGGGGAGTTCACACACACTCATAAATCAAACACTCGAAAACAAACTCCCACCCAACTATTGATCAATTCACTAACTATACCAAAAACCAAACTCAGAACAGAAGGTATCCAAACATGGTCTTTTCAACCTCATTCTCCAATGCAAATCGACATGGAAGGATAGAAAGCTCACCCCCCATTAACGATTCACGAATCATTTTCCAAAATTTAATACGTCCAGGAGTACTCAAAACTCAAACAACCAGGACATTCCTATTCAACGTCGTACTAAACTCACTAACTATTAATCACCTCCGGGACGACAACTAAAACAAGCAAAAAAAATATGTAGGGTACACCCCCTCTTTCTTTCATATACTATTTTAAGTACACAACAATACACAGTCGAACCCACGATATTATAGTCTAGGTCAACACAGATTTCAAGTGAGACACATGCCAACGTCCAGCCAAAGTACCATTCATGCGTTGCAGTTCATACTGCGTTGGCGAAAGCACTGTTTTTATAATGAATGGTCCCTCCCATCGTGGATAAAATTTGGCTGTTTTCTTATCAATAGCACTAGATTGGTGAAAATCTTCCTTAAACACTAGTTCTCCCGGTTGATAGGTCACATCTTTCCTTCGCAAATTATAACGTGCCGCCTGTCGTTGTTTAGCCCTCCTTACGGTGGATCGTACCCGTTGATAGAGAGCGTCAAGATTAGTGGTCAAAGTGCCATTATAGGTGACAGGATCAAATGGCATTAAATCAGAATTATCAGTAGTTGCAGCCAACTCATAAAAGGAGCGCAGTTCTCTGCCATAGACTAGCTTGGATGGAGAAAAACCCGTTGCTTCACTTACCGACGTTCTAAGAGCAAACAGAACAAATGGTAAATGTAAATGCCAAAGCTGGTGATTATCCTTAGCGTAAATAGCCAGCGCGGTCTTGATTGTCTGATTATATCTTTCAGTTGGGTTACTTTGTGGATAATAACGCGGACAGAAATGTATTTTGATATGGTGGTCTTCACAGAATTGTTTAAATCGCCTACTAGTAAATTGTGATCCATTATCCACCAGTATGATCTCCGGTACTCCATGATGCATGATAACATGATTGAACAGGGCGTCTTCGACAGTCTTCGAAGTCGCAGATTTCAATGGGACTCCTATACTCCACTTTGTGCACGAGTCAATGAAGACACAGATATAACGATGGCCACCGCGACTGCGGGGTAATGGTCCCACTAAGTCGCAAGTCAGAAGTCGAAATGGTTTGAGTGATGGCGGGTGCACCTGCATGTGCCCATGAGGCGTGGTATTGCGTGGTTTATGGCGTTGACAATCCAGACATCGGCGAACGGCGAGGCGCACATCTCGGGCCATTCTTGGCCAGTAATGGTTCTCAGCGATGCGACGGAGAGTGCGATTGATTCCGAGATGGCCAGACGGTAATGACGAGTGATGCTGCTTAATCAGCTCCTCTCGAAACTCGGATGGTACAAGTAACTTAAGATCATCGGTTTTGGTAAGTCGATCTCGAACGGATTTGAAAATGGATGTGGGAGTAAGATGAAACTGCGGGAAATGAGTAGGATTCTGTTCTATCTTCTTACGTAAGGCGAGGTACCATGGATCCGTAATGGTACTAAAGTCGGGTAAAGGCGCAGTAATTCCCGTCAAGGCGGAAATGACGGTGGAAGGCTGCATTCGTGACAAGCAGTCAGGAACAACATGAGTGGAACCCTTCTTATGGAGGATCTCCATGTCGAACTGGTTTAGAGTAACTAACCAACGGGCCAGACGTCCGCTCGGGTTAGGAATGTTTCGGATCCATTTCAAAGCCAGGTGATCCGTCACACAGGTGAATCGCGTTCCCCAGATGTAGAAAGACCAGGTAGTGACCGCATGTAGTACCGCCAACAACTCCTTTTCTGTCGTACTGTAATTACGCTGGCTACTGGATAACGTTTTCGATGTATATGCGACGGCGTAGGGCACTCCGTCTTCTTCTTGGATCAGCACAGCTCCAACTGCAATGTCCGAAGAATCACAGTGAATCTGAAATGGTTTAGAGAAGTCAGGACAGCGCAAGACAGGATAAGACGTAAGGCAATCCTTCAACTTCTGAAAGGCAGATTCCCGTTGCTCAGTCCATTCAAAACGGGTATCTTTATGTAGCAGCTGGTTCAACGGGGCGGCAGTCTCGGAAAAACTCGGAATGAAACGCCTAAACCATCCCACCATTCCTAGGTAGGCGCGGACGGCCTTTACAGACGTTGGTCTTGGATAATTTCTGATCGCGACGACCTTGTCTTCGGAGACTTGTAGTATGCCTCCTCCCACACGATATCCGAGGTAGATGAGCTCAGATCGGACGAACGTGGACTTTGTCCAATTTACCTTTAAGTTGGCTTGACGGAGGAGTCGGAAAACTATTTCTAAATGTTTCTTATGTAGTTCCGCGGTACGGGAAAATATTAAAACATCATCTAGGTATACGATTGTAAACTCTTGAGCTTCGCGAAGTACTCGCTGCATCAGACTCTGGAATGTCGCGGGCATCGTACTAAGCCCGAAAGGTGCATAGGCATGTTCAAAAAGACCCATATTGGGTACTATAAAAGCTGTTAAAGGTCTGGTGTCATCCGCTACGCGGATTTGATGATAGCCCGACAGGAGGTCAAGCGAAGATACAAAATACGCATCTTTCAGACGGTCCAGAGACTCATGAATCCGGGGTAAAGGACAAGCATTGGATTTACACAAGGCGTTTACACGTTTGTAGTCGACGCAGACTCTTATCTCGCCGTTTTTCTTGCGGACCGGAACTACAGGCGACGCCCATTCAGACTCTGACGGAACAATGACGCCGTCTGCTAGTAATTTCTTAATCTGCTGATGCACAATCTCCAGGACCGGTGGTGACATCGGGTAGTAGCGCTGTTTGACCGGCACCGTATTCAACTCCTTCAGGTACATTCGATGCTCTACGAGGTCACACTTGCCACTCGAAGTGAGGAACTGCTGTTTCCATTTGCAAAGTAAGTCATTGAAGTCGGCTCTGTCAACGGGTGTTAAGTCCTGGTGGCAGAATTCCTCCATTTCATTAATATTTGGGTCTTCAATGGTCACATCCTTGACGTCCACCTCATCCACACAGTGTAGAGAAAAAGCGTCAGCACGAATGATAGTAGGGGCTGCACCATCTTGAAGAGTTACTCGATGTTGTCCGAAGTCAATGACGGTTCGGAGGGCTTGCAGTGTGTTCATCCCCACAATTAGAGGATGAGAGAGACGCTTCACAAGGTAACAATCTCCTGCCCAATTTGCGGGTCCCGCGTCCGTTTCTACAATGAGGTTGATCTTGACACACCCGACTACTTCGGCTTCTTCCCCATTGGCAACAGTCGCGCTTGCCGACACCGCGCGGATGTGATGTCCCCTTTTTTGTAATTCATGCCAATACTCACTTAAGATGACAGAGTGAGTCGATCCGGGGTCAATAAGTCCAATAACTGGAATCCCACCCATGTCTACTTTAATGTAGTACCGTTTCTGGGGGTCCGGCGCGTTCGCACAAGAAGACAAATCAATCTGCACCGATGGCTGATTGTTCACTGTTGTTGGTGAGGTTGTTCGGTTGCGGGGGTCGTGGTCACCTGCCTCGCCACGCCCCCTTGGCTGTTTAACTTCGGTGGCCGGCATGTACAAAGGCTGGATAGGACTCCCGTCTTGCCACAGTGATAACAAAATGGACGAGAAGTGGTTTGGCAGTCTCGTTCCCGATGTCCAAACAGGCGGCAACCCCTACACTTGTAAGTGGTCATATTGGCAGGAGAAACCAGCGCCAGGAGTTGTGGTCTTGAAGCTCCAAAGTCACCGTAGAGCGGGTTGCATAGCATAGCGTTGGTCGGTGGAACGTAGGACGCTTGTTGTTCCAGTTGGTGCTCCGCCGCGACGCAAGTTATTTCAAAGGATTTTATTGAGGTATATACCGTAAGTTGGGAACCTACAAGACTAGCCAGTCGAGGGGGTAGGTGAGCCATGAGTAACGGTACAAGTTCGACTTCTTTGAGTGGAGTTGCGAGGTCGTCGTTCAGTGCCTTCATGGCCGCGATGTAGTGGGCCACCTTTTCGTGTTCTCCCATCGTTCTAGTATATAGTAAGACCTTCAACTTGAGTTGATGGTCTGCCGGCAGGTAAACGTTCTTCAGCGCCATTTCCAGTTCGGTCCATAGTGCATACTTATTTCCGGCGTACCACCGAGCGGCTGGCCCGTCAAATAGCGTAGGTATGGCGCGGAGTTTTTCGTCTTCTGTTAGTGGGTGAAGGGCAAGGCAATCTTTCAATTTGTTAAAAAAAAGTGGTAGACTCCCGTCGGCACCGGTGAACGTGATGTTGCGTCGTCGTGCCTCTTTTAAAAACATTTCTAGTTGTGGCCTAGAGCTTCTCCCTGGAAGAACCTGTCGCAGGAAATCGCGTTGCAACTCTAAATTGACTTTGAAGATTCGATTCAGTACTCTCTCCATCCGTATCTCCTCTCCTTGATCGTGGGAAAGCTCTTCCTCAGGCTCCAAGTCTGTTGGTCGAGTCTCGGGTAATGGTGAACTTACCAATTGCAAATTTGCAAATTTATCAATGTCGCCTAGGCAAGCTGGATGATCATTCACGTAGCTTTTCATATATTGTCGTTGCTCTTCCAGATCAGCCGCCGGTAACTCACATCCGACTTCCGTGGCTAATGACTCGAGCTTCTCTCCATCACAGTTGGTTAGATACTGTGTTAATGTTAATGGTACCACTAAGTAAGGAGGCCGTACAATGGTAACGTCTGCCATATCCTCAAACTGGTTTGCCGACTCCGGTGTCGCTAAGAAGTGGCTTTTTAATTCCTTTTTCAGGGTCTCCTTCGTGCCTTCTATCGGTAATCCTAACTGTTCAGCGATCTCTTCTAGCCGGGCCTTACTGGTGGCACTCAAAAACTGTATTAGGGTTCGTGGCATTATCTTTCGCACTTTTCACTATATATATTTATATAAATATATATTTTTTTTCCACAACAATGTCTATCGTACTATTAAATAGTCTTACGTGAAGTAATTCACACGATAATTGTTATTAATACACTTGTATTATTTATAATTATCATAAAAAGGGAAGTAGGTGTTCCTAAACACCCCCTCCTCAAACCCAAGACGAATGCGACTAAAGAAAACTAACTGGTATATATTATACCACTTTTGGTAACCAATATAGGCCTACCTGCTTATTATTAATATAATGAATTAATACTTCCTTATCATTCATTCCATACATACAATACTACGACCAAG
Source organism: Psococerastis gibbosa (assembly GCA_963971405.1). Classification (NCBI taxonomy): domain Eukaryota; kingdom Metazoa; phylum Arthropoda; class Insecta; order Psocodea; family Psocidae; genus Psococerastis; species Psococerastis gibbosa. The sequence goes on along the minus strand of OZ020489.1, from coordinate 31,101,388 downwards.
AGTGTGTGAACTACCCCAATGCTGATAACTGAGCCAATTTGCACAAAACAAGTCAAATATATTCCGTGTCAAACAGAAAGGACAAACTCCTATCAATGGTTTACCATAATTAAAGTAAAATGACGATAATTTTTATATAGGCCCAATATTAAATAAATAGTTATAGATTGAATTACATAAAACCGATGTTGACTCCTCTGGATCCGTCCGTCCTCAACCCTGACGAATTGACGAAACTGTAATTATAACCACAACAGCACAAAGATTATCCGTAACCTAAGCCCTGTTGACAATCAAAACATTTTATTATCACTATTTTTTCTTAGCGAACATCTTTCAAAAATATAAATGCCATGATTAAGAATTTTAAAAAGTATCATTTACTGTTTGTTATTATCTTTTCGAAAACTATCATTTCCAAAATTATTAATATCATTTTTCAACAACTAATTCAAAACTACTGTTGTTTATATCTTTTCAAAACTATTGTTCCAGCCTAGAAATATCACTTTTGTCAACAATCCATTTAAAAATAAGATTATCATGTTCGTAACAATTTCACAACAATCATTCCAACCATTCTACAACCTCGGGCCCCAACGTTGGTGTGAGCCACTTTGTTGCGTTTTCTCCCCGGCTTAGGGTTCTTTAGGAGGCTGTAGGATCGAGGAATGAATGTTGTGAAATAATTACAACAAGAATTAATTAACAGAAATTATATTCTTGATAGAATTATGAAACCCTAAGATATAGAAAAATAGAGCACCTGTAGTAGCGTGGCCAATAAGCGTCTCCAATAAATAAAAAGTAAGCGATCACCTCATGGCTCAATCCTAAATCGTCACATTGTCTGGGCTGAGGAGGGAGCGGAGTCCGAACACCCCCTTCCGGGTGGGGTTTAGCCCATCATCGTCGAAATCAAATCCATGCCACCACAACTCCTGCCAGCCATCATCCTTATGACTTCTTCCTTCTTTAAAATCTCATTTCTTTTTTTTCTTTTTTTAAAATCCAAATCGGGTTATAAGAAATTCTCGGCCATCCTTTCTCGTAACATTTTCTAACAAGCCACCGCAAATTCAACCGGCCGCCAACCTCTCGTCAAAAACTTTTTTAAAGTAATAATAATAATAAAAGTATTTTTATTAATAAATAGAAATAAATAATAATAGATACTTTATGATTTTGTGATTTTAAAAGATCCGGCGATAATTAAATTGTGAATAATAATAAAAGATAGAAAATTAATTTATTTTAAACCGAATGTGATATTTGGAGGTTGGTTAATTGAACAAAACAAATATGGCGGATTTACAAATAAATAAATAAATTGAAAAAATTTAATAAATAATAATAAGAAGATATGTAATCGTAATATTAAGATTTAGTATATCCAGTAAACTGGATACACATATAAAAAGGTAGGGTTGCACGCTACAAGGTATGAAAATAATCGCTGAACTGAATGTCAAATGTTATTTAACATGCATGGTACAATACCCGCAATACTCAAACAATACTTGGTAATAATTGAATTCAATAAGGGTCTCGTTATACAAAACCTCTTGTATGTTATGCAGTGGTGAGTCCAACCCTTATAAAAGCACCACCTACCAATATTTTGCGACCTGTGAAAAGATAGGGGAGAAGTTATATCGTATATGTATGTATAATACAGTATATATGCATCCCTAATTAGACGAGAGTAGGATAACCTAGATTTGTAAAAACTGTTATGTAAGCGAATAGTAGTAGTAGTAGTATGGTTGGACACAGTCCCAGGCCACGGTGTGGGCCCATAGGACAGTGGACCTCCTGATTATAGTGGATTCCGAACCACTTGGGAAACACAGTGAAGTCACACGATTAGTTCGGAGGTGACCAGGACAAGTCCTACCATGTTTCCCTACCGGCACTGTGCACACGACCAAGTTATCTGTATCTTTGAACCTGCTCTGGTCCGCTGGATTCAACTTGGTACGGCGGCCGGCGCTATGTTAGCGAATAAAAATGTGTAAAAATAAAAGAGCTGTATTATAGTAGTATTAGTAAGTTGGTAAGTAATTTTTTTATAACAAATAAAAATGTGCTTTTGGGGTAGTATAGGATGGAAAATAACCACAATTTTGGAAAGCTAGTAAAGTGTAACGGCATTTTACTAAAAACTCCGCGCGGTGAGATGGTAAATAAAATATAGAAGAAAATACAATTTTAATAATGAAATGAAAAAAAACAATAAACTTAAACCAGAAAGCGTGAGCACTCAGCTCCTTATTCTTCAGCTGAAAACAACAGAATCTCACCCCTGCCGCCCATTGTCCCAAGGGTGGCTGGAGAACCACAATAGCCCCGGCTTGAGACGTATAATTGGATTTTTGTGCCGAGTTGTACCGGTGATGGGGCAAAAACAAAGCTGACTCAGCAGGCCTCTAAGTGGTTGTTAGCCTCTCATTAACTACACAGCAATCATTCTTTCTTAAACCTTCCCCTGTTAACTGACAAAAAGAAAACAAACGATTCTTCATTTTTTTTTTGTGTCGACAATGAGGGTGCTGACTTAAATACGGCATGCTTTGGTTGTTCTAAATTAGTTCAAAACTATTTAAGGGTGTTTATTGAAGACTGTCATTAATTAGCACCGAGTGAAATCCTCCGTGCGAAGTTTTCGCATAAGAATCACTTTCTAGGTGACAGCTAGGGGTAGTTTCGTTAAGCTAAAGCTAAAGCTAAAACTTAACTAAACTAAAAAGCTGGAATAATAATTTATTTTTTCAGTTTTGTAATGTTATTTGAGAGATAAAGATATTAAGAGACAATCAGATTACAAATATAACATACAACATATACATACATAAACATATAAAATTATAAATATAAAAATCAAATATCTCTTAAATTTGAATCAAAATCAAAAACAGAAGAAATTTTTCTTCGACTTTTCCTTTCGATTTCGTACAGAAAGTGGGGTACTCCGATTTGCTCTTAAGGTTTAAGATGAGTAATAAGCAAGTAATTACCATATTTTCCAACCAAACATACTCAAGATCCCAGAAATAGAACAAGCATAGGTATCTTAATTTTTTCGTGTTGTAATTTGTTAAATTTCTGCCCCTATAATAAATAATAATGTTCTGAAGGACTTTTTATGAATCTAGATCTTGGCCTCTTGCTCAATGCCAACGACCCCATGAATTTCGAGCATTATCTATGTTTTTTCCGTATTGGCAAACTGGTAAACGTTCCCATGTCAACTTACACCGGCTACAAACGATAATGGACAAACTGACTACTGACGCAGGGCCGTGCCCAGGGAGGTGGTCCATGGGGTCCGGACCCCTCCCCCCCAAAATAAATGTTTGTATGTAAACCTGTATGGTTTGAAGAATTTATCCATCAATTCAGTAATAAATTACGTTAAAGAAATTGTTGGACACCCCCCCCCCCCCCCCGTTACATTGCGTTAGTAGCGTTAGTAACTGACGCAATGTAACAGGTGAAAGCATGGCTTAACCAATTACAGATACAAGTCAACTGTCCCTTATCAGTTTAACAAGAAAATCTGCACCGGTTAACTGTAAGAATAAATTTTGCACAATATGGAAATAAAGACAATTATCTTTCTTTCAAGACTGAAAAATCTACGCAAAAGCCCTTTGCTGCTTCAATAGATTAAATCATTAATAACTTAAGTAAATTAAATAAAAACTAGTAGATTTTGAGATGGTCCAAAATACACCAAGGTCAGTATAAAAATTCAATCGGCATGTTCTACGCGGTAGGTCTTAAAAGGAATAAACCAAATTACCAAATGCAATTCCATAAATGTCAACAGAGCCAAACCAAGAGCAAACAAATAGAGATGATCGAGCAGTCAAAAGAATAAATTAGGAAATGTCTGTCAATAGAATACACAAAGACAAGTGAGCAGTGGAAAAGAGATGGGAAAACAAAGTAGGTCAGCAAAAGGGATTTTCCCCATTGGGCGCCTCATGGGAAGGCGCGGGCAATCACAACACATCGGCCCGCTTTGTTTCCAACCTTGTGAGCACAAGGCGACCCTGTCAGCTGTGGAGATTGCTTTCTCAGCACCAGGGAGGCTTGAGAGTGAGCCCAGCAGCTATACAGAAGGGAAAGATATGATTTTAAAGCATTGGATACCGGAAAAGTTTGTACAGGTGCCGTACCACTGTATTAAAGGTTCAAGGCGAGATAAACTTTTATGGCTACGATTCACGCTTTGAGAACATCATTCAGTTCTATTTACAATACAATATATGCGCGATTATTTCATTTATTTATTAACTTTAAGAAAAGGAAAAAAGAAAATTGTCTTTAGAATTTTGGGCATTTTCTCTTACAATTAATCCATAATAAATCATACAATTTTATACAATGTATTACAAATTTAACTAAAAAAAAGATTAAAATATGTAACTAAAGAGCTAAACATAAAATAGTAGTGGCAAGTACCCTTAAATTTCTTGTAATTTTTTTCATTTCTGATGGGGTCCGGCTGAGTTACAGAGCCTGCATTACTATCCAATTTTGTACAATCTCAATTTTCTCAGGAAATATCAACCGAATTGAGAGCTATCATTCATTAGTGGAATTAGCGAAAAGAAGAAGTAATACATTTTAATACATAACGTATAATACAATACTACTATACTAATACCGATTGGCCACAGTAATGGCATTCCTTCCAACGGGCACCCGCACAATCCTATTATACGAGTACATACTGTATATAACAAAGGGTTAGCTAGACTTAAATTGTCTGCTGTCTTAATAGTCATAAAGCTGGCCATTCACGAGGGCTCCAAACGGACTCGCGCCAAGCCTAATGGCGCGTCGTGTTCCATTTGGCGTTAGCGCCATTTAGAGGGGTCATCACGACTACGCTGAACCAGTTGCTCCAAATCTTTTTTTTTTTTATTAATTTAAGTGCGCGAGGCCACGCTTGTGGCATATGCGCCAAGACTCTAAGTTGTCTTAGTAGTTATATCGCTTTTAGAGGCTCTGTGTGGTGGAGAAAGGCTGAAAGTGAGACGACATTACTAACGTCGTCTCCCAGGATTAGAGAGAGAGAGAGTTGATTGTATGTTGTACATTGCACGGGCTGTTTGATGTGCTCCAAATCTTTTAAATTAATTGTACAGTGTAAAAGTACCTCTTCCATAATATCGTCACAGTGTACAATTTAAAAGATTTGGAGCGACTGGTTCAGGGTATAGTCGTGATAACCCCTAACGCCAAATGGAACAAGACGCGCCATTTGGCTTGCCGCGAGTCCGTTTGGAGCCCTCGTGAATTGCCAGCTTTAGAGGCATGGGCCACTCAGTAAGGGCTACCAAACTCAGGCCGGTTTCGTCCTAACAAAACAAAAAAAACAAAAAAAAATGGGCACATCGGGATATAAAACGAAAAAAAAAATCCTCCCTACCATAACGGGTACCTAGGGGAAAAACATGTTCACAACCTCCCAAATAGTGCAGTGGTTCAAAGAGAGAGGACCCTTCTACCAGTCCTCAGGCCTAGAAACTCATTGGGCCGCCGTGCCATGGCGTAGATAATGGTTTACCCCTCATCTTGTCCCTAAATAACATTTATTAATAGCACAGTTCTAATCTAATTAAAATATGCGTATTTATATGTATGTAGTTAAATACTGCACGTAGCCTACATGTTTGAAAGAAAACGCCCAGAACACATTGCATAATGATTACTGACGATGCCGCCATCTTTTAAATTTAGCCTGTCTACGAATATTGTGAAAGACAGTAATATTGTCTGTCATGAAAATATAAAAAAACAACAAAGACAGAACCAATCGTGTTGTAGGTACGTTTGGCTTCAATGGGGTTCATTTGTGGCGTCATTTTGTAGATGGCAGCACCAGTTGCAATGATATCAAAGCGTTGATTTTTCCATAAGCCTCAATACTACTTTAAAATGATTTTTAATTACGTATTATTTTAAAGTGATATTTTTCTATAAATCATGGAGAATATATATATTAAAGAATATATATATTAAATTATATGCAGCGAAATAAGGTCCAGGAATAGTAAAAATATTATAAAAAATATTAAAAGAATTAATTAGATGCTAAGAGCTTAGTTTTCACATGCAAACGGCGGCCATTTTGAATAATATGGATATCGGTTTGTCGTCAGCGAACCTAGTTACCAAAACAGTCCCTACAGAACCTCATTTTATCTCCCCTCGTCTTCATCCAAAAACATAGCCCAGCATCAGTTCGCCCATATAAGCAGACAAAGCCTTGAGACTCGAAATCCCACTGGGACCAAGTTAGAAAAATAACTTAGTTCCACAAAGGAATCTGCAATCAATACTACAAACTTTTCTTCTTCTGTTTGGGAAGTCGAAATTTTCTTTAGTGACATTTATTGTAGGCTTCTGTTTAAGTTTGCACAATTTCAATGAGAAGCCTTTGAGAGAGTTTGCCCGCAGAGAGGATGTTGTACTGGGAATATACTGTTATTAGTTAATTGAGGAGAGAAATTCAATTTGGTGATATGATGAGGCGTTGTTACAAATTTAGGGTATTCATGGGAAATAGTTTTTGTTTGAGTTGTCACTCTAGAGGGGAATACTCGAAAGTGGCATTTTCTTAAAATAAGCTATGCGCCCAGACTTCGTGTCATGACCTAGATGTTTATTTCATAGGGTTCGTATGGGTGAAAAACAAAAAATATTTTCCTAAAAGAAATACCTGGACCTGCAATAGTGAACAGAACATCCTTATTTACCTTAACTGTTCCGCTTCAGTAATAGGCTATAGTCATGTTCTTACCTAAAATGAAGAAATAAGAAGTTTAGTATGGGGTACATTGCAGTATTATATGCTATATATAACACTAACATTGAATTAACTTTGGTTGAGTTGATGGGGTAACCTCCTTGTTATATAACCCGCGGTGAAGGCGACATCGCGGTTAGGCGTAGATCGTGGGTTCGAATCCCGCCAACTCCAGTTTTTCCTACCTCCTCTAATGTCGGTCGTATGAGGTCCACTTTTAATCGATAAGCGAAAATATTTTTTATGTCTAAAAATGAAAATGTAGTAAGTGTGGGGCTCGAACCAGCAACCTTTCGGGTGAACGTCGGAGTCGGTACCACTACATGTCCTGAATAATAAGTCTGAATGAAAAATATTAATAGCCTGATTCTAATAACGAGTCACGAAACGGCAACATAAAATAAAGAGGGCATTGCGGTTTACGTCACAATAATTTTGACCAACTATATTAGTTTTGGAATGAAAACGAAGAAAAGTCGAAAAAAAACCTACGCAATCTGTCCTCCACTATTTACCTTCACTTTATATCTGTCCACAGCGCATTCCACGACAAAATAGAAGTAACCTTCCCTGCGATCTCATGCAGCAATTTATTTTTTGGCAGATTCTTTGATTTCTGCTACCTACTTTAAAAAATAATCATTATACAGCTATGATAAATTCACGGAATATTTCAAGGAATATTTATGATGTGCAGATTCAAGTGATGCACAGTCCAATGTTTTCTTTTTTCTTACGGCCTGGGACCACCAGCTTTACATGGCCTCCGAAGCATGGCCAGAAAATGTAGAAAGTGTGGGACTCGAACCAACAGCCTTACGGGTGAAAGTCGGAGTCTGTACCACTACTCTACATATCCTCTGGTTTAACGTACTTTATGCTTTTACTGTTACCGAGCCCCTACACCTCCTTATGATTTGCTTGCGGAAGCAGGGGACCAATAGAAAGTCCGCCATATTTTGGCCTCAAATTTTCGCGCCAAATGAAACTCAATAGTTATCTTATGGTACCTAACCCAAGAATTATAAAACAAAGCAAAATGTGTCTTTATTAAATATTTAGGCTGTCTAACTTCACTATTATGATAAATATGCTTTCCCAAAATAGCTGAAATTTATGTGGATTAAAAAAAAACAATAGCATCAATTAAGTTCAATCATCCAAAACAATAACTGTAATTTCAAATGTAGGAAATGCAAAATTAAATTAGGCCTATAGGCAATAATAACGGCAACAAAAAGGCATTTTCTCTTAGTTTTTAAATAAAATACAGAATACCCCCTGCCGTGAGCCCAAAAATGGCGGAAGTCAAATGACCATGCGACACTAGCGCCAACGGTTCTTCCAGTGTATTATATAAGTTCTTTGACTGTTACTGAATAGTATAAGAATGGCTGTCTGTAGATAAAAGTGGTATAGTAAATGGAGAGGTCTATATTGTTGTATGGGGGGCCATGTGGTAAATAGGGCCATGTGGCAGCGGCTCTTGTGTTTTATCCATTATAGTCCCCCATTCCCTATTATCTCAAACAACTCAATTGTGGTTTGTATTATCCAACAAATACGACGGTATACTGTGTGTCTGCTTCTGCAACGACAGTAAGCCGACACATGATACTTTAAATAAATATATATATATATATATATAAATAGGAAAGCAAATATTATCAGGTATTTTAGTACTTCAAATTCCAAAAGAAGTGGAATCATCCCCAGTAGATCAAACATCAAGCAGTTGTAATGAAGTTAATGCCGGCATCCGTTCCCACGCACACACTATAAGCACGGACCCAACAGGTGTGAAAATAAATGAAAAAAACTATTGTAAAAACAATTGAAGGGTGATAAAGGAGAGTCGGACGGGTAATTTCTTACTGACAGAGAATGTGTAAGTTTGTGTGAATGGGAAAGGATTCCGACAGCTGACATTCGTCCGTCACCAGTGCTGACAACACAACAAAACAAGGTGGGGTGTAAGCAAACCGCGCTGTTTGTCTTCTCATTAATAATTCTCGTCCCAACGTGTCGAATCCAGTTTGACGAAAACATGTCCCTGTCCACCCAAACTCTAATTGTTTGACACTAAGCGGTACACCAACACGTTGCAGATTTTTTTTAAAGAATACAATTGAAAATAGAATGGATTGCTATTATTATCTATAGAACACAGCCATGGCTTGATGTGGATTCGGAAAATTCACCTACTGTCGATTTCAGGGGGAAGGAACGACTTCAGCAGCCCTATTATGGTGATTTGGGATTAATAAATACCGGGGTTTATTCAATTGTTTTAAACAAATCATTGCAAAATGCGCGGGAAATTCAAATTGATAAATTAATCCTCGGCTATATTTTTGATGATTTTTCAATTTTTTCTCCCTTATATCTATCTAGACACATTAATTAAACGTCTCATTATATTTCTAAATTCTACCTGTACATTGTAATGTTTATTAGTACTTTCTTCAATTATAAAACAATATTGTGTTGTATTCCAATAATTTATTAATTTGAATCTCCCGGGCATATTTTAACACCGTCACGTGACACCTCACTAATGCTGTGTTAAAAAATAAATAAAATAAAAGAGGGTTGCTGGCTATGGCCCAAAATGCGTATACTGGCCATCAATCAACATTGCTCTAGGGAAAATTTCTAAAGAGAACATCAAGAGCTTTATTCGGTCATAAACATATTATGTATTTCTATCGGCAGTTCTTTTGTTTTACTTAATGTTTACTCTATTTTGCTATTTGCTGATGATGGTCTATTGGAGAGAGGGGATGGCACATCTTATATCAGCAGTCTGACGTCTCTCTCTCCAGATTCCACTTTCCTTACTATAACTGTATATAATACCTGCATACATAAATTTTCCTCGGTCACGCCGGGGAGTTATAAGGCGCCACCACCCATTCTACCTAGAAATTAATTTAAAAATTCTGTTCTATGCGGTTGTTATTGAAACAAGCTGAAGTGAAAACAGACGAAGATGGAAGAAGGCAGCAATGAAATAGTAAAATAGAGGGTAGGAAAGAGATGGGTATATGTGTGAAGTAGCTCGTTTAGTGAGCTTTTGTCTCATGGAGATAAAGCGAGCGACTCGACAAAGCCTCTGTATCCATATTAATGTGGCTTCTATATCAAAGGAGCTGAATTCCATGGGGGATTATGGCGCGCTATGGTGTTTACAACATAGATTGTCAACTCCGTGGATGATAATATTGTGTCTTCTATTCAACAAAGCACTGAGAATGTTAGATTTACGTCATGACCTCGAGCACCCAGTCTGCTCTCCTTCTGTAAATTCTGCTTTCAAACCACAATGAAGACCTGTACCTATGCACTGGGCCAGGAGGCCAGACCATGGTCCCATAAAAAGTGTTATTTGTTGTTTCTAACGCCTGCTTTCAGCATTTCTGCTGTTTTAAGCAACCCTGGCAGCCTGGCGGGTTGGGGCAGGGTGGACCTCGTGATTATAGTGGATTCCAAACCACTTGGGGAACATGGTAAAGTCAGACGATTAAATCGGAAGTGACCAGGACTCGACACGCATGTAGATTGAATGGTATAGTCTCAGCGCGTGATCATGTCCCACCATGTTCCCCTGCCGACGATGTGCACACTAAAAAGTTTGAAACTTGCTCTGGTCTAACGGATTCAACACGTTAAGGCAGGTCCCATAAAAAGTAGAAGTAAATAAACGGAAATGGTATTAGGTACTAGGACATAAATTAAAAAAGGTACAGCATTGAGAAATAAGCTGGAGAAAGAAAGATTTGAAACGGTAACGGGATTTTAACCCAAGTCTCATCCTTGCAGGAGTCTCCCTTTCACTAATTTCTCTGCCCATCTTAACAAGTAAAGCTCGACCTGTAGTAGTGTTCCTAGCTAAAGTTGCTAAAAAATAATTGCATTTAAATACAAAATATGTTGAATCAATTTAAATTGTAGACTGGGGCGATGTGTGTTTGACTGATTACACTCATACTAAATTGCTGCGGGGCTGGAAAATTTGTGGAGGATGCATCAGCAGTGTGTGATTAGGGGTGCTGCTGTCCATTTGACTAATAGCTTTGGAACACATGTTTTGGTTAATCATTTCAAAATCACATCCTCGTTGAGAAAAGGGTTGCAATAGTTAAGCAATTAAGTCCGTACCCCCAGCCAAGTGTTACGCTTCACATTACGAAGCCAATTTAAATTTTCCCTCTATGGCGTAATGTTTAAAAGATTTGTCTCGTAATGTTTAATTGCGGTACGTTACATTAGAACGGGTTGCCCATGTGGAGTGTGGTCATTCAACATTTCCAGGAACTCAAGTCAGTTTCGCAGTTAAAATTGCTGTCCAGCCGGGGGGGGGGGGGGGGGGGGGGAGGGGGGGGGGGGGTGGACTGCAGCGCCGGCCTGACCGTCATGTGATTTGACGGTTCACTTACGTGAATGTTTCACTCCTCAGCAAAACGCTCCTTTTTAATCTTTTTAATTTCAAAAATATTTCATATTTTCATATGCGAATAGAGATTATCCAGCAAATGACAATCCTGAAGAATCATAATAAGACGCGAATCAAGAACAATACTGTTCTGCGACACATCCAGAAAATCATATAAGTCCGGTCGCATCTATTGTGACATGTGCGTGAGACTCATCTCTGTACTTGGTTCAGTCATGCTTTCGCCTGTTTCATTGCGTCAATGATAAGCTAGTCTCAGCTTGTCCACTGTCGATTGTTGCCGGTGTAGGTTGACATCGAGAACGTATACCAGTTTGCTAACGGGCCAAAAATTCATACAGAAACAATACAAATAATATCCGAAATAAATGAGGTCGTAGGCATTGGACATGAGACCAATGGCCTAGGTCCATACAAAGTCATTAAAGAAGACATGTTCGTGACCACTCGTAGAAATGACGAAACAACTCGATAAGAAATACTAGATGGCACCGCCAGTCCGCCATGCATTGGAACATGTACTTCTAACTGAAGATGCTCGGGCGGGGATACAGGTAGCCCCTATCGGTTAGCTGAAAAAGTCAGGGAACGGTGGTTAGCATGGTAGAGCCGCACGAAGAGGAGAGAAGATGGACAAATGCTACAGCGTATGAGTGACTATTCGGCGGAGGACGCCAGGTCACTGGGGTGACCAAGGATGTGCCTAGAAACAAAAGTGACGGAGGAGGGAGGACCTCTTGATTTGGCACCAGAACATGCACTTGATCCAAACACATGGAAATTGAAGTTCGGTGCCGGCGAGTCCGTCTGATGAACAAGGCTCCGTTAAAGTAAGCACTCATTTCTGAGGGAGGCTCCAACTGACACTAGGTTCTTCTACGGTACATGGAGTAAGTCTAAAGAAAATGTTTGTTCATGTTCTATCCTTTTCCATTGCAGGTCGAAAGACTGCTGAATCAGTATCAGATGGATTTCATTTTGGTACAACAGGAAAGCCCTAAACGGATAGTCGGTAGGAGCTAACCTAACAGTTTAAGCTTTGCCGCAAAGTCTTAAAATACTCGCAAATAAAAAAAATGTGGGCAATTAATAATAGAAAGGAACCAAAATATTGAGTATGACTTCCATATCATTTCAGCAAATAAAAAAAAGTTTAAGGATGATCAAAGGGCACGTGTCATATACTCGTTTAATGAGTACGCAGATGGTAGTAGGATTACTAATACAGTCATGACATTCTGTAAGCCCGGCCTTCACAAATTATCAAAATCAACTTGGGCGTTTACAGACTCCAAATTACAACAGAAGGCCCCCTCTATGAAACTTGGAAAGCGATTGCGGATAATATCAATAATATGGGCAACTGAATCGGTACAAATGCTGAACTTACTGCCAGTGCAAAAAGGGCCCATCCGAGTTTTCATCAGCTGTCACCGTGGCCCTTGTGCCACTCAGACACCACAAAGGCTTTTCGTTTATTTGACTACGCAAATTCCTGTAATATCATCACAAGATGTAATTTACTGACTTGGAGCAACAAGGGCGTATATCTCATTTCAGTTATATAGGACTGTATTTCCAATTTTGATTATACGTTGGAGGGGCCCCAGATTAATTTTCCTTCCTTTGACACTGGGAAGAATTGCGTTATTTCATTGTCGATTTAATTAATTTAAATTTCGACATAATATTTTTCCAATTAAAAGAATATCCTGTCTACAGTACTACCTGCAGGCTGATCATGGCGATTATAATGCCGGGGTTAATATAAAACCCCGGTATTAAAAATGTAAAAAAGATAATTTTATAATGGAAAGAGCTATTCAAAATTTGTTTGGTTACAGTTTTAATCCCAGAAGTAAGTTAATACCAATCGCCATGATCAGCCTGCTGTTGTATATTCTTTAATGTTGAAACCATTATCTTAACGCCGAGCTCATCTTCGTATACTTATTTATTTATTTGCTACTTGATTTGGTTAAACAAATCTGCTATGAAGCACTCATTCACAGCAATAACAAAAATAAATTCTCTTACCTCATATCGCATAGAAGACATTTATGAGATATTTTGTGCATCACTAGGTGTCGAGATGTGAGTCATATTGCCATTTTAGTATTATATGACTTAATATATAAAGATACTAAAACAAAATTTCAACTTTTAAAGGAAGACATAAAAATGGGGCGAGAGCTTTCACTCTTTTCTGCTTCCATATTGGCGATATTAAACACTGGAAATAATAACAATAAGCATACACGGCACTGATAATAAATGTATTGATCGATTTTGTAGCTAAATATAGTATAACCAATAACATTATAGCAAACATAAGTTTTTAAATTACAACATAACCATTTAGACGTTAATTAAAATTAAAAAAATACCTATACACTGTCCTATATAAACCCACTGCTGCTGAATTGAGTGGGCGTTATGCCCTTTTTGAGCCACACCTGTTCACGAACGAATGATTGTACGGATAACGTGATATAGAAATGAGCACAAAACAGGAGTTAAAACCGGCATGGGGGGTGGGAGGGGGTCACCCTACCAATATCCATGCTCAAACACAAAGTATACAATTTAAAAAAAGAAAAAAAAAACATTTCAAACAAATAGCAACAAATACATATTAACCACCCCCGTATTTGCAAAAAACCCTTGCTGCAAGCCCGAATAAAACGACACAGTCGGCCTTCTAAGGATGCATTTACGAGAAAAGCGGATTTTCCAACTAAATTGGTGGTGGATCATTAGTGGAGTGCTGAAACAAAGGGGAGGAGGATGGCACAATAAAGGTTGTTCACGTGGGAGAGAGATAGAGAGACTAGATTGACGAAGGCTTAGAATAAATCTGTTTGTATTAGTTTCGTTGATTGTGTATATTCTACTAAGAGAACGAGGCTTAAAATAATCATCTTTGTATTGCGGCTGTTGTCTGCCATCTATTCTGTTTCCGATTTTCCCGGATTGTATTAATTCCCTCGTTTCCCTGTTTCTGTTTAAAATCCGAGTAGCGCTCGTTATGTACAAGCATGCTAATGGGTTTGTCTCCAGGGGAAATGACAAAATGAACCCTTTTGTCAGAAAGGTTGCCTAACTACCAAAGGTAACCATGTGTATCTGTTTAGAAATACAAAGAAAACCACTCGTATGTGATATATTAAATACACAAGGCCGTTGAGGTGTACAACTTTAAAATATTTATTGAAAATTAAATTTAAAAGTGTCGGGACTCAGGAACAGTATGGTTAAGCTTCGGGTGTTATTAGACTGCCGAACAGCCCAAGAATACTTCGGGGGATTGTTAACTTGAGTTTGAGGTGATGTCACTTGCATATTTTAGAATGATACATTGTATTGAGAAGATGCTGAGCGCAGATAATGGATCATCCTAAAATATGTGTATATACTGTATTTAATCTAATTTAATATGCTAGTAGCAATGCGTCCAAGATCCTGACCAATATAATTCTAAAGAGAATAAATCCGATAATTGAAGAGCGATTAACCCCAGACCAATTTGGGTTCCGCAATGGCAGAGGAACACGAGAAGCGATTGTATCACTAAGAGTACTGCTAGAAAAAAGACTAAGAAGAAACCGTAGAACTTATATCGGTTTTATTGACCTGGAGAAGGCCTTTGACAAAGTCCAATGGAAAAAGCTCTTCGAAATACTAAAAAAGTCTGGAGTCAAGCACAAGGACAGGAAAATCAGATGGGCGCTATACAAGAATGAAGCGGTAGTCATAAGGTCTGGGACAGAAATTGGAGAGGCCAGAATACGTCAGGGGGTAAGACAGGGATGTTCGTTATCTCCAGCACTATTTAATATATACATACAAATGGCCTAAAACGAGATGAGAGAATCGCTGCTTGACGTAAGAGGTGTGAGAGTGCAGGGGGTAAAAGTTGACATGCACTTATCGCTGACGACGAAGAGGAACTACAGCGTGCCCTAGAAACAATGCAGGACATATTGACAAGAGGATATAATATGACCATAAATAAAAGCAAAACCAAAGTCATGGTTGTGAAGAATAAGAATGACATTAGCCAAGCATATGCATCCCTTGACAGAGTAGTTCTCAGCAGTGTCAAGCAATTTAAGTACCTGGGCAGCACAATAACAGAAGACAATAGCTCAGCGATTGAAATAAACAGCCGTATCCAACAAGCCAAGGTGGCATTCAATAAAAAAATCCAAGATTCTGGAATCCTATAACATAAAACTAACCATCAGGAAGCAATTTCTAAAAACATGTGTGTGGAGTGTTTTATTGTATGGCTGTGAAACCTGGACTATAGCAGATAAGGAACTAAAGAAACTCGAAGCTTTCGAAATGTGGTGTTACAGAAGGATGCTACGGATCAGCTGGAGGGACCATGTGACAAATGAAAGAGTGCTAGTCGCTATCGGGGAAGAAAGACAGTTAGTAGCCCAGATACGAATCAGGAGAACGAAATGGATGGGGCATTTGCTAAGGCACGAAAATCTGGTACACACTATTATCGAGGGCACAGTAGAGGGAAATAACCGAAAAGGACGGCCGAAGAAGGAATTCATGGATCAAGTAAAAGAAGACGCAGGAGCAATATCATACCAAGAACTGAAGAGGAAGATCGAGGACCGAGTAAACTGGAGGACGATATGCAGGGAGTTGCTGCCAACAAATCGCTAAGATTGTAACCTTACGAAGAAGTAGCAATGATCCAAGTAGTAGAGGGCTACTTCATACAGAGTATTATGAATTGAATTGAAAACGGCTTTATTGAACAAAAACAAAACAAAAGGCGAACAATAAGACTATAAAGTCTTCTTTTCATGCTAACCTACTATGAGGAATTTTTCATTTTTTGTGCATTGATTTTTCTATTAAACTGATAGCCTTTCTTTTCGCTGTATTAAAGTACGGTAATTTAAAAAATAATCCCTTAATTATAAATAGCTAAAAATTATCATAATATAACAGACGTATCCAGAAGTAAAACACCTATAGGACTGGTCTTACTCCGAAATTTTAAAATACTGTACACTTGAGAGATGCTTATTATTATTTTTCTGTTAGCAAAAAATTAGGGCTCTATATTAGACAGGTATTGCCATCCGCCATTTTATCCATCATTATCCATTATAAGTCAGGTGTTTACAGGGACGCTTTCAGGAAAAGTTTTCGGGGGGGGGGGGGCCTAAAAAATATCACGTTTCCCTTACTTGAGTAATAATTTCTCTTAATTTCCTTCAAAGGTCCATTCTATCTAGTATAAAGCTATTTATCTCAAGGGGGGGGGGCGATTTTTAGAAATTTATCGTTATTTCTTTATTATCATTTAAAATACTAGCCTACCAATTAGGGAAGTGTTTAGTAAAAATAATAATAAACCGTGTTTTCATTCTTTTCAATCTTTTTCCTTCTTAACTTTTTACTTCAATACTTACCATATAGGAATTATAGGATAAAAAATGGCGGATGACAATGCCCGGGTATATAGTGCCTTACAAAAAATAATTTTAATATTATTGGACGAAAAACCGCATTATTTTTTTCCTGGCCCTAAGCTCCCAATCCAAAAAGATGGGAGTAGCGAGTTCAAAGCTACCGGGTTGTGAAGATTTTGAAGGTTGCTTAATGCATTTGTCACCGAAAAACACCCGTAAACTGCTCCGTATGACAATACTTGGTAAGCCAACTTACGTTATTAATTCATTGGCGTAGCTAGCAATGGGAAAATTATTTAGAAAAGTACCTTATCATATAGTTCTCGTAATTTTGGTATAAATGAAAATTTAGACGAAACTCAATACAACATACGAGGAGAATAAACACTTACCTATCCATTCAATTTGCCATGTCTGACTAGCAAGCATCCCAAAAGTTATCATTATATCAAAAATATCATAATATATCATTAAAACTATAAGAATGTATTATATTATTAGCCTATTATACTTTAGAAGCAAGCATATATGACAATGGACAAAGGTTTGAGGCATGACTGTTGTCGCTGAGTGACAAACTAGCCTGTCAGAGGGCGGTTGTACCAGTCACCGGATGTGCATCTGCTGCAGTGTTTTTTGCTGCAGCCACAGCAACCCCTTCGCCGACTAAACAACCATGCCGCCATGTATTCTCTGTGGTAGTGATACCCAGAACGAAATCATTGTGACGACGCTTAAAAATATTCCAATTTGATTACTCTATCCTGGCGGATGTCGCGCTACAGTTAAATTTGGCGCTTTTTGTTAAGAAGATACGAGTCATTTTTTGCAAGACGAAACAGTTATTTCTAGTGATTTAATTTAAAAAAAACTATTAAATTAGCTGCCTGTATGCCTTCCATTCTTCCATTTCCGGTTAAACTTAATTAATAGAAGCCTATTTACTTTACACTATGTGAAAATTATAATTTCTAGTGGAATATTACTTCAAATTCGTTAAAAAAAATGATTCAAAAAACGATGAGAATTTTTAACATTTTACTACAGTGGCGGATCAAGGATTTCCGTCAGCGTTCCAAGAAAGAAATAACTAGCTCCTCCCCTGAGGCCTGAACTGCCAAGGTTTACTATAAATTACTCGTAGAAGTTATAGATAACGCCTTGACTAGGGGCCTTCCCTGGGGAAATTGTTTGGAAACAAATTTGTAGGTTTTAAGCATACCACATGCATTTTTTAACTTTAGAAAGTCCCCAGGGGGGGGGGGCTATAGGTCCACAAAATGCGTAAAATTCCACTATTTCAGTCCTATGTTTCACAAATTTTCTCCCGGGGGAGACCCCCGGGCCCCCCTCCTGCTTGATTGTATTAATTAGCTATAATATAGAACCCTTATTGCTCTGAAAATGCGTAAACCCCCAATATTTCAGCCTTATTTAAAAAAAAAAAAAATCGAAATTTAAACTTAGCCCACCGTTGGTCTTATTCTAGATCCGCGCTTGGCTGATATTGTAAACAGTACATTTAGAGCACATCTACTTAACCATTTATTATGTGATTTCATTTGCGATACAGCATCTAGAGATGACAGGGAAATAATATTGGACATTAGAAATGAAATATTAACGAGAAAGTGTTAATATTTGTAACGATGACATGAACCTCTTAATCATAATTGACAATTAAGCACTAGAAGAAGTTGCAACAGTATGAAAGAAAAACTTGATAGAAAAGCACGGGTGGGCGCAATGTTGACTTTTGAAAAAGAGCGCGAGAATGAGGTTTTGACATGGCTGTCGAAATGATTGTTAATATAAAGGTTGGCTCAGTTTGATCGCATGTGACAGCGGACTGTCACCGAATCAAAAGCCTCATGAGCTGCCCTTCGATTTCATCTAAAAATAGTGGAGATGCATTAACTAATAATAGCGTAGCGAATACAGTCACATCTTCATTCACTGCTCCCGCATCAATGGCATCCACCACTTCATTCAACTTCATTATTTTACAGACTCGAAGGGTTATTAGATCTCGAATAGAGTGCACCATATCACCAATATAGAACTGCATTTCATTTCGTCACTTGCTCGTCGTAAATATACGGTAGTATATAGTAGATGCATGCTTTACATTTCAATATTAGGGACGTCATTTGGGGTCTATTTTGTCCAGGCTGAAACCAGTTGGGTTCGTGGCCCTTATAATGTCCTGAACGACCAAGGGCGGACTCAGAAATATTTCTCGGTGGGGCCGGTTCCAAGCTATTTGGGTACCTAACAAATCCGATATGTAGCATGTGTAAAAATTGTTTAGAATCGAGCGCACCTTCGCCGGCATCATCCTGTAGTTAATTTAAAATACAGTTATTTGAACGAACAATGCTTTATTTACAAAATTTAGATAATTAAACGTTATTCGCCTATTCTTTGTCCTTGCGTATAAGTCGACCACTTCTTCAGCCGTAACTTGAATTGTTCAGAACGATAATTTATGAACCTGGTCCCTTGCTCAATGCTACCGACCCCATAGATTTCGGCAGTGCCGGGTTTGGCTATGGGGCACTGTGGGCCCGGGCCCCAGGGCCCCCACAAAAATGGGGCCCCCACAAAACGAAAAAATACAAATAAAAAATTGAAAAAATTAAAAAAAATCAAAACAGATAACTTTTTAAATTTTCGCGGGAAATTCGAACGCATCGTGGCATTAATGACTCATTTTTGATAAAAATTTAACAAAAAATGAAGTATGTCCACTCCTGCTCTGAAACCACGATTGTTTTGCTTCATTAAATACAAATTGAAAATTTGAAATCAAATTTCTAAATTGAAACTACTTTTATCAGCACTTTCTGGTTGGTATATTGTTAAGGTAAGTAGCATAAGTTAATTCTTATATTAGAGGCGGAAGTACCTAATAGTTGTTCTTTATAAGATAAGGTCCTTATTTTTCGTATTCTGCGCCCATTTACCACAATTCACAGAACGCATCAAAACTTTGTAAGCCTATTAATTTTAATACGAAATGTGCCCAGCCACGTGGTCGCCACAAAATCGAGCACGTTATAAATATAAAATTCATTGGTCTAAAATGTTATATGTCATAAAATGTTATATTATAAGACGCATGATTCGGAATTTTGAGATGTTTTATACAAAAGGGGATAAAAAATAAAATGTATTCGATTTTGTGGTGACCACGTGGCTGCACATTTCATCTTAAGTAGGGCAATAGGAACAAGTGGACTAGATCTTTTTCCGTACTAAAACACATAAAAAATCCTCGTCGCACCAGTTCTTCTGAAGCTCGGCTTAGCCATCTTTCAATGCTGAATATAAATCACGACATAGTGGCAGCGTTAAATTATGACGATATAATTGACAGTTTTGCTGTAATAAAGAGTCGAAGAGTGCATCTTTAAATAAATTAAAATTTTGTGTTTATAATTAGGTACCTATTAATTTATTCCTTTTAAAAATACACCGCAGTGTCTACAGCTTTAGTTGAGTAGCCCTTAGGCTTGTATTGTACTATTGACTTGACTTTATATTACTAAGAATCGCTTTTCTTTTTTATAATGATTTTGCAACCTGTGTCACCATTTTATAATTTATTGTGGGATATTCGTCTAAGGGGATTAGAAATTTCTCCCCGAGAAAGGGCCCCCACATAATTCGGGCCCACGGGCCCCCACAAGCCCAAACCCGGCACTGGATTTCGGACATTATTTGTATTGTTTTTGGCCATTGGCAAACTGGTATACGTCCTCGCTTTCAAACTGTCAACCTACACTCGAATTTCTTATTAAATATCGATCATGGAACCATCAATGAGACACCATAAATGTTCCTGTATATTTGAACACACTGTATTTAGCCGTATCACCGTTCCACTGCGTTTTCCAACGCGTGAAAAAATTCAAAGTTAGGTCCTTCAAAAATTGTGACCAAACGGTGTCAGTTGCCATTGCCGGGTCCATACGATGTGATAAAATGTAGAGGAGCATTTCTTCCACTTTGTGGTATCTCATTTCTGGCTCTGTAGTCGATATTTTATGATCATTTTTGATTTTGAATGGGGTGTAATAATGGGAATCTTGCTTCTTAGCCGCCAACCTTTTTCATTACACTTTGTAAGAATCCTGATATATCACAAGGCAGTATATTGTTCAGTGCAAGGAAGTATCCAACAAATGAAATATCAAAAAAATACTGCTTATTTATCGCTACTGAGTAGCTGCAACTTATTTACTAATGGATTTTTTTTTCAAGTAAAAACAAAATTAAATTGTGAAATTTAAAAAAAAAAATGTAATTCACCTGAATCCTCCCGATGTTCGTAGAGTCACCCATATAGTGAGTACCCCTAATGTATCAAGTCTGAAATCGGCCTGAATCATGGGCAAATTATAACTAAGTTTGTATACACCCTGCATAATATATACGGGGCGGCCACGATTTGCGCCAGTAAACTGGGCCTAGACTTAATTATGTTGCTACTGGAAAAATCTACCTCTGTCAAAGATACCACTTGCATATTCATAGGCGCCTTGTTTATATATATCCTACTATGCACCATGTACCTACTTTTTCCTTAGCATGTCATTTGAAGTAGGGGTTCCCAGTACCCATGGGGGTGGTCCAAGGAGTCCGCCCCCTCCGAAACAAAAGGGCTTTACACAAATTTAAATTTAATTTTATATTTTAGTGATACAATTTATCATTTTATGTACACCTGTATTATTGAAGAATTGGAATAAATTTATTTGAATTTGAACACTGGATAAAGTGGAAAGGAAAAAGACTTTCATAAATAAAATACGTTTTAAAAAATTTGGACCCCCCCCCCCTCCCCCATACAAAAACCTCGCACGGCCTTGAAAGTAGGTACTGGGGACTGCTGACTTTACCAAGGTGTATACAGGGGCTAAGAATTAGACTGTTGAAAAGAAGAGAAAGTACGAAATGAAAGGAGCACAGGATTGGCTGACCAAGCTCTCCGATATCGCGCTCCGATTGGTGGCCCAGTAAATACCATTGTTCTCTAAAGTAAGAAAAGCTAATTTTCCATTGAAAGAACAATATGGTTTACTCCGGGCGACTTTCCAAAAGTTTCTAACCCAAAGCTAAGCATAGGAGAGAACTTCAATTCAATGCGGCATTGTTGTCTTTGGACCGAAACAATATCACACATAAAATTACACAAAGAGCATGCTAAGATAGCATGACGTGCTACTGGAAGACTAAGCGCAGAGGGTGCATCTTATAATGCGTGGCACCAATTAAAGTCACTGACGTGGTAGAAAGGACAGAGTGGGTTGCGTTTGAGTCGGGATAAATGGGATTCTTCACTGAGATAGGGCTGGTATTGTTGAAATTCTATTGTCTATTGTTTCGCCAAATTGTCTCCACCTCCAGTCTTCGGCATAGTCACGTGCCATCCAATCAAAAAAGATCATCTTGAAAAGTCTTAAATAAAAAGAAAGCGGAAGAAATCCTAAGGGCGGCGTCTTAACCTCAAACAATTTGGTAAGGAATACATTTTATTTTATTTTGCCATCCATAAGGTTATTATTGTATATTATTACTATTATTTGGTACATACTGTCTTTCTTTTGTGCATTAGATCACAATCACGGCTTTACTGCAGTACAGTCCCCTATAAACTTTATTTGTAGTAGTAAACTGCATTAGGTAGGTACAATGAAACCATGAAATCTCTCGCAAGAAAAGATTACTTACTGGGTAAATGATATTCACTAGGTCCGTTAATTGTAAAATTGGGCCGAAAAGCTCAAAATTCGCCCATATGGAAAATAAAGAAAATTTTCTTACTTTCTTTCTTGTACTACAATTTTAAGAGAAAATTGGAAGGGGAAAGTCTAATAAGTGTAAAAATAACATGAGAAAACGGGGGTCACAAGGTGCCGCGCAAACATGTGTAGGTGGGGACTGGCGGAAGATCCTACTTGCCACCGTCTGACCTTCTGGTCTGCTGAGACTAGGAGAAGCTGTGTCCCAGGCAGATCTTTTAGATGCCAACGCCAGGGCCATCCAGGCGTTATGGATCAACGTGTCCTAGGCCAATATCAATCGTAGAGCTGCCAAAAATATCAAGATACCTATTCTAACCAGTGGCGGCGCTAGAAATTTTATGGCGGGGTGGCCATGACTTCTATCTGGGGGGGGGGGGGGCAATGAAAAAACAAATCATTTTTCATTGGGAGTACGTATATCGTTCAATAATTCTGCAATTTAACAATATGTAAAATATCTCAAAAGTGGGGGCCTGAGAAACTGTTGGGGGGCCAGGCCCCCTCGGGCACCCCCGTAGCGCCGCCACTGATTCTAACACAGATTGGCTACAATTATTAAATTTGATTTTTACAAAAAACTATTGTTGGGATAGTCATTAATTCATTATGAAGGAGATCATGGGCAATGTATGGAAATGTAGAGGAACATTTATTTTCTGCTAATTTAATTTATATCTTTGGAGGCTCCCACGTTCGCAATTTCCTGTGAAAATCAACTTTGCACATATAAAACGCTTAGTGGGACTTGCTCTCTAAAAAGGTTTTAAGTAGAACACACGAACAGTATAATCGCAAATTTTCAGGGGTAGTGGGGAAAGATCAATAATGATAAATAATAAAGTACGTATTGTATGCTTCTAATCTAAGCTCTAACGTGCCAAGAGTTGTATAGGAAGTTGCAGGACAGCAGAGAGATCTGGAGGATATGCAGGGAGTTGCAGCCAGCTGATCGCTGTGATTGTGGCCTCAGAAGAAGAATCTAAATCCCAGAGACCTGACCACCGAGCCTTTTTCAGAAGTAGGTTACAGGTGGCTGAGCCCGTGAAGGTGTAAAGTACCAAAGAGGGTGATGAGACCATATAAAGTAAAGTAAAGTAAAAAATCAATTGATTTCCTTCAAAAAAGTTTTACAATGATTTTAGAGATGTATATGAGTAGGAAGGGACCTTTTAGGTCGAGCCTGTGCTGGGCCTCCTTTTACTACAACAAAAACTAAAAACTACAAACTAAGTGTAGTCTAGCTTTGCCAATGACAAAAACAGTAGCAGAAGCTGAGTTGAATGACGGCGCACCCACTAGTGATAACAATACAGCTTATCTGTCAAAGGCCGCGCGCCAGGTCAAGGTGACATAGAGGGATTACTTACTAGCAATTTGGAAACCTTTGCACTTTAATTACGTGTGAATGTCCTAACTACAGCTTTAAATGCGCAGTTAAATGTAAACGGCAGTCAAACTCAAAGAAGGCCAATAGGTAAAAGCGATGAGAACATATCGACATCGATGGCCAGGCGGTAGCGTGTTTGAAGCGAGTCTCTACACGCCATGCAATCGGAGATGTGCCGTAACTCAACTATAAGTAGGCCTGGGTCCATACAAAGTCATTAAAAAGAACCGGTCCGAGTTTACTCGAACATGCTTTCCAATTTATCAAGTAGTAGCTAGAGAAAATGAGTAATTTCATGGTAAATAATTTTCCTATAGTTAAATTTCGGGCATCTCGGGGGGGGGGGGGGGGGTCCACCTGACGTCACTGGAGGTGAGGTAAATTCTAGATAGGTCAGACCAAGAAATTACCACACAGCAATAATGGCAGGGCACGTAATCCATTTGACCGTGAATTTCCTATCATTTTTTCAAAAACATTTTTTTTGCACAAAACCAAATAGTTTTTTGGGAAAGAAATCTGTCCGGTTTCGTTACTCAATTTAACACCTAAAACATGCTGCCTGAAGGTAGAAATCATCGATGGAAAGGTTTCACAGGAAAATTATTTTTTAGTCATTTTTCATTAAAATTTAGTTATTTTTATTTTTTTACCCCCAAAAGCAAACTATCAAGGGGCAAGCGACCCCCCGCATTTTGTCAACAATAATAACGACTACAAAATACGTGAATTTAAAAGAAATCGTTGTAGCCGTTTTGGATAAATAATGTTTTTAGACGTTTTTTTTGTGTTTTTTGAAAATAAAACCCCCCCAAATTGAGATAGCCCTAAATTAAAAAAACTTTCTAAAGGAATGATTTTTGTGAACCTACATGCTGAATTTCATCAAAATCGACCGAGTAGTTTGCCCGGTAATCGACGCACAGACAGACAGGCAGACAGAGCGATAGACAGAGCGACAGAACGACAGACAGACATTTCGTAAAAACCACTTTTTGGGTTCCTGGGACCTCAAAACGTGTAAATCCGTTGAAATCTCGGAATCGAAAATTTGGACCATCAGAAAGCTTTCCTTATACTACGTACAAATTGGAAAGCAAAAACATCCAGTCCTCCATTTTTAATCATCTCACTCTTTATTATAATAATTACCATTACCATCTCATTATTCGTGAAAATGTCACAAGGCTTTCGAAGGAATAGAAAACAAATCGCCTTCCGCCTCTCTTTCCAGTGGCTATTCTTTACGCTCACTGACTCAACTGACACTTAAATCTAGAAAAATAACATGATGCATTTTGATGAAGAGATTTATACTGCTTTGAGGCGAATTGTAGTAAATCAACCACTACCACAATATCCACATCGTCACTTTGTGGAATGGAACAAGCAATAGCCAGCCCCCGGATTTTGGGGCAGATGACGTAAATTAGAGTGTCTCAATTTAGCCCAGTCAAATAATAAATGGGAAAGAGCTACTTTGTGCACGGTGGGAAAAGGTGCCAACAGAAATTGCGAAAAAATATGACGATTTGTCCCCAAAAAAATGTGATATTAAAAATAGTTATGAGAGTTTGGAACAACTGTATTTCTATGCATAAACATTTTTCCGGTCGATTTCCTGGCAAGAGATTTTACAGGAAATTGTGGATTTTGGCAAGCTCCGCCACTTGTCTGTGTAGACCTGCTGTCCAACAAAATGATATGATTAGGGTGAATATCAATAAGACACTTATTGCTTATTTATTGCTATTTTACGAAGGGACTGTTAAAGTAGATGATGGCTCGT
This sequence comes from Psococerastis gibbosa, assembly GCA_963971405.1. Lineage (NCBI taxonomy): Eukaryota > Metazoa > Arthropoda > Insecta > Psocodea > Psocidae > Psococerastis > Psococerastis gibbosa. Next base: position 31,075,679 of record OZ020489.1, on the reverse strand, counting down.
TTTATTGACACCTATTACTTGTGGCATGGATTATCCCAATAGTTTTTAATTTAAATTTTATTAAAGTCGAAAGCTAAAACTTTTCCAAGACTAGGAGCTAACCAGTGGTGACTACAGAGGTAAGCGCACGGGTCTAAAAAATGCTGGTGAGCCTACAATTTCGTACCTGTATTTGAAAAACCTCCCTGCTCGGGACAGTTGCCACAATTTGTAATTTATAGACAGTGAACTACGGTACTAGTACAGTGAGCATTCATCCCACGTGCGTTCAGCTGGTGGGGCCATTTCTTTTGTCACCCTCTGCTTTCTAAAAATCCTGTATCCTGCTTGCTAACCTTAGTTTCCCTGACAACATTACACACTCGTATATTGTGTGCAACTCATATTATCAATAAGATTGCATGAGAAATGAGCAAAGAAAAAAATCTTCACAAAGTTCCCTACAGTTAAATCAGAGACGGATCCAGGCGATCCAGCCCATTTTTTGGGAGGGGTCAAAATAGAATAAACTCATTTAGTATCGATAAAATGATAACGTAGTTAATTTACTTACAACAGACTTATTCAATTTGAGGGGGAGGGGTTACTTGTAGCTAGGACTTTCTTTTTGGGGGGGGGGGGGGGTTAAGAAATTTCATCGGATATTACATAGTAGTTTTTATTTCTCCTTCCACAATCCGATTCTATCTAGTGTCAAGTTCATGCTATCTAGTGTCAAGTGTTCATTTCGAGGGGAGGGTGTTTTGAACCCCCGTGAACCCTTCCTTGCCCCCCCTTCCTTGTATTCGTTCTTTAGTTAAATGGGGCTACTGCTAGTACAAATATTAATATTTTTCGTAGAGTCGAACATCTAGAAATTATGAACCACTCAGTGCTGACTGGGTTATACCATCATATTTAGATTATATATTTATTGTATATGCATTATGTAACACAGAGCTATAAAATAATACAACATGATAATGCAATTATCTTTGCCTTGTTGAGAAAACTCCGAGGGAAGGGGTGTGGTGCGCAAAAGGAGGGGCAGGAGTGTCTTTCCTGGCGTTATTTCATTTACATAGAAATAAGGAAGGTCACTTTGAGGGAGCTACTGTGATACAAGCATCATTTTTGCCTCCCATGGGACACTCCCATCCTATAACATCAATTAAAATTATTCCTCCTGACTTTCCCAGATTTTTATTATTTCCTTTGCAGAGTATTTCTTTATTTCAATTTTTGAGAGAAGAGAAACTGACACCATCCACTAAAAACCCGCGAAAGTAGGAGGTGACGAGCATTCCCAATCTGATAATAATCTTGATTGCCTGCCTAACAATGAAACCAAGAGAACTTAAAATTAGAGAAAATGTAAGATGTTTAATCCCACGCCAGTAGAAATCAAAATATTGAAAGAAAATGAAAAAATGTTTAAGACGGCTATTCCATCTGTCAATAATCCGTCATTTGTGCATCAATAATAAGTCTCTGCCATATTACTAGTATATAACTTAATTTTTTATAGATAAGTTAAGTATCTACATAATAGTCCCCCTAAAACAAACATCTCAATTCTCATCAATTTTTGATGCATAAATGAAGGATTATTGACGGATGGAATAGCAGCAGTTAAAAAATCTTAAAACCAACCTTTCTCATAAACAGCTACTTTCCATGAAGAATCAGTAGAAGTCAGTAAGTAAAAAGTAGTAGAATCCGGGATGTTAGGCCGTGGTCGTCCTGAAAGTGTACTTCCAAACGTTTCATCAACATCTGCGGTCAACATCTTCAGGGGAACTGCGTAGACTACTAAGATTTTCAGGACGACCACGGCCAAAGTTAATACTAAACGGTTTCCCCCTACGTTTCCCGCTATCGGCATCAACTTAGCTGGTTCGGTACCCATTGTCCTATTTTTTTATCGTTGGTGCGAACCTACCGTAACGGTAGACTGTCTAATTTAGCTAACTTGGCTCATGGTAAGCTGTGCAAAAGCTTTTTCATAGATCTTTTTTGTGGTAAAAAATCAATGAGAGCATGTAAAGAATAATTTTCACTCCAAATGCAGTAGTTAGGGGTGCAGGTGCGCCATGTTTGCATCTGTGGGGTGTGAAGATGACACTCGACAGCCGCTGCTAAGGAGCCAGACCAATATTTCATCTTATTAATATTAGGGGCGCAAAGGGGTGTAGAATTAGAGGTGTCAGACAGCATCCTTTAAAGAGCAACAGTGCCGTATAAAGGAAAGCCTATTTGGAACAAACTGTACCCATTTAGAATGCGTATATAACCAATACGGCAAGAAATTACTCGTGTGGAAATATGCAAATCTTCTGGAAAGTCTTAAACATTTGATAGGCGTTTTGAGATTAAAGGAAGAGAAGGATGAAGTCCATGCGAAAAAAACTGCACTTTAACACCCTCAAAAGGGAAAAATATTTCTGTTCGTATCCCTGCTTGTTATGTCCCGTATTGAAGTGGAAAATGGCACTTAAGTCAGCATTGGCGTGTATAACCTATACAGAATCGTGAAAAGAAGGTAAAATTTTACTGAAATTGAAAAGAGAAATAAGGGAGTAAAAAATAAATCACTGCTCTGGCAGTCTGGCCCTCACACATCAAAAAATTTAAATAGATTGAAGGAACTCAAACGTGATCCAGGTCCATTTCAAATCGGTTAGCCATTAAGGCCGCACATCCTGAGCAGACCCCAATAAACTTTCAGATATGTTTTCGGGCAGAAAATATCATAAAACTATTCAAAAACGTTTTTTTAGCGATGTTACGATAAACCTGCAGATCAGCGGTTCTCAAAAGTTGGCACACGTACCTCTAGTGGTACGAGACGAGGTTCCAGAGAGAGTAAATAACATTAATAAAATTAATTAATACATCTGTCGAAAATAATTGAAACAGAAACTGGCTGACAGCTCACATCGCGTAATTGTCCAAATGTCAGTCAAATATTTAATTTCTTGTAAACACGTTTTAAAATTAAAATTTATAACTTAGATTTAAATATGGGTACCAGTTTCGGTAACAAAAATAAATATTTTTATTTTTTATGATGGGTACATAGTGGTAATCAGGAGGTGGCAGATTCTGTAGGTGGTACACTAAAAAAAAGTCTTCAGAAACGCAGTTGTAGATGATAATGACACCAAATCTGCAGAGAAAAATCACTAGCTTACAAAAGGAAACTCACAGACACCTATATTGCTACAGAGAACCCCTCCACCAATAAGGTCTCAAGGGAAGAAAGAAGAACCAAGAAAAATGTATCTAAATCCAAATTAGCTTCACTCCTCGCGGTAGCTACAGAGGGGTGTAATATAAAAAAGGGGGACGAGACAAATAAAAAAGAAACAAGAGGAAGGGGGAAGACAGCAGGGCATGAATGCAAAGTATTTGTTTGAAGTTAAGAAGCTTAAGGCAAGGTTCAGTTTAGAATTAATCAGGACAAATAGAAAAGAGAAAGAGAGAGAGCGAGGCAGAGAGAGAAAGAAGAGTCGTCAAAGGAGCTTTTCAAAGGACAGCAACAAATCGGCTGCTGTCTATTCAATGGCAACAACAGCTCTTTTCATCTCCAGTTTTGGACAACAGACCGATTCAAAGTCAAATGACTGATATGGGCTGGACGACAATGGGGCAGCATTGTCAACGGGCTGTATTGCAACATGCTCATCTCAGTACCAATGCGCCGTTCCTTTGTGATTAAACTCGAGCTTTATATTACCATGAGACTGCTGCATGCCTCCTCTTTCCCCAACAGTTTCTTCATGCTGCATATTTAGTTTAATGACAGTGTTTACACTTAAAGCTATTTCGCATTTTCTTATACACTTACTGTAAAGCCTTAACGAACGAACGCATGTTACAATGTCAATAGGTGCCCATTCCACATACGTACAACGTCAATGAAAATTATGAAATTGAAGGGCATTTCAATTTTACTCTATGCCATTGTTAAAATTGATCAATGATCAATTGATAATAGAGTAAAATCACAAACAATGAAACAATCTAAAATTAAAAAATGGCGTCATGTGATATGACAAGTACAACTATTTTAATTGATTTCTCTAAAAAGAAAGCATTTCTGCATAAAAATTATAATAATGATTAAATAATAAGGCGACGAAGAAAACAAATACAATTTCAAGTAACAAATTTCAAAAATTTGGCGCATACGCTTCAATTGAAAATTGTCAATTTTTGAAAAACATATGGAATGGCCTCATCAATGAGAAATTGAAATGTCCTTCAATTTCATAATTTTCATTGACGTTGTACGTATGTGGAATGGGCGCCATAGCAAGCTTACCTGACCCTGGTTGGCAACAAGGAGTGAACCAGTTTGCCAATGGCTAGAAATTCATTCGGAAACAATACCAATAATGTTCGAAAGCCAATGGGGTCGTTGGCAGGGCAAGATTCAATGGGCCACACTACATGTTGGTCAACGTCCATAAAAAGCATAAAAATACCTTATTTACTCACTTCACATAACTCTTTTCCTTGTCCGGTATAACGTATCGGTATCGTATCAAGCCTAAATGGTTATCAGATGATGGGTTAGTGAAGGCGAGGGTATGAATAAGCGAGGGCAGCTTGAAGGGGGGGGGGGGGGGGGGGGTTGGAGTTTTTAACAACCACGAAATCCTGGAATATATTTTTGAAAATTTTGAGTTTAGTCCCTGACTTTAGTGTTGCATTAATTGAACCGAATTTAAACAACACTCTGGTTTTTAATCAATATCCACCATTAAAAAGTATATGTACCATCTAGTGAAAGCTTAAAAACGATAATTTTCATTGTTTAACCCCCCCCCCCCCATTCTTCACCAACTTATTTTTTAAAGCATTGGATAAGTCTCCACTCTGCAGTCTTGTCTTGTTAGGTACAATAAAACATCCGTAATAGTTCTGAAATTAATTAATTGCTTATACATTTTGAAGTCAACAAAAAAGACCAAATTGCCGATTTGACTAACGTTTTAGCCAATCCATACAATAAACATCTGAAGACATTCAAGTCAACTAAAAAGGAATACGATCCATTACGGGAGTAACGGCATCTTTTGATTTGCGGACGGTCAATAGCTTTCTAAAATAGAATGCGTCATTTTATAGTTGTCATATCGGACGCCATTTGTCACCTACGGTACAATAAATAGAAGACAGAGGAGAATTCCCAGATTCATCTTCCCACGACGGAGTCTGGTGAACCATAAGAGGCGCCGTATTGAACTGCTCTGGCCTAGCCAAACCACATACATTCACCGGCTTTGTGCCTCATCCTGTTGCCTGGCCCGTCATACAAACAGCCTCCTCAATGCTTCTTTTATCATTAAATAAAAGCCGCTCACAAAAGTCTATCTGACGCGAGAGCAGGAGACAGAGGAGCCCATTGTTAGGGCCAGGGCCGAGCGAGGGCTGGTCAGTAAGCTCCCACTGTAGCTGCGTGTTTTCTTGGGTCATTGCATTTATATACTTGTCTATGAACTGCATTAGCAATTATGCTCAGTGGTGTTTGAATACACGGTTGTTTTAGAGGTGGAAACAACAGGGGCTAATTACCATTTACTATTGCCAAAGGCAGACTTACTACTGGGCACGACTACTTACAAGCGCACAGTCCATGCTGTTTTGACTTCTTTTTGGGCAGCTAGGCAAATACTTATTGTTGTTTTTCTCGTTTTTGTTTTGTTTTTGATTGTGTTTTTATTAAATTAGGGAAATTTCAGGACAATACTAACAACACAAGTCTTAAGAATCTTGATTATTGCAATACTAACCATTCCTTGCCTTACCTGGGTTAGCCCATAGAAGACTTCCGAGTCTTATGGTTCGCCCAGGTAAAAATAAAGCCGTTATTTATTTTTATTTATTCACCGGATCAGGGTTGTAAACTAGGACACCTGACCCCTATGCAACTCTGTGAGAATGAACGGTCAACACCTACACGATTGCGAAGCCCTCTTCAACTACCAGGACATAAACCCCATGCGTCTTTACTGGGAGGCTCGTTGGCGAATGGCAGAGATGCCAAGAGCTGGCATTGGATAAAGTAAAGTACTATTGCCAACGGCAGACTTACTACTGGGCACGACTACTTACAAGGGCACCTTCACCGGATCGGGGTTGTAAACTCGGACACCTCTCCCCCTTGCAACTCTGTGAGAATGACACCTACACCTACATCTACGCCTACACGATTGCGAAGTCCTCTCCAACTACCAGGACAGAAAGCCCGTATGCGTCTTTACATGGGAGGCTCGTTGGCGATTGGCAGAGATGCCAAGAGCTGGCGTTGGATAATGTAAAGTACTATTGCCAACGGCAGACTTACTACTGGGCACGACTACTTACAAGGGCACCTTCACCGGATCGGGGTTGTAAACTCGGACACCTCTCCCCCTTGCAACTCTGTGAGAATGACACCTACGCCTACACGATTGCGCAGCCCTCTCTAACTACCAGGACAGAAACCCCGCAAGCGTCTTTACATGGGAGGCTCGTTGGCGAATGGCAGAGATGCCAAGAGCTGGCATTGGATAATGTAAAGTACTATTGCCAACGGCAGACTTACTACTGGGCACGACTACTTACAAGGGCACCTTTACCGGATCGGGGTTGTAAACTCGGACACCTCTCCCCCTTGCAACTCTGTGAGAATGACACCTACACCTACATCTACGCCTACACGATTGCGAAGTCCTCTCCAACTACCAGGACAGAAAGCCCGTATGCGTCTTTACATGGGAGGCTCGTTGGCGATTGGCAGAGATGCCAAGAGCTGGCGTTGGATAATGTAAAGTACTATTGCCAACGGCAGACTTACTACTGGGCACGACTACTTACAAGGGCACCTTCACCGGATCGGGGTTGTAAACTTGGACACCTCTCCCCCTTGCAACTCTGTGAGAATGACACCTACATCTACGCCTACACGATTGCGAAGTCCTCTCCAACTACCAGGACAGAAACCCTATGCGTCTTTACTGGGAGGCAGAGAAGCCAAGAGCTGGAATTGAATAAAGTAAAGTGAAGTACTATTGCCCACGCCAAAACCAAGTTAAATCCACCAGAAGAGAGCCTGCATGTTTAAAACTGCAGCAAACTTGGTAGTGTGTACAGCGTTGGCAGGGGAGCATGGTGGGACTTTTACTCTAGAGACATTAATTTTCGAATTGTTGCGAAAGGGTAATCTGTAACCTATACGACACTGCTGAGCTAGGCTGTTAAATACTAAATAGGTGGATTAAATTTTTATAATCTTACCTTGCTAACATGGTCCTGCCGACAAAGCTGCTCCCTCATAATCTGCAACTGAAGGATCATTTCCGAAAGCTTCCTCTCTTTCTCCATGAATGAATCTCCAGACATCGCCTGCTGGAACACAGCTGCATTATCTAGACCAGAAGCGTCACCGTTTTCACTGAAATCAAACAAGGTATTTCCCGATGCTGAGAATGCATTAAACTATGCTGAGAAAGACCTCACTTGCAGTCCAATCTGAAAACACAGTATCCAGTGCCAGATTAACCATGAAGCCCAGACCCCCAGACCGTTATACAAAGGGGCTTCACAATTGGCGCAAGAAAACAAAAATCATTTCATCGAAAATTTCAAATTAAGTTAAAACTATAAAATCTCTTGAAATAAAATCATTAAATTGATATAGCAACAGCATCATGGGTAAATTTAACAGATTCAGAACCCAAAACCAAGGTTGGGTTTTCAGTATTTTAAGATCCACAGATGAACCGAGGGTACAATTGAAATTTACTGACATGGTACCAAAAATACGAAAGTAAAGTGCAAATTACATTCTCGTGACATAACTATATGCCTGCGTCCTTAGTAGTACGCGACGATCATTCTTTACGTTGTCACTCACTGTGACACTATTGTGTCATTTAAACTGACTTCTTCAAGAATCCAAGGACAAACGTCATCGTAATTTTACGCTGACATGATCATTTCCAGGTTACCAACTTTCCATAAGCCCTGGAACTAAGTACCCAGTTACTGGAGACTTTAATGGGGAACCTGTTTTATTGCACTAATAAGGGAACTCATTTTACCCGTCAACTAGCAGCTAGCAGAGTTGGGGCTATGAAGCCCTCTGTTACACTGAACTAGAAAGACTCCGGCACAAACCTCCAAAGCATGCTCAAAAAGTGTAGCAATTTTGGAACTCGAACCAACAGCCTTGCGGATGAAATCAGAGTCAGCAGCAGCACAGGAGCTTAAATAAGTGACTTTAGGGACCTGTTCCATAGTTGCAATTGTTTAAGAAATATTGACAAGTCCGCACCAGTACTCTTTATGTTCTGACTATACCGATAAAGTAGACAAGGACTATCATGAGAAAGTATAAAAGTACAATATGCAACCAATTTCCCACACTTTTCAATTTTACCTGACCTGAAACTGAGGAACAACGGGGCAACTTGTAGAAATGCTCATTGATATTAGGGGTACTCACAGATTGCATAGGAAATTGTGAAATTATAAATGTAAAATAAACCAGCCAAATAACAATGGAAATAATGCTTTTTAAGTTTAATATACTTTTGGAGTTTTGACATTTGCCATGAATTTCCTGACCTACGCTATCATGATCTGTGAGAACCCCAATGTGTCCATTTATTTGGGGCTCCATGGTGATGACGAGTTGAATTCGTCACCATACGGAGACATCACTCTAGAGTGTGTTTGTTGAGTACTTTCCCCGCTTCATAATTTTTTCATATTAACATTGCCCACTATACCACCCACATTGCAAATAATAGTTTCAGTACTTTCTAACAGCCACATCTGAACCTATTCATTGAATAGTCACCCTAAGATTTTGGGTTCAACAAAAACTGCTCTTCTCATAAATTGAGTCAAGCCATCCAAAAAATCCCCCCAAACAAATGACAGAGGGAGAACGTTACAATGAGTCGACGTGACCTGTAACCCTCGCAACACTGTGAAACGTTTAGAGAAGCTGCTAACGACAATCTTCACTTTCCTTTGTCATCGTGATCGTTTTCGAAAAAGTAAATGATGTCATGCCTTGGCCTTTACACTGTGTCTCATTCACAACAGTTACGTATTGTCTTTGGTTCTATCTTTATCCTGTGGACTGTGCGTGCATGTCAGACGACAGAGCTACGGAGGAATTCGAAATAAGAATTGAATAATACATAATAATTCAGCATCATGACGTAAGCCCCGTTTATAGAGCAATCGGCATAGGTAGTGCCAAAAGGCTGACGTAAGGGCCTCCAAAAATCAGACCAGCTTCGAACTAACAAAAAAAATTCCAGGAGATTTCATAAAGCACAGACATCGCTTCGTGGGGCCGCGGTTTCTCCTTCCCTTATAAATGATAACAAATCGCACCATTAAAGTACATCACTAGAACACATTTCGCACATGCGCTTACCCCGTTTTCTCCCTTTTAAGACGCTATGTAGACAATTGTGAAATATTTGTCGTAAAACGTGTTAATGCCTATTAACGTTTTATTCCATTTTTCTACAATCAATACCAACTATGATATGAATTTTTAAGGTCTTGATCGGCCACCAGGCACCATCTTGAAATTAAATGGCCGAACGAAACGAGGGCCTGGGTTTACATACAGGTATATATACAGGGGCGTAAAGTTGAGTTGGGGGGGGGCATGGTCCAACTTGCCCCCCCCCCCCAAGCTCCTTTGGGGGGGGGGCTTTCCGCCCCCAGGCTCAAGCAATATAAGACGTGGTTCATACTTCATGGTCCCCTTTGCAGCAACATGAATGTAAGCATTCCTTTTTTAGCTTTGTAAAATCTACAGCTATACTTTACAACTATTAAAATGCGTAAAACCCTATTAATTTGCTCCTATATTTGCAATTTTTTCTTATCTTGCCTAATGACGTCATAAGGTTTACTTAGTTTTGCCCCCGCCATCATTCGAAAACTTTACGCCTCTGCAGGTATACATATAGTATGGGGAAATTTTTTATAAAGTGAGCTTAGTCACAAGTATTTATTTTCATTTTATTTTGCAAACATTTACTCCGCCCCAAAGTTTTTAAATCAATCGAATTTATCATTAGTTTCAAAGATACTGTCTTAGTTTTGGAATAGATACAAGTAGTACCGGCAAAGCTGTTATTATTTCTACTAAAAGGAAGGGTCAATCAGAAAGGGAAAAAAGGTGAAATAGTAGCTGCAGCATTAAAAAAGCTCGTCTACAAGATATCTTGTTTTTATAGACGTTCCGAACGACCGAATTGCAATAAAATCGGCTAAGGAGGGTACTACAATTGGACCATGAGGATGATGGTGTAATAGAAAGGGGTGGTCGCCGCTAAATAATGCAAACTCAACCCTCTGGGACCTCTTCTACAACCCCTGTGGTCTCCACTTCCATTTTATTGAAGCCGTTTATTTGTCTTCTGTAAAAAAACAACGTCCCCCCCTCTAGGGGTCCACTACCATCGTTAATTTATCTACTAAAGGAAAGTTTATACGGTTTTTTTCTTTTGTCATTTTTTAGGAAATGGTGAATTTATGTGAACCTAATACTATATCATAACCGCTTCCAATCACTGTAATTGAACGTGACAAATCAGTTTCAAAATGCAGCTATTGCGTTAAAGTTAAGAGTTTACAGCCCGTAGGAAATTGACAGCCCGAAATTTAATACTTTTTATTTTTTATTTAATTAATCAAGCATGATATTAAAGATTTGGCTCATCAAAATTGTAGAAGACTACTTCATGCATCATTCTATAAGATATTTTTAATTTTCGAAATTGTAGTTTTTCAGAAACATGCAAATATTTTATAAACAATAACTTTTCACGCATTATCGATTTTATAAAAAAACTACAATTTCAAAAACTAAAAATACCTTATAATATGATGCATGAAGTAGTCTTCTACAACTTTGATGAGCCAAATCTTTAATAACATGCTTAGTTAATTAAATAAAAAATAAAAAGTATTAAATTTCGGGCTGCCAATTTCCTACGGGCTGTACACTCTTAATTGATGATAGCTACCCTAGGTGCAAGTAGGTGAGCGTCATAAAGTGAAACCACGCTTAAGGGAATTCTGAGACAAGAGCAAAGGGAAGGGGGGCTCCTTTCCTCTGATCTATAAAAAAAAACAGAAAGGGCTTAGACCTCAGGACTGGTAGGGGATATTCTCTCATGGCCACAGTTTTATTTTGGAGATTTTGGTCGGTATCATTCCCGGCAGCCGCATTTTGTAGTATGAATTAACAAAAGTAACAAATGTGGCACTCATGTTGGCATGAAGTGTACGCCGATGGCAGCGGTACGCCTCTGGATGGCTTGACCTACTTTGAGCCTGGTGTGTTGAACCTGCTGACGGTGTGGAAGGATTGTTCAGCGGGCGTCAGAGAGAGGAAGCACGAGCCAGACTCAGGGAAGTCCAAAAGATCCAGGGGCGGACATCGAGGTCTATACGTTTCCAATACAACTGAGATCAATCGATCAGGTCTTGTCTTTCATAGGGTAAGTTCCTTTTTATCAATTTTATCAGGTGTTATATGGTACCTCAGATTCACCCTGACCTCTGAATCTGAGGGATCATACGACAATTTTTCCCCTACCGGCTACCGGTAAGGTTGGGCACTAGCCCTGGCCAGGTCGAAAATTTTAGCTTTCATATCGAGTCTCGAACCACTACCAAACCAACCAACTTTTTTTATTTATTATTCTTTTATTTTTTTATAAAAAGATTAATCGCACACAAACAATATAATGAATGTATCCGATTGACCTCTTCAGTCGCCTCTGTAGGTTGTTGAGTTGGTGTTGAGTTACTACACGTCTCCGATCACATGGCGTGTAAAGACTCGAACAAGTGCAATCACGTTACCAACTGGCCATCCAAGTTGAACTAACTGGACTATGATGGATTATGGTGCATAAACTATGAAGAATTTTATTAGTTTTTTATACGGAAAGAGATTAGCAGTGACATGAGATAACCGCATACTGTAGGCACTTTACGATAAAATATTGAAGGAAAGTACACTCAAGATTCGGCGTACAAGATAAAGGTATACTTGTAAATTCATGTGAATTCATTAAGATAAAACATTTAATTCATATAATAAAAATCACTTGAGTTTTGAGCTATCCACGCGGAATGTTTCCAATTCATTAGCCAAAGAATTCACCCAATTATGGGCCATATGTACCTAGAACAGTCACTGATCTGATATTAATTTATGTGTCATGTTGGACACGAGGCATCTGCATGTTGTATACATTAGGTACAGATTTACTACTCAACTACGATATGATAACATTTGAAACACTTTGTTTAGTCAAAGACTTGTATAAGCGGAACACCGTGTTTATTTGATTTTTATAAGGAGCATATTCCACCAACGTCAAAAGTGATATTAAATGTAGTATTGACGTGGTAGCAGACATTTTTAGACTGTCTTTAATGTCTGCACCACGTCAATACTACATTTAATATCAATATTGACGTTGGTGGAATAAGCGCCTAAGTGTTCCAATTAATGTCATCTAGTCGTGGTCGGGTAGAACAAACGTAGTTTAAGTTTTGTAGCACTTTTTGCTCGTCAAAATAAAGCACTTTGCGTGATGGAACACATAAAGAGCAGGAAATAGGAACACTCAACATAGGCATTGTTTTCCAAATATTTTGTAAACAAAACAGGCCTGGGTATTTTTGAGAAATTTAATTAATTACTCGTTTCACAGCCGCAAAGATAAGACAATGGCTTTATGAAAAGTTAATAAAAAATACAAACTTTCATTGTACATTTGAATTTTGGTACCTGAAATATTATTGAAACAGGAAAAAAAACGATAAATTTTTTTAAGCTGGTTTTATGGAATAGTGGTAAATCATACGGGTAAATAGTCTACTTTTTTAGAAAACGTGTATTTCTTACAAATTATTCATGTGCCCATTTTAATATATTCTTTAAACGATTTAACTTAGTCCAAAATACCGAAGCCGGCTTTGTTAGTAAATATTTGGAAACACAGTATATACGACTATTTCTACTTTACACAAGCTTCAGTAAGGCGGTGTTTCCACATACGTCAATCGTCAATGAGAAATATGGTTTTGACGTGGTAGTAGAATTTTTAGTATGTCTTTAATGTCTGCTAAACCTTCAATTTCACATTTCTCATTGACGATTGACGTATGTGGAAACACCGCCTTATACAGGTAAGTAAAGAAATGGATTGTTAAGAATTTCTGCAGGTAGCGGGAGAAAATTTTTAAGTCTCATTTTCGACATATAAACAATTTGTACTTTTTGGTTCAAGTTTGAGATACGATTTAAAGTATTGTCTTTCTCTATGAAGCAAGCACCCTTAGTGACAATGCTTCTTTCTTCCCCTAACTCAAGGCAACTGTGAAGTATTATTACAAGGCAAAAACTGCTAATTTTATCCCAACGCTAGTTAATGAGAATCCTTATTACACAAAGCAAAGTCATCAAAAAACCAGCAATCGTTGATGGGATGGGATATCAGATGTGGCAAGAAACCAGGGGCAAATTTTAAAGAACTACGCCAAGTTGATATACGAGTAACATACAGGGGATGAAAAAAACATTGTCAGAGTGCACATTTAGGGGTGAGACTATGCGGGGGTTACTCAAGCACATATTGTCATTCCCATCTCTTATTCACCAGGGTTTTGCTTACTAGGGTCACCGAAAGTCCCTAAATAATACAGGGGCTAATCTAGAGAAAGCATCGCTTCTTTTGTCCCCCAAACTGTCTATGAATTTTAAAAAGCCAGGTCACAAAAGCATTCTTTTTGAAGCCCCCAAGGAAAATGTTTTAGTGACTCCCTTCAATATGGAAATGACATAGACTAACTGCCCCCGTTTGTTAAAAGCTGTTATTTAAATGATTCAGCAGCCTTTGTCAAATCACCCGTCCTGACTTGGAAAGTGCAAACGACAGTATGTATTTTTGACTGCTGTGCTGGGTTAACGAAATGCTGCGTAACGACAGAGGCCAGACTGGATACAAGAGGTAGAATTGGTATTTTATGGTGCTGGGGTTAGTTCTACGATCAACAGAATCAACGCGAAAGTTGAAACACTGATTATATAGCTGAGCTTTAGCAGTCAGTACCGGCAGGTTAAAGTATAGTTTCCAGTGCAACTACAGCCACTACAGGAAAATGCAGGACAGTTTCAAACATCAACTCTAGTGATCTAGTTAATAATCATAATGAATGCAAACTTATGAAATTGGAATATTTTGATTTCAATAATATGTGGTCTCAGGTGCGTACGACATTTGCAGCGCATTGCGCACCGTTGCCCTAAAAATGTTCTCACGGCCTTTGTCTTGTGTAGGTGTGTGCCAAATGACATCAGACAGTGAAAAATCACAACAATAAATTGCTCAACCTCTACACAAAAAACATTTGACAGGCATGGGGAGTTTCAAGAACACCAAAACAAATAAAAATGAATGCAACTCGTGAGACAAGCTCACGCGAGAGCTGTAAATAATGAAATAACTGGATTAATAAATTGAAACAGTTCCGCGAGCTACTGATAAAGCCAGGGAAGGTGCTGACCCTTTATGTTAGCTCAGAGCAAAATTCTATTGTCTCTATTGTCAAATGCGTCGCAGCTTCTAAATGATTTAAACAAAAATTGTACAATTAGTATAATAATTTGTAATTTGTATAATTACCAACTAAAGTAAGTGATGTACTTACAATACAACACGTTGCTTAATTTCACAGTATTTATAATGCTGTTGTAGTAGTAGCACTATTGTAAAACTACGCTTAGTTGAGTGATACGTCACAGAAGAAAAGTCGCAGTAAGTTGACTGAACCATACTGTGCATGTTACGTTATATTACAAATGAAAAGCTCGCATCGCATATATCAATTTGTAAGTTCGCCGTTGTGGTCTAACGAAAAACTCAAGCTATCTTTTTTTATAGATAAAGGCTATTCGCATGTAAGCAATTTATTGATTGGGTCCGATTGACCTCTTCAGTCACCTCATTGAGGAACCTAATATCATAGGTACTTGTGTCGAGTTAGGACACGTTCCCGATCGCAAGGCGTGAGAGACTCGCTCAAGTACAAGCACGCTACCACCTTGTCATTGAAGTCCACTAACTTTGTAATCTAAAAGAGCAGACAGTTTACCCGCTCAATTTAAGACTACTCTATGAAAAACTGGTTAATGCACTTTTACTTTATCGTATTTCTTGGAGTAATAGTATCCATAACAGTATCAGGTGCAAAAATGAATATCTACTACGAAAGCCTTTTAAACCATTTTTATAACTTTTCGGCTGTGGCACGCGGAATTAATTAATTTAGTCCAAAATCTCATTGTTTAAAAAATTATTGGAAATCTCTGCCTTAATTTATCGAACCCCATAACTTTACAGCAATGAATTAACAAATGCTGATGCAAATGACAGTATTATTTTTCCATCTCCAATTGCTTGGTAGGATGAGGATGGCACTAAATGATTAATCAAAGCTATAGACGTAAAAAAAAATCACTGAGCGATACTCCTTCGATGCAGCGCAAAAAAAAAGAAAATGAAAAAGGCTACTAGTCCGTGCCTCGATATTTATTCTGTGACTGCAAACAAGCCCTGTGAAGTCAGTTCGTCCTATGAATACAAACAAGCCGATTCTGCATTTGAGAATTTCCTTTACCGGACGTCGGGGAGAAAAGAGCATTCTGTTAAATATTTAAATCCACGATTGGATACCCACCTGCCCCGTGTGTTGCCCTATACGTGCCGGACATCTACGGGCTATTTTTTTAAAATAAATACAAGGGTCAACTTTGATTTTGCTGAACTGGAAAAGTTCAGCACATATGCTTCGTATTTGAAAAGAAATTACTCGAAAATTGCAATTTATTTCGTAATGGGGAAAACATGGTCAGCCAAACAAAAATTGGACAGTCACAGCTTCGAATAAAACTATTTAAAAGCATTGTTTTCAAAGCTTTCCAAAACTTAAATAAAATTGCAGTATTTGTTTTCAATTTCAGCTTCTACAATACCATTTTTAAAATAAGCTCACTGTTTTGTGTATGGTTCGGATTGTTTTCAAATATTTTCTAAAATCACGCCGAATCCAAAAAGTAAAAGGAATAAAAAGCTCTGCTAACTATTTCAGAATTTTGCCAATACTGTGGGCACTGCATATAATATACAATGTATTGATAGGGTCTTCACAATGTCGGTGTTAACGAGTTAGAAGTGTTAGCTAAGTTAACACACAACTGTGAGTGGCTCTTTGGGGTGAGTTATTATGCTAAATTGAAAATATTTAAGAGTAAACATCGTGGTAGTAGTCTCGATGTTCGTGGCACTGTTTTAAAGAAAAGAACTTTATTCTAGTGTCACCTTTGTTTACATTTTTTCTTCATTTTGGTTATTATTATTTTCTCAAGTATTTACGGTAATTGCTTGTGACATAATACAAATAAATTTAAATTTTACAAAATTCTAAACGCGTTTCAAATTAACCGACATAAACAAATATGGTGGCGGTCAAGCCACTGTCAAATAAATAGGAAAGCAATAAATAACACATTTAACCAACTCAGAAGCGGGTTTCTGATAACACGCTGGTTAGCTTCGTTATCGGGTTCCACGAGTGTTAACTTAACTTGATATAACACACTTAATTAGGGATAACTCGATAACATTGTGAAGACCCCTAGTGTAGGTAGTAAATAACTGTGCTTTAAGACATACCTCGTACTATTAGGTGTAGAAGTTGGGGTTGGTCTCCTTCCCTCACCAAGTGTACTATGGTTCATTTTCGATGTTAGCCTCTTAAGAACATCGTCCATGGACCTTTTCATACTATTGTTGTTTGCGCAAATGGTATTATTGTTCAAAACGGGGGAATCGCACTCAGGTCTCCGTCGCTGAGCATTGGTAGGGTGGTTCTCATGATAGAACTTCTCATATTGCTGCTGGAGGTTCCAAAGGGCAGGGTAGGGCAATGTAAAGGGGGGCTCCGTCGACGGCGATGCTCGCTGCTTCTTGCAAGGGGGCGTGCTCGAGTGGTCGTCCAGGTCACTCGCACCGGAACACGACGACCTGGAAGAGGCTGAGTCCGGGACTTCACCCCCATCTCCTCCATTGTCTTCCCCTCGAAATATTCCTCCAGCAGATTCCACACACGCTGCCATTCCGTCTTTACCTAAGTCCGTCACTGTGTTCCCTTCTTGTAATTTCGTCGGCGGAGATTTCCGCTTCGATGACATGGTTCTGAAACAAACAAAAAGAGTATATCTTTTAACTTGTAAACAATACGTAAGGGTGATAGACACGTTAGAAATTATATGGTTGCTTAGGGGCATAAGATGTATAGCAAATATACCCAGCCTCCTCAAAATATTGCTGAAGGAACATGAATGACGTATGTAATTGAAAGAAGAGAAGAGATATTCAAAAGAGCAATGAAATTAAATTACAAATCAGCGCACACAAATCTACACACACACACACACACACAGCACAATAATGATAACGCTAGAGACTATAGTTAACATTGGGACAAACTGAAAACAGCGGTGTGCAACTTTGAAGCAAAAAGCACAATAGGTTCATTAAGACTGCTGTCTATTTTGTCTTTCTCAATGAAAGAGGGCACAAACAAGCGGCTTCTGAGGGAATGGACATGGTCGAGGAGTAGTAAGCAGTAGGTGATAAGGAGGTGCACGCTACAATGGGCTCATCAGGGATGTGGCTTCCTTTTGCTTTATACCCAGCTACCCACCACCTTTCTTTTATGCTGACCTTATTAAATGCCTTTGTCAAAATTTACTTTCTGCTTCCCCGGCCAAATTCTAACTTTTTCATTATCGAAGTTTTCCCATGCAACCAGCTATACCTGTATTAATGCATTCGACTCAGAGACTTTGTCGGACTATCCGTCTGACAATTGAAATTAATTTTTAAGTTGCGGCAGTAGCGAGAACTCAGAAGTCTCCCTCAGTAATTACTGCACGTGTTTCATGTATCAAATATTGTTTAGTATCAGGATTGTTAACTATGTTATAACTAATAACTATGTTATACGTGTGTAGGTACAATGCAATATGAAATATTAGCAATTAAAAAGAAAGAGCAACTTGCACATATCGAAAGGAAAAATAAGCCAAGCAAAAAAGCTATAAAATTGTATCATTTTGCATGCCCATGGTAATGGAATATACAGTTCCCATTTAAAAGATGATCATACTCTTTTAATACTGCAATTAATATGGTGGTAATAATAATAAAATTATTAAGTGGCAATGGTATTGGTTCAATTACTATGCTAATTTTATAGCCCAATGCAAATAAAATTAATTTGTTGCTAAACTAGTAAGTTCTCGTTGACCTTTCATCGTCATTAATTGCATTTATCTAGAAAACTATAGATTTTTTACAGAAGAAATTAGTATTTGGTGAATTATTGAAAAGCATCAAAGGAAGTACTTTGCCCCAAACTCAGGTTAATGTAGAGGCATATTATGTAAAACGTTTTTGCTACTTTATTTTCATACGGTGTTCGACTAGTTCTCAAAATAAATGTGTAACTGCACATAATTTACGTCTATTGTTGTATACGTCAGAGTTAGCGAAGAAATACCCATAAAATAAATAAAAACTACTAAAAGGACATCAAGCCCCCCCATTCAACAGCACCTTATACGAGAAGCAGGGGTTTAGGAAATTCGCAATCGTCTGAATTCAAATAATAGAGGGAAAAGAAAGCAGCAGAAGATACTTCGGAGACTACACTGTTGATTTCCGTTTGAAATAAATAGCGGGAAACGGAAGTCGGTTGTCCCCACCATTCTTTACGCCCCAATGAGCTTCCTCTTCATTGCCAATTCATTCGATGACAATAAATACCAAACGAACAACAGGGCCACCGCAACCTCTCCTTTTTTACTGCCTCAGGTCAAAGCACTTCAAATGGAAAATTGTCATAAGAATATGAGGGGAGCTTTGCATTATAAATTACGACAGATAAAGCCCAAGATGCAAATGTTAAATCCCACAAATGTTCCATCCACAGAAATTCCAATTTATAACAAATCCAGTGGAATAGGCAAAAAACTAATTAAATGTACACTTTGAATTAGTGTGACTGCTATCTTGAATAGAAGGTATGACTGATATTCGGTATGAATGCACTAGTAGTTTATTATATTAAACTCTCGTTGATATGTACAGTTAGGTCATAGGTGTAAGAGAGGGTCATAGGCCCTAATCTCGCCGTATCTATATTTTTTTCAATAAAGACATTATTATTATTATCATATTATTTTTGACCGCTTTGTGTCCTTTTACAATCACTAGCTTACACATCACTGCACTATAATTTGGCATGTCTCGCCGGACTTTGTCGGGCCTGACAGGGGAAGGAATAACAGAGTTGGCTAAGGGTGACTCCTAGATTTCTAAATAGGCGAGATGAGGCATTCACTTCCCACCAAAAATAGATTTATTTAAGTTCTGATGTCTTCGCTACGTTTCCCGTGACCAGCCAATGAAAAAACGTAGCAGGTGGTTCCAGGATTCAAATAATATTTTTGTCGCGCTTGAGTGTCTCATCTCTCGTACACCTCAAACCTGACGATGTTCTCTGTGAATGTGGCGATTGGAATGGGGACAATGGAACACCTACTCCGATGCCCAAGCCCAAGTGGCTGCACACACGACGATCTATGGAGGGATGGCACTTCAACTCAAGACTTTGCCTAGTACTGGGCGCAAAGGCTTTTATATTTTATTTTAAATTTTATCATTTAATTTTACAAAGTAAAATAAAGTTTCACAAGTCTCCGATATACAATAGAACTGTAGTGGCTTCGACCGAAAACAATTTTTGATAGATTTGCCCAAGTTTTGTTGAATTTATTGACTGACAAGTCGGAGTCAGTCTAAATGGACAATCCAAGTGCTCTCCATCTAAAACCTGATCTCGGTGAGGAATATTATCTACTAATTTACTAATCTACTAATTACTATCTTCCTATGTATAGCGATGCCGTTCAGCATTCTTTGCCGGGGCATTTCAAGCCATGATGAGACTCGCCCTTAGATCTTCATTCAAAAAGTAAATATTGCACAAAACAGGTAATATAGTAAATGAGGATTATGGCATTGAGGTCTAAGGAAGGGTCAAAGCTCTAAATTAGGAAATCAAAAATAGTATCTAACGCAGTGGTCAAATAATTTTGATTTCACACAAGAAACCCATAGGAGAGGGCGCGTTGAGAAATTTTCCAAGCCGCGTTGAGGAAATGGAATAAGAAAAGTAAGAGGACTATTTAGTTTGTAGTTTCCTTGGACGTCGCTGTCCCCTAGGACAATTTCCTGTGCAGAATTACTTCCCGAAACATCTTCTCATTCTATCTTCCAAAAACCAATAAAATATTCTCCGTGATTAATTTATTAGATCATTAATTACTGTGAAATCGCCCTGAAGAGAAATACATGAAATATATTATATACTCGTACAATCAAAGCTCTGCAATTTTAATAATTTAATAAATAGAGATTTACAAAATTGCGACTACTTGATGTAACAACGTAAATTGTTAACAACTGTAAATTTAGGGGTTATTGTTATTTTTGTCAACAGCATCCAAAGGCACTGAAAGAGGACATTCATGATAGTGCGAGCATTAACTGAGCAATAAACCATCGGTATAACTTATGAAACCACAGTGCATCTTGTTGGAACTTCCAACTTGCAGCAATTTGTCAAAGTGAACACCATCCACCCTGCTGCTGCTGCTATGTCCGATGCTATTAATGACCGTGTGCATGATAGAGACTATCAAAAAACCTGTCAGAATGTTGAAACACATGCAGGTCTGATAGGAGCTGGCAGGTTTGCGAAACGTGACAATAGTGAAGCAGAAACAGGACAGGTACCTGAGCTAAAGAAAGGTGTAACTAGAGGGACATAACGTGAAACCTCAGGTTACAAAAAGTTTGCAGTGGGGGCAAAGGAACACAAGCGGTGTCGACAAAAAAAACTTTGAATTAGGTTAGAGGAATAAAAAAGTAAATAGAAATGTTTATTCATATATATTAGGTTGATAAGACAAATATCAACTAGCCCTCCTCCTCACTGCATCCAATTTTGTAGGCCTTCAGTAGCCGTAGCGCAAGGGGCCAATTATAAAATGTTAAAAATGAGGACAAAACAATTTAGAATAGCACTTTGTATTCTAAAAATATTTTCTTTACATTTTAAACTCTGAGAATAAATTAACGTGGTACCTTGTGTGGTACGGCTACTGAATATATTCCACTGGAAAATATCAAGTAATTCCAGGTTGACCCCATTCTTTCAAACTAACCACCGGTATTCCTCTCATGTCAGGAGGATTCCCAATCTTCCCCTTTCATTGCTACGCCACTGCTTCCCCTCCTATGATAAAACCAATTAACCATCATTAGCATAGCTAGTGATAGTCAGACTGGAACTTTAAGGGATGAAGAATCACGGACGTGCCACCGTATGACAACACTCTGTCATATTCCACAAATATCTGAAGAGACAAGCGGGAGCCATGCAACTTTTTGACAGCGCTATATCATATTCCTCTGCGACACTTCATACAACATTAAATGGGATGCTCTATAAAGCCCAGCAACTCTATTTCAAATAATTTATGACACATTCGTGACACTTCGAATTGGGCAACCTAGGACCGTTCTCAACAAAGTGTAGTTAAACGGGTGATAAATGGAATCCGAATCAATTCATCGGGTTATATATTTTTGAATGTTTTCGGCTATGTTTTATACTTCCAAATGCACGGCCAAACACTGCATAGATTCATAGATTATAGATCTTCTTCTTTAAATGACTCTTCCAGCTAGGAATCGCGATCATCATGGCATTTGAAGACTGCTGCTCTGAAAGTGGAAGTCGAATTCTTGCCCAACCACTGCCTCAGGGTTTCCAACCAGGATGTTCTTCTAAAGTCACACGACTAATTCAGAGGACTCAACACGGAGTTATCATCTTAGCGCGTTATCATGTCCCACCAATCCCCCTGCCAACGCTGTGCACACTACCAAGTTTGCTGCAGTTTTGAACAGGCTCGGTTCTGGTGGATTCAACTTGGTATGGCCGTTGGCTAAGCTAAATAAACTAGTTCGGTGTGGTAAGCTTATGTAATTAGGAATCTTTCTTTCTTTTCTTTTCCTTGTCCAGTATCCCATGGACAAGGAGCATATATTTACAAAATACAATAACTTACATATTAATAATTTAATAATAATAATCACCTTTATTTTCATTATATAAATTAAATGAGAGACCTAGGTCATCCCATTAAGAGAATATAAGAAATCGCGTTACAAATTACACTAATTACAGTTACAGTTACATAAACTTTTTATAAGATTTGTCTACGTTTTCGTCTTAAATTGGCAAGTAAGTACCTACTTTCAAAAAGTAGTGAGGCTTCTGTCACAGCACAAGCAAGCAAATACACCGTGAAGTCAAAGCTATTGAACGAATTAACTAGACCCTGTTCAACAGCGTAGCGGGGCATTCAAATAGCGGATTGGGAGTCAAAGCTCCCAGAAAGGACTCTGTTTTGAAACAACAAAGCGCGGGGGAGCAACAGAAAGGGGCCCAACAAAGCGCTATTTCAAAGGTTGGTCATATTTATTACCGGATTTTATACGACATGACCAGAAGGGGAGTCTTAGTCACACAAAACAGCAGCCCATTTTTTGAGCTGCTGTAACGCTCTCAGGACAAAGCAGCATATGCATATGCAATAGACTCAACTTCTATCGCACTTTACTTTATTTTGCAGAGAACTACTGAAATTAGAATAAAGCTCGATAAACCTTTATATTTCTTACAGTGTTAGATAATATTAATACCGCACTTACATTAAATATATACCTATTCGTTGAGTATTTTGAAAACCACTAAATTGAACAAGCAATAATAATTATGAAAACTGAAAAACGTTAGGGAATGATAAGTTCACTTGTTATTGTTTCAAACATTTAATGCACTTTTTCTTGTTTTTAGTAAAGAACCATTGTTATCCTATACACAGTAGTTCGCTCATACATGTATATACCCGAAAATTTGTAAAAGCACGTAAGCCTGATATCCACGAGTTAAGCCCTGATTAAAAAATCCAGTGGCGTTACTTGAATCCGCGGATAAGATTTCTGCCCCCCCCCCTCCCCCTAAATTTCAAATTCAAATCTTGTGTTACTTTTACATTAAAAAAAGTTAGTTTGCTTTAACTTTAAAAAATTGTCCATGACTATTAGATAGGGATCAGCCCCCTCAGACCCTCGGAATATAGGGATATTCGTCCACTTTTAGGGAGCCAAAAGAATTCTTTAAAATACTAAGACATGCATGCTGAATGCATACACAGTAGATTACAAAACACAAGAAGGAACTTAATATAGCATTGTACTATGGCAAGAGATAAACTTTGACCACTCAAGTCTGAATAATATACATTGATTATTTGATTAGTCATAGCTACTGTTGACTACTACAGCAGACTGGTGCTTGTGCGCAGGGACTACGATTTGCAGATATAGTAGCACGAGGTCTGCGGATGAGAAATAGCCGCCCATTCACCCGATCTGCTATCAATACTCGTATTTAGTGTCTCTTTTCGGTATAGAGTACGAAATGCAATAAAGGTCACAGTCCTCTTTAGTGATGTGTAACTCCACGTCGAGTCGGTTCACAAGGACTGACTCTAATGGCAACTCTGTGGAGCCGGCTGCAACTTGAAGAAGAGAAGAAGAGTAAACGTTTCTGCAGTTTCTGGGGACAGCACTGATGTGAGGTTCAGGTCGAGCGAAACTCGCGCATCCGGCTGACTTATAAGAACGAAATCCAGTAAAAATGAATGTCAGCGATTAGATCAGCAGCAGTAACCCTTCGACAGCTATTTTGGGGCAGGGTTGTCTCGACTCCACGGGTCATTGCCAGTCAGAGCCCTCTAATTACCCCCGTGTACCCCCAACTTATTCCTTCATTTAAATCTAATGATCTGAAAGCCCCATTTATCTGCTTGGCTTATTGTTTCAATTCTCAAAGCTTTCTTTCATTTATTAAACATTAATTGCATAGATTTTTCTTAGATCTGTGATGTCGCCTAACTTAATCTACCTAGAAATAGCAAATGTACGACACCAACGTATAATGGAATTAATAGAAAAAAGTGTTGTTTTTTCGAGAGTAGTTGGGGTCTGGTATGTTCAACGCCCGGCGTCAGATGCTAAAAAATTTGTCATGAGAAAAAATGGTCGGTTAGTAATTGATTGGTGCAAAAAACAGTCTGTTTCTGAACGCACTTTAGAAGATTTCTAGGTCACCGACCTGGTGAGAGGATAACTGTACACCTGCGGCAAGTCAGCGACAAAAATCTCCTGCAGTAGAACCTGGGGTTTTGCACCAACCCATTTCCTCCCACGACACATTTCTCAGCGAATCACTGATGTTCAAGTCGTCCTTCAGCCTTCATGTAGAAGAAAATGTTAAGGTTTTACGAACGATTGTTCCATCACCTCAGTATCGAAAAAACTTTTATTTCTCGAAGCAAAGCCTTCTATTCCTGAAGAATTTATTTTAAATTGGTGAAGTAAAAGGTTTTACATCACCTAAGTAACGAACAAACTTTTACTTCTCGAAGCAAAGCTTTCTACTCCTGAAGTGTTTTCTTTAAATCGGTGAAGTAAAAAGTTTGACTACCCGACCACGATAGTATGACATCGTGGTCGAGTATATATAGTACATATTTTTATGAATTCCACTCTATGTGCTCTATGACATAAAATACCAAAATGGACATGCTTACCAAGAGTGTGGAAGTTTGCCAGCGGGCGGAGAGTGCATCAGCTAGCAAAGAATATTATAGCAAAATATTTATTAGTTATATATTATTACTATTTTTCATTCAGATACTCAACGTGTTGTCAACACTCGTTAAAAATTATATAAAACAATTCGGGTCACCACGAATTAAGGCTGAGAATTTTACAAAGACAGCAAAAAGATGACTAAAAACAAAGAGACCCCCAGTCAAATTAGCAGAAGCTCCTAGCATAATGAATGAAGGGGGACTAGAACAATGTGTGGAAATCAGATCCAGATGGTCCACATCTTGTGTAACAGACAAAGCCCTCACGTATAAAACAGAGGGTTCCCAAAAACAGGTCTAGCTCTCCAAAACGACCCCATTTCTGCTTAACAGTCCGTACATTTTTGCGTCTGTTTCTGAAATTGCTGGGAAAGGCTAAGGCTTATGTGAAACAACTTGGCAACCCGCACTAAACGTATCTTGAGAAAGTCAAATTTCTTATAACATTTCGATCATAGAGCCACATGAGTAGTAGAAGTACCGGTACCGATTGATATTTCATGCGAAATTTCATTTTTATATGGGTTCCACCCTCCGATTGTGTCGTGACATCTCAACACTTACGGTCCACGTGGTTATACGCTACTACTATCTCCATACATTAAAGTGGGTACTTACCGAGGTAAGACTGTCTTTACGTTTACATACACAGACACCCAAAAGTTACACTTAAGCACGTAGTTTGTTACAGTTAAATGTATTGTTATGCAAGAGGAAATGAGTAAGACAAAGGACATGACAATACATTAAGCCACGGATAACCTTTCAACCTTTCCGTATCAAATCGTCTCGCAGCATTTTTCAAACAAGCCACCCACAATCAAAAATTAACACAATTCGTCTTTATAACGCATTGTAGTCATTCCTGTACTAATACAATTGTAATCACCTCTACAAGTGGAGCAGCCACAATTTCGTTTCTCGTATGTTTAACATGCTGATCATACTGATTTCGCGCGTAAGCGGAACGGTATTGAAAAAAAAACACAAAAAACACATATAGTAGCAGTACCGTAAACTTCAAATAGGAATCACTGCAAGACGACATTAAACGTCAACACCAACTGTATATTCAACAGTCTTCATGACTCTTTTATTGACGGATCAAGACGGACCATGTGCCAAAGTACAAACCTAAAGTTTTGCCGAGGGTGCAGGCAATGCACGAACTGATTTTTGATAGCCTGAATAGTCAAATGCAACAATGGGACATCTGGAAGTCATTCTTCATCGTAGGCACCACAACTCCCGCAGCAACAGCGGATGCCTGCACTTGATTGTCATCCGCCGACTAAAATGTGGGGTAGCTTTCAAGGTCAAAGCACCCCTCTGTTTACACGTATCTTCTTTGCCCCATTTCTAGCAGGTTTTTAGTAGAATTTAAGGAAGAGATTTCAAAAAAATTGAAAACAAGGAATGGTTGTGTATTTTTGACCGTTGTCCCTTCCAAACCAATCTAATGATTGACAAGTACTGGACTATATAATTACGAAAGCTTTCAAGGCCGGAGTTACATGACGAAGCAGTAGAGTCCGCGATGATAGGATCTGAAAGCGCACTTCCAAACGTTTCGTGAACATCTGCGGTCGACATCTTCAGTGGAACTGCGTAGACTTCTAAGACTGTATCTCGGAGGCTCAGCAGCAACTGCGCGACGACCGCAGATATTGGCGAAACGTTTGGAAGTAAGCTTCCTGAATGACCACGGCCTATCCTCCCAGATTCTAAATTCTACTACTTTGTCAAGTCTTCTTCTTCAAGTTACAGCCGGATGTTGGCTGGTTGGCAGCAACATATTGCAGCGATGTCTCCAGTTTCCGCGATTTTGACATGTCCTCTTCAGCTCCACATAGGACGTTATCCCCAAATCATTTTTAACTTGTTGGAGACATTCATTTCGTGGCCGTCCCCGTCGATTTACACCTTCTATTGTCTCATCAATGATGCAGCTGACAAAGTTATCATGCCGAAGTAGGTGTCCGATCCAGCGTGCCCTCCTAGTGGATATGGATGCATCAAGGGTCCATTTTTCATTTATTTGGGTTAGGACTTCCTTATTAGTTACATGGTCTTGCCAAGACTTACTTGACTTAAGTTGGCGCTGTCAGCCCTGGGGGACTTTTGGCCGCATTCACAACACCACGCCACCGGATCCTGTCCTTCGCCAGATCACACCAATTATCGGCCTGAAGGTATTCTCAAAATGCGGCGATAACACCACATTTCAAATGCTTTGTCAAGTACTGGACTGTTAATATAAGAGTTTCCACCAACGGATCTTTAACATAGCACACATTATAAGGCGTTCACATTGAGAGAGCAAAGATCAAGGAACCGAAACTGAGACTCACACGAAAACAATACCACGATGGTAATAAGAATGAAAGCTCTTGGATGATTCATCGAAATACTCAGCAATTAGGAACAAAGGAATGAAAAAAAATGAATGTAGAGGTGAATAAAGCTGGGCTCACTTCATCACTCACTCCTTGGCCCATTTATCACGCCGAGCAGGCGAGCACCCTATGGAACAATAAAATGCTACACACCCTCGCTACTGAAACCGTTCAATTTGACTGTGGCGAACCGAGCGAAGAAGTCAGTAGTAGTAGATACTGTATTATGTCACTTGGTAATCAAGGAGATATTTTGTTTACTGAACGCATATATTGAGGCCTTGCTGTCTGTGTTTCTATGCCAAAGGGCCTAATTGGATCAAATCCGACCAGGTGGAACCTGGTGAATTACAAAGTAACCTAGACACGTGGAGGGCTACATATTTTGTAATGTGTGCAGTCAGGAATGACTCTACGAAAACATGTTGTAACCTGTAGGTACTCATGTCATTGTTTATAAATTAATTTCAGTAAGTGAAATATAGTACAACCCGTGAGGTCAATTTGTTTTTTATCTAATGGCCATTTTCAGGGCGATTTATCTATAAACATATGTAGAAAAAAAAGAAAGAAATAACATACTGATGTAAAAAATTCAGGACTATTCAGGCTGCTGTAGCCTACTTTTGGTATTTCAATATTATACTCGCACTCCAAAGGAAATAAGTGTCGCGTTTCTAAATAAATAAAGGACGGGAAAATTAAAATTAAAAATGTATGTTATTTCCATCAATATTATTGATGATAAATTGGCAAGTGGAATAGTATAACACCAATTGGCACAGTTTTGGAATTATTTCGACCCAAACATGATCAGTATCCATTATTTTATACAAAACTGTGTCCATTTGTTGTTAGTACAATGTACATCAAAATTTAAAGGAACATTTCTTCCAAGCAATGGGATTTTTAATAGATCTGCGATGAAGTCAGATTTTTACATTCGTAAAGCGTTTCCCTCCGGCTATCTCTTAATTGCATAAGGCGCTTTTTCCACCGACGTCAATAGTCAAAATATTGCTGATATTGACGTGGTAGCAGACATTTTTACACTGTCTTTAATGTCTGCTACCACGTCAAATACGTCAATAGTGAACTATCGACGTCGGTGGAATAAGCGCCTTAGCTAATTTAATTAACATTAGCATAATGTCAAAATTACAACAAAAGAAATTCTTCATTGGCCTATTAACTCAATAAAAAAAATCTCAGCGCCAATGCGGGGGTAAAGCATTTCATATGGAGATGATGAATAGCGTCTGGACGCATTCTTAGCTATGTGTGGATTACGCCATTCCCAGTCAAAAAAACCTTTTCTGACTCACCGAAGCCCTTTCATAACTTCAATAGTAATGCCAGTAAGCGTATCTATCCCTTTTTGTTGGTTTTTTCTTAACGGAAGGTTCGAATGCTTTGTAGTCTGAGCCCTTCCAAGTTCAAAGACTGTTTTATTCAGGCGCGGGAGCATTGTTTATTACGAGCAAGATTGATGAAGATAGGCTTTGTCTCCTGCAGTTCACTCAGCTGGTTTCTTTGTTATTCTGCTGCCACGTCTTTGTTGGTTGCAACCTGTTTAGTTGTGGGGGCGGTGTGTCTTTGGAGAGGGAAAGCGCATTGATGCTGAGCTTTAAGATTGATTATAGGTTGGTGATGGAAGAGGTTAAAGGGCAACCCGCATGTCGGCCTGGCCACAATTAATTAATAATAATTCGGGAACGTACAGAGTGCATTGGCAGTGTAATTTTCGTTTGGCGGTTTTTCATCAAACAGATAATTTATACTGTATGTATACAAGTGTATAATTGTTTGGCCTGAACCGCTGCGTTAAGGTTATTATTTGTCTTTGAAATTATGATTTGGCACTAAGTTACAACTCACTTTTGTTTTTGTTTATAAAAGGTTAATCGCATGCAAACAATTTAATGAATGTATCCGATTGACCTCTTCAGTTGCCTCTGTAGGTTAGTACCCGTGTTGAGTACGACACGTCTCCGATCGCAAGGCGTGTAAAGACTCGCACAGGTGCAAGAACGTTACCACCTGGCCATCGAAATCGATACTACGCTCTCTAGTCTCTACCATCGCTCTCCCATTCTCACATGCAAAATTACCTAAATCCCACTCCAAATATGAAAACTATATTCAAACTACCTTAAATAATAAAAAGAAAATAACAAGAACTGATTTGGGAATATCAAATCAACAAAATATCATTCCTCTTTAGAACTCCAATGCCTGTACCTCGTTCTAGTTGGGTTTTCATGAACATTAGATTAGTATTGACAATGTAATGAATATGTTGATTAAAGATACGCATAAAAAAAAATCAAAATAATTATTATAATTAATATGGTAATAAATTATTCTATTGAAAACGTAATGAGTCCTCCATAAAGACTGAAAACAAACTATGGGTGTTCTATTCGCCAAGTCCATTTTCTTTCCAGTTGGTGTACTGCCATATAGAGGAAATCCAGCACTGTAAATAAATTAGTCTGCTACTACTTTTTACACTATCCCAAAGCATTGGCAACCCATCGATCGGAAATAAGTCAATATATTGGGTAGACTACGAGTATACAATGAAGTTACAGGGCTAAAACCAAGCTCCAACTGCCTTCGATGACATAGTGGTAGCTTGTTCGTACGTGTGCGAGTCTCTACACTTCACGTAACTCAACAAAGGTATTACCTGATGCAGTGGCGACTGAAGAGGTTATTCGGATACATTCATTGATTTGTTTGTATGAAAAATATTGTATTGAAAAATATTTAAAAAAAAAAAAAAAAAATTGTTTTAAAATCCTTCGGTTCTTCCAATACAATATTTTAAAACATCTGGGGCCCATATGAAATAGAATTAGACAAACAACGGAGACCTGTTGACTGTTGCTGAATTTCCCCTCGACAAAACATTAATGCAGAGGGTGACACAATCAATGACTTCTTTGATTGTTCCCTCAGGCTTAGGGGAACAGCCCAACAGCTATTGATTTCTTTCTTCCTTAGTTCCCTTAAAGCGTTCGAAGCTTATGGTTAAAAAAAGATAATACATATTATTGTGTAATCGCCTCCTTGTTGATATTTTAAAACTTGCTTCGATTGATAATGTACAATATAAAAATGTACAATTATTATTATATTTGATGATGCATAGGTTTCATGGTAAACCTAATACAAAGTAGACCTATAATTTTATAGAAGTCTGCTATCTATAGACTCAAAATGGCTTATTATTGGCGCTTTTGTTTTAATGAAAGCAAAATATATATAACATAGTGAAACAAGCAGATTGGTAGGCTGCATCCATATTATTTTCAATTTTGTAACTTTTCTAAAAATAAAAAAGTTTTAAGTTGACAGGTGGGAAATTAACTATGATATTGGAACTTCAGCTAGGGCAGCTAGTAATTTTAATGAAATTACATAATAGGCACCAGCAACTACACATTGCAACGAAACTTTTCGAAGTTTACTCATAACCGCAAATTTTAAAAATACTTCACTTGTAGAATAATATGCCATCATTGCCCCGAAGATGAAGTCAATGTTGTGTTGAATCTCACTCTCCATAATCCATAGCGTCATTAGTTCGAACCTCGGATATAACCAACAAACCTATTTTGTATAGACAGTATTAAAGTTGCATATCTACGATCATCGTTAACCGAGCTGCACATCACAGCCACTGACTACAAAAACAATAACGTCTTTTTTCGGAAACTTCGGATATAACGAACGAACCCATTTTGTCTTTTGATTATTAATGTTGAATGTCTATGATAACCGAGTTGCAAAACACAGCAGGCACTGACTACAAAATTAACTGAACCGTGTCTTATAAAATCGTACAAGCATCGATCACGTCCATTTTTCAATGGAAAATTGAAAGGAAAAACAGAAATGTCTATCCTTTGGGGTAGGATAAATCGTATGTAGCAGAAGCCTTTCTAATTTAAATTGCCGAGCGGATGCAAACTTGAATTCAAATGCCATGTATTATGTATTGTATATAATTTAAAATACCATCTACTATGAATTATGGATTATAATGTACTACCATTCTGTATATGAGTGCAGATATCAGGCCCGTATCCAGGGGGGGGGGGGCAAGGCCCCCTAAATTTGATAAAAAATAATAAATAATGTAAGAGTTTTAGATAAAACTACTAAAATTACTACGGATGTACCTACCTATCATTTATAAAATTTTTTGTTCTTGGCCCCCAACCAAAATTAAATCCTGGGTACGGGCCTGGCAGATATAAGTGTAAAATAGGTTTGAAAATTACAGGCACTTCATCAGTAATAATAATACTTTTCCTGCTGCTTTTTTTTACGTTGTTTTGTTAAGGGCCTCAAATTTGGAGCCCTGCTGATGACCTGTGGGTACTCTGGTCTCAAACCACTTAAAGGCAGCAGCAGCCTGATCGAGGCGATTATAATACCTGTATTTATTGAATCCCCTGGGATTAAAAATTTAAACAAGATAATTTTATAATGGAAAATGCTATTCAAAATTTGTTTGTTTACAGTTATAATCCTAGAGTATTTATTTAACCCCGGTATTATAATCGCCTCGATCAGGCTGCAGATCCCTGATAACCCATGGCATCTAGATAAATATTATTCTACTAGCCGACCATAAAAAATAACAATAATTGGTGTCCGAAGTCTCTCATTGCTAGTTTAAGAAAATGTCAATAGCCTATACTTCCACATCGAGAAGTACTGTTCCGTGAAAAGGAGAATTTCACTAAAAAAATTAAGTGATTCAAAAGAAGCCAATGAATGGAGTAGGATTCAGAATTTTATGGGGAAAAGAGCAAATGCTAATTCATAGAAAAGTGGGAATAACTAAGGTGGCTATTCCACTTGTCAATATTCCGTCATTTGTGCATCAATAATTGATGAGATTTTTGTTTTAAGGAGACTATTATGTAGATAATTAACTTATCTATTACGAATTAAGTTATAATATGGTAGAGACTTATTATTGATGCATAAATGACGAGATATTGACAAGTGGAATAGCCGCATAATGAATTCCAGACTTCTGTTTTCACTATAACCGAGCTTGGCAGCATGTTTATTTGGAAATTATGGTACATAAGTCCTGTTGCAATTCGGAAACCATAAGTAGAGTTTTTCCATCTTCAGAATATTAATATGGGCACTATTAACACAGTAGTATTTTCCACGGAAGCAGAAGACTGTAGGATTATAGTACTATGCGTTTGCTGCTGCCTGCTGCTGATGTATACCTTTGTTCCAAATGTTAATTCCCATGTTTTTATGGAACAGTTTTCCTTATAAGCTTTATATAATATTTTACTGTATATTATTCTTGTTCTTCATTATAGTCACTGTCTAAAAAATTATTTGTATATCTCCCTATGCTAGCTAATGTGCAAGAACTACTACAATAAAACCACCTTGTCAATTTTATATTTTTAAAAAAACTCACCACCTGCCAGGTCAAACGCCCCACAGCATGGTGGCAGAAATTCTGCTCACGCCTCTGTTTAATCGCACATAGATATATTTTTTTTTTAATCAGCACGCCGATCAAGACTACGATGGGAAGATGAATTAAAAAGAAACTGCACTCTGCACGACCAACAGAAGCCGCGACTTACCACGGAATGCCGAGTTCCGACTGTTCAGCGGCCACCCTCCCGCGCACACTCCTTTACCATCCTCTCTTGCCTCTCTCACAATGTTTGGCTTACGGGTGAAACATAGGTCCATCTCTTACATTTTCTTCACATGCGCCCTTCTTTTCCATTGTTTTTTATGATAGCTTTGTCTTCTTTTCACGCTCTTCTTCTCTATTCTAACCCGGCTACCTTGATGATAATGAAGAAACAGGTATGGAGGACGCAATGGCGTCTTTAGTCATAGGTTCTTTCTCCTCTTTTTTTTCTTGCAGTTGACTTTTGGTTTTGATTTGGACAGCTCCATTGAAGAAAGAAAGAATAGATAATTCATGCAGTAAAATAGTCGTAATCAAAAATAGATCAGCTCAATAATGTTTATAAATTGTTAGTGGCATATCGCTCACTATGACAAAGAATGTTCTCTCCCCTTTCTGAGGCCGGTAGGTTTAGGTCGTACCACGGCATTCACAGAGAGTCTAAGAAATAATTGAATGGTCCAGTGAAAGGAGACGTTAAGTTGCATTTATTTTATCATGGAAGAAGGTGCTTTACGCCACCCTTTCACATATAAATTTGTATTTGAGGAGTCCGGTACAAAAATTAGGAACGAGTACATGTTTTCCTATTTATCAATTAGTATAGGTAACGCATTGTAAATAATTGGTTAAATATCACCAATTTAGCATGTCGGCAACCAAAAGGTTTCCCCTATCTTAAAGCACAGGATTGAACGATAATATATTCAATAAAAAATTCTTCAAAACCGAAACCTTGCTAAGGAAAGTAACCTATTCGGATTTTTTACTCTACTTAGCTCCTAAAACATACCTGAAGTTACAATCCATCGGTAGAACAGTTCCTCAGATAATAATTCTTTTGGTAATTTTCATGAAAATTGAGCCTTTTTATACGCCATGAACCAAACTAACAAGGGGGACGCGACCTATGGTGTTGTTTACATAAATAGTTACTACAATATCTGTTAATTATCGTTGTAGCCGTTTTTTTTTATTCCTCTCTAAGGCACTAATGCTGGAATGAAATAAGCCATTATGCTATACGAATAACACATACTGTACATGCATATATATAGTATAACATTAGAAATCTAACTTTATGAAGGGGTGGAAAATTTAAAATCGCGCCCAATAGACACTAGCTGGCCTACTACGGCGATTATTTTCAATCTTAACCTAGCTGGGATTAAAAATGTAAACTAGATAATATTATAATGTAAAGTGCTATTCAAAATGTTTTTGTTCACATGTCTAACCCCAAGAGTAAGTTAATGCTAAACGACATAGTAGGCTTGCAGGTCTTGTTCATGTATTATATTGTAATGTAGGCAAGAATTAAAACAAATTTTTTAATCTATGAAATAAATCTGTGGGTAAATCTAAAAACAAAAACAAATTATGGATAATAATATTTAAATGGAAAAATATTTTGCAGAAATTATGGATAATTCGTGCCCCAATAATGTATATTGCTTAGGCGGGGTTTCCACATACGTCAATGGTAAATATGGTTTTGACGTGGTAGCAGACATTTTTAGTATGTCTTTAATGTCTGCTAAAACGTCAATACCACATTTACCATTGACGTATGTGGAAACACCGCCTTACATTATTGTATAGTTTCACAATGGTCTCTTTGGTCTGCCCATTCTACAAGCAGTAGTCCCATCGATCAATGCGTGTTTTAAGATAAGGGAAATTGAGGTAGCTAAAATGTATCCTTTGGATTGGACAATTATTTACCATGGCAGTATTGCGGTGCCTAGACTAATTGATAAATAAAAAAGCATGTACGGGTTCACGCGTACAGTCGTATCGTACTAGTTCTTAGGCGCCCATTCCATTGACCGGCTAGGGCTATTTCCAAAAACAGTGACGTGGTAGCAGACATTCAAGACTTAGGTTACGTTTCCATCGATCTCGCATTGCAGAATGCAAATGACATTGACGGAAATTTGAATTTTTCTTTTTATAGAAATCTATTAAAATGTTTGTACTTAACATATCCCATGACGCCATTTTTTAATTTTAGTTTGATTGTTTGTGATTTTACTGTATGATCATTGATCAATTTTATCTATGGCATAGAGGAAAATAAACATTTCCGTTTTCAATTCAATTCTGCAATGCGAGGTCGGTGGAAACGCCACCTAAGCCTTGAATGTCTGCTACCACGTCACCGTTTTTGGAAATAGCCCTAGCCGGTCAATGGAATGGGCACCTTAGGAAAAACTGCGTGTTCAGGCAGGAATTGAGAAAGAACACTTTTTTATATTTTTATTTATAAAATAAACATCTTACTCATCTTACTGCCAGAAAATGAGGATTTTCATTCTTCTCGATTGTTTATACTAAGTTAATATGCTGTTAAGTTTTATATCAACATAAAAGACCCCATAACTATTCAAACTTAACCACCGAATTCATACTAAAAATATAAATAAAAGTCACGTAGGCCATGTTACAATATATAATGGCAGGAAAATGATCCGAACAAAAGCATTCACACGCAGAATCTCGCAAAGAAAGCAATCCTTTCAAATGTAGTTGGCGTCTGAGCAATAGTGTGAATTAACTGGATAATGTACATACAAACTGAGATTGTATGTTTAAACAAATTGAATGTACAATAGGGTTAAAAGCATTCCAGGTTGCTTTGTTGTTGGTGCTAACATGTCTGTTTCCATTGTGCATTCGTCTGAAAATAAAGGCACACTTGTTGGTGCCTACCATGGAATAAAGCTTGTTGACTATAGGTTGCTTCAAAGATGGTTGTGTTTGAATGTGTGCAAGTCATCGCTAATGCGGCTTTTTTCTTTCTGACTGGGCCGAAGCCTCACATGGAAGTCGTATGGTCGAAAGGCATTGTTCAGTTTGAATATCTGTATTTGGTCGTTGCTGGGTAATATAAAGTAATAACAAAGTATACCCAGTAGTACACAAAACCAATTTTTACAGGAGCCAAGAAAAACTGATTATTTATTCCTGTCTTAACAATGATACGGTGTTTTACCAGGCGTAATAACTCTTAAAAGAAGGCGCTTAAAAGGAAAAGCAGTATTGTGGCATAAGCATCTACCATTTTGGCCCCGGTTCCCACAAAAATAGCAATTTTGACAAAAAATGCCCAGCTACGGTATATTATCAGACATACGACGCTATGTAGTATGTACAACGTACACAGGTCTTGTAATATACAATGCATGATGCATGCTCTACTGTAAGTAATAGGTAATAATTAGCACACATAATGGATAGTTCCAGCCAGGGAAGGATCCAGCCCACTTTGGGGGGGGGGGGGTCAATATAGAAGAAATATGTGCACTATCAATTGAATAAGAGCGTAATAAATTAACTAACAATAGATATACTAAATTCTGGGGGCAGCTAACCCCCCCCCCCCCCCCGTATCCGTGCATGATCCCACCATCCCAACGTCCACGTCCCCGGCCCATAATCAAAAATTGTTTAAAAATAAAGAAAAATTAGCTTTCCAATAGTAAAATACCTTATGCTGCTTCCTTGGTATAAAATAAAGAAGAAAAGTTCAGGAGTCGTTGAAGTAAATACGAACTCATTTTTGTTGGCTAAAAAATTATAAAGCAAAACAAAAGGGGTGACTTCTGAAAAGAAAATGGAAAACCCGCGATCTCATCTGAATCAAAGAAAAAGAGAAACAAGAAAAGAAGAAGCCTCTTTAGAATTATACGACGGAGGGAGAATCGATTATCTTGCCCGGCTAAGAATAAAATGAATAAAATATTCTTATGAAAAGTATATAAAAAAGAAGGGAGGGATGGAGGAGGGTTGATTTTGATAAGAAAGAAAGGGTTGCGATGACTGGATAATGCGCGGGAGCTGCGTCTTTGCTGATTCTAAATATTTTTTAAATCAACAAGAAATCCAGGAGAATAATATGTAAAATTTTTAAAACTTCTACTTAGCCAACTGTGAACTTTGTGTTTTATACATTATATTGCAGTATTATATGGTGTATATTAAATTAAATTTGGTTGAAGAGATAACCTCCACGTAATAACCGAAATTAGAGGATATAAAAACCTGGGCTTGGCGGGATTCGAACCCACGATTTAAGCCTAGCCAATCAATCAAGTGGTCTACGCTTGTGGTCCAGCGGTTAAAACGACGCCCCGGTTAGGCGTAGATCGTGGGTTCGAATCCCACCAAGCCCAGTTTTTCTGTATGCTCTAATTTCAGTTTGTATTTCACAAAATTAGTTGAATTATTGTTTTTGATAATACTTTAATACCCATACTACTCGACCACGATAGGATTGTGACACATAACACATATTATAAAAGTCGAATAAAGAAACTCTGTGTTCCGCATATGCAAGTTTTCGAATAAACATGACAAAAGTCATACACAAATTGTGATCAAATCGTCTCCTCTCAAAAGCAAAGCCGAAATTACAAATAAAGGAAAAAAGGTGAATGTTAGTGGATATTAAACATTATTTATAAGTCTGGAAATCTCCCATTGCGGCCATAAAATGATATTTCTTCAGATCTTTGATAAAACACGAGATACATGCATATAAGACCACATAACTTAAAGAACGGTATGGTGCACCTTATATCAAACAGCATGCTAAAGGATGAAAAACAAGTAGGGAAAGAGCAAAATAATGCGATGTGAAAGAAAGGAAGACCGGCTCGCTGTCGATCCAACTTTATTGTGCTTTTACCAAAATTGAAATTTTAATACAGTGATATTTCTCGAGCGCTGCTGACCGAGCCCATAACTATCCACGTATTCTCCAAGGGATATCGCCTTCCTATCTGCTTCCATTATTTATAAAGGTTTCCACGTTTTATACAAAACTCTAAAGCCGTCTATTGAAAATTTCAAAAGCGTATACATCCCGAAAAAATGAAGGATACACACTAGAACAGTGGTTCCCAAACGGTAGTCCACGGACCACCTGTGGTCCTCGAGTATTCTTGCAATTAGTTAAGAGTTGCTATCAAGTGCACAGGTTTTTATTTCGGGGGGGGGGGGGGGGTCCAAATTTTTTTTAACGTAATTGATTAATGAATTAATGGATAAATTCTTAAAACCATACAGGTTTACGTACACAAATTTATTTCGGGGGGGGGGGGGTCCGGACCCCATGGACCACCCCCCCGGGCACGGCCATGGTTGCTATTAACAAGAACATCGAGCCGAGAATACAACAACTTGTAAAATACATGCGTGCCAAAGTTTCACAGGGGAAGGATTTGCCGAACACCAATTCAACTGCACTGGTATTGAGGTAGTAAACCGAACTGAGACACAAGAGGGATTGGGATTGGCCCAGCTCTATTACGCGGCGGCACGGCGTCAAATGGCCTACCAGCCAAGGACGGGCGTTGGCAGAAGAAGAAGTTTCACATTAACTTTGTCGTACATTAAAATCCAACTGTAAGCTAAACATATCCTTGAAAGGCTTGGAATTCTAAAAAAACAATCACTATACACTTCACTTTTTTCCTTGTCCAGTTACCCCGGACAAGGAGCAATATACCTATTGAAAAAAATTTAATAAATAATAATAATATTAATAATAATTTTTAATTAATCAAAATTACAATATTTGTATATCACTATCACGCCTAAGCTTCCGCTTATCAAGCATTCTTAGAGCAGTGGCACTGCAAGATATAATTTTAATTAATAATCAATTATAATAAACCATTATAGAGTACACATTCCGGGCAAATAAATGAGATCCATATGAAAGATAAAATAAATAGGTATAAAATGGCTAATAATAATGATAATAAAAGTAAAGGGGTGGTCCGCAGCGACATATTGCAGTGGTCCGTAGACCGTCACTTGTTGGGAACCATTGTACTAGAAGTAAGCTGTGTTGGATAGGAAACGGTACTAACTAAAATTATGGATCGAGTATTAATTTTATTGGACTGTTTTTTTCTTTAAAAAAATTCCCAAAAGTTAGCACAAATGAAAGCGAACAACAATGGGATCCAAGGACCAAGACCGTGGGGAGCCTCAGTCGGATTGGAGAGCAGTTTTGCAGGCTCCACCCTCCCCGAACAAAGCTTATTGTTATCCCGGCTAACCCTTCCCACTCACCCCTTCTCGTTAAACGCCCTGTCTCTGCTGTCAGGCTGCGGTAAACATCATAATAACCGGAGCCTAAAAACCCTCTCTCCTCCTCCAGTGAGGAGAAACGTCAGTGCCGGATTAACCCCTGTGGGGGCCGTGGGCACAAGATATGTTGGGGCCGAGGGTGAACACTGTCTATACCAACATTGCAGCAAAAAAAATTCAAAACTTTGTTTGGAAATTGTTTTCTGCTTTCAACTGTTTTTAGTTAAAAAAAAGTATCGTTTGTGGGGGCCGGAATTTTAGGTATTTGGGGGGGGGGCGTGGGCCTGTGCCCCTAGTGCCCATGGGTTAATCCGGCACTTAGTAAGGTAGGTAACTAAAATGCTAAAAAGTGAAATCTGACGGCATTAATACATGAAATTTTAAATAAATCGTTTATAGATGGCTTCAATATAATATATTGTATTATTATATAAAACAAACACAATAGGTCATAAAATGCGATTTAAAATGCAAAATATACAATCAGATCTCTATAACGCCATTGCATAACATTAATCGCCATAACATTAATCCGCAATGCCCTCCCAAAATGTTAAGAACTGAAATTAGATTATATAAAAAACTGGACTTGCCGGGATTCGAACCCACGACGGACTGCACTTGTTGGGGCTTGTGGTCAAGCGTAGATCGTGGGTCCGAAGTCCAGTTTTTCTATATCCTCCAATTTCGGTTTGACCTTATATTCTTCTATTGTGTATCTAGGCTGCAAGGAGAAGGCCTAATTAAATCTTCTTCCCACGTAAAACAAGTCCTGGATACGGATACAATATTTTTACAGAAAATTTTACATACCTGCAATACCAGAATCCATAACACATATTATCAATAGCTTTTCTCCGATAAAAATGATAAGAACAATACCGGTAATCCAGTGTTGTGTTGCCAAAGGTAGACACTGCCGCAAGGTACCAGGTACTTTGACCTGGGAGGAGCGTGGCGACCTGAAGCCACTCCTACCGTAGCTCGGCGCCTCCCAACTCACGTGTCCTGTACCTAGGCACACACAGGTGCAGTGCCAGAACAAAAGCATCTGGCTCCTGTGACGACACACCTTCCCCGGCCTCGACGCCATTTCTCAGCTTCGAAAAAACATGATTGGAGATTCTTATGTAAATAGAGTTACCAATATATCTGGTGTAGTGTACGAGGCCAACAGTATATGCACAGCACCGCCGAATTAGTTAAAATAAGCAAAGTTAGCTAAATACTACGTTTAAGCTTGTGATTGGCGGGATTGGCTTGTATTATACGCACGAATAGTTATTAGCATTTAACCTACACTGTCTTGTGTACAAATATAATCTTCCGGTCCAATGAAACTACGAGTTCAGAATTGATTGTGAAATACCAAAGCATACCACAATATTCTTGTGTTATTAAATAAAAATACTGGGAATATATCATTTACCTACATTATGGTCTTGTTGTCTAATTTGCATTTTAAAAGGCAATAGATTTTCCCTGTCTCCAGCAAAAAATGCATACGAGTTTAGGAACGGGCAATGAAAACTCCGCGGTTTAAATAATTATAAGGCTGAACTCAGGCCCGTAACCAGGATTTTATTTCGGGGAGGACTACGATCTTATATAGTAGAGTGTAGTGAAATGCGGCACGTATGGAAAGTTAAATTCTATCTAGTGTAAAATAAAGTCAAACAATTTCGGAGTAGGCTGCAGCCCTGGTTACGGGCTTGGGCTGAACAACATAATAATAATAATAATAATAATAATAATAATAATGAAATAATAGAAGAAACAGTATTGTGCTTGGTTGCATAATCACAGAATCGCAGGCAACTTCCTTCCTACAAATAATAAAATATATTAATAACCATTAACAATTTATTAAATTGAAGAGGCGATAATGTAGAAAATTCTAGACTTGGCGGGAGTCGAACCACGATGCAGCCCCGCGGCAAGGCATACATAGATCGTGGGTTCGAATCCCGCCCAGTCCAGATTTTTCTTTATTCTCTTATTACAGTAATAACAATTACTTAATGAACTGAATATTACTAAACCTACTCCTATAAATCTCCATTAAGCTTATTTTAAAACTGCGTCTTGCTTTTGACCATTTTCAAGGTGCATGGGCTACTTAAGCTAAAGCTACTGGTACTATATTAAAAAAAAAACTGTTTATAGTACAACGAAATATGAAACAAACGTCACATAAAAGTGTAATAGGCTACCAATTTATTATATTATGAGCCCATTTCAAAGAAGTGAAAAACTTCAAGATTTCCTACGAAGTCAACAATTATTAAAGAAAATCAGCCAGATAAAGTGGATAAAACATATCGAAGCTGAGGGAAAAGAAGATGAGGACAGCCCAGACTAACGGTAGAAGCAAAATTCCGTCAAGACCTTAGGATTGTAGGAGCAACTGCAGCCGAAGAACAGAGTCGCAAGGAGTGGAAGAGAACCTGCCGTATCGCTGACCTCACCTAGGGATGAAAGCGAGGAAAAAGAAGAAGAGAAGAGAAGAGAAGAATTAAAGAAAAGAAAACAGCAAAAACACTCTTATCTCGCAATACCAGGTACGATTTTTGCAATTAAGTTAGTCCAACCTAATTGCATATGAACAAAAATAATTATGCGTAATTACATGATTTCAACTTTTGAAAGAAAATAATAATTTTGAAGCTTTATTAAATAAATTAAATTAAATCCAAGTTACCTACACATTTCTGGAAATTAATACTAATAAACAACAGGGGTTCGAATAATTTAGAAGGTAAAACTGTATCATGCAAAGAGATGTAGCCTTATAACTTATAAGGGCAAGAGAGGCAGGCGTATGCTGACATCATCATGGAGCCGGTATAGCTTTGAAGAGCTTCTTCATAAGGTAATTGATTATTTACAAAGTGGAAGAATAGTGCAGCAGATAAAGAGGTAGGCACGATCAAATGAGAGAGAGTGAGAGAGGAGTCAGCACTAAACCTGTTAGCAGTCTTGAGCTCGGCTCCGCTCATTAAGCTTCGTCTTAATTTGAACAAGGGTATAATTGCTACCAACTAACTTGCTACAAGTTTCTCTAAAGGATAAAGTAATACAATTATGTCATCGGGACCGGATTTTGAACCTGGGGGCAGTAGCGGCCCAAGAGTGCTCTTATGCCTTTTACTCAAAATGCTAACACCTATACCCTTGTAGTTGGATGAGGCAAAAATCACTAGCGTCGTATATATTATAGCAATATATTTATGTCTTCGGAATTGGCTATTTGATGGTAATATTTAACAAAATATTGTGAAATTTAAGTCGACTTGAGTGAAAAGTTTGTGTTGGTAAAATAATGAATCTTTGGTCCTTCTTTTACAATTTTAGAAGGGAAATTGGGAAATTGGAAACTAGATTCTATCAATTTAAGAAATCTTTAAATCCCAGCAATGGTTATACAATAGTAAATCATAAGATTTATACTCTTCACACTAAATCAAAATGCGTCTTGTTTCAAGTTGAATCTGAACAATTTGGAGTGAAATTAAAAAACACAAGTTCACTACTTTCATCCGCTATTCGACTAACTGTGAATATCTCTACTATTAACAGCCTACCATCTTCGCTAGAAAAGGCACGTAAAGAAATGGAGGAAGAAGAACCCTCTATCCCGAAAATTTGAGTAAGACCTTACTACGACCCTGCTCATGGAGCATTTATATTATTAACAAACCATAGCTGAGTCCCCGTATAATGCTGTGATATGCATAGTGGTTTCTTTGAAGGGTTAAATGATAATTTGGAGAATAACTCCCAAAAGACGAGGGTGGGGATGTGCGCGGGAGGGGAGGTCAAAGGGGTAAGAACAAGGGAGCCTTCCGCCCCTCCCTGGGGGACAAATCCGATTAACCAAGTTTCACCAGGTATATTAAAGATTTATACACATAATGGGCGCTTTCATATTTTCTTATGCAGCATAGACTCTCTAGATAACGAACGGTATCAGCAGTTTTCAAAGATAATATTGTATATTATACAACGTACAGTATATCCTATCTATTCATATAATGCTGTACCCAGGAATCCCATAAAGGGTGTGCTCAAAGCTGTAAGCGGGCCGTTGGGGCCATGAGTGAAGTTGGAACTCGCCACTGATGTTACTGACCGGCCCAGTGCTAAAAATTACCGGTAAATTCAATTTTTCTGACTGATAAAAAGCCGCACTAGCAGGTTGTTATGAGTGATCCAAGCACTATGGATGAATTGGGCAGGTACACTGAAAACCTGCTATTTTGCACATTTATTAGTATCAAGCTTTTCTCCCCGGGGGAGCGCCCCCCCCCCTCTCCCGCCGTCAATAAACCAATTTGTGTATGGAAGGAACCTAAATATTTTACCCTCCTCCGAAAACAAATCCTGGTATGTGTATATATGCGATGGCGGCCCATTTTGATCCGTGGCCCACTGATTCCCCTTTACGTGGGTGTCCCCAATCAGGCGCGGATCTAGAATGAGACCAAGGAGGGGGCTAAGTGAAAATTTTTGAAAAATAGGGCTGAAATATTGGGGTTTTACGCATGCCCAGAGGAATAAGGTTTCTATATTATAGGGAATTACTATAACCGGGCACCAGGGGGGCCCGGAGGTCTCCCCCGGGAGAAAAATTGTGAACAATAGGACTGAAATAGTGGGGTTTTACGCATTTTGAGGAACCCCGTAGATCCGCGCCTGTCCCCTATGGTTTTTTACTCAATTCAACAAAATACGGATTGACTTCAAGAGTAAAAGGTAGTGGTAAAG
The DNA here is from genome assembly GCA_963971405.1 of Psococerastis gibbosa. Taxonomy (NCBI): domain Eukaryota; kingdom Metazoa; phylum Arthropoda; class Insecta; order Psocodea; family Psocidae; genus Psococerastis; species Psococerastis gibbosa. Next base: position 31,031,773 of record OZ020489.1, on the reverse strand, counting down.
GCCATAGCCAGGGGAGGGTTCATGGGGGTTCAACCCCCCCCCCTCCCCCCAAATGAAATGGCTTGACACTAGATAGAATTGGATTTTGAGGGAAAAAATAAACCCCCCCCCCCTCGAAAAAATCCTGACTACGGCCTTGACACCCATCATTGGTAACCTGGACTCCATTTGCCGTCTCAACATAGGACGATGATGCAAGGACGGATCCAGGCCATTTTTGGGGGGGGGGAGAGCTGAGGGTCAAAATAGGAAAAACATATGTAGGGTCGACTAAATTAGAGCGTAATAACTTAATTTAAAATAGATTTACCAAATTTTGGGGGGGGGGGGGTAGCTGCCCCCCCCCACCCTTGATGTAGCGTCTCCACTATCCCAAAGACGCTCATCCTGTGCCGAAGATTGGGTGGAGTTTCTGTGCGTCCCAATCGCATTTTCATAAGATGCTAAAAAGCTGAGTTCTATTTAGTGCTTCACTATTTCACCAAACTCCACCACAAATCCTATGGAAGAATAAATTAATTTTGGATATTTCGCATCAATAATCTATAACGTTAAGTCACAAATTATATTCAGCTCTCAATATTTCGTTTATAAGCTATTCTGTGGAGGAACATCCATTAAAACTCGTGTGAATTTTCCAAAGTAAAATGCAAAACGTCCAATACAGACTGAATGTAAAGCCATAATTAGAGACTACTAAGGATGAAAATGTGGAGAGAAAGCAGTACAGAACAGGAGCTTTGCTGCAGCATTGAAGGCGGATGAGAGTTGTAAGCTAATGGCCTGTATTGTATAGAAAACTCCAATAATCGGGTCAGCTCTCAAATATAAAACATCCAGAAAAAATATGGAACAACACACAATGTATAATGAAGAGAAAGTTTGAGATGAAAAGACGAACAAATGGACAAGCTTTGCGATGGTTTTGTTAGTCGAGGAGCGCCAACAAAAGGACAATTGAGTCCCACGTTATGAAAAGGAAGGAAAGAACATAAAAGGGTTTCCCAGAGAGAATGAATGATTGAGTGAATAGGATTTGAAAAACAGGAGCGTCTGCAATAATGGAATTTACAAGGGGAAGAGGAAGACAGGCGAAATAAAATGAAATGAAATGAAATTCGTTTAACATCCGAAAATCCTCAGTGTATTTTATAAATGAGATAAAAAGCTGAAAAATAAGTTATGTTTATTTTCCGAAAGAAAAGCGAGTTTTTTGTATTAATGTTTTTTCTCATTTCTCTCTGAGAAATAAAAAAGAAGGAGGAGTTTGCATAGAAGAAAGGAATATTGTAGAGGAATCCCCGGTCATGGAATTCGCTTCTCTCAGAGATGGATTTACATTTGAGTCAAATAAAGATCAGAGCCGTATAGCATAAAAGTCCATCTTTTGCTGATATTTTTTTTTCTTTTCAGTACACAACACAGGAAATTTTCAAAATTGAAAAGCTGCGAATACAATAATAAACTGGATACTTTTGGTGTGCAGTCTCTGTGCTGTTGCTGCATATAGACGTATCGTGTAATTTGCAATCAGCGATGTACCGGTAAACAAGAGGGTGTAAGGTTTTATACTCCTATTGGATTTCCATTTGGTATTTTGGAGTATGCTAACGTAATACTATTGTAATGTGCATGTATTTGGAATTGGAATTGGAATTTCTAAGAACATCTTTTTTTGTTTAATAAACTGTTACTGTTACCTACACCATCTGTGTACCTAATGCATCTGTACCTATACTTACTACCTTAACTTTTTATATTATTTTCCGCACCTTGCCTCTATTTCTACTTATGTAACTGATTTTATTTTGGGAATTATACTTATTATTATTATATACTGTATATTGTCTTGTCATGTATTTCGGATTGAGTATGATCTGTAGAGTGTAGAGCCGCTCAATCAATACTCACATGGAAAACCCTATTATTCAGCTTCAATTAGCTTTTCCAGTTTCAACGTACATCGTGAAAACAATTCATAACACCAAAATCCCTTTCGGTTCTGGCCTATGGTGTAGGAAGCTTTCATGAAAGCATAGCTACCCCTCTAGATAAATCTCCCTAAAACGATGTAAATATCATTGAAGAATATTTTAGGATTTAAGCATCAAAGTCGTTAAGAAGACATAGAAAAGAAACATTTACACGCAATGCACATTTTCAGCAGTAAAAAAAGTAAAAGTCTCCCTAGGGCCGGCGCTGATCTCTGGGGCAGGAAGAAAAGCAACTGTTGTAGTACGAAGCCATTAGTTACAACATGTTTTTAGCATGTTTCCTCAGTGATTCCATTAAAAAAGCTCAACTTTGAACTGGTGCACTGGGCTGGAAAGATGCTGGAGTTTGTTGAACTGATTATTCTGCGCGCTTTTTGTTCAGACTTCGCAGCTCGCCCCTCTTTATCGCTTTCATTATTCTACAAAGCTCTAATGACATCGCCCTCTTTCGGGGGTCGTCCTCCCAATCCCCCCGCCCTCCGACATCCTCACTCAGTATCTCCTTGTTGTTTCTTCATTTCCTTGTTTTAATATCTCTCTTATAATCATCAAATAATCTGTCAACTCTAAAAACTCACGAGCAGAATCCTGTCTGTGTAGCAGTTTTTCATATGAAACTGGTAGGAATTTCAAAATTCAACCAACAATCAAACTACTACGCTTACATTTTTGATAGAATTCCTCATTTATTATGAAATAAAATGTAATTTAATTTTTTTTTTTTTTTCATGTTAAATTTGAATTGCTCGCTTCACTGGACTGTCGTCCGTGAATAAGGGCTTTGCGGATTATGCTTGCGCACCGCACCGCGAGTTGTTTGTATTGATTTTCTGGTAGGGCAAAGCAACAACGTATCGATGTATTTTATGCTGGGAAGCACATTTTAATCAGAAACATTTTTTTGACAATAAGCAGGATTGCATGAAATTTTATATAGCCTATGTACAATATATATGTATATTTTTTTATTTCTAAAAAAAAGATTATTCGCATGCAAACAAATCAATTATGTATCCGAATAGCCTCCTCAGCCGCCTCTGTAGGTAATACCTGTGTTGAGTTACGACAGGTTTCCAATTGCATGGTGTGTAGAGACTCACACAAGTACGAACAAGCTACCACTATGGGCCCCCACCATGGGTTGGTACTTTGCCAAATTTACAACTACTCCAGTGCTTTACACGAAAAACTACGATCCATACAGCCTGAGTTCATAACAAAAAAGGAGTAAATATACATTTTATCAGGGCAATTACTGGAAATATAGACTACCTACCCACTTTGTATCGAGACAGCCAATTAAATTAGTTATCTAGCGGACAAGAAAAGATCATAAGTGGAGAACATGTAAATGCCTTTACCAAGAAAGCAATTCAACTAGCTACCGGTTTATTGGGACCGTTATCGCTTTGGCAAGTCTGCAAAAATGTGCCTGTAAACCTGGGAAATAAAGGAAGGTTTATAACACAGAATGATATACGTCAATGATGATGTGAGAGGACATGATTGTTAAACCAAGTTGGGCCTCGATGTAAATCAACTTAAGAGTATGTAGATAGAATGGAGTGTTCCAGCTATAAAATGGTTGGGCTGCAAAACCTGATTCATCGAGCTTTTATTAACTTGTTAGACAAGGTAAAATTTTGAAACAAGCCCCAGAGTAAGTGCCAAACTCTTGGTCTGCCTACACCTAAAACAGCCAAATATCTACCTTAGGTACTTAATTTTTTTATGGTTAGATTTTATAACCAACTACATTGCTTATATATTATTTTTCCTGTTTAATCTCTTCTTCGGTAGGTTCTGGCATCTCAATAGCAAGCGATCGAGACTGCCTAGAGGTCGTCCAAGAATGGGTTTCTACCAGTAGGAAGTAGAATGTGAAATAATGCTACTCTATATCCGAAATTAGAGGATATAGAAAAACTGGGCTTGGCGGGATTCAAACCTACGATCTTCACCAATATTCTCTAATTTCGGTTATAACGTGGAGGTTACCTCTTCAACCAATGTTAATTTATTGTCAGTGTTATATACTCCATATAATACTGCAATATAATATGTAATGCTACTTTAAAGAAACTATTTTTTTATATTCTAAAGTAGGGAGACCCACCTTAAAAACGTTGACCTACCTAAATAAATAAAAAACAATCTATTGTTTAGTCACCGGACGACAATTGTTAATGGGAGTTTTTCCAAATTTTTGGAAAGCAACATGACGTCTGAGCTAATTAACTTTTTCTCGAAAAATCAAAAAATCTTTGAAGAACTCCTAAAAGAACCGGTACGAGTGGACGAGTACATTCTTTCATAGTTCTGTTATATGTTAGTGTGGGTAATGTAATAATTCATGGTAAAATAATTGCATCAAGGTTAAATATCGGCTTGATTTTCCCCATGATAAAACACTGTACTGATCGTTGAGACAAATGCAGTGTAGAATAGGCAGACCAATAATATAACACAAACCACAATAATAATGGTACGAAAAACATTTTTTTGTTTAAACCAAAACCTTGCTTGGAAAATAATTCTATTAGTGTTTGTTACTCTATTTAATATCTAAAACATACCTGAAGTTAGAAGGAAAAAAAGAAAAAGGTTTCCTGTTTGTTAAAATTTCTCAAACTCAAAGTTAGAAGCAAAATGGCTTGTCCCTTGAACTCAACTCTAAAATGAAAATATACCTGTATTTTGGAACTCCTACACATCTAAACCCAACTAAACTACAAGAGAAAGTCAAAATAACAACACAAAATCTCTACTTGTAAAATCAGACACCAAATAGCTTAAAACCCCCATTAGTTTCCATAAAGGCAACTTTCCCTACAAAAAGAGACAACTCCGAGCACATCACAAAAAGGGATGGTAGCACCAATAAAAAAAAGAAGTCTAAAATTTGAATGAGATGTTACGAGACAAAAAGGGCAAGCCACAGACTACAGAGACAAAGGGCCCCCGATGTAATGTTTGCTGTTATCTAACAAAGTCCCACAGGAGGCCATTAATATTTTAGCGCGGGCGTCAGCGACGTACAATGGGAAAAGGGGATGGGTTTTCCCGGGGTAGAATGGAAAATATAGGCCAACAACTCTATCCTTTATACATGAGTTTTTATGTCACACTCACTGCCTACCCTATTTTCTGTCTGTTGTTTATATACTTTTACGGGCTTTTGAATAGTTTAGTTGGTAGAGAAGTGAACTATTACACTGAAGGTCGGGGTTCGTGACTTGATAATGGAAAAAAGGATCCTAATGGATACCTTATTTTCAATGTTAGGGGAATTTTTTTAATTCATTTTCAAGTTGACAGTATACAAATGGAAAAAAATGTAATACCATATGTTACTTACTGCTCGTGTAGAAGTCACTACTTCGTAATGGCACATCAACGGCAGCATTAAAAATACCGTCATACGATAGCACATCGCGTCGCACAGTAAGTGCTGAATGATATGCAACTTTTCTTTTGAAATAGAAGGCTTACCTAAAAAAAAAAACAGAAAATAGTAATGTAATGTGTTATTATTGTAATTTACAATTCTGCTGATACAATGAAAATGGAACTAGTTAAGGGGCCGGATTGATAGAGGTTTGCAATGAAAATACAACTTTTTAGCTGCTATAGGCAAGGGCAGTGGTCGTCAAACTTTTTGCACAACGGAGTTCACAGCAATCTATGAAGCTTACGGACGTACAATAATTCATACACTATATTATGTTGCATAGATAGGAGAAATGGGATAGGGAAAAGTAGCTTATTTTTATAGCTGTTTTTATTACTTTTACATACAGTTAGACTACTTAAATATGTGGATTATATATAAATAAATAAGGTCTTTTTGTTGTTTCTATTACTAAGCCAACCTAGTTGAGTTAGGGCTATCTCTTACACTCAATTGGGAAGGTCCAGGACCGCCTGCTTTACATGCCCTCCGAAGCATGGCCAGAAAATATTATGGATATGATGCAATACAACTATTTGTCATTTTGAATTTCAATTTGATGATTTAGATTTTTATTTTTTCTATAATAGTTTCAATTTTATTCTGGTGGAGTCAGAACCAAAGCTGCTCGGAGCCATGGGTTGACGACCACTGGGCTTTGGAAACAATTGTATCACACATTTCTTTAATATATTGTTTAACTGAAGAGTTCTTTTGCCAAAATATAAAGAATCGTTTTGAAAATCCAAAATCCATTACATTGACTGGGCTGATCACACAATTGAGCATGGGGAAAATTTTCGTATGAAAAACAATGAAAGAATTGACGCCGCCAGTAAAGACAGAGACTGTTTACTTCTGTTCGACACAAGTTATGATGAGCACAAGTGAAAGCTGTAAACATTGGTAACAAATGAATTTCTTAAGCCATTCTGTAAATAATAACAAAAGGGTGGGGGCCTGTCACTTTAGAGCTCTTTGAGGAGCCATCAACTAAGTTTTTGTTGAAATGAACAAAGCCGAAGAGTATAACGAACTACAACTGTTTCATATGGTCGCTGTATAGACTTGATTGTTTATGGAGAACAATAATGATACTAAACAATTATGTTCCAAAACTGCGTAGGGAATTATACTGTACATTACAAGGTATAGGAAGAGCAATGCCGCATTACAATCAACAAATCCATTAGAATCTCGTCACGTTAAAATTCAAATGTTTACTTTTTAAGAATATATAACATGTTATATACTAGGGGTCTTCACAGTGTTCGTGTTATCGAGTTATACCTAGTTAAGTGTGTTATATCAAGCTAAGTTAACACACCGATAACCAGTTAACCAGTCTAAACGCAGTTTAAAGTTGGTTAACATACTATTTAGCTTGTGCTGCGATCGATAGCTCAGGTTTGACCGCCATCTTTGTTTTTGTTGATTGATTTGAAACACGCGTTTAAAATTTTGTAGTAGTTAAATTTATTTGTATAATCTATTATCACAAGCAATTACCGTAAATACATAAAATTATAATAACCAAAATGAACAAAAAAATATAAACAAATGTGGCACTAGAATAGAATTCTGCCACTTTCTTTAAGCCCGTGCCACGAACGTCTGACTAACACCACGTTGTTTACTCTGTCGATATAGCATGATGACTCACCCCCGAGGTCCACTCACGATTGTGTGTCAACTTGGATAGCACATCTAACTCGATAACAGGAACACTGTGAAGACCCCTACTATAGGTGGATGCGTGTTTTTTTTTTTTTTTTTTTTTTTTTTTAACTTTAACGACATAAATAAATATTTGCAGCATTACACTTGCAACTATCCCACAAACAAGGCCCCGGACTCCCCTAAGCAGTTGCTGATGTAGGTAGTTCATTGTAAACTAAGAACTATGGTAACTCCGAAAAAGGTAGTCCGGGGCATAGCTTACGGTTTTAAGTATATTGATCAATACAATACAATACTAGAGCATACGCAGACATTATATAAGCATCTGCAATATGGAATAACTGCATGGGGAGGAGCATTTAAAAACACCATAGACAAGTTAAATGTTATACAACGGAAAATCCTAAAAATTATACATAAGAAAGCAAAGACCTTTCCCACAAGCACTTTGTTTGAAATATCTTATACACTTACTGTTCAACAAATATTTGTGAAAGAATCTATTCTGCAGATATACAAAAATAAGAAATCGAAGGAAACAGTAAATCACAACCATACCACACGATACATACAAACACAACCATTAATACAAGTCAGACCCAAAACTACCTTAATACAGAGATAAACAGAATTCACTGGATTACATTTCTACAACAAACTTCCCCTTGAGATTAAAACAGCTAAAAATGTATCCATCTTTAAAAGAAATTTAGAGAAATGGCTGCGAACAGAAATTAATTGCTAATTGAATTAACTTTTACTAACTTACTAACTATCTACTAATACAACTAACCTGATTTAACTAGTACTACTAACCAATAATTAATTATTTAACTACTGTATTGTATTGCGATTGAATTACATGTACTGTTTATCCATAAGCGAAACCGCACACAGGCTGACTGAAGCCTTGCGGTATATGATTTTATTGTATCAATATAATGTATTGTATTGGATCAATATAATAATAATAATTGTAATCAAGGCGTTGCAAAATCCCAATGTTTGGTATCATAACAAAATAAATAAATAAAATTGTCTATATTTTCCATACTTGGCGAAATTTGGGCCTATCGGCACTCTCTTACAATTGACTTAAGCTGCGTTTAATTATAAGCTATAGTAGAAACTCAATGTCATGTTACTTCCCCATTTAGAGCCGTTCCAATCCGTTAAGATACGTATAAAATATATTTTCGCCTTATATTATGACGGCTATCCAAGTTGTCCCACTACACTGATTTGAGATCCACCCAACGGCGGATCTAGCAGAAAATTTAATAATTTTTCTTTTTTCTTCTTCTCCGGCCGGTACTCCCCTGCGCCGAAGGAATATATTTATAAATTAACAATTATACCCTTATAATACAAATAACCTGTGGGCCCCCAAGTTAATCAACTTGTCGGGGGCTCGCACAGTAAACGCTGTAGATGATGCAACATGTTTTCTATTTCACGTCTGTGTTAGCAAAAAAAACTTAGTTTTAATTTCAAATAAGTTTAATTCATACTATTTAAAATTGTAAGTTAACGTAAAGAGTAATTATAGTAAATAAAATAATTAACGTAAAAAGTAAAGTAAGTTTTAATAATAATAATAATAATAATGCGTGTATTTATCAAAAAAACATAACAAATTATACTGAACCGGTGCCACAAAGCCAAAAAGGCGCGGTGGGATCACCACAACTTAGGGGGGGGGGGGGGTCACAAATAGTATAAGTTTAAAAGGTAATTTGTTTGTTGAAATGTTGAGTTTTAATCAAATTATTAAACTTTTTTTTATTATCTTATGAATTTACTCATTTAGGGGGGTCATGACCCCCCAGTGGATCCGCCATTAGGTCCACCATTGAAAAAATTAGCGGGCATTTATCAGTTGAAACAAGACCTTTGGTATTCTGTAAAAGCACTGACGGAATCAAACAAAATAATAATGATTTTAAAGCTCATAAAGTCGATAATAAAATTTATCATCTAGGTGTCTTTGATACAATGTATAGCTGAGATAATATGCTAAAACAATACCTATGCAAAAATTTATATATTATATAATTAGAATTAAAAGATATGCATAATGAAAAAGATAAGATTCTATGGTCTAGTTAAGATAACAGATAAGAGGCCACACATTAATGGGACATTGAGCGTCCAATTTGTATATTCATTTATTCATTCAACGTCTCGAGCTGGCTTTTGAAACAGCAGATTAGATAAAAATTGAGCGGGATTTGATAGATTAACCTACCTCAACGTGTTTTAGGTACACCTATAAAAAAGACTGGGAGGAAACAGGCATTGACCGCAAGGAATTCTGAGGGGGGGGGGGGGGTTCTATAGTACAATATGAAATTTCATACGAATATTGTACTATAGTTAAATTATAGCCTATGTATTCAAGTGCCACGTATAAGTAAATTATACGCATGTTATATCCTGCGAATAGGTGGTCCGTGGGTCTCCCGGTAAAGTTTTTGAGAATTTAGAGAATTAGAAATTAATCAATATAGCTGCAAAGAGAGGGGCCCGGGGATCTCTCCAGGGGAAAATTTCCGCGAAAACGCATTTTGTGATTGCAAGTTTATATGTTACCAACAGTCACATAACGATTAATTGCAAACAGAGGAGCTCAGGGGAAAATAATATGTTAAAAGATAGAGCGGAAATTGAGGATGTAGGAACTTATTTTTACAATCCAATACTTTTTATAATGACTAGTCAGGTGCAAATTGAGTGCAAAATATTTTATCTAGAAGGGGTTAAAGCCTTGTGGTTGTTGCTAACAACTTGTTTAGCTTTCGAATCACACGAATCGTGAATTGAAACAACAAATTATTATGATAGTTCTTTAATGGCTAAATAATTGCCGTTAATAAAAACAGACAAACTAAAGATCGATTATAATACACTCATTCGTGACCTTGAATTTGAAACAGAGCCCTAAACGTTTCACCTTCAAAACTAGGCAAACGATAATTCATAGACGATTTCCACGTGTCAAAATGTGGGTATCAGCCATTTAATTAACCACTTTTTTTTTAGCCAACACTGATGCACCGATTAGCTCTTATTTCTTGTTCATTCACATGCAATCCTAGGTTTTTGCTAGGAAAGAGTGGACAGTTGGAAGAGCTGCTATATGTAAACAGACGGGGCAAAAACTTCGATAAGACGAAAATGTATAAAAAATGAGTTAATGAAGCAGTTGGACAGGTTATGTACGACTTGTCTTTCGCCGCCTCCGCATCAGTTTCTGTAGGTTCATTCACTTCGAAAATGACACGTTTTCCGCCTGTTTCCACAATGTACATGTCGCTTTAAGATTTTATTCAGGTAGCATATTTATAAAAAGCTGATTCAATAAAATAGTGTGAATTAATTCATATACCCCTGGTTTTATCACTATTTTTTGGTAATTTCTTATCATGGTATGGACATGACACTACTCCACCTGTATGGCTATACCCGATAACGTTACACGCAGAAACATGCCAGGATAATACAATAGGCTGGGAAATGAAAAAATTTATACGGACAAATAACTTTTCAGTAATTACTCGTACACGTATTATTAATTGACAACATTGATTTATTGAGACGCTAACTTTCACCTTAAAGAGCTTATTTCACCATTAACTAAGATAAATGGTGCACCTAGCAATCAAACCGATCCCATCTCATTAGCGTAGCGCCTTTAAACAATGCAGTACAATCGACAGCTAAGAAGCGGAGAAGAAATACTGTGAAAATTACAAGACAATAAAAAACACCAAGTTAAATAGACCATGATACGACCAGAAAGATTGATGATGCTGACAACAGAAACAAAACAAAGAAAAATATTACTCAATGACAATAGGATGAGCGCTAACGGCGAGGCGATGACAAAACACAATGCGGTATGGGGTTACGAATTCATTGAAGAGAACGGTGGCTCTAGGCCAGGCCCCGTAAGAATAGCTAACTAATTTACCGGCTGGTTGTCCCCCCCTTTTGTCTTGGGCTCTTTGTCCGAACAGCTGTTGCCCGATCAAATATTTTTCATTCTTTGCACAGACTCGGCAGAATTAGAACCCGCCACGAGGCAAGGGGCCAAGGCCTGTGAATACAATCATAATTTTCAGACAAACTTGCAGCCAACTTATCAAAACTGTCAGAGAAATAAAAGCGATGAAGAGTTTTTGAAATCGTCGCCACCAGCTTTGTTTTAAGGTTTATTTTGATTTTATAATGTGACTGGGTCATTAATGAAATTGTTTTAGATGATTTAGATTGTTTTTTTATTCTTCATTGGCTCATTATATTGGCAATAGAAGAAAATTGTAGTGTCATGCCAAGGGGGGGGGGGGTTCAACCGTTTTTCTTTCCCTGCACAAAATGGTTAAGCACTAGATACAGTGGAAATTTTCAATCGAGCAATGATTTCTTCAGAAGATTTATTCGATCTCAGAATTGACAAGGGTCCTTAAGCAGGAAAAAGGAATAATAACGACAAGAGCTTGTGACACTATGAAAACTGCACCATTAAACCACAAAAAAAAAAAAAATTCTTATGAAACATTGATCGTAGAACGATAAATAAGGTGCCATAAACTTGAAAATATAATTCTCTACGCTTTGATATGTACATTATGTAGCCGTTACTATCCCTGATCCGTCATATTGAATTACTTGATATTTGATTACAACTTGCATTACTTGATTTGCAAAAAATGGCACTGACGATGATTCCAGGTCAAAGGAGGTCCAAAACTGAGGCTAATTGGTGTAAGTCACGGCCATCTACTATACAGTATTTAAAAATGAGGAGGATATATTAAAGGCGACAATTCCACCGGCGAATTTACTTCATTTGAGATTTTTTGATTGTTTTGTTTTAAGGAGACTATTATGTAGATACTTAACTTATCCATTATAAATTAAGTTATAATATGGTAGAGACTTATTAATGATGTCTGCTACCATATTATAACTTAATTTATAATAGATAAGGTTAGTATCTACATAATAGTCTCTTTAAAACAAAACAAACAAAAATCTCAAACCACAAATGAAGTGAATTCGCCGGTGGAATTGCCACCTTATTACATTTTTTACTCGGATATGACAGTATGATTGAAATGTCATGAGAAATTGGACGTTGTGCAGATAAAAAACGGAAAATGCGGGCATCCATTTGCTCTTAATTAACAAAGCGCAGCGTGCTTGGATACGGCGAGATACCTCGTAAATAGGAGCTTGTTGTGAAGGTTTCAGTGGCACAGCGTGCACATAAGGCGAGCAATGCCGCATTACACTCAACAAATTTTTAGAATGCATTAAGAGCTTCGTTGAAATCTTTAGGAAGCCGCGAGCAAATAAGGTTGTTTGAGCATGATGTTATAAACGCAGTCTAAGAAAATTAAGAATATCGTCACGTTAGAATTCAAATGTTTCCTTTTTTATTTTCAAATTTTTACTTTTTAAGAATATAGAACATGCTATATAAAATGATGCGTGTTTTCTTATTTTTTAAATTTAAATAAATGTTTGCAAGTATTACACTGGCAATTATACCACGCTCCGCCACTGGAAGGTTCTTTTTGAAAAGTGCAAGACGCGCCTAAGGAAGTATTCACTTCAATATTGCCACTACCAATACCAAATGCACTTTGCTGTAGCATTTCTTTCCCTTTCGACAGCGCAACAGGGGAGGAGAGCACAAAGATAGCGGGGGAGTAATAAAAGGAAACAAGAAAGAGGTTCGTCCATATTGTTTGCAAATTAATGAGCGAACCTCTTCATGGAACCTCTTTTCTCTCTGCCTTTCTCCCATTTCCGAACCAAATCGCTTTGTCTCTCTCACTCTCCAACTTCACGAAATCAATGACAAAGGCCGAAAGATTGAATGGCACTTGCACAATGTTCCCTCGCAAGGATCTCTTACGGAAATCTAAATACGATTGATGAATGTTGATTACGTGGGGGGAGTGAAATAAGGGGCTCTTGTTTTGGTTTTTTAGTTTTTTTATTCATAGGAAACCCCTATTTTTATCTGGTTGTTATCTCTCAAAAGCAAAGGGCCACTGTCTTAAAAGTGGATCCCGGAAATTGTACAGAAGTGGGTGGGATTTGATAAGATTTTAGAATTTTGTTAAGTAGACACAATGGCATTCCAAACTTTAATTAATTTTTACCTTTCATATTGATAAAAATATAATGATCCTGTTATACAATATAATCATTAAAATACTATAAGAGCAATAGTTACTATAAATTAGAGATGTATTTTAGTATTTCTGTAATTTATGGTAATTAGTTAATAATTTTAAAAAGATCATGACAACTGATGGAAGACGCAGGAGCCAGGACTGAAGAAGAAACTAAGAAGAAAGTTTAATAATAAACTGAGCAGACTGTTTTACTAATAGAAGAAAGTATGGAGCTATTTTATATACGACAAAAGCGTATTGTGGTAGGCAACATGCTACAATATAATTGCAGTACGTGTATCAGAGATCAAACTAAACAATATACTTAACAGTGTTGGTGTTATCGAGTTAGATGTGCTATCCAAGTTAACACACAGTGACTGTACCTCGGGAGTGAGTTATCATGCTATATTTAACATGGTAAACAACGTGATAGTAGTCAGACGTTCGTGGCACGGTTTTAAAGAAAGTGGCAGAACTCTATTCTAGTGCCACATTTGTTTATATTTTTGGTTCATTTTGGTTATTATAATTTTAGGTATTTACGGTAATTGCTTGTGATAATAGGCTATAAAAATACATTTAAATACTACAAAATTTTAAACGCGTGTTTCAAATTAATCAACAAAAACAAAGATGGCGGCGGTCAAACCTGAGCTATCAATCGCAGCGCAAGTTAAATTGCACACTTAACCAACTTGGAAGTGCGTTTAGGACAGCACGCTGGTTAGTTTGGTTATCGGTGTGTTAACTTAACTTGATATAACACACTTAACTAGGTATAACTCAATAGCACGAACACTGCGAAGACCCCTAATGTTGATTTTATCGAGTTATATATGTTATTCAAGTTAACACACAATTGTGAGTAGACCTCGGGGGGTGAGTTATCATGCTTTATAGAAAATATTTAACTGAGTAAACAACATAGCTGAAATCGACCTCCCTGTAAAATTCGAGTGATTTTGTGATATTTTAATCAAATTAAGAAAATAGAGAACAGACACAAGCTTCCCCAGACGCATGGAGACAACCTCTTTGCCCCATGTTTTATTGGCGACTTTCCTGACTCTTTTCTTAAAAAAAATTCCGGCTTCTGACATTATAAATACAATCAAATTGAAAATTGAAGACGCGATTTCAAATCAATCGACATAAACAAAGATGGCGGTGGTCAAACCTGAATCCACTATCGATCGCAGCGCTAGCTTAATAACACAGTTAACTAACTCAGAAGTACGTTTAGGATAACGCGCTGGTTACAAGCACGTAGCATTTTGGTTTGGGGGGTGACAAAAAATCAATTATTTTTAAACGCTTTCTACCGTGAATAATAGATGTAAAAAGTATACGATAACAATTAATGGCTATAAATAAATGGGTGATCATACCGTTTATAAAAACAATTTTCCTGCTACTCTTGTTGGCCATTCGGTCCCGCACGTCGTCAAGACTTGGAGGACAATGAATCTGACAATTTTGGGGAGGGGGAGGGGGCATGTCCCCCTTGGATACGTGCTTGGCGGGTTAGCTTGGTTATCGGGTTCCACGAGTGTTAACTTAGCTTGATATAACACACATAACTAGGGATAACTCGATAACACAAACACTGTGAAGACCCATAATGCATTATGCAGGGTAAAACAGCGTGGTGCAGGTAATTTCCCCCCGTATGGGGTAGACCCAGATAGAGCTCACAGGAGCATGGCATAATAAAGAAAGCTGTGAATCATAGTGAGCTTATTCCCCATTGTCCCCGCATGTGTCAATTTCTTTTGGGAAATCCCACAAAGCGCCCTCTTCTATCTTTTTCCCATTATCCTGGCATTATGGCGAAAACAGCGAATGACAGTGAGCATCAACCCATTGAGATTTCAATCTGCGATAGGCGGATTACGTGCGGCAATTGCCACCACTGCATGAGATTGGGACATATCGTATATACTCCCCCGTCCCCCATCCCCGTCTGTCGGCGAATATAATGTCATTCTCACTGATGGGAGTGTCGTATCCTCGTATGGAGAGGAGACCTGTTTATAATCTGGTATCCTCTACCGTAATATAAACTGAATAAAATATTATTAACAGTTCAAATGAAATGGTTTAAAAATGAGGTATAGGTTTAAGGGAACATATACAGTATAGTCATAAAAATAGTTATATGAATTCCTCCTCACGAGAGTTCTTTTATTTTTATTATCACCTCTTTAGGGAACGTCAAAAGATTAGGTAAAATTTTACCTGAGAATTTTGGCTTGTCACTGAGGGAAAATGGGAAAATTAAATCATTTGGGTACTGGTGGCTCCAGGATAAAAACCGGCTGGGCGAAGTTCCGAGATATGACCGGGATACTCACAGACCGAAAAATGCCCAAAAAGCTGAAAGGACGCATTTATAAGCAAGTTGTTCACCCGTGCATGCTGTATGGGTCTGAGTCTAGGGCTGTACGACAGTGTGAAGAAAACATGATTCACGTAGCTGAAAGAGTGCTGAGAAGATCCTGTGGCGTGACGCTGAGAGACCAACGTAAGAACCAAGACATAAGACAAGAGATGAGAACCCGGGACGTACTGGAGAAACTCAGAGAAAAGAGGCTAAACTGGTTGGGGCACGTACTACGTAGCGACGAAAACCACCTAGTCAAAAGAGTAACAAACCGGGAGATACAAGGAAGAAGACCACCAGGGAGGCCGCTAGTTACACTGAGAAGAAAGAACGCCGGGGATATGAGAAGTTTGGGGCTCTCCACCGAGGACGCACAGGACAGAACTGTGTGGAAACGCTGCTGTCGTGTCGCCGACCCTCCCTGAGGATTAGGCGCGGTAAAAGTAAGTACAGAGGACCCACGATCATTTTTAATCTTAACCTGGGATTAAAATTTAAACAAGATACTTTTAGAATGGAAAGTTCTATTCAAAACTGGTTTGTTTAAATTTCTGACCCGCCACGATTAAATAATAGTAAACGGCTTACGGTAGAACCGCAGGTCAAGTTCCTACCCAACGTAATTCAAGTCTTCTTATATTTTTGATCCTGAAAAAAAGGACTTGATAGGAAACAAATTCAAACTAGTGTCAGATCTGGTGTGGGGGCACACTGGACTAAATAAAATAAAAACGTGTGAAATGCTTGAAACCTACTTTTTCACACCTGTATTTTTATAATGTACCCCTCCCTACGAGCAATAGATGCCATGATTACTCCAATACAATCTTTAGGGTTACAACGAATACTCTAAAACCAGATTTGATAACAACGTGGACAAAATTAGAACTCCAAGCAACCCCACAGTCATTAAAAAAAGAACCCTTATTTATCCTTCCAGCCTCATAATTGACTTAAGGGATGAAAAAAAACCATAGTCAGAAAATAATAAACGACAGGCTGCGTGTCGTCATAAAAGAACAAAAAGGTTAGGTCTTTGACTTTGAGAGCCTCCACGGCCGGATGGATGGGTCGCTAATGGTGGATGCAAGGGCCACTACAATACCCCCCCCCCCCTTAATAAAAAAAGGCCTGGCCCCGAACAAAGAGCTCGAGAGCTCTCTGAGTAGTAATTATTGCTGGCCGTCCGCGGCGGCCCTCAACTCTCGTCGTCTGCTGTTGGTCGTTCTTTGTGATGGTGCGGTACTTTAGGCGACAATGGTTAATGATTTTTAGCAATCAAATAGAATCAAGAAAGTACAGTACCTTAGTAATTCGAAATATTACAATTGTTAGATAAGATAAGATAAGATACTGTTTATTTCAAAGGTATTCGAAGAATACATAGAAATCGTTGCGTACAATATAAATAATACAAAATAATCACTATACAAAATAATGAGGTACCGTAACATCGTAGGCTATAAAGCCTGTGTCATAAAGTTAATAAATTCACTGACCGAATAAAAAGCGTTTACCGTTAAGAGTGTTTTTAGATGTTTGCGAAAGAGTTTGGAGGATTTAGAGTTGTAAATAGTCCTCAGTCGCCTCCCAAATTCCATTGTCAGATGTTTACTTTCAGTTTTAGAAACTTGCATGCTTTACATAATTTTTTTTATAAAACAGTAACAAAACTATTTAAGAATGAACCGGACTAGTGTCGCACATTACCGCTGAATGGCCCCTCGCAACAAAGAGTTGTAAACACGTAAACATACCCCCATCCCTCCAACAGCATAAAATGAACATTATTGCACATTATAGGAAACATTAATTGAATTACACGAGAGGACATTGAACGGATTAATATATAATATAATTTGTACATTTTTGTAATATTAAAAAATAAATTAGGCATAAAGACCTTCCCGTCGCAATTTTGGTTTATTTATCAACTTTCTATTTGAGTGCGTTTTCTTACATCTTTCACTTTACCGCAGGTACACGTGTAAGTAAGTATTCGTACCTTAATTAGTCACAAAATTGCAATCTTAGTTAGCTTAGGTACGAGTCATGGGGAAAAATCCAAGATTGTGCAATGGAATAATACTAATAGTATAATGGGTGTGAATTCATATACATAATATGTATAATATATATATGTTATATAATTAAAATCTATATTTTTGGTTGGAAGCGAATGACCAATCTTTTCTATAGAACTCTAGAGTCAAGAGAAATACTCCTGGGATAACTGTTCAGATTATTTATACTAACTGATTTTCCATTAATAACCGGTTTGTAATTTTATTTGAAATTATTGCAACTATTAAATATGAAATCCTCAGGCCATGGCGTTTTATTTCCTTTAAGAGAAAAAGGTAGCAGAGAAAGCTATTTATTAGGCATACGAATTCTTGCACACCGTTGGCAGGGGAACATGGTGGGACATGATAACGCGCTGAGACTATACCAGTCAGTCTACATGCGTGTCGAGACCTGGTCACCTCCGATTTAATCGTGTGACTTTACTATGTTCCCCAAGTGGTTCGGAATCCACTAAAATCCACCCTGTCAGTCAACTCCCCTTCTCCCCGAGGTGAAAAAGTCTGCCCTTAGGCGGGGATTCCACCGACCGGCTAGGGCTAAATACAAAAACGGTGACGTGGTAGCAGACATTCAAGACTTAGGCGGGGTTTCCTCCGACCTCGCATTGCAGAATGCAAATGAAATTGACGGAAATTAGAATTTTTCTTTTTATAGAAATCTATTAAAATGTTTGACTTAACATATCCCATGACGCCATTTTTTAATTTTAGTTTGTTTGTTTGTGATTTTACTGTATGATCATTGATCAATTTTAACATTTCCGTCAATGTCATTTGCATTCTGTAAAACGAGGTCGGTGGAAACCCCGCCTAAGTCTTGAATGTCTGCTACCACGTCACCGTTTTTGTATTTAGCCCTAGCCGGTCGGTGGAATCCCCGCCTTAGGGTGCCTCAAGTTAACAAACAGACTCACTCCCCCCGTCAAACTGACAGAGTTGCTTAAAGCAGAAATGCTGAAAAGCAAGCCTTGGAAACAACAACACCTTTTACATCCTCGAAGGTAAATCTTCTTCTTCTTGCTCCGAATTTGAGAAGCTTCTCTTCGTTAAATAAATCCCACTGATTATTGCCCCTCCTTCCTTGAGAATCTATAGATTTTTTGAATGGGCCCTACAAAAAGCATCATAGACTGCGATTGGGCCATATGCGGCTTGTCAAAAGGATGTGAAACCACAATGTAGTGGGGAATTTGTAGGTATGTGTAGGCAATGAATGGGAATGGGGCTACACACGTGTGAGCCACGCGACCGGCCCCGTGCTCTAATTAACGTCAGCAGATCGCATCACCCTCCGTACAGTCCAAGTTGCCCCTCCAAATCACACGGTCAAGAGTGAATTTAAGCCACAAAAGTTTTAATTACTTAATAATGAAACCGTAAGCTCAGGACAAGTAGATTAGTGGGACAGACTCCGACTTTCAACCCGAAAGGTTGTTGGTTCAAGTCCCACACTTGCTACATATTCTGGATGGCCATGCTTCGGAGGGCATGTAAAGCAGGCGGTCCCGGGCCTTCCTAGTTGAGTCTAAGCTCTAACGCCGCTAGGTTGACTTAGTAATAGAACAAAAAAAGTCAAAAGTCAATATTTAAGCTCAGTCAGATTTCATTGTAAGTGTTTGCTGTCTTATACTGTGATTATGTAAACTTCTTCTTCTTTATATACCTCTTCTAGCGAAGATTGGCGATCATCATGGCAATTTGGACCTTGGAGACTGCTGCTCAGAGAAGGGAAATTGTGCTCTTGCAACACCACTTGCCTCAGGTTTTTCAACCGGGATATTCCTCTTTCTGTCCTTGGATTACGTATAACATGCAAAAGGCGATATTTTTTGTTCCTCATCACATGGCCGACGTATATTAGTTTCCGTTTCTTAACCGACTAAGCTTCTGCATCAATGCGCCTTAGGACCTCGGCATTAAGAACACGGTCTCTCCAGATATGGGCAGGATTGGTTTAAAGCATAGTTTTTCATTTTAGTTCCTGTTCGGTACTGTCCCGTTCCCTTGAGTTCTTGACTGGTTCCTCAACTCATTTCTTGCTTCAAATCATCGTCTTAGTCGACCCCAAGCATTGGTGTCCCCCATGGTTGTGATACATCTGTCCTCCGCGGAGTCAAAGTTGTCATATTAAAACATACATTTGACAGACAATAGTGAATTGGACCGCGAAAGTTTGAATTACTGAATAATAACACTTTAACCGTCATATTTGTGTTTTTTTACTGTACTTTTTGTGCTTCATTTCCATTTTCAGATTTTCATAAGCTTTCCCTGCATTGCACAGGTAAGTTAAGTAATTATTAACATAGGATACAAAAAATTCGTAGCATCTCAAAGCTAAATTACACAAATAAACACGACGAAACAATAAACGACGAAAAGAAAAATAGCACTAAAGTGGAACGCGGCTGAAAAAACAAACAAATGATACAACCGTCAGGTAAAATAATTCCAATAACTATTTATTAAAAAAGAATAAAAATATCTCGGAAGACAATAAATTGGATAGGGACGCAAGGCAGTGAATAATGACAAGTCCAACCTGTTGTTTGGTAATTATTGTCTCGGCCACTAATTTCTCGACCCGACTCGAGGGAGACGGACGATAAAGAAATAATAATCATCACTAATGACGACCCAACAAAGAGCCACGCAAACATTGTTGCCAAAAAAGTGAGATGAGTGTCGCTGGTTGGAGCTGATCCCTCATTCTTGTGCACACCATCTGCACAATGGGCTGGCAACAGTTCAACTCACAAATTATGACTTATCAGCGCCCGTGCACCACAATGGCCCAACGTAAATGGAGCGCACCTGATCGCTGTTGGCTGTTAAAATGGAGCAAGCGTGACGTTACCAGCAGCCCTACAAGAAAGGAATATCGCCGCTGTGGACTGTAAGAGGAAACAGCGGAACACCTTCTCTGCAAGTGTAGTGCTCTCTGGAGGGAGATACTCGAGGGCCAGGGACCTCCTGGAAGTCAAGGCCATCGGCTTGGAGAACTTGGCTGCGTTCGTGAATAAAACTAAACTCACAGATTTGTTAAGGGTGAAGTGGCTTATGACTCTTCAAAAGGCTTTTGCGTACGTCCACCTATTCCAATAATAATAGTAGTAATACCAGCAGCCCTAGTACACCAACGTAAAATAATAACTTATCCGGGAGTAAGTGTAAATTATCCGAAATAAACCACAATGAAGGTTAATTGATGCACAAGAATTACAGCGAATTTAAAATTAAAATCAAAAAGTGTTTGTCAACAGAGATTAATTGCTGTTAATTGTTGCATGCGGAACATTTATTTCTGGGTCTTTTTTGAATATCGTCTGCTATGGCGTGGGTTCGTTTTAATACCGTATTTAAATAGTTTAAATAATTCCCCGGATAATTTATTGTTTTACGTTGATACAAAGCTTGCAACTGTAGTTTGAATGTGAAATATTGTACAGTGAGTTTAACAGTGGGACGTGGGAGTACTATGGCGATTATTTTAGGGAGATTCATCTACGTATTGAGATAGCGACCAATTTTCGACTTTCCAAAAATTTCTTCACAACTTTTCATTTCATGACCCCCTGAGCCTATTACCAGCCTCCGTTCAAATTAGTACATATGTATAGGTGTATGTATGTATGTATTTATGCATATCGATTTTAGGAAACACTCTAATTTCCGTAAATATTATCCGATTTTGATGAAACTTGGCACAAAAATTGATCATACAAATGCCTTGATCGAGTTTGTTAACCAGCTAGATCCACTATTTATTTACAAGATGGCGGCCGATTGACACCTCATATAATTCATATCTCAGTTAATATTGGTCGCAGAGGAATAAATTAAAATCTGACTGAAAGCCCGTATTATTATCTACAATAATGGTAATTGCATTTTTTTCGACAAATCAACTATTTTAAAATGGCATCCAGTCAAAGTGAAAATAATTTGAAAAGTAAAAGTTCATAGTCGCCATTGGGGTTCGAAATTTGGAACACAAGAGTGTTTTGTGTGTTGATGTTGTGATCGGGGAAATAATGAAGTATTTTTTATTTTTTATTACATACACAGCGTAGCTAGCTTTGAGGGAAAGCAGGGTTTGCGAAATCTCCCTAGACCTGATCGGTCAGAGTCGAAAGGGATTTTTAATCTTAACATGGCATCAAAAATGTAAAACTAGAATTGATACTCAAAATTGCTATTCAAAATTGTTTGTTTACATTTTTAACCCCCAAGAATAAGTAAATACTGAGCGGCACAGTAGGCCTACATGAGGACTCGTATCATCTATACTTTGTTAAGTCATGCTTTCGCCTGTTTCATGGCGTTAACGGCAAGCTTGTCTGAGCTTGTCCGTTATCGCTTACAACCGGTGTAGGTAGACTTCGAGGACATCTACCAGTTTGCCAATTGCCAAAAATTCAAGTGGAAAAATTACAAGTAATCTCCGAAATCCATAGGACACGAGACTAATGGGCCACCATAAGTAAGCCTAGGTCCATAAAAAAGTAAGCCCACAGGAGTGTTGCTTATACAATAGGTAGTCTGAAAGACCACTATCCATGGAAAACCCTATGCCCCCCCCCCCTGATAAACCAATAGTTTAAACAAAAACTTCACAGTGTATATCATTTTCAGTACCTGTATGTAGCAACAATGGTTGCCATGGTAGACTCCGTCAGTGTCATGGAGATCTAGATGTAGTAGAATGTGCGAATAGCTGCGCTGTACTGATGCTTGCTTCCACAGAGTGGAAGTTCAAAGTCCCCCCAGCCGGCCCTGACTTTGCCAATTCCACCTCCGAATTAAAATAACAAAATATCTATCCTTCATTACATAAGCAACCGGCTGGTCCTACCAATTTTGTCAGACGTCAGAACAAGAGAATTTAAATGAGGACATCACCAGTCACTAAAACCATACTATATAGTATATTATAATGCGCATTGAAGTCGCATATACGAGGAAAACTGTAATCGTGGAGATCTTCAAGCAAACTATTACGGATTTTACAAAATGTTGGTGTCACTAACACCGATTGGTTACACTTTTGGAATTTCTGCCAGTGTGCTCCCTCAGAAACTTGTATTTTGCACAAATCAACTTTCGAAATTGTAGCCAGTCAATGTTATAGACAGGCACGTATAAAAATGTATAGAGGAGCATTTCCGCTAAGGGATATTATATTTTCTACTGTCAATATTTCATGACATATTTAATAAATTTATAATGTATTTATTAACAAATAGGTACCATGTATAAAGCTTTACATTACAATGTTGTGCCCCTTCAAGCCGAATCATGTGAGATGGATGAGAAACCACCTAAATCACCGTTGCTGCAATTTGAGATGCACTTACAACGGAAATAAAAATCAAAAAAATCTGTAAACGGCAAAAAAAAAATCAAGTGCAAACTCTACCCAAAGCAACAGGGTCGCGGAGATAAATCCAAAAAAGCGGAGGAAATCCACCCAAAAAAGTAAACCAAAAGTGCAGCTTTAGCGTGGAAATACAGGTGATTGAGGGTGGACAACAATTGAGGGGTGTTCGTAACAAATGACGATCAACAAGTGGACCCTTTTACAAGGAGAAATTGAGCAACTTTACACTTTACAATGGTATTGTATAACAATGGGGGAGGTTATCTCGTTAAAAAAGGCCGAGCTGTTGTTACCGCTCCCCTCTCTCGCCACCCTGACACTCTCAACGTAATTTAACAACCTAATGCCCCCTTTCCCGGCAGCATTCTTCTGTCATTTACTACAAATGTGACAAGAATGTCGAATGAATCTGTGCGTGCGAGAAAAGACTCGGTACACAAATGCAGCTTCATTTTTAAAAGGATTTCATTGTTCAGGATTTGTATAAGATGGATACAGGGTAGCCAGCCCCCCCCCCCCCAATTTAATAAGTCTGCTGCAAGTTAATTTAATCGATACTACATAAGTTTATTCGCTTTTGAGCAACCGATTGTTCTTCTTCTGGCTCTACAGTATTTGATGAGCTTTGACCTGCTCGACAACACTCCACCAGTCATCTCTGTTTTGTACAAAGCTCTACCATCTACGCACTCCCAACTCGCGAAGGTCAGTTTCTAACTCATCCTTCCAGCGCTTTCGAGGACGTCCCGCCAGTTGTTTTGTATTTGACCCACCACTACCCCCCTCAAAAAATGGTCTGGATCCGTCCCTGGAAAGCTTCCAATGTTTACTTCCTGGATGTAGTCCACAAACTCGTTCCCATACTTGGTTCAGTCGAGCAACATTAGCGCGTTATCGTTACCATGTTCCCCTGCCAAAGCTTTGCACACTACCAAGTTTTCTGCAATTTTGAACAGGCTCTGTTCTCATGGGTTCAACTTATTATATGGCCGTTGGTTTATCTGAAGCCTTATGAATTATTTACTTGCTATATTATATTCAGAGTAGATAATACCACTGCATTGATTGGGTATCGCAACTCGGAAAATGGCACTGGCAGTCGTGTGCTTCGTATTTCTTAAACGTCGCAGATCACAGGAAAACTGAAGAAGTTACAGCCAGTCCTTTAAGTTTTTTAAGTTTAAACAGATACACACTTTCTATAAAAGGATCTCTCTAGATTCCTCTCCAGCAATGAGCTCTATCACAAACAATATCCTTTGTCAGCGAACAAAGAGAAGCCGGGCCCGAACAATGAAATACAAACAAGCAAACAATAGTTAGGAAATGATGAAAACTTGTCCAATCGAGGGGGCTGAGGACTCTTCAACTGCAAACGGACACTAAGCAAACTCCAAAAAACGAATTAGTCCTTGAAGTGACAATGCACAGATCGGGCGCCTTCCCATCCCTTTTGATTGCTGAAGGACCCTAAAAGACAATCCGACAAATTCTAGTTATTGTCCAGCACAATCAAGTTCAGGTGTAGGAAATTACGGGACAATGGGCGCTTTCTTGTAAAAATCTACTTTTTTTTATCAATGGGCCCAAGGAAAGTCATTTGTCCTGGAAAGTGTTGGCTGTCACATTAGAGTTTTGTTCGGAATTTTTCTTCCTCTTGATGGTATTTTGGTCCCCAATCCCATTTCTTAACAACTTGGATTGCGTTCAGTACTGTAGGAGGCGTTATGAAACTACAATAAAATGAGGGAATTTCATCAATTTTTTTTAGTTCATCGGTTAGGTTAGGTTCAGTTTAGCCAGCTATTTCACTTGTCAAAATTTCTTCAATAATGGATTAAATTTTTTTCTTTACTCTATGCCATTGTCCATTTTAACTTCCGCATGTTAAAATTGATCAATAATCATAGAGGAGTAAAATCACGCTTTGCAAACAATAACAAACTAAAATGATGGCGTCTTCTGGATATGATAAATAATTGTAATTAATTTCTTGGGAACAAACGAATTATTTCATTATTTAATTCATAAAATTTCTTGTATTGTAGATTAAAAAATTAAAAGAAATACGGCGGGCAAACTTACAAAATTGGAAAAAATTGAAAACAAAATTGGTCAATTATTGAAGACAAGTAGAATAAGGTGTAAAAATAAAAATGCAACATTGATGATTTTCCGTCAATGACATTATCGAAATTGAAAAAAATGGACAAGTAGAATAAACAGCCATAGGTGCTTATTATGTTTACTACAAGTAAATAAAATAAATGTGCGTAAATAAAGAAGAAAACAGTGGAAATCATACTTGTTTATTAACATGTGCATGGCGATCCACTTCAAAAACAACAAAGGAAAAATGAGAGAAAATAATAATGTAACAAATCATGCACTCATACATTCACTCTCACACTTCACTCCCCTGAAACTGATAGCAGGTTAACTACACTAGTTCGGCAAAGTGTGTTCATTTTTGCAAAATCTGTTAGTACTTGCCAGTAGAAATGAAAGCTGCGATATACTAAAGCACATACTGTACAGTGTTTCATTGAATAGTACACATGCACAGCCAGGGTGGTAAAGTCGGGGGGGGGGGGGGGGGCACGGTCCAACTTGCCCCCTCCCCAGCTCCTTTGGGGGGGGGGGGGTTGGGGGGGGGGGGTTGCTTTCCCCCCAGCCTCTAGCATTGTAAGACGTGGTTCATACTTCATGGCCCCTTTGCAGCAATATGAGGATAAGCATTCCTTTTTTAGCTTTGTAAAATCTACAGCTATACTTTAAAACTATTAAAATGCGTAAAACCCTACTGTTTTGCTCTTATATATTCAATTTTTTCTTATCCTGCCTGATGACGTCATAAGGCCTACTGAGTTTTGCCCCCGCCATCATTTTAAAACTTTACACCTCTATGCACAGCTATCTCTAGAACACCCGGATTTGAATACGCATGAAATGTAATGAATTCCCTGAAAGGATATTATTAAACCAAGCCACAGTGCATATGAATCAGAAAGGGTAAACGGTGCAATGACGAACAAAAGCACACACCGCGATGGGGTAGCCGAAATTAGATTCGTCCTCGGGCGTTTTTAATAATCATCGAATTTTGTTTATATCCGCTGCTGCGTTTGTTCTACGTCCCCCCATTTACACACCACGTGCCGCAAGCAGGACAACGCCGCAAAGTGCTTTAAAAATGGCAGCCCAAACAATAAAAACATCTTTTTCCATAGCATCACATCAACTATTGTCAACAGTACGACCGCAAGGGTATTTTCGTTTTTACACTGAAACGCTAACATGTTTTCCCCTTGTAAAGTGAGATAAAGGAATGAACTGGTAGTGATATTAATAACAAATAATAATAATAATAATAATATGTATTTTAAAACTGCGCTGAGTTGAGGCATAAGTCACAGCAGAAAAATAAGGTAAGTTGCCTGTGACATACTGTGCAAGTAATATGCGATCAATGATGGATGTTTTATGCGAAAGCTCGCATCGCATATTTAATTTGATAGTAAAACTTGCATATAATGCCGCAGTCAACTTACAGTAATTTTTCTGCTGTGACGTGCTCAACTTAGTTTTGACTAAAATTACTTATTTCGCGAAAATGGTTTTCAATGTGACAATACTCCGTCAAGAAGCGGATGCGCGACAGCAGCGATCCATAGTTCAGATTCAAACATTTCAGCAGCTTATAAAATTTAAAAAAATATTTTTTTTTAGTTTGCCTATAAAGAAATGTAGGCTAATATGGACCTTATATTTGAATTCCCGGTAGGAATTGATTTTGCATCGGGGTGTTTTCTTAATTAAAAGGGCACTTCACTAATTTAGAATGATTCGCGTATATTTTTTTTAATTGACAAAGGTACGTTTTTAATTAAAATGACATCTCTTTCAAGTAATTCCCTTTCTGTAACCAAGCTGCTACACTACTATACGCAACGTATATGATTGTTGTGATGAAATTCACATTATATTTTATATTCTAGTATTTCTCCATACTTAATTTTCCCTGATTTATCACACTCAAAGCGAATTTAATTTTTTTCAAAAATACTGTTCAAACGAAGCGACTATTTCACGGCTAAGGAGACAGCGAAAATGCAAGAGTTGGCCAAAGAATAAGCGGAAGATATGTTGTGATTTTTTGTGGGGCAAAGCAGGCAGAGGGGCAGCAACAGCAGCATAGGCAGTTTATTAAGGGACCGGAAGCCGCGTTATTCGTCTTTTTAATTGTGCTGCGATTGCCGTTGACTGGGCACCAGGGTCGCATTCAGCATATTTATAAATCACACGTTTTATTCCCACATTCATACATCACCGCGCTTTCCGTTTCTGCTTGTGGAAAGCATGTAGCAATGCGATTTCTTCTAAAATGTTACTTACTATGTATTATTAATACAATAAAATCTTATGGGTGTTTAATTTCAACTTTTTACCTACTTAAAAATTATTGAAAGTATAGGCTACTGGAATTCATCGCCAAACGCTGCGCCATAGATCAAGTAGTCAGAGCAACATACAGTATCTCTCAATGGAAGGTAGGTTGAGTTGGACCTTCTAGAGTTGGGAGTCCATAGATGGTGGAGCGGTCTGCGTTGTACAAAACCGAAATGACTGGTGGAGTGTTGTCGAGCAGGGTAAAGCTCATCAAGGGCTGTAGAGCCAGAAGAAGAAGAAGAAGAAGAAAAACAAGAAGATATCTCTCAATAGCATCTTGGAGGACTTGTCCCACTACGAAATTTTCAAATACTGTCGACTTAAACGGTGCTCACACAGTGGCGGCGCTAGAAATTTTAAGGTGGGGGGTCATGGGGGGGCATGACTTCTATCTGGGGGTGGCCAATGAAAAACAAAACATTTTTCATTGGAAGTAGGTATAATGAAGTAAGTAAAATGTAACCAGTTTTAATTCTGACGTTTTTCAATTACTAAAATTCTGCTAGGCCTTGATATAGCATGTAAAATATCTCATAAGTGGGGGGGGGGGGCCCAGGGAGGGCCAGAGAAACTTTCGGGGGGCCAGGCCCCTCCGGGCACCCCCGTAGCGCCGCCACTGTGCTCACATTGTTGCTCAACCTAGCTTTTTGCACACCGTTACTTATTATAATTTTAAATTTTTATACATATACAGTACATTTTTTAAGCGAATGTTCTAAATATTTAAATTAACTGTAAATAACTGTTAAAATTGTCTATGCATTACTTTACTGTTATATTAAAATTTCCCCAGCGATACAAGTCTCTTATAGAGTACTTAGTGCTGGGGTAGACAATGCAAACTGTGCTTGTAAATTTTGTAATATATTATTTACTTACTTACTTCTTAACCAAGAGTAATGTTTTTCAGTATTACGAATTACGGAATATTTTTTGCAGCTTCGCCGCGCTAGTAAGCAGCATTGTTGTACCCTGGTCTAGATCTGCTACAGCAGAACAGGCACATGCCTATGGTAGGCAACCGAAAAACAGTCACCCAGCAACTGCTCTGCAAATGGTACGGCATCTTACGTAGGTTATCCATGGGTGTCACCATCTATGGGGAAAATGAAGTACTTTAACATGTAGATGTAGCCTATTTCTCGCAAAAGCTCTCATAACCTCTTCTTCTACCCCGAATTAATACCTGTAGGCTTGAGTGGCAGGGCAGAGGCCTTAATGCAACACTTCTAAATACAACAACAAATAGCAAAATCAATTAATTTTACTAATCAATGGGAAGCCGAAGCTATTCTAGCTGCTAAAAGGTTGGCAATTGACAATATGGTAGCTAAAGAGCGGCTGATATATAAACATACGAGTCATCCCCTGTCATTGCAGAATCTGTGAAGTCACGCCGCTATCGTTCCTACACTTGACTGCCACACAAAGCGTCTATTAGCGTTATAGCGTTAAAAAATGACAACCAGTTAGTTATAGTTATCACTGATTTCATTCAAGATGTTTTTTTGTTTGTTTAAACACAGAGCCCATATACAAGGATAAAAAATACACACTAAAAATACTACGTACTGTGGTAACCACACAATGCCACGTATATTGTAGTACCAGTGTGGAAGCATACATAAACTAATCCACCGAGAGAGACTCTTTAGGTAATGACTAGTTCCCAGGACAGGATTTACAATTCGTCAAAGATTGATGGACTCGATCATGGAAGGGACGTTATGGCGGTGGCCCTTCAATTTAGGGTATCATCGGTCCTACAATGCTTTGCAAGGGAGTTGGATTCGATCCAGTGACGATTTAGGCGTGACTAACCTTTGCTGTTGTTGGCTTACCCAAGTGGCCGCAATGTAATTAAAAAAAAAAAAGACAGGGTGAAATAATAATATAATACGATTTCTTTTATTTTACATTGTGCCAGTACACAGTTCAGTTCCCTAAGGCGAGTATTCCACCGACCTCTCATTGCAGAATGCAAATGACACTGACAAAAATTTGAATTTTTCTTTTTATAGAAATCTATTAAAATGTTTGTACTTAACATATCCCATGACGCCATTTTTTAATTTTAGTTTCTTTGTTAGTGATTTTACTCTATGATCATTGATCAATTTTAACTATGGCATAGAGTAAAACAAAAATTTCCGTCAATGTCATTTGCATTCTGCGATGAGAGGTCGGTGGAAACCCCGCCTAAATACTGAGCCATTCCACCGGTAATTAGTTCGTAAAAAAATTTATATACCATTCACATTAAATTGTAATGTCGCACAAAATAGCTCGTTTGTTGCATTTGAATCAAAAAGTTATATTTCAAAACGAAAATAAGAATAAAAACAATGTAAATCATTTGAAATAAAAAAGTGCCTGGTAAGGAAACAAGAGGCTGCAGTTGTTTTCTTACTGGGGTTTTTTAAGACAGGTGATTTATCGGGGGCTTCAGATCTGATAAGAGGCCCGTATTTATTAACAGGGGTACGCCTGTCATTTGTTTCGGGGTGGTAAGCATGTGCTACTTGTTTAAGATAAATTTCTTTAGCTTTCTTCTCCCTGTTTGAAATTTGTTATTTTGTATGGGGTATTTCTTCAATTACATCATAAATTATTTCCTCTATAAGAAGATAAGCTTTTATTATTAATCAAGACCGGCTGCTCTTGTTTTTCGTCGATTGCCGTGAAAGTCTAGAAGTTGATATGATATTTTTACAAGCAATGTTTAACGTTAAAAAATATAGCCAGAAATCTATGATCTACGTGGAAATGTTACTAATATTTATTGTTTGTCACGTCACATTTAGCATAACATTTAAACGCGGCTCCCACCAACAGTAGGTTTTCATATGGTCAGTGGAATCCAGCCGATGATGTTTTGTTTGTCTATGTTTTATCTTCATCCAATGTTTTTTTTTTTTTAAATTATTTATTATACGATGGAGAAAAATACAATAGTTAAAGTTCAAAACCGGGAGGTTTGTCTGAACACATGTTCTTCATGCTCATGAAAAATTAAGATTAATAAATATTCCTATTCTAACTAAAATAAAATTTAAAATATATACTACAAATCAATAATAATATAATTACTGAAGGAGACGACATGCTTTTTTAAAATGTTAGCTCTGTAAGCAATGGGAACCTGCACATCATGCGTTCCACTCTATATTCCACATCATCAGTATAATAGAAAAATCTTGAAGGTTAGGCCTCTTATAGAACCAAGCCATTTACAGCTAAGTCAATCAACGATTCCGCTGTTGAGGCAGACTCTCGTCATATGCTCAATACACTTACAAATCAAGCTAATAATATTGCCATCCGAGACTCAGGCTATCAGCGGTTCTGCATTTGTGACGCAACAGCAACAGAAGAGAGCCGGAGAAACGTTCAAACCTGGTTACATTTCCTTTGATATTTTCCCCTACACTTGCTCGTATCGGATATACTGAGCTTATAGCGCAAATTACTCTATTTTATTATCGTTGATTGCAATCATCAACTCTAAAATTAATAATGGCAAAATTACTATCGATCCAGACTACTCGAACATAATACAGTAATTTCCAATAGACCAACAGCAGCCCAGAGAGAAGCCAAATGTTGCCGAAGGGTTGGGGCAGAAGGCAATCACCAGTGTTGACAATGTAGCTGAATAGACCAGAAGGGACTTATGGGACCCCCGCAGAGCCAAATAAAAAGACAGACTACTCAAACACAGCGCTGGGCTTTGTCTTGCCCAATCCGAGGTTATTGAGGTGCTCAAGTAATATTGTCGCCGTTTCGAGGGTTTCCTCCGCACACATAATGGACGGCTTATCTTTCCTAATCCGTTCTCGCTGCAAATCCTTCGGCAATGATTCCTTTGGAAGGAAGTGTCAAAAGCTGCGCGCCAACTTTACAGTGTAATCATAAGCTTTACCGCTATTATTTGACGGACTTTGTGTGATTTTTCTTGTCTCCATCTCTATTGGGTTATTTATTAGTCTTCCTGCAGAGTTTTATTATTACCATACGTAGTATCTATCTTAAACGTACCTTCAAAGAAGAAAGAAATTTAGACCTATCCAGTTTGACTTGTAGTAGAGTTTCCTATCATTTGATTAGTTGACAAGAAGTCCTGCAAGTTAACCTCCATCATTCATATAATAATAATAATATTAGGTATAATAGGGGTCTTCACAGTGTTCGTGCTATCCAGTTATACCTAGTTAAGTGTGTTATATCAAGTTAAGTTAACACACCGATTACCCGATAACCAAGCTAACCAGCGTGCTATCCTAAACGCACTTCCAAGTTGGTTAAGTGTGCTATTTAACATGCGCTGCGATCGATAGCTCAGGTTTGACCGCCACCATCTTTGTTTTTGTTTATTGATTTGAAACACGCGTTTAAAATTTTGTAGTATTTAAATTTATTTGTATAAT
Organism: Psococerastis gibbosa; assembly: GCA_963971405.1. NCBI lineage: Eukaryota > Metazoa > Arthropoda > Insecta > Psocodea > Psocidae > Psococerastis > Psococerastis gibbosa. The sequence continues at coordinate 30,999,728 of OZ020489.1, read as the reverse complement.
CGATTATCACAAGCAATTACCGTAAATAATTATAATAACCAAAATGAACAAAAAATTTAAACAAATGTGGCACTAGAATAGAGTTCTGCCACTTTATTTAAAACCGTGCCACGATCGTTTGACTACTACCACGTTGTTTTTCCTGTTAAATATAACATGATAACTCACTCCCGAGGTACGCTCACGATTGTGTGTTAACTTCCATAGTACATCTAACTCGATAACACCAACACTGTGAAGACCCCTAATGTAGTGTAGTGTCGTCTCTGAGGGAAATTTAAAGTTAAAGTTGACTTAGGGGACTCAAGGGCGCAAAAAAAGTGTAAGAAAAGTTTTTAAAATTTGTATAACTTCAAGAATGAGTTATTTTATACTTCGTACAGACAGAAATATCTTTGGTATTTCTTTTGTTTCTTAGTTATTTTCTCGTGAACCGTATATGAATCAGTAAGACATGTTGCGGTATAAAATGACTCACCAGGCAAGCATTAAGCACAGCTCAAAACCGTGTAAAAATGTTAAAACCTTCACACATTAGATTCCCAAACTGAGATGTAGATCAGACCAAGCCCCATTACGATACTAACAAACAGACTATAGCTAGAAGTTTCATTCCTACTTGGGTTCATTATAAAGTGCCCCATTTCCAAGTTCAATAAAGCCAAGTAATATGGTCTTTTAATCTGTAACATTGTAACACAATGTCACAATGTAGCAAGTTGATGCCATTTAGTTTAGAATTATACTTATAATGACAGTATTCTTATCCAGAATATGACGAGTAAACCCTTTCTGCATTACAAGAAACAGCCCTAATGTAGTGACATGTTGCCGCGGTCGGCTTAGTACAGCCAGTAGAATCCGGGATTATTGTCGAACTGAAAGCTTACTTCTAAAAATTTCGTCAACATCTGTGGTCGACATCTCCAGTGACACTGCGCAGACTTCTGCAATTGTATCTCAGAGGCTCTGCAGCAACTGTTTGGGCAAGGAGATGAGCACCGATAATAAATTAATAGTAAGTTTTGAAAGTCTTTGAAATTACCTACTGATTATACATTTTTCGGAATTCGAACTGCTGCGTCGCGGTAGTAAAGGTTTTAAAAAAAATCTACCTAAAATACATTTTACACCCATTGTTGCACAATCTTAAACCTGCTTTCCCCCTTTTCGACGGCGGGGTAGCAGGAGGGAGGCACTTCCCCATTCATCAGGACGGGCGTTGACGTTTGCGATATCGGGCGACGCGGCAGTGATTAATGGGAAATCTATACGGCGCGCGGTTTTTGTTGGCAACAATGCGGCAACCCCCTCATTATTCCCGTCAATCTTCACTGTCTTTATTCCTGCGGGGTAATTCATCATGCCTTCACGTGTACCTTGTAGCAGAAGGCAAACGGATTAAGCCCCCGCAACAGAGACAATGGCTTTTCCGAGCTTTACCCTTGTTTATGTACAAGTTCCACCTCATTTACAATATGCGATATTGTTGGGAAATAATTTAGTGGAAAGGGAGGGTATTTTCAGATTAGGCGGCTACTCCACTTGACAATATTCCTTCATTTGTGCATCAATAATTGATTTTTTTTCTTTTCCATGTCCAGTATTCCCAGGACAAGGCGCATATATTACAAAAATACCATAACTTACAGAATAATACATCCCGCATCCCCAAGCTAGCGCTTATTTAGAACAAAAGACTCATACAGTGCTTAATAATAATAATAATAATAATAATAATTGATAAGATTTTTTTTTAAGGAGGCTATTAAGTAGATGCTTAACTTATCTATTACATAAAAATTAAGTTATATTATGGTAAAGACTTATTATTGATGCATAAATGACTGAATATTGACAAGTGGAAGAAAAAAAAAGCCTCCTGATGAGTATGTAAATTTACGGAAAGAGGGCCACACCATTCACATACCCACTCCAGGAGACTGCTAATATTATTATTTTTTTTTTTTTTAATACCACCCCGCCTCGTCGGTCTTTTTATATAATGAAAATATAAAAAAAAATGACAAAAATTCCCACAACGCCATTCAATCCAATAAAACATCTTCAACCTTCAAAACACTTCATAGCACCGCAATAACCCTGACTATCTTAACTTTGATGTCACATTAATTTTGTCCTCTTTGTTTTACTGCCAACTATACATAAAAAACACTAAATAATTAACATTTATTATTATAAGTAGATAATTAACAAAAAGTGGATTCAAATCCCATCCGTTGAAAAATTAAATATCGGTATTGGTTTTTGAAAGCTCGTCTTAAAAAGCTATCTGTCAAGATTAAAAGATCGGAAAAATACTGGAAATTGAAAAACAAATCTTTACATGGAGAAAACCACATTTTCCAAATCCGAATAGAACTCGAAACCTTTTCTAAGGTGACAAAGGTGAAAGACATCTGCTGAATACTTTTTACAAAACAGAGAATCATCCCCCGAGTCAAAGAGGTAAAAAGTAAACGCACCGGATATCAAAACAAACTCTGCGGAGGAGGAAACCACTCCGGGCAAATGAGAAAACCAAAATTAAACTTGAAATCAATTCCTTACGTACAGGAGAAAAATAAAGTAAAAAAGAGTACGGATATAAAAGATAAAACGTTCAGTGTGTGTTTTTTTTTATTTTTTCAACGATGGCTCTATACAAGTTGCAAAGGAAAGGGAGGGGGTGAGTCTTAAATACGAAAGCTATCAATCTCAGGGGCCGTAAAAATTTCAACCCGAAATGAGGTTTTTTAAACGCGGCGTACTACGGAGGGGTGGGTTATTCGCATTGATGACTTGATGCATAATCACTGATCTACAGGCGCAAACCTTTTTAGCAATTTTTTTGAATTTAGGTACCGTAGTAGTGATGTTAGGAAATTTTTTTTAGGGAATGTGAATCTTAAAGCCGTCTTATGGTAACAATCTTAACCCACTTACAGATACAGCAGGTGCGGCACCTGATTCAGCGATCAATATGCCATATATCTTTAGTTTCTTTAAATACTCGTATTTTAGTGAGGGTGAATTTTAATTTGTCAATGCTTTTGGATCGGGTAAAGATACATACTTCTTCATTGGATTTAACTACAGGTATGTTTCCGTTGGTTGCAGTCAATCTTAAGTCAGTCCCATAAAATGACACTACTTTTTTTTCATAAAATATAACAGGCCAAATACAACATGTACCGGTTCTCCATACTAGAGGGGCAATCGTATCAGGCACGAGGCGTCCACCAACTCCCAAGAAAAGGCCCAATACCTTGCTTGGGGGTACATTCATATCAGTGACGGATTCAGCCCATTTTTTGGGAGTGGTAGGGGTGGGTCAAAATAGAAAAACTCATTTAGTATCAATTAAATTAAAACCAAATACAACGTGTATCGGTTCTCCATGGGTGGGGTAGTGGTGGGACAAAATAGAAAAACTCATTTAGTATCAATTAAATTATAACGTAATAAATTGACTTACAGACTTACTACCTTTGGGTGAAGGCAGCTACCCCCCTTCGCCTCTCTGCATTCGTTCTTGATTCATATAAGATTGGAAGTTTTCAACCAGCCAAAAACGTATATACAGCGATACTAATTTCAGCTTCAAGTGACTTGTCGAACAATTAAGTAAAACAGGAGCTAATATTACCTACGCTTGGTACGGTATACTATTAAAAGTTTTTGAACATTCATTTACTAACATAACAGACAAATCAGACAACTTAGCACTTATAGAAAAATGTGACTTAAAGAAAGTTGCTGAGGAAAGGAAGCACTGCATCATAAGAAATTTAGGACAGTAATCATGATTGCCCATAAAACGATTTAAATGTAGAATTTACATTAGCAATCCTACTGTTAAAGCGTTGCCCATTAACCTATTTACTTGTATTAGCCATTGTCTTAGTAATCAAGGCGTCATAACGGTATTAGTACCTAAGTTTAAATGTTTGCGAAGAATATGTAATAAACCCGGGCGCTGACGTCTGTGGTAAAAGGTTGGCCAAGCAGTCTCAGGTAAAGCAAAATGTAAGCCGTTTATAAAAAAGGTTTAAAAAGTGATCAAACATGCGAGTAAGTGTCCAATATAAATAATATGGTAGTAACTACGTAAAGCATGAGACTGTGTATTAACAATTATTTCTAAAATCGTTACGGGACGGGGAACCTATTTCCGACCCTGTGACCCTCCAATATAAAACATCCCAGCCTTCTAAAATAAGCGTGAAAAAGCTTTCTATAAAAAACAACATTATCTTATGATTTAAAGGCATAAAGAAATGTTAAGTAGCTAACAGTGACACGGAGCTTTCATAGTGTTAAAGATATGATTGTGATCTCGATAGAGGGGCTGTTAAAAATAGTCAACTTTCCAGTTATGCTCTAGTCTATATTATATCGGCTGCCTGTTACTCATAAACTTTCACACCCAATCTGATGTATATAATCAGTGCATTAAAAAATATTATTTATTGGAACTAACCCAGAAATATGGCAGTCTACGTAAATGCAGAGATTGAAGACCTACAAAATGTTCTTTGATTTGAATTAAGTAAGCGACATTATAGAATGTGTACGAAGGTGCGAATATGACTTTGAATATTGCTTTGAAGGCATAGACATTGAATGTCTAGAGAAGGTACAAATGCCGCTGCGTGCTGCTAGCTGCAAAAGCCTATTGAACGGGTTTCCATAACAATGCTACAATGAATTAAGCAGAATAAAATATCTAAAGGGCATAAGGTATTTTTGACGTCATTGGAAATGCATGTCAAACTCCATCAAATATACGGATCTTTTCTTCGATTAAAATTCCAAATGGACTCCCACACTGATTTTTGACAGTTTACTGTACATGGCAGATTAAACTATCTGCATCCTTGTAAAGATATCCATATTGTTTTCCATGTGGATTTTCCTTCATATAATTTGGGGTATTCATGGGTATTTTTATGGTCATAAATGTGAATTTTCATTGTGGCATAATCGAGCTGTAACATTCTAAGCTTATCGGATTAAAATGAGCCACTTATGATTAAACGATATTACAAAAGAAAGTAAAGAAAGCACTTCGGATCGAGATTACTGGATTACAAGTTTTAACAGCTTTGGAGGAGCAGGGTATTTTTCTTTATGTCTTATTTTATGCGAACAATTTGTCTCTTGAAATTAGTTTTGTAATAGAGGGGCCGTTATCACTTTGTCGACATGTTTATTTCTAAAATTACCCTCACTATAGTTGTTAACTTTTCAAATGAAGGAATTTTAATTTAGCGTAATTGCTGTTGTCTTATAGTATTTTCCACGTGGACGTGTTGGTTGTTGTACTCGTACGTGAATCGAAAATCGTACTCTAGGTACATTACATTAAAAAAAAAAAACTGCGGTTAGTAATTCTGTTGCTATAACATCAATATGGCGCAGCGATGCTCATTGCCCAGGTCTTGGAACAATAAAAAATTTCACACACAACATGGAGCGTAAATCAAGGGCGGGTTTTGCCACGAATTTAGGGTCAGCGTTCAGTGCATTATAACATTAAAAAACGTTATTATTTTTTAATTCGCACTGTAAACCCATTGTTAATTTTTAATTTTTTTAATTTTTTTTTTTTGGGAGGGGGGGGGGGGTCCGGATCCTCTGATCCCCCCCCCCCCTAAAATCCGCCCTTGGCTTAAATACAATACTATATTTTACCTGACCCGTACTATCCACTCTACTTTAATCACGTATTAAAAGATTTGTTATTTAATATTTTCTTTACATACTTGCCTTAAGAGGACATGCTACGTAGTAAAAGAGCACCCCAAAATTTGTTGTTTTTATGGACTTTTTATTTTTTATTTAATTAACAAAGCAAGTCATTAAAGATTTGGCTCATGGAAGTTGTAGAAGACTACTTCGTGCATCATATAGTCGGGTATTTTTACTTTTCGGTTTTGTAGTTCTTGCGAAAATCCCAGAATACGCATAATTTTAGTCCGTTCTGGTATTAATGAAAGAACTAAGGTACCAAAAATTTAATATTTCCTATTACATGATGCATGAAGCAGTCTTCTACAACTTCCATGAGCCAATTTTTTAATGACTTACTTTGTTAATTAAATAAAAAATAAAATGTCAATAAAAACAACAAATTTTGGGGTGCTCATTTTCTACGTAGCATGTCCTCTTAACTACATCACCTTACACGACCGAAAATCCCATTGTGGTGAAATTATCATACCATTATTTATGTACAGTATATTGCATCATTTATAAATAAATAATGACTTTTAGTTCTATTACTAAGCCAACCTAGCGGAGTTAGGGCTATAAAACCCTCTCTTACACTCAACTAAGAAGGCCGGGACCGCCTGTTTTACATGCCCTTCGAAAATGTAGCAAGTGTCCGTGCCATTTAGCAATTATGCAACATTACTATCGTTTTATGTAAGTCGCCTAAGTTACATGAAAGTTCAAAAAATTACTGTTAGCGTATTTTTTTTTTATTGTTTTACACAGAAAATATGAACATTTAATAGAAAAAGTAATAAAGATCAAGAGCTAGATTCAATATGAACAACAGATATTTTTTGAAGGCACTGTATTATTTTCAATCCGATCATTTGTGTAAGTACAGTATGATTTTGGAATATCATTTTTAATTATAAATTTATCGACTTCGATGGCCAGGTGGTAACGTGCTTGCACTTGTGCGTGTCTTTACACGCCATGCTATCGGAGACGTGTCGTACTCATCACGGGTAATAACCTACAGAGGAGACTGAAAAGGTCAATCGGATACATTCATTAAATTGTTTGTAGGCGATTTATCTTTTTATAAAAAATAAAATAAAAAATAATAATAATAATAAAAAATTATAAATACCTAGGCTACACCTAAAATAGCCACGAACATCACCTACTCGTACTGTTTGGGTACTGTAAAGCACTTCATAACTTAAAAACTGTCAAAATGTAAAAGGTTATAAATACCACATTTTTATTTTTGACTGCAGTACAGAACCGTAAGTCAAACATTCAAATCACATTGTACTATAGATCACCGACAGGCCTCATTGTCGATCGTAGCAATTGGAATTGGTGGTAATATATAAACGTGTCAACAGAATCGAGAGGACTTGACACAGGGATAGAGTGGAAGCTGAAACAGCAATTTGTGTCATGGGTTTGAAATATGTGGCCACTCAAAAACCAGGGCCGAAACTCCGGTTACAATTCAACATTTTCATTAATTAATTTGCTACTGTGATGAAGAGATAACAAGCACAATAAAGCAGAATAAATTCAATTCTAAATAATACGTCAGCAAATACTAGGCCTATTTAATCTAATTTTTTAATCAATCAATCAATCAAAAGTAATGTCTATCACAACAATAATTAGTTTATGGGCGATAATCAACAAATTAAGTAACAATTAAAAATTAACTCTCAGTCACATTAATATAATTATGGAACTGGAATAATTACTCTGTCACATATTTGAAAACAATTGGACCCAAGTCTTTTGAACTAAAAAAGGGTAAATGGCATGCCATTGCAAAACAGGCAATGGTGTCAGAGATTCAAATACCTATTCAATCGCAACGATATTCACCATGTCCCACGAAATCACAGAAGAAAATTTCACAAAGTGGGATATTTATAAGAAGGTATATTTTTTTCGAGACACTGTTGTCTACCATAACATATTATTTAGTTGGGCTGTGTAATTGTAAAGGTGTGAGAGCGAAAGAGACTTCAAAAAACTAGAAGCTTTTGAGATGGGGCTCTATCGTCGAATTTTAAGAATATCATGGCAAGACCACCTCGCCAATGAGGAAGAACCCAAATAAGTGATAAGAAACCTCTGGTTGCACCCATATCTGCAAGAAGGGCACGCTGGATCAGACATCTACTAATCTACTACGACATGAGAGCTTTGCCAGTTGCATCATAAAAAGCACCATAGAAGGAGAAAATCAACCGGGACGTCCAAGAAAGGAATATCTATAACAAGTGAAGGAAAACTTGGTGTCACATACTACGTGAAGTATCGCGAAAATTGGAGACATCGTTGTAAAGGACCCGCCATTATCCGGCTCAGGCCCGTAACCAGATTTTTTTCTGGGGGGGGGGGTCCATCTGACGGCACTAGAGGTGAGGTAACCTCAATATATTTAAAACTCCATTCTACGCTGCAAATATTTGGGTGAGGGGGTCCGGACCCCCTGGACCCCCTTAGGCTAAGGCGTTGAAGGTCTGTGAAGAGAACTCTGCGTTGCTTGACAGTTGGAAGTGGAAGAAGGATCACTTAAAAACCTCCCACCTCATTTAAAGCCTTAGAAACTTATGGATTGCCCAACCTACTCGATCCAACGAGCCTCCGTCCTACGAGCACCCTCCTCCCTCTCTGATGCTCTAGGAAACAAAATAACAGCCACAAATAAGATCATTCAATTCCTAAGAGCCACCGGTCTCTTCTTCAACATTTAACCATCCCCCCCCCCCTCCCCACTACTTACACAACAGAACGGATAACTCTCTACCACTAAATAATCGGTAACTATTCCCAATTTCCTAGCGCAAAATCCCGACAGGAACCCGCGCTTTAAAAAAAAAAAAAAAAAAAAAAAAAAAAACAACTTATGGAAAGCAGTGCAATTAGGACAAAGGTGATTTAAATATTCAATCGTTTAATGTAGGCTATTTAAGTAGCCGAATAGACATAAACCATAATACAATACTTGGAAAGGATTCTCTAATAAGGCTTGTGTTAGGTATGGCAGCTGGGATGTATTTAATTCCGTGAATGTACAAGTCACAGGACTAGTGTGGGGAATAGCGGAAACCACAAAGGCACACCTCGACTAATTCTGCAAAAATCACGCACAATAGCCTATACAGTACAATACAATACAGCCATATCTTTATAATTATACCTAAGAACAATCAGCGATGAGACAAAAGGCCATAATATTTGTATAGAACCACGGTAGACAATGAGGCTTGCAGGTACGTAGAGCACCTGGCTCGTTCAAGACAATGCGAGACAAAACCAGTGAATACTAAGGACTTGCGCTATAAACAAGGTACCAAATGACAAACGATCTAGGCTGACAGAGCTTTTGTTCCTTGTTTGGACGTGGGGATAGAATTATTGAAATCAACGGGTTGAATAAACAGCTTGACAAATGATGTTGAGCTGCATGCTTGTGATAAAAAATAAAAGAGCTGCATCCGAAGTGAGAATAAAGGGGTTTTAGCTCATGTCTAGGAGACGGGCTGTAAGAGACTATTGAGGCTGAGAAGTGGGTCACTAATAAATATTATGGTCGGCAAAGTGTATCCTCAGTTTATGTTTGGAGACACGGTACCTAATTATTTGTACTATAAGGCAAGAAATAAATACCTCAGCAGATAAAATGAAAGCATTATTTTTGAGATCGCTACAGAAGAAGACCCAAGGCTGTGCCAGTGATTCTTTGATAAAAGTCAGACGAGCAATACCGTATTTTGAATAATTGTATGGGAAATTCATCAGTATATTGCACTGTAATAATTTAAATAATTAAATAACATTGGGGTACCCATAATCTAATAAATAGAGGGTTTTGTCACCTTATTGCAAAAGACATCGAACTGGGTGTTGCGATGGTACGACTACTTAATAATAATAATAATTTTAATAATAAAGTCGTTATTGAAAGATAAATGAATATCGATATGAGAAACCTCATAGACATATCAGTACGGAGGACAAACCAGGATAGACTGCGACTAGCCTCAAGTGGAAAACAATGGAGCACACTGTTAAACAAACCCGTAAAGAAGAACCTACCACGGCCCACTTCAGTAGCAGTTTTCAGAACAACAACCGGGCACGATCTTTTGCCATCCCACCTCCACCAATTTGGAATATTGAGGTCCCCCGACTGCGTCCTGTGCGGGAGTACCCCTATGGTCGCCAGCCACCTCATGGACTGCCCGATGCTTGATGATGAAAGAAACGATCGACTTACCGGAGATGAACACACGGCACATCTATACTGGACAGCGCGGCGCCTGATGGCAGAAATGCCAAGGGTGGGCGTTGGCTAGTAGGTAAGTAAGTAATATCGATACAATCTATGGCCCTCTCTTACACCTAACTGTACATATCAACTTAAGTAAGATTTTTACCACTGCATAACTAAACATCGAATGAGGGTATGTTCCTCGTACAAATTCAAATTTTCTTTTCTATTATATCAGCAAGCAGAAGATAATGCGTTCCATTGTGAGCTAGTAGACCTGTTAAAAATGCAAAAAACGTAATTTACTTTCCTTGGCAATACCCTGACCCTCTTTTAACCCTCAATAATGACCCTTTCCATCACAAAGGAACACATTAGGATTACCTTTAAAACGAAGCTCCTTCTGAGATTGATGCCATCCATCCAACTAGAAGACAGTAGAAGAAAAAAAATCTAAGCTAAGAAGAAGCCACATTGAATTGTCCTGTCCTTTGTGTCCCCTTTTGGGCTTCGCTGGCCACTGACAATTGCGTCACATAGCACAACAGAGGCCCCGCATTCAGATAAATAATAGGATGACAGAGGAAGGGTTGAAGCATGGGAAGAAGGGTTGCTCAAGGCAGGTGAGCTTAATCGCTTAATGACGCAAACTGGAAAGTATATGCTAGAAACTCCATTGCAGTCTGGACAAAAGAAGTGTATTGTGAAACTCTAATGTATTCTTATGCAATCTTCGCTTCCCCTTCAATAGAATAATCGTCTTTGGGTAACTTGATATGTCCCGGTATTCTACCTCCCACCAGGATTTTTTTAAATGTGGTGTATGCATAATTTTTATTGTGTGAATCAATGCATTGTGATGTGCCCAATGTTTTTCCTTCGAAAACCAAGACGGTATTCATCATGTAATGTGATATTTTACAAAGGGTTGCTGATTGCTCTATTACGAAGTAGATCAGGCATTGTATAGTATCTGGTGTCAGCCTTTTTTTTTGTTGAAATGTGTTCCGTGCAGGTAGGTAAATTAAACAAAAATACAAATTATAGTATAAACGTATCTGGTATATTAGGCAAACTACGCTAAGTTGAGCCATACGTAACAGCAGAAAAATCACAGTAAGCTGACTGAGGCATACTGTGCAAGTATGCGTCATCGTACAATTGATGTATGCGATGCGATCATTTGAGAGATGACAGTTGATCGCGTCACACTTGCACAGTATGCCTCGGTCAACTTACCGTGATTTATCTGACGCATGGCTGAACCCAGCGTAGTTTTAAAATAGGCTACTGTTTTGTTTAAATCATTATCAAATAATTTAAATATTTAAATTCCTGTGATATGGCTAGGCCCGGCTAGGCGAGTGAGTTGACGATGTAAATGAAGGTTAGGTGGGAAAAGGCGTTACGTTGCATTTCAAAAAACTAGCTTTCTTATTTCTTAGTGGAAGAAGGTGTTATACTATAGACTAAATATAATATTCTTCACTCTTTCACACATGTTTTTACCACCTTCCACTACTGGTTCCTTCAAATAAATTTCACATGGCGGGGGGGGGGGGGGTATTTTAATTAGTTCAATCTAGTTTTTTTTTAAGATGCGAGTTAACATCTTTTTCACTGGACCCTTCAAACAATTATGCATTATATTCATAGCCTATTTGGACTAGGCCTTATCTCATTTTTTTAAATTTTGGACAGGCATGCATATTGAGTACGGTACCCAGAACACTACTATAGAGTTTACCGCACATCAAGAATTCTACACCCATCTTGTAAACAGTGAACAACTGGAATTAGACTGCTTTTGTAATGATTTATAACCCAGAAATATATTATATTGATATATATATTGATTATATTGATATATATAGCATTAACAAACAATTTGAGTTCTATTCAGTTAATTGGATACGCCCTGATAAAAAGGAAATATTAAGAAACCTGAATGCCCCTTTAAAAGAAGGCAAACCATTTTTTACTCCAAACAATCTTCTTTATAAAATTAAATTTAATGACAGAAGCCAAGAGCTGTTCTTCAACATTTCTTATTTAGGAAAGAAATGACCATGACATTACTTGGGAAAGCTAATGATATTGAAATACGGATGAGATAGAAGAAGCAAAAAAATGAGCTCGGCATTCATATTAAAAAGTTTGTTTAGAAGAAAGAGAATGTAAACATTCCGACAAAAAAATCATAATAATGCTCAAGAGATGGTGAAAGAGAAACGAGGCAAGCGAATCGGAAAAATGTTTTTGCAAAGAGTTTCCGGTCAGCTGGGCAAAAGGACGTCTGCTTTCCGCGCCCTTGACAACCCCCTCATTTTCATTGCGGAAAAACTTTTTTGATGGTGCATTTTTTAGCATTTGTTAAATAACATAAAAGCCTTTTTGCAAATAAAAATTTAAAATTCTATAGGCTGGGAAAGGGGTTGAGTGTGCAAAAGGGCATGTTGAAAGAAAATATATTATCAGTAACTGGGAATTCGAACTCACCACCTTTTTGGTTCTCTAAGTCTCTACGTCGCGTCGTAATAAAAAAGGTTATTTCGACAAATACACAAAGGGAACGTGGGCATAAAAACAAATGTGATAGCACGACAACACAATAATTTCTAGACTAAGGACTCTTGGATTCTTAAGAATTGCACTTTATTAGACTTTTAGGTTCTGTTTGAAAATTAATGATTATTTATTTATGTAACTACTGTTCTATTTAAGATATTGTGGTGTTCATCAAAATGGAGATTGTTATTCAGTGTCAGAATCTGCGGTTGGACCATAGATTCCGAATGGTGAAATGTTATTTGTTCTATAAGCCGGTATAGAGGTAAGGTAGGCTATGTATGCGCACCATAAGTAGTCTATATACTTCAAGTCCTTGGTTTCGTTAGTTTCAGTACCCACAGGCTCCAGGATTCGAGAGAGTTCGCACTCAACACGAGAATGTTTTGGAGTATAATCATTTTTTAACTTAGTTTTGTTTAATTATAATAGCACAATAACACAATTGGGCTTTGACGGATTGGCAGCGCAGCAGAACTAATTTCAAGAATTTTCTTTAGCTGAAATATTCAGAAGTAAAAAGCTTTTACGAAGAGTCAAAAGCACAAATTAGCAGTGACAAATGGGTTGATTGTCTCCAAGTTAGTAATGAACTTTGCTGGTGTTGACTTGCGTCAAAACTCAGTCAACTTTCCTCATTTCACAAGCTAGTTCCCTCGCCTCTCTCTTTGTCTCCTTTCTTGTTAAGAAACTTTTGCCTTCAAGCCTTCAAAATGGGATAATAGCCAGCAAACCTTTTATATACATTACATTTCTCCCTGTGGTAGGCAAGATCACTAATTATTATCGCTGCTACTGCTGCATCCTTTATAGCACCAGAAAATACTCTTTAAATTCCAATTTAGAAGTAGGCCATAGGAGATAATATGTTGAAAAATAAAAAATAATAAAAATTGGTTTATGAAAGTTACTGTTATTATGGTTGATTGAGGAATATGCTATATTTTTTAAATGAGGTTTGATTTAATCCTCTTAGTGATCCTATGATTAAAGATAAAATAGAAAATGGGGTGATAATTTATATAATACTTATATGAAGAAATAATCTCAATATTTATTTAATAGCGAGACTATTAAAATTTCATTAATTGATTATGTTCAAATTGACTTAACACATCTTATGTGTCATTTTTCATAAAATAATCTACCCTAGACTTTTGTACGAAACAGCCCAGGCATTGGTATGTTCTCCAAACTCCAAAGCATGACTCGAAACTGTAGCAAGTGTGGGACTCACTGAGTCACTGCTGTCTGCTACCAACTTACTGTACATTTAGGCTACAATATTGCGAAATTCTTAAGCCGTTCCTGAACTGTTCATATTTCCACGCAATACAAGGGAAAGAATCTAGCAGGGGTGCGCACAACAATAGTTTTTGTACCTGAAAGCTATTGTGCCGCAGCTCTAGGCATCACCTGCAGGAACCCCAAATACCTGGCTAGACAAAAGAATCGTGGGAATACAGGACTCCCAGGAGTGCAGGATTTATACAAAGGCTGCGTCTGACGCAATGCGTACAAAAGGTTGACGGTTCCATTTTCATACTTACAATGGAAGAAAGAACTAAAGGATTTCAGGCATGCATACAATGGGGTTAGTCAATATCAAATTCGTCGAAATTTCCATGCCTTAAGGTTCACACCGTTCATAGGCGGCGACATTTGGTTAGAGGCGTTCTATATATTCATGAACGAGGATAGACGCAATTCTAAATATTTGCACGTTTTCCCGATCCAGAACGGTGATAGGATAGAACGTCTCTTACCAAGCTTTCGATACCGTATATGAAAGCCACCACAATGAAAGTCACAAAATGGGGTAAAAAAATTCCCGCTAATGAACACAATTCGTAGATGGCGGTACCGCACAGCTTACGCATACCTTACAAGCGTTGTTGGCACCAGGCAGTCCCGTGTCGTATTCTTTACCAAGACGTTTCAGGTGATAATGGGAACCGCCCTTAGTTTGTGGTTAAGGATGTGAACGAGCGTCAAACAAATACAGTGTAATATTAATTCCTAAATCAGTAGCATTGACAATGATATCTATACTAATTCATTTCAGAAGAACCTCCATTACATCAATTTATTTGCACCATCGACGCGAACGGACTAGCTTTTGACGCCCACATCCTAATTTGGTATAAAAATCACAAACATGTAAATTAAGTGAATTAATGAAATAAAATACCATCAAGCATGAAGAAACGCCTGCATTTCAATGAGAAAATAAACTAGTTGCCCGCATTTGCCGCCAAAGTGGCCCAACAATGATTGTCTCCTTGAGAGTGGACAGATGCTTTGAAATGGAATTGTATGCAAGTTTTTAAACTCGTATGATCCTGCTATAACCATTTCAGATATCCTACCTGTTGGAAATAAGCGTGAACATTATGTTACACGCTTGGTACGACTCTCTAGTGCATGTAAGGTAGCTCAAATTACGTTTACGGACTGGAATATATATATTGTACAGTATATTAGGTACTTGTAATTAAGAGAGGAAGGGGTATGTTATGATTACAGTATCTTTGAGCGGGAGGGGGACACGATACCACTGCTTGTCTTGTAGTGCTACATTCTTGCAATATTTGATCGCATAATAAAAGTATTGTAATGTACTGTATTAAATTCAGAATTCAACATACAGAGTATGAAGACTGGGTGACCGGTTTTGCACTTTTTTATAGGCTCTTTCCAATTATAATTTACACGGTCATTTAGGCCACTGATCACAGGGTAGCCAACGTTGAGATTGGTCTCTTAAAATACTGATGCACATAAAAATGATAGAGATATACGGTATATGAGAATTAAGAGACACAATAGCCAGAAAGCCTTTTTCAAAATACTAAAAGCTTCCTGTGCAATAACGCTTCTTTAATTCAAGTAAAACTACGTCAATTTGAAATGCGCTGTCATAACCATTTTAGCAAACACCGTACGGTATACCTATATAGTCCCAGAATTTCTGATTGCAAAAAAAAAACAATGGAGTAAAATAACCTAACGCATTTGTCAATAATCAAACACTAGCGGAGAACCGTTCGCAGCCCTAGACGCATCAACCCTAGACAAAATTAAAGACCATCAATAATAGGTCTTCTGTGAAAGGCAAGTCCGACAAAGGTTAGCGAACAAAGCGTCAAGATCAAAAAGGTCCAAGAAAGCCTCTTTGAAATATAAAATGATATTGATATTGATAATAATAGAGCTCGAGTCCATTTTCTAATTGGTCCTTTCTCCCTTTATTTCTGACCCCCGCGTCCAGTACCCTTTCCTCTCAGCACCTTTTGTTCCCTAATTCCTATCGAAAATTAAGAAAGGAAGTGTATTCACTGTGATGGCAAAGCTACATTTGCAGTAGACAATAAATCTGTGTTACATCAAATTTCGCCGTTAAAATAGAAAAAATCTCTTTCGGCTCTGGCAGATCAAGTAGGGAGATTTCATAAAAGCACAAAACTCCGCTTCCTCTTCCTCTTTCTCAATTTATGTATGTTCAGTAAAATGGTTAATATTGCAAGCAAACATTTTAGTGAATGTATCCGATTGACCTCTTCAGTGGCCTCTGTAGGTTATTGTTGAGTTACGACAGGTCTCCGATCGCATGACTCGCACAAGTACAAGCACGTTACAACCTGCCATCGAAGTCAAAGTCAAAATTAAACTCAAGCACTACGATAAAATAATATACATAGAAGAATTGAAAAAAACGGAAATAAAATAAGGAATGTACTATTGAAGGAATTCCTCGCTGCAGCATATATACACAGTAAAAGTTGAAGTGGGAAGAGGCTGTACGTGAGGCAACAAAACTACTTCATAATGATTAGCAAAAAGAAAATCCTTAAGTAGGCTAATGCGGGGAGCTATAAATCGTGGTACTTTATACTACAAACTCTCCAGCAACATTACCCAGTAATTTATAGTTGGTGGATTTCAACAGATCGAAAGATAATAGGGATGGTCATAAAGCAGGGCATTAGCCATAAAGCGCACATAAACTGTTTACCACGGTAACCACCAAAATTAATGGCTTATTTAACGTCCCTGCGAGAATACCCATCTCCTCATCAGCTTCTTCACATTGCTTATTATTGGGGATCAGCTAGGATTGTTTTTTTTCCCTCGAAAACCCTGGAAGGATGAATTGGAAACTGACCTTCACGAGTTGGGAGTCCGTAGATTGTGGAGCGTTGTACAAAACTGAGATGACTGGAGGAGTGTTGTCGAGCAGGCCAAAGCTCATCAAGGCCTGTTGAGCCAGGAGTAGAAGAAGATTTAGGTTTGGTTGCATTGTTTAATAATTGAAGGAAATACCAATTACATTAACATGTACAGGTAGAATTTTGAAATATACGAGTAATAAGAATTTTAATTAATGTGTCTACATCTAAGGGAGAAAAAAATTGAAAACTCACCAAAAATAATAATTTATCAATATTGAATTTCCTGCGCATTTTCCACTCATAAGTTGAAAACAATTGGATAAACCCCCGGTATTATGTTAAACCCAAATCGCAAGGATCGGGCTGCAGAACAGTGCAGCGTCCCAATTAACCCCTGTATTTTCAATAATCTCCTCTGAGCTTTAGAGCAAGCTAGGGAAATTACTAAGTACTAGTATTGTACATTATATTGGGCCCAGCGCCCAGCCTATATTACACATTCCTGTACCATATTACGTCTTATTAGTTATTACCTACTATATGTGAAACGATTTGTTGCAGTTAAAAAACGTTTAATATTAATAAAATTATGTAAGCACACTGATATGTAACAAGGCCAGTAAACAGTCAGTGAAAACGCGAACAGCCCTGGGCTAAAATCGTGACCAGCCTGAACATCCTTACGCTGCACATTAGCATACGGCATGTCTTAATCACACCAGTGGCCTAATTTCGGCCTAATCAAAAGATAATTTCAGTCTGAAGTTTGATATGAAGACAACGAATGGTCGGAAGGTTCTGCAAATTGCCATATTTTTACAAAAAAAAATCATCTTCACGCCAGCGTCATAGGTAGACCTACGATTACGTCTAAACTCTTCTGACCTGAACTACCAATAGTCTATCGTGCACATAAATAATTAGATTACTCGTGACTTCGTGGTATCTCATTTTAATAAACAAAAAATAACAAAAACTTAAGTTTTAGAAAAACTTGTTATAACAACCCGAATTAGTAAGGGTCTTCACAGTGTTGGTGTTATCGAGTTAGATGTGCTATCCAAGTTAACACACAATCGTGAGTGTACCTCGGGAGTGAGTTATCATGCTATATTTAACAGGGTAAACAACGTGGTAGTAGTCAGACGTTCGTGGCACGGTTTGAAAGAAAGTGGCAGAATTCTATTCTAGTGCCACATTTGTTTATATTTTTTGTTCATTTTGGTTATTTTAAATATTTACGGTAATTGCTTGTGATAATTATACAAATAAATTTAAATACTACAAAATTTTAAACGTGTGTTTCAAATTAATCAACAAAAACAAAGATGGCGGCGGTCAAACCTGAGCTATCGATCGCAGCGCAAGTTAAATAGCACACTTAGAAGTGCGTTTAAGACAGCACGCTGGTTAGCTTGGTTATCGGGTAATCGGTGTGTTAACTTAACTTGATATAACACACTTAACTAGGTATAACTCGATAGCACGAACACTGTGAAGACCCCTAGTAAAACCCAAATAAGCGTTAAGAAATTAACTTTGTCTAAGATACCCACTTGTGCTTTTGTTTATCGTGCACATTTTTACTTTTTCATCCAGCTCCCGAAAACGGAATGAATGAAGTTATACCTAGATTAGGTATAGGGTAGGCGACCCGGTAGACAAAGGCTGAGATGGATGGACCAAGTGCTCGAAGATGTGCACGCCACCTGCACCTGAGAGACCGAGACTGGAAGCTAGTGGCGGAATATCGTTCGAAATGGCGTGGTGTAGTGGCAGCGGCCAAAAGTCTGGTTGCGCCTACCTAAGTAAGTAAGTAAGTATACCTAGATAGTTATTATTTGAAGGGCTCCTTATAGATGTAACTTGTAAATTAACCCTTGCCTAATGCCAACGACCCCATGGGTTTTCGCACATGATTGGTAAGGTTTACGCATAAAAGTACTCGGCAAACGTCCTCGATGTCAACCTACACCGGCCATAAGCGATAGCGGACAAGCCGACCATTGGCTGAATGTGATTGACGTGAGCATGACTGAACCAAGTATGGATAAGAGTCAGCTGGTTAAATTTAACCGTGGGAGAAGCCTTACAAGTGTAAAAATAAAATATCAGGACAAACATAAGAAATTTTTTGAGCATTTTGATGTGATATGCCCGTACCTCTTTCTAACACAGATTGGTCACAATTATTAAATTTCATTTTTATAAAAGAACTAATGGTGTAGCAGTCCGAGGAATAATTCATGAACAGAAAAACTATGATAAATTGGTCATATACAATGTATCGAAATTTAGATGAGCATTTCAGCGAATCGAATGGTTATTTTTGACGGCTCTATAATCGATATTTCCAGACAAAATTGATTGTGTAGAAAAGGCTCGTAATGGGGGTACTCAAATTCCCTCTTATAGTAATTGTGGAACGATAGCTATATATACTGTTTATATTTCACTCTTGTGCCCAGTATACATACATACTCACCAGAATGATCGATCATAGAACAACATTTCCACATATTACATGAGAGGGTGCTTTTAAGGAAAACAAGATTGTTATATTACATTATGTATTGAGTGGGGGTGGGGGGGGAGGGTTTTACAAGAAACAAGGACTGGCAATCTCACAGCGCTATCGGTATATTGGATTGGAACTCGATCTTTCGCACGCGGGCTGTAAATTGTTAAATAAACCCGCTCTAAAGCTACCCCTTGCATCCCCAAGGCGTCGTAATTTCAAAATAATTGACCGCGGGTCCGGTTTAAAAAATGACTTACACGGCCCCAAGATGTTTCGATTTTTTTATTTTCTTCTTCTATTTCAGAAAATTGAGATTCCACCTGATCCTTCCAGAAAGTATTATCCAATGTCGTCGTTTTATTTATGATAATAGGATTAAAGCGTATATTTTAACTTTTTGCTTTCCAATTTATATGTAGTATAAGGAAAGCTTTGTGACGGTAGAAATTTTCAATTCCGAGATTTCAACAGATTTACACGTTTTAAGGTCCCAGGAACCCCAAAAAGTGGTTTTTACGAAATGTCTGTCTGTCGTTCTGTCTGTCTGTGCGTCGATTTCCGGGCAAACTACTCGGTCGATCTTGATGAAATTCGGCATCTAGGTTCACAAAAACCATACCTCGGAATATTTTTTTTATTTGGGGGCTAACTTAATTTTGGGGTGTTTTATTCTCAAAAAACTAAAAAAAAAAAATTATTTCTCAAAAACGGCTCCAACGATTTCTTTTAAATGCACATACATTGTAGTCGTTATTAATGTTAACGAAATGCGGGGGGTCGCTTGCCTCTTGATAGGTTGCTTCTGGGGGTAAAAAAATAAAAATAACTAAATTTTAATGAAAAATGACTAAAAAAATAATTTTTCTGCGAAACCTTTCTATCGATGATTTCTACCTTCAGGTATGTTTTAGCTGTTAAATTGAGTAACGAAACCGGTCAGGTTGCTTTCCCAGAAAAGTATTTGGTTTTGTAAAAAAAAATGCTTTTTTGAAAAAATGATAGAAAATTCACGCTCAAATGCATTGCGTGCCCTGCCAGTATTGCTGTGTGGTAATGTGTTGGTCTGACCTATCTTGAATTTACCTCACCTCCAGTGACGTCAGGTGGACACCCCCCCCCCCCTTCCCCGAGACATCGGAAATTTAACCATAGGAAAATTATTTACCATGAAATTACTCATTTTTTCTATCTACTAATTTTGATAAATTGGAAAGCATGTTCGAGTAAACTCGGACCGGTTCTTTTTCCTCGCGCTTGGTAGACGTCAGTAATATTTTTTTTCTGCGCAATTATAGTGGAGTAAGGACAAAGAAAGTGGTAATGAATTATTAAAAACCCTCCCGGCCAAGCCAAACCTGCAGTTTTCCTCATTTCTTTCGGAGATATTTCTGGCTGCCTCGTTTATTATGCGTAGAAAGTATGTAGGTGAGTATAGGTCATCAATGGCAAGGTGGTAGCGTGTTTGTACTTGAGCGAGTTCTACACACCATGCAATCGGATACATTCATTAAATTATTTGTACGCGATTAACCTTAAAAAAAAAATAGCCTAGATAGCATAATTCTTAGTCAAATTTCTTGGTACGAATTCATTCTCGTACAGCCTTAAATATCATCTACAGGATGATAGGTTAGGGTTTTTAAATCACGACTATACGTGGATATTACATTACTTACTGTGCGTCTTGTGAAGTACAATTGAAGGAAAACAAGAAAAAGATTCGCACCAACGAAGCCATGGTTTCAAGTTTAGTAATTTAAGAGTCCTGAGATTTTTCTTATACAAAAGACGATGTCCCGATGATTGAGTAATAGATCGACACCTCTTATTTCAAGCTGGTTGCTAAGGCGGCTGTTCCACTTGTCAATTATCCGTCATTTGTGCTTCAATAATTGATGAGATTTGTTTTACTCTATATAAAAATATAAAAACAAAAATCTCACCAATTATTGATGCACAAATGACGGAATATTGACAAGTGGAATAGCCGCCTAACCGATTAACAAGGGCGGCTATGGCCAGAAATGAAGATGGAATATCAATGCTCTGGGATAGGGATAGCGAATCAAGTCAATCAGTAGGTCGGGGCCACCTAAAATTATAATTTATTGCCTGCAGGCTAATTTTATGTTGCCACAATTTTTTTTACCCTAAGGCGCTGATTCCACCAACGTCAATAGTGATATTAAATCTTTTTTGACGTTTTAGCCATACTAAAAATGTCTGCTACCACGTCAACAAACATTTAATATCACTATTGACGTTGGTGGAATCTGCGCCTTAACATACAATACTGCCTTTGTCCAAATAATTGATAAGGAATTTAGCATTGACGTACCTTGTGAAGGAATATGAGTTCCATGCCATCTAAGCAAGTAGGCTACCCATTATTAGACCAATAGAGCCCTACTGAAAATCAGTTTCCTTTGTTGTCAAAAATTTGACATTATTTAGTTGCATTACAACTTACTGACCTAGTGTAATAAAAAAAAATCAGGCAGCAGCATTTTCTCAATCTACACTCTACAGTAGATGTAAAACAAAGTTATCGTCACAAAAATAAAAGGAAAAAAAAACACTTGAAGATGTCAAACAGCTAAAAAGCAGTGAAAAAGAAAATTCGCTTTTTTCCTCAAACGATCACGATGTAGCTGGCAGATTCCTCATTTCCTCTGCTATAAAAGGAGCGCGCGAGGGAAAAATACATTAAAAAATATAACAACTAATTTTCTCCTGCAAAGTGAAGATCCGGGGCTTCATGCAGTGGCCAGGAAATTGCCTCCCTCTGTTATATTGTAACTATTTTTCAAACAACTCAAAGAGGTGTCGGAATTTTCGCTTTGACCTACATCAATTTCCGTGACGCGATAGAACGAAGTGAATGCAGTTGAGTACCTATACTGGCTATACTCAAGACCATAGCTAAGATTTTCTTTCGGGGGGGGGGGGGGGGGGGGGGGGTCAGAAATGTCATTGGATATTACATAGTAGTGTTTAAATTAGAGTGTCTCAAATCTAATCATCTAGTCAGTTGTACTGTATGGTACTTTTTATTGCGTTGTGAACAATTTGGACTTCTTTAATAGGTCAGTTAATGTATTTCATAGTTGATTATACGGGGAGTAATGTGTTGTACGACATCGCGCATTTGTGATATTGCATAGGTTGGATAATTGAAACATTGATTTTTTTGTTCTATTACTAAGCCAACCTAGCCCTAGTGGAGTTAGGCTGTAAAGCCCTCTCTTACACTCAACTTTGTGTTCTCTAAAAAGTTTTCCACCTGGCCTGGGCCCACCCAACCCAAATGTGAACCGTATCTGTCAGGACATGTACAGACATGTTATACAGACTCCGACTTTCACCCGAATGGTTGTAGTCCCGCACTTGCTACATTTGCAGGCCATGCTTCGGAGGGCATGCAAAGCAGGTGGTCCCGGCCTTTCCTAGTTGAGTGTAAGAGAGGGCTTACAGTCCTAACTCCGCTAGGTTGGCATAGTAATAGAAAAAAAAGTCAATTTTTTTTTCTTCACCTGTAGGGGAAAAATGCTGCTAGCAGCCAAACACCCCAAATAGAGCAGTGGTCAAGAGAGGGGATCCTCTCCAAGTCCTCACGCTTAGACCTTCATTGGGTTGTTGAGCTACGATATTTTGATTTTTATTAAATTTTTTTGGTAAATAAAAGAAATTTAACAAATAGTATGTTCGAACTTTTTTCGCCAAATCCGACACATGTGTGTATGAACAAATGAATCACAGTCTACTGACTAAAATAAACAATCACACCCGCTCGGCCCAACTGATAAGAAAAAAGAAATTGGTTCTGCCACTTTAAAAATCTAGATAAATCGGGTTTATAAAATGGGACAGTGTTGAGGTTAACTGATTATTGGATGTGTGAAAATGCCAATTCTGATTTGCTATAGGGTACGGTATTGTTTTTCACTTTATTACTTTTTTAAGCTGGCCATTCACGAGGGCTCCAAACGGACTCGCGCCAAGCCATATGGCGCGTCCTGTTCCATTTGGCGTTGGCGCCATTTAGAGGGGTCATCACGACTACGCTGTACCAGTCGCTCCAAATCTTTTAAATTGTACAGTGTAAAAGTTCCTCTTCCATATCATCACACTGTACAATTTGAAAGATTTGAAGCTACTGGTTCAGCGTAGTCGCGAAGACCCCTCTAAATGGCGCTAACGCCAAATGGAACAGGGCGCGCCATGGTTTGGCGCGAGTCCGTTTGGAGCTCTTGTGAATGGCCAGCTTTACACTTTACTACTTTTTGTTGCAATCTTCTTATGTTTTTCAATTTTATAATGATTGTTATTGTCAATACAGCTACATACAATATGAGAAGCAGGATGTTCTGTTTCGATTATTACTATCTACTGTATCTTAAGTATCTGGTAAAACAAAATTATACCATGTAGAAATTCAAATTGTACTCAATTATCTGTATAAAATTTGCATTTTATTAGACTTTTAGGCCCGATCTGTTTGCTAACAAATGATTATTATCATAATTTTTTAAAATTTATTCCAAGCAGATAATAGTAGGAAGTGTATACATCAGGTAAGCTAACACGCAGATTGAATATTAACGATAACTAGATTTCGATCGTAATATATGGGGACCTCCGGTTAGGTTAGTTAAAGTTTTATCTAAGGGTACTCGTACGGGTCCTTAGGATGCTATTGATCCATTCAAAGTTCGAATTCGAGCTTGAGATTAGGTTCAGCTGTTTTGCAATGCCATTATTATGTCCTTATGTACTTTCATTAGTACTGGGTTGAAATGTATTGGTCTGTCCGTTCTAGACTATGTAAACGTCCCTTCGATCAATTCAATGCTTTTGAATAGGGATAGTCGAGGCAACCGAAATGTTACCATACGGACATTATTTATTTATTTATTTATTACCAGAGATATTTAACAAATTGCCACTTAAACTAAAAAATTGAACAAAATAGGGAAAATAAAAAAAAGATTAAAAAAATACTTAATTTTAAATACAGCCTATTAGCCATTTCATTATACATATAATTTTACATCAATACATAATATTATAAATAATAAATATATATAAATACATCCTTCAGAGTTCAGAAGGATCTCACTCATTGCAGAAAGCTAGAGTGAGTACTATACAATGGTTTATTATTATTAATTATTATTAATTAATTATATTTATATCTTGCAGTGCCACTGCACTATGATCGCTCGATAAGCGGAAGCTTGAGCGTGATAATGTTGATTAATAACAAATTGTTGTTCTCAATATATGCACCTTGTCCGGGGTTACCGGTCAAGGAAAAAAGTGAAAAGTGAAGTGAAAAAAAAGTGATTATTATTATTACTACCTTGGTATACTAATTTATAAATAGGAAAGCATGTACGGGTTCACTCGCACCGGTTCTTACATTTGGTTTTCGTAAACATTTAACCTTGAGTTCCCATGACAGGATGACACGTATCTATTATCAATGCACACGCCTCTCCGCCATTTGTAATTGCGTCAGTTAATGCCATGAGGTGCACCCGAAAAAGATAAAAGCACGAAAAATCAATGTATCCTAACAGTCGCAAAGGTACCTAATCAGGAGGCTAAACTGCTTGAAACCGGATATGTATACATTTTGTCACAGGCCTTTTTTTTAATATTTGTAAACGTTGGAATAATGGTTAGAAATAGTTTCTTGTCTAAGTTTTAGATCAATTAAATTATAAGTAGCTTAGTTTTTAAATTTTTGGCCAAGTTGTTTTTTAATATAACTGAAGTTGGAAAAAAAATAGAAAACTCCAGCAGCCTTATTATGGCGATTTGGGATTGACATAGTACTGGGTTTTATTTTTTAATACCATAATAGTAAGGTGTCACACAACTGTGTTAAAATATGCGCGGGAAATTCAAATTAATAAATTATTGGAATACAAGAGAATGGTTTGTATTGTTTTATAATTGAAGGAAAACATTAAAATGTAGAGGTAGAATTTTGAAATATAATAAGAATTTCAATTAAATATGTGTCTACATCTAAGGGAGAAAAAACTGAAAACTGACAAAAAATATATTAATTTGTTTATTTTATCAATTTGAATTTCCCACGCATTTTGCACTCTTTAGTTTAAAACAATTTGAATAAACACCGGTATTATATTTATCGCAAATCGCCATAATCGGGCTGCAGTTTTACGAAAAAAATCACTTTACCAAAAATTTAAAAAATCCTTATAACTCAATGCATAAAATAGTTACCTACAGCTTTTAACTTATAACGCAAGTCTATCCAAGTACTAGATGACTACTTCATACATAGTAAGTATATTTATGAGATTCGAGCTGACGCCATTCCATCTTCACCTCCTGCGGCATGAGACTCTGTGCCAGCAATCTTTCTATCATCGTTCCGTGGCTAGTATAGTGGGCCTACTTCAGTTGAAGCGTATAGAAGCCAAAGTGTATTTAACTGCAGTCAAACCTATTTTGAGATAAATGCACTTGATGTTAAGAAGCAAGATGGAAAACAATGGCCGAGCTCAAGGCGTTAGCGTCCGACCGGGGTGAGTTCAGGAAATGGGTTCAGGGTGCCCCCCCCCCCATGCGGGGCACGCGGCACTAGGGGGGATGAGGAAGAAGAAGATGTTAGGTACCTGAAACGTTTTCATTGATGTACTCTCTGTCATTTTTTTTTTTTTTTTTAAAGGTTAATCGCATACAAACAATTCAATTCAATGAATGTATCCGATTGCCCTCTTCAGTCGCCTCCCTAAGTTACCTAATAGGTACTTGTGTCGAGTTAAGACACGTCTCCGATCACATGGCGTGTAGAGACTCGCACAAGTACAAGCACTCTACCACCCGGCCATCGAAGTCGATGAAATGCATTTTATTCAGGAACTGAGCATGCTACCGTTATACAGATTAATCTCTAAAATGGATCAGCGCGTCAGAAAGGCCACGGTACAGTTCTCTCAAATTTTGAAAAATTGCAGGTACTCAATTTGCCTTCTATACGCCTCAGTTATTGTTTCTTACACAAACTACGACGTTTTGATAACTTTCGCAGTAAATTAATATATAATTAAAATGTAACAGATTTCTTAACGACCTGCCAGACCTTGACATTTCCTCTAAAGCCCAATATATATTTTAAAATAACCATGTGTCATCAAAAATAATAAATCCGCGTCGATCCGTAGTAAGTTACGCAATAGAATTTAAAGTATCTAATAATTATAATGTATAACATCTGGAGATATACGTATAGTCTAAAAAATCCAGATAAATAAATAGCCTCTATTTCTTGTTAAATTATACAATCAATATGCACATATAAATAAAGTATAAAGTAAAATGGTATGTATGCTATGCATATTTCTTATTTATTATAATTGTGAAATGAGAATGGATTTATGCTGGCCTTCAAAATTGCAAAAATGTTGCTAACATTCGTAGACGAATAAGTTATTCCAACTGAATATAAGATTGATTCCAGCTGAGTACCTAATTTGGTAGGCTAACAAGTATGTACATAATGTGTAAAGTTACAACTATAAATTATAAAACTTTTGCAGTATGTACATTCCAATTTAATAAGGAACTTTTGTACGGTATCTAATTTAAGCTGGCTAGTCAGCAAAAGTTGCATCACACTATTTTTTTTTTTACAATAATAACTCTCAGCAGATTTGGAATGGGTATCAACAGTACTGATTTTATGCTGGAAAGCTTACACATACAGTATGTACTCTATCCAATAAATAAAAATTGACTTTTTGTTCTATTACTAAGCCAACCTAGAGGAGTTAGGGTTATAAAGCCCACTCTTACACTCAACTTGAAAGGCCCGGGATTGCCTGCCTTTCATGCCCCCCGAAGCATGGCCAGAAAATATAAAAAGTGTGGGACTCGAACCAACAACCTTCCGGATAAAAGTTGGAGTCTACACCACTACTCTACATGTCCTGACATCTCCTTTTATATTAACTGTTTTCATGTGTAAAATTAACGCACTATATGCAAATCCGTAGCCAGGGGGGTTCAACCCCCCCCCCCCCCCGCGAATTAATGGCTTGACACTAGATAGAATCAGATTTTGAGAGGGAAAATAAAAAACTACTATGTGAAATCCAATAAAATTTGTGACCCCCCCCCCCCCCCCGAAAAATTCTGGCTACGGCCTTGACTGTATGTACAGTCACTGAGAGTTGAAACTCTATCATATTTGGGCAAACTAGGACTCTTTATGTAAATTTATGTTTTTCTAGTCCCGAATCCCGACAATGAATTGTTAAACACTTGAATTATGTAAAATACACAGCAATATAATGAGATAGTGATGGCGACAGTACAGTGTTCCTACTACACACTCGGCAATGCACAAAATGATGTCAGCAAAACGTGTGAAATTAGAAAATAAATTGATGGAAGGCCACATACCTCGGGAGTACATGCAGCGCGGTGTCCATGGGCAACAGGATTTCCATGTAACCCCGCGGTGTCGGCGGCAGCTAGCTGGACCAAAACTGTCTCCGGGACTCACCCATGCTCCCTGCAAGATAATGTTGCAGAATCAACACCACTATCAATCCAACAGTTCATGCATTCTTCACTTGCCGCCGTGGTTAGATAAAAGAGATACTCCATAACTTGTGATGGCACAAAATGGCAACGAAAGCCCACCACGGAAAATTGGAAATATGATAATATATAAAATTACATTCAGTTCAGTATGGTGTATGGTGCTATAGTACCCCGACATTTCAAGAAAAGGGGGCTGAGCGTATACAAAATACATAAATACAACCAAATTCATGCGACGACAGCCTTTACCTGTAGGTATTCCACAATTTCCCCACAGCGATTGGATACGAAAATACATGGTGTTGATAAAGGTGCGATTATATCATTTTTACATACACACACCTGGACATCGTTCGAATTTCGTATTTTTGGTACTATTGTACAATATAAACTACAATAGGCTGCTTGAAAATTTTGGAAACCTATTTTAATGCATTAGTAGATTTATTTTATGCCCCTGAAAAACTTCATTTAGTAGGGGGAAAAATATTTTTCCCATCAATTTAAATTTAATGTTTTAAAAAAGGGATCACGTGACTTGAGGATATGGCGTCATTTCAAAGTCTCAACATTTATTATTTTATTTTAAATAATTACAATTAATTCCATTACAATTTTTTTAGTATTATACAGTATTGTTGTTAATTGTATAAGCTATCTAGCATATTTTATATTTTATTGTTTCAACTGTCAAGTAGCCAATTATTTATATTCGTATGGAAAATGCTAATCCAACTCAACCGGGTTGTCAAATATGATAATATCGTACAGTAGAACAGACCCCTACGCTGAAATGGTTTAATGTCCGAGCACCCCCAAAATGTTTGCCGAAATAGCAGGAAATAACTGCACTTCGATTATCATGTTTTCTTTGAGATTTTGTTATTTTTTTTATTGGTGTAACTGGTGTAAACTGTATCTGTACAAGAAAAATCAAAATTGAAACCAATTTATCCAAAAATTATAGCACAGCAATTGATAAACTGTATCCCGTACATATTTTCCTATAGAAAGTGACTGCAACAATCTAGATAACTTCAGATATTGATAAGCACACTAAAATATCGGCACTGTTTGCATTTTTACAGAAAACCATGGTGTGTTTGCTGAAGTTAAATAGATCATTGATGATAGATACAGTACATGTGGGTATGGAATTAATAGATATGTACCAATTCGCCTCTTTGGTACTTGCTTAATAGTATTGGCTATAGTGTAAGTGCCATTAATAATTTCATAATAGAATTTTTGAAATACAATGTATGTTGAATGCAGATACAATTATACGTTACAATTGATAGTAGCGTGGGTATTGTACAATATATTTAAGTGAAACGAAGAAAAAAATATCGGAAAAGTGCAAGGAAGGCTGAGGAGAGCCCTTCACACGACACCTCAGTGTGGAAGAAGAGTAAGCAGACCAATGCTACGATGGCGAGGCGAGAGAGTTCTGACTTCTGAGCGACTAAGCGAGGTCGGCGTCCGTATCTTGCACCGATGAACGGGCGGAGTGGCGTTAAATAGTGGAGCAGCCCAAGACCTCGGATGAGCTATAACGCCACGGTTTAGGGTAAGGAACAAAACACCGATCGGACGTACCCCGGACAACGCTAATCCTTTCACCAGCAAGAAGAGACCATAGACTTCCGCGGCCTTTGCATGTGCTCAGACGATGGCGTCAGGTTGGCAAAATACTGTGACCAGAAACTAGGAGTCTACCTTGGACACGAAAAAGTATGTAAGCAAGGGTAAGAAAGAAGGAATCAGCTCCAATTCGTTGGGTGTCACCTTACACTGTCTTCGTGGCTTAAGAGGAAGATGGCCATCGATATTGG